>CAWUFW010003878.1:537500-1137500 GCA_963921515.1 Calotriton arnoldi | reverse complement strand
CCGACCTGTTATCAATTTAAGGGAATTCAACGAGTGGCTGGTCTATCGCCACTTCAAGATGGAGGAGATACACTTGCTCCGGGACATCCTCCTGTCAGGGGATTTGTGAGAAAGTGCCCTCTTTCTGCATGGTTGCCCCCATGTTTTGCTGAATTGCTGATGTACTTTGACTGAGTGTGCCCTGGGCTCCTGCTAATCAGGTACCCAGGGCCTATGTTCTTTCCCTAAAACTGCATTGAAGCCTAAACCCAATTGGCATCTCTGGCCACAGGTCAGCCCCTGGTAAATGGTACCACAGGTACCCAGGGCACTGTGACCAGAGAAGGCCTCTAAGGGCTGCAGCACTTATTGTGCCACCCTTAGAGGTCCTGTACCACTACACTCACACACTGCCTTTGCAGGCTGCGTGTTTTGGTGCAGAACAAAGTGAAGAGTCGACATGGCACACATCTCTGTGTGCCATGCCTACAACCCACTGCCCTGGCATAGGTCAGTCACCCCTCTAGCTGGGTGCACTATACCAGTGGTGAGGGTACAGGTGCATGAGCCCTGTACCCCTACAGTGTCTAAGTCCATTCTTAGACATTGTAAGTGCAGTGCTGCCATTAAGAGTATATGGTGCTGGGAGTTTGTCATTACGAACTCCACAGCACCATAATGGCTACACTGAAAACTGAGAAGTTTGGTATCAAACTTCTCAGCACATTAAACCCACACTGATGCCAGTGTGGGATTTAATGAAAAATGCACACAGAGGGCATCTTAGAGATGCCACCCTGAAATCTAACCTACCACTAGTGTCCAGGCTGAGTGGCTGCTTTCAGCTGCCACCACCAGACATGTTTCTGGACCCCTGGGTCGAGAGCCTGCTGCTCTCTGGGGTCTGAAACAATGCACATCCTGGGACGAGGTGCCAAGCCTCCTCCCCCAGGATGGGCAGGGTTCACGAAGGGGAAGCTTCAAAGGCTTGCCGCCTTTGTGAGCTTCCCCAGGCCACTTGCTGCTTTCAGCAACTGGTCCCCACTGGTTCTGACCCCCACTTTGGGCGGGAGAACCGGCGGGAAAAACAAGTGAGGAAGAGAGGTGTGCCCACCTCTGCCAACTCCACCCCTCAGGTGGGGGAGGCGAGGTGAAGCACAACTCTCAGTCCACGCCATCTTGAAGATGGGGGGGACTCAGCCAACCAGGGACAGGCACATGCCCCCTCCCACCGGAGGGTAGCATAATAGGGGGTGTACCCACCCCAGGGAAGGGACCCATTGGTCCCTGCCTTTTACCTACCTGTAACGCACCTAAATCTAGTATTTAGGGGCACCCCTGAACCTTGCTTCCTCAGACAAGAACCTGCAACAAGAAGAAGAAGAAGAAGAAGGACCAGACAGCCGTGCATCAGCTAACAAGAGGAAGACGCCCACTGACTTGGCCCCAGCCCTACCGGCCTGTCTCCCCCTCGAACCTGCTCCTGCGAAATCCCGGTGTGTCCTGCAGCCAACAACCTCGAAAACCCCGGAGGACCTGCCTGCCTTCAACTACAAAGACTTTGTCTCCCGTAAACACCGGATTTGTTCACCTGCAACCTCTGGCTCCGGCCGGACACCGCAAATCCGCACCACTCTGCACCCGCCGTCCACGGCCCGAGCTCGAGTGGGCAAACACCACGAGGAGGTCACCCCGGCGATCATGACCAGAGATCCGGTGACCCCTTACCTGCCTCAAGCGTCCAGCCGACGCCTGCAGCCTAAATTCAGAAGGCCCCCCTAACCGCAACCAGGAGCTGGTAGGAAGATCCGACCCCAAAAGGCACTGCAGCACCCGACGCCCCACGGCCTTGTGTGCCCAAACCGACGGTGCCTAACCAACCCCTAACTTCCCAACTTACCTCTCAAAGGGGTGGTCGCACCCAGAAGACCTTCGTCCCTAAGCCTGCAGTGTCTTTCCAAACCGGAGGTTCTCCATTGAAAACAACAGGGCGTCCGACGTCGAAACAGCACTCTGCACCCGGCCGCCCTAGTGCTGCTGAGGGTGCACCTTTGGTGCTACTTTGTTTCCCCATTTGCCCTGAGCTAAAGTCCAGGAGCTTTGCTCCCACAGCCAAGTGGTCTGCTAGTCAGCAGCCACCAACCAGAGGTTGGATAACATTGGGCCTCAGCACTCTGCACCCGGCCACCCCAGTGCCGCTGAGGGTGTAACTAGAGTGCATCCTTGACCCTGGGGGACCCCTGAGTCTACCCCCAGAACCTCAACTCCCACTACCAAATACTTACCTCAAAACCAATAACACTATTTTCCTCCATAGGATAACATTGACTGTTTTTTCTGTGAAAAGTTTCTAAGTGTGGAGTTTGAGAAACTAAAGAAATTCTTTAAAATTGCATAATATAACAAAAACGATTTTACTTACCTGTTTTCAGAAAATGTCCCAGAGTAGTATCTAGGTATACTACTCTGTGTAAGCCTAGTAATCTCAAAAGTTACTTACCTGCTATTTTACTAAAAAGGCTATTCAAGTCTATGTACTGCATTTACTAAGTATTGCATTTCTCTGCATCCATACTGTAAATGAAACCAAAGTGCATATACAATTATCATTCAAACTGTATTTCAATTGCATTACTACTGTAAAGTATTTATTGTTTACCTGTGCCAGGCTTGCTTGGTTCTAGAAAATAAAATAACTAAAAGAATATTTTTATACAAAAACAATTGGTCTGAAGTTCAGTCTTTGAGTGTGTGAATTCATTTGCTGACTGTGTACAACAAATGCTTAACACTATCCTCTGAAACTGCCTTACTGCTCTACCACACTACCACAAATAGAGAGTAAGGTTCTATCTAACTTTACCTCTGCCTACCTTAGGGGTTCCACTGGACTATGTGCACACTATACCTCACTTTGGTATAGTATATAAAGAGCCAGCTTCCTACAGGATTGGATGGTCAGACTAGACCTGAAGGACTCTTACCTAGCAGTCCCCATTTTCCCTCCCCACCGGAGATTTCTCCAGTTCGCTTGGAAGGACCAAATTTTCGAATTTCGGGCTCTGCCCTTCGGCCTCTCTTCAGCCCCGTGGTGCTTCACGAAGCTGTTGCGCCCAGTGGTGGGGATACTCCACGAGAGGGGGGTGAGAATGATCATCTACCTGGACGATATCGTTATTATGGATCAGTCTTTGGTGCATCTTACCCAAAACATGAACTTTTGCATTGCTATTGCATTGCATTGCTATTGTATTGTTCCAGGATCTGGGCTTTGTCATCAACGAACAAAAGTCGGAACTGCGCCCAGCGCAGCAGATGATCTTCCTAGGATTTCTCATAGATTCAGTCTCAGCGTTCCTGAGCTTGCCAATTTCAAAAGTGACCAAGATAAGGAAGGAACTCTCGCAAGTCCTCCAGAGGGACAGAATCTCGCTACGCCAGCTGGCCAGGATAGTGGGCCTTCTCTCCTCTTCGATCCAGGCCATATTCCCGGGCCCATTACACTACAGGGTCCTACAGAGACTGAAAGCTCAACATCTACGGAGGGTCTTACCTATTTGGAAATCATCTCCCTGACGGAGGAAGCCAGGACGGAACTCCAGAGGTGGATCGACCACATTGCAGCCTGGAATGGAAGGGCGATCTTCAGGTCGACCCCGGATACTGTGATAGAGTCGGACGCCAGCAGATTGGGCTGGGGAGCCGGATGCGGAGAAATCTCGATGGGAGGCAGATGGTCAGAGGAGGAGTTACAATTACACATCAACTGTCTGGAGTTGCTGGCAGGATCATTCGCAGTGAAATCCCTCACCAAGGACAGAGTCTCTTGTTGCATCCTGTTGAGGATGGACAACATCTCGGCGGTCAAATACATCAACCGACTGGGCGGTCCTCGATTGAAGGTCTTATCCAACCTGGCAAAGGACTTTTGGCACTATTGCCTCCATAAACAGATCTCAGTAACAGCAGAGTACCTTCCCGGACTGCGGAACATGGTAGCGGATTGGAGCTCCAGGAACTTCTCTGACTACAGCGATTGGCAACTAGATCATGCAGCATTCCTTGCTTTGATGGACAGATGGGGCCCCTGCAATCGGGACCTTTTTGCCTCACGATTGAACCACCAACTACCACGATTTGTGAGTTGGAGACGAGACCCGGAGGCCACTGCAGTGGACGCCTTTCTCCAAGACTGGTCGTTGGAGTACCCTTATGCGTTCCCCCCATTCATGATGATACCCAGAGTAGCAGCCCAAGTTTGGTGGCAGGCAGCGTCCTTAGTATTGATCACGCCAATTTGGAGAGCACAAGCCTGGTTCCCAACGTTGATGGAGCTGTCTTTGGATTGCCCGATTCAGCTGCCCTCATTCCCTTCAATTCTCAAGGACCCCCAGGGCGGCCTTCATCCATTGGTCCTTCAGGGTCATTTGCAACTCATGGCATGGAGGATTTCAGGGGACGCTGGAAGGACGAACAACTTTCGTCAGACACTGCAAACCTCATCCAGCAGGCATGGGCAACAGGTACAGTCAAGAGGTATCGCTCGGCTTGGAGACGATGGCACCGTTGGTGTCTGGAGAGACACGTGGATTCCATGGGGGCAAAGGTTACTCACATTCTAAAATTCCTAGCGGAATTGTCCAAAGCTGGTCTGGCCTCTCGAACAGTTAATTCTTTTCATTCGGCCATCTCAAGAGGATAGTGTGATATTGATGGGATACCGGCAGGGGAACATCCCTGGGTTTATAGGTTGATGCGAGGCATCCGGCTGTCTAGGCCTCCAGAGCCTAGATAAACGGGCCTGTGGGACGTTAATCTAGTGCTGAGACTTCTTCTTGGCTGGCTAGATAACCAATATCTGTCTCGCAAGGAGCTGTCAGCTAAACTAGCCATCCTGCTATGTCTCATTTCATGTAAGCAGGTTTCAGATGTCAGAGCACTGGACATCTCAGCAAGAGTTTTTACCCCGGAGGGGGTCACCTTCACCATATCAAGGAGGACAAAGACCAATACCAGGTCGGTATCTTATCCTTCCTTTCTGGAACATCCTAAGTTGTGTGTGGTGAGGTGCATTAAGGCATATGAGGAGATGACCTCGGAGCTTCACCCCCCTGGGGAAAGGCAGTTACTTATTGCCATGCAGAAACCTTTCAAAGTGGTTTCCTCTCCTTCCATTGCCAGCTGGGTACTATGGATCATGTCAGAGGCAGGTGTGGATGTGAGTAAATATGGTGCACATTCCACAAGAGGAGCTATGGCATCAAAAGCCATTCAGGTAGGTGGTAGACTGGAATATATTATGAATGCAGCTGATTTTTCGTCGGATTCTACCTTTAAGAGTTTCTACTTCAAGCCCATTTCGGAGGCGGCGACTCTGGTCTTAAGTAAACTTTGAACATGCATAAACCTCGCCTCCGTCCTGACATAGAATGAAAAATGTCCTAGCTAACAAGAAGGAAAGTTTCAATTCTATTAAGACTAGGAGGCGAGGATTATCCCACCCTGAGGTTACTCTCGATCTCAACCCGCCCAGGATGATTTGTTATGAGTAAGTACTTTTCGTCCATGCTGATGCCTTTGATGAAATGTTAATGTCATTGAAATTTTATACAGTTGAAATTTTGCACTCTGAATGGTTTTCCATGAATACTGTTGACATCCCAGTATACTGAAGAATTTGATAACGGGACTCTCTCTGTATTGCAGGGAATGACTAAAAGTTCGAATAAGTCAGAAATCCCAGCTTAACATCCTCCAGTGAAGAAGAGGTCGCATCTAAATAGCCGGAGGGCAAAAGTGAAACCGCCGCGGACTCGGTGCATCGGTGATTGGAGGCCCTCTGAAGCTCGGTAGAGGCAGTGAGAGGAACAGCACTGCAGCCCGCAGCGATCTCCAGACTCTCGGGCTGCTTGGTAGCCCATTTAAGTGCAGCGAACTCCGGCAGCCTGCCCAAACTAATGGTGGGGACTCTGCGTGGGTTGGAGCGGCGGAAAACCTCGGAGCTGCGGACACACAACAATTCAAGATAAAACTGTGTGAGGAATGAACCGCATTGGACAGGCAAGACGGGACTGTGTGAGAGGGCAATAGCGGACCGGAAGCGTTTATTAAATCGCCGTCGCAAGTGTTCATCGGACAGGGGAACAGCGAGCCTCACAGCGGAGGCGAACACCCCTGGGGGGAAAATAAGGCAGAAGCGGTCCGGGGCACATGAAGACCTCAGCGTAGGACACCCGGTGAGTGAGGTGCCGGGGTCTCCGCCCGACCAGGAAAGATGGAGTGCTGCGACAGCTGCAACGGAGCCATTATTAGTGAACTGCTGGGGAAACATTAAGAGACAGGCCAATAGTAAATGCGCGGGGGAGTAGACACCACTTGCAGATCTAGGTGCCTCGCTTGGAGGTGCGTGCTGCCTGTGAAAGTGGTGCTGTTGTCAGTTATTTGTGCTCTTCTATCCACCCACAGGGAAGTTAGTGGTGTACAACTGCTTAGTACTCTGCAGTACAGTTCCACCTGCCCTTGAGCGCCCTCCTCTTTCCACAATATGGAGCCCAGCATGACCTCAAGCTCAGCCCGGGGATCCAGCATGTTGCTTCCCCCACCACCATCCGGCCTTCTACCCCTATGGACATCTCCAACTCGGGGATCCCTCCAGACCCAAGACCACCACCCTTGAGTGCAACACCACCTGAACACCTGGCTGACCGATGGCAAGAATTTCCTGCTCTGTAAATATGTAATATATAATTGTCCAAGCCTAATCGCTGTTAAAATGTAATCCAGAGTGAATTTGCAATTTGAATATATATATATATATCTCTAACCACTAGTATATGTAGTAGACCTTTGTACTTACTACCATTCCTATGTGATCTTAGAGTTTAACTGTTTGTATCTCTTCCTTGAGTGACTTTACAACTTGTACATTTGCAATTTTTTCCTCCTTTTACTCCACTTGTATATATAACTCTAACCACTAGTATATGTAGTACACCTTTGTACTTACTACCATTCCTATGTGATCTTAGAGTTTATCTGTTTGTATCTCTTCCTTGAGTGACTTTACAACTGGTACATTTGCAATTTTTCCCTCCTTTCACTCCACTTGTATATTTGCAATTTTTTCCTGTTTATATCTCTTTTGTAACTCATGTAATCCAAAGTCCTTATGTAACGCAACTGGTTCTTTTGTAAAGCGCTCTGACACCTTCGGGTAATGTTCGCGCTATATAAAATCGCATTAAATAAATAAATTTAAAAAAAGCGGAAGGGACGTCACATGATTATATGTTATGGACTGTTATATGATTGGACTATGGTTATGATGGAGACTGTTCCCCTATGGTTCATGGGATGTGTAGTCTGTAATGTTTTTACTGGTTTTTTATTTAATGTTCTTTAAATTCTGCTATGCAAATAAAGTGAAGAAAGATATGCAAACTCTGTGCACACTATACCTCACTTTGGTATATTATATACAGAGCCAGCTTCCTACATTGGTGGATCAACGGTGGGATATATAACTTTGCATTTTTGGACTACTTGGTTACCACCTGATCACACAGCAGAACTCTTAAATTGTCTTTAGAATTCTGATTTTTCAAATTGGCATTTTTTGCAAAATTAATAAAAGTCTCGTTAGGGCCTTGGTTAAGTCCCTTTAGAATTTTAGAAAATAAAAAGTCACTGTAGCTAGGATTAGAATTTTTTTTTTTTTAATAATGTCTCAAAATAAGAACCCAGCTATTAGTGAAAATAACCATAATGACATAGAGAACCAGGCTGAGGAGCTTAACCTCACCCCTTATCTTCATTTGTCTTTCAAGGAGATAAGGTCCCTGTGTAAACTTAAAAACATAGCCATGGATCCCCATCCCACCAAAGTCTCCAGGAGCTGTTGGCTGGTTATGCTAAGGACCACCCATCTGAAAATGGTGAAGACCAGTCAGATGAGGAAGTAGAGGAAGGGGATGACCAGGTAGATCAACCCCCTTCACTTCCTTGCGAGAAAAGGGTCCAAGTACCCTTAACCCCAAGAGTAAACCTCTCAGTGCCTAGATCTCACACAGGTGGATTAGGTACCATTGAGGACAGCCTCAATGAGGAGGACAGCCTTTTAGCAAGGCTGACCAAAAGACTGGATCTAGAGACCAGGTTGCTGGCTCTAGAAAGAGAGAGAGCAGAGATGGGCCTAGCACCCATCAATGGTGGCAGCAATTTACTTAATAAGGATAAAGAGCAATCTTATGATCCTAAAATCCCCAAAGGGATTGTCCCTAAATATGAAGAGAGTGATGATATCACAAAATGGTTCACAGCCTTTGAGAGGGTTTGTGAAATGAGAAAAGTGAATTAGTCACACTGGGGGCACTCCTTTGGGAACTGTTCTCTGGTAACTGCAGAGAGAGACTCCTGACCCTTACAGGGGCAGATGCTGGGTCTTATGACCTCATGAAGAGAACTCTGATTGAGGGATTTGGACTCACAACTGAGGAATATAGAATTAGATTCAGGGGGCTCACAAGACCCAAAACCAATCCTGCATTGACTTTGTAGACTACTCAGTTAAAACACTAGATGGTTGGTTAACTGGACACAATGTGCATGATTTCAATGGACTTTACAATCTGTTAATGAAAGAATATATTTTAAGTAATTGCACAAATGAAAAGTTACATCAGCATTTGGTAGACCTGGGTCTAATTTCTCCCCAAGAATTGGGAAAGAAAGCAGACCACTGGGTCAAGACAAGGGTGACAAAAACAACCACTGGGGGTGCCCAAAAGAAAGGGGTAACAAAACCTCCCCAGGGGAAAGGTGGTGAGAATCCCCAAGATAAAAAGCCAGAGTCTTCTAAAGGGCCCCAAAAACCTGCACAGGGGGGTGGGTCCCAAAACTCTTCCCAGTCCAATAATAGGTACAGGGGAAAGAACTTTGATCCATTAAAGGCCTGGTGTAACAACTGTAAGAAGTTGGGACACTTAACTGGAGATGCTGCTTGCCCAAACAAGAAGGCCCCTAGTCCTACTACAGCTACTCCTGGGGTAGCAAGTCTCCAGATGGGATCAACAGTGTGCCAAGAGCAAATCGGGTTGCACACTGAAGCAGTTTCAGTTTTAGAAGGGGAAGTTGAGTTTGCCACTGTAGCTGTGTGGTCACCCAACTTTAAAAAGTACTTACAATACCCTTGGATTAATGGAACTAGGATAGAAGCTCTGAGGGATACAGGTGCCAGTGTCACTATGGTGAGAGACACACTGGTTTCCCCTGAGCAATACTTGATTGGAAGAACTTACCCAGTCACCAATGCTGACAGTGTTACCACTAACCATGCAATGGCTATGGTGACATTAGACTGGGGGGGGGTGGGGGTTACTGGCCTGAAACAGGTAGTGGTCTCTCCAAAGCTACCAGCTGCATGTCTGCTTGGCAATGACCTGGAAACCTCAGCATGGGCTGAGGTTGAACTGAAAACCAATGCAGCAATACTGGATATCCCTGAATTGGTGTGTGTAAAAGCAAGAGCACAGAGCAAGAGACAGGGTGGAAAAGAAGTGTTGGTGACTGAAAGTATGGCCCAATCTTCCAAGAGAAGCGGTAAGAAGACTGGGGAACCATCTTCTGTACAGCAAAAGGATCAGGACCCCTCTCCTCAGGGAGAGGCCTTGGACACTCCAGAGGGAACTGAGCCCATGGAGCTTGACCCTTACCAGGTTGAACTCTTAGGCCCAGGGGGACCCTCTAGGGAAGAGCTGTGCCTTTGACAGCAGGACTGTCCAACTCTTGAAAGCCTGAGGCAGCAAGCTGCTGCACAGGAAAAGGGAGATGTCAGTGGTACCCACAGAGCTTATTGGGAAGAGGGACTACTGTACACTGAGGCCAGAGACCTCAAACCTGGAGACACTAGGAGAGTGGTAGTGCCTCAGAAGTACAGGGAGTTTCTCCTAACTTTAGCTCAAGGCATTCCCCGAGCTGGACATCTGGGCCAAACCAAGACTTGGGAAAGGCTAGTTAGCCACTTTTTCTGGCCCCAGATGCACCAAAAAGTAAAGGAGTTTGTCAGCTCCTGTGTCACCTGTCAGGCCAGTGGCAGGACAGGTGGGCCTTCAAAGGCCCCCCTGATACCACTACCTGTGGTGGGGGTTCCCTTTGAAATGGTAGGTGTGGACATAGTGGGTCCACTTGAACCTCCCACAGCATCAGGGAACAAATTCATTCTAGTCGTAGTGGATCATGCCACTAGGTACCTTGAGGCAATTCTCCTTAGGACTACTACAGCTCCTGCAGTAGCCAAGGCCCTCATTGGTGTCTTCACCAGAGTAGGGTTTCCTAAGGAGGTGATTTCAGACAGAGGTTCCAACTTCATGTCTGCTTACCTAAAACACATGTGGAAAGAGTGTGGAGTGCAGTACAAGTTTACTACACCCTATCACCCACAAACCAATGGCCTTGTTGAGAGATTCAACAAGACATTGAAAGGCATGATTATGGGGCTTCCTGAAAAACTCAAAAGGAGATGGGATGTCCTCTTACCATGCCTGCTTTTCGCTTACAGAGAAGCTCCACAGAAGGGAGTAGGGTTTTCCCCCTTTGAACTTCTGTTTGGCCATCCTGTGAGGGGACCACTCTGTCTTGTAAAGAGGGTTGGGAGAAGCCTCTCCAAGAACCCAAACAAGATATTGTGAACTATGTGCTTTGCCTAAGGTCCAGAATGGCTGAGTACATGGAAAAGGCATTCAAAAATCTTGAGGCCAGCCAGGAGCTTCAGAAGCACTGGTATGACCAAAAAGCTGCACTGGTTGAATTTCAATCTGGGCAAAAGGTATGGGTTTTGGAGCCAGTGGCACCAATGGCTGTCCAGGACAGATGGAGTGGCCCTTACCCTATCCTAGAAAAAAAGAGTGAGGTCACCTACTTGGTTGACCTGGGCACAAGCAGGACACCCAAAAGGGTTATCCATGTGAACTGCCTGAAGCTCTACCATGACAGGGCTGACATCACCATGCTGATGGTGACTGATGAGGATCAGGAGACAGAGAGTGAACCTCTCCCTGACCTCCTCTCATACAGCCCAAAAGATGGGTCAATGGATGGAGTTGTCTTTTCAGACACCCTCTCTGCCCAACAGCAGACTGATTGCAAGCAAGTCTTGCAACAGTATGCTAAGCTCTTTTCCTTGACCCCTGGTCAGACAAACTGGTGTACCCATGATGTGGACACTGGTGACAGTTCACCTGTCAAAAACAAAATCTATCGACTGTCTGATCAAGTCAAGGAAAGCATCAGAGCTGAAGTCAGCAAGATGCTGGAGTTAGGGGTTATTGAACCCTCTGAGAGCCCCTGGGCCAGCCCAGTGGTTCTAGTCCCCAAATCTCATCCACAGGGTGGAAAGAGAGAAATGAGGTTCTGTGTGGACTATAGAGGGCTCAACTCTGTCACCAAGACAGATGCTCACCCTACCTCAAGAGCAGATGAGTTGATAGACAAATTGGGTGCAGCCAAATTTCTAAGTACCTTTGACTTAACTTCAGGGTACTGGCAAATTGGCATGGCCCCAGGAGCAAAAGAAAAGACAGCATTCTCCACACCTGATGGGCATTATCAGTTTACTGTTATGCCCTTTGGTTTAAAGAATGCCCCTGCCACCTTCCATAGGCTGGTGAACCAAGTCCTTGCTGGATTGGAGTCCTTTAGTGCAGCTTATCTAGATGATATTGCTGTCTTTAGCTCCACCTGGCAGGATCACCTGATCCACCTTGGGAAGGTTTTAAATGCCCTGCAAACTGCAGGCCTAACTATCAAGGCATCCAAATAGCAGATAGGGCAGGGAACTGTAGTGTACTTGGGCCACCTTGTTGATGGAGGCCAGGTACAACCCTTACAGCCCAAGATCCAGGCCATCCTGGACTGGGCAGCTCCAACAACCCAAACCCAAGTCAGGGCATTCCTTGGCTTGACTGGGTACTACAGGAGGTTTGTGAAGGGATATGGGTCCATTGTGGCTCCCCTCACAGAACTCACCTCCAAGAAGATGCCCAAAAAGGTAAACTGGACAGTTAGTTGTCAAAAGGCTTTTGATACCCTGAAAGAGGCTATGTGCTCAGCACCAATTCTCAAAGCTCCAGACTATGCCAAGCAGTTCATTGTGCAGACTGGTACCTCTGAGCTAGGGATAGGAGCGGTCCTATCCCAGACCAATGATGAAGGCCAAGACCAACCTGTTGCTTTTATAAGCAGAAGGCTTCTCCCCAGGGGGCAGCGTTGCAGTGCCATTGAGAGGGAGGCCTTTGATGTGGTTTGGTCCCTGAAGAAGCTGAGACCATACTTGTTTGGTACTCACTTCCTAGTTTAAACTGATCACAGACCTCTCAGATGGCTAATGCAGAGGAAAGGTGAAAATCCTAAACTGTTGAGGTGGTCCATCTCCATACAGGGAATGGACTTTGTAGTGGAACACAGACCTGGGACTGCCCATGCCAATGCAGATGGACTTTCCAGGTTCTTCCACTTAGAAAATGAAGACTCTCTAGGGAAAGGTTAGCCTCATTCTCTTTCGTTTGGGGGGGAGGGGTTGTGTGAGAAGGTGCCCTCTTTCTGCATGGTTGCCCCCACTTTTTGCTGAATTGCTGATGTACTCTGACTGAGTGTGCCCTGGGCTCCTGCTAATCAGGTACCCAGGGCCTATGTTCTTTACCTAAAACTGCATTGAAGCCTAAACCCAATTGGCATCTCTGGCCACAGGTTAGCCCCTGGTAAATGGTACCACAGGTACCCAGGTCACTGTGACCAGAGAAGGCCTCTAAGGGCTGCAGCACTTATTGTGCCACCCTTAGAGGTCCTGTACCACTACACACACACACTGCCTTTGCAGGCTGCGTGTTTTGGTGCAGAACAAAGTGAAGAGTCGACATGGCACACATCTCTGTGTGCCATGCCTACAACCCACTGCCCTGGCATAGGTCAGCCACCCCTCTAGCTGGGTGCAATATACCAGTGGTGAGGGTACAGGTGCATGAGCCCTGTACCCCTATAGTGTCTAAGTCCATTCTTGGGCATTGTAAGTGCAGTGCTGCCATTAAGAGTATATGGTGCTGGGAGTTTGTCATTACGAACTCCACAGCACAATAATGGCTACACTGAAAACTGAGAAGTTTGGTATCAAACTTCTCAGCACATTAAACCCACACTGATGCAAGTGTGGGATTTAATGAAAAATGCACACAGAGGGCATCTTAGAGATGCCCCCCTGAAAACTAACCTACCACTAGTGTCCAGGCTGAGTGGCTGCTTTCAGCTGCCACCAACAGACATGTTTTTGGACCCTTGGGTCGAGAGCCTGCTGCTCTCTGGGGCCTGAAACAATGCACATCCTGGGACGAGGTGCCAAGCCTCCTCCCCCAGGATGGGCGGGGTTCACGAAGGGGAAGCTTCAAAGGCTTGCCGCCTTTGTGAGCTTTTCCAGGCCACTTGCTGCTTTCAGCAACTGGTCTCCACTGTTTTTGACCCCCACTTTGGGCAGGAGAACCAGCGGGAAAAACAAGTGAGGAAGAGAGGTGTGCTCACCTCTGCCAACTCCACCCCTCAGGTGGGGAAGGCGAGGTGAAGCACAACTCTCAGTCCATGCCATCTTGAAGACAGGGGGACTCAGCCAACCAGGGACAGGCACATGCCCCCCTCCCACCGGAGGGTGGCATAATAGGAGGTGTACCCACCCCAGGGAAGGGACCCATTGGTCCCTGCCTTTTACCTACCTGTAACGCCCCTAAATCTAGTATTTAGGGGCACCCATGAACCTTGCTTCCTCAGACAAGAACCTGCAAGAAGAAGAAGAAGGACCGAACAGCCGTGCAGCAGCTAACAAGAGGAAGACCCCCACTGACTTGGCCCCAGTCCTACCGGCCTGTCTCCCCCTCGAACCTGCTCCTGCGAAATCCCGGTGTGTCCTGCAGCCAGCAACCTCGAAAACCCTGGAGGACCTGCCTGCCTTCAACTACAAAGACTTTGTCTCCCGTGAACACCGGATTTGTTCACCTGCAACCTCTGGCTCCGGCCGGACACCGCGAATCCGCCCCACTCTGCACCCGCCGTCCACGGCCCGAGCTCGAGTGGGCAAACACCACGAGGAGGTCACCCCGGCGATCCTGACCCGAGATCCGGCGACCCCTGACCTGCCTCAAGCCTCCAGCCGATGCCTGCAGCCTAAATCCAGAAGGCCCCCCCTAACCGCGACCAGGAGCTGGTAAGAAGATCCGACCGCAAAAGGCACCCTTGCACCCGACGCCCCACGGCCTTCTGTGCCCAAACCGAAGGTGCCTAACCAACCCCTAACTTCCCAACTTACCTCTCGAAGTGGTGGTCGCACCCAGAAGACCTTCGTCCCCAAGCCTGCAGTGTCTTTCCAAACCGGTTCTCCATTGAAAACAACAGGGCGTCCGACGTCGAAACAGCACTCTGCACCCGGCCGCCCTAGTTACGCTGAGGGTGCACCTTTGGTGTTACTTTGTTTCCCCATTTGCCCTGAGCTAAAGTCCAGGAGCTTTGCGCCCAGAGCCAAGTGGCCTGCTAGTCAGCAGCCACCAACCGGAGGCCCCCTATCCCCCATTGGATAACATTGGGCCTCATCACTCTGCACCCGGCCACCCCAGTGCCGCTGAGGATGTAACTAGAGTGCATCCTTGATTCTGGGGGACCCCAGAGTCTACCCCCAGAACCTCAACTCCCACTACCAAATACTTACCTCAAAACCGTTAACACTATTTTCCTCCATAGGATAACATCGACTGTTTTTTCTGTGAAAAGTTTCTAAGTGTGGTGTTTGAGAAACTAAAGAAATTCTTTAAAATTGCATAATCTAACAAAAACGATTTTACTTACCTGTTTTCAGGAAATGTCCCAGAGTAGTATCTAGGTATACTACTCTGTGTAAGCCTAGTAATCTCAAAAGTTACTTACCTGCAATTCTACTAAAAAGCCTATTCAAGTCTATGTACTGCATTTACAAAGTATTGCATTTCTCTGCATCCATACTGTAAATGAAACCAAAGTGCATATACAATTATCATTCAAACTGTATTTCAATTGCATTACTACTGTAAAGTATTTATTGCTTACCTGTGCCAAGCTTGCTTGGTTCTAGAAAATAAAATAACTAAAAGAATATTTTTATACAAAAACAATTGGTCTGAAGTTCAGTCTTTGAGTGTGTGAATTCATTTGCTGACGGAGTGTGTTGCTGACGGAGTGTGTACAACAAATGCTTAACACTGTCCTCTGAAACTGCCTCACTGCTCGACCACACTACCACAAATAGAGAGTAAGGTTCTATCTAACTTTACCTCTGCCTACCTTTGGGGTTCCACTGGACTCTGTGCACACTATACCTCACTTTGGTATAGTCTTTACAGAGCCAGCTTCCTACAGGATTGGAAGGTCAGACTAGACCTGAAGGACGCTTACCTAGCAGTCCCCATTTTCCTTCCTCAACGGAGATTTCTCCAGTTCGCTTGGAAGGACCAAATTTTCGAATTTCGGGCTCTGCCCTTTGGCCTCTCTTCAGCCCCGTGGTGCTTCACGAAGCTGTTGCGCCCAGTGGTGGGGATACTCCACGAAAGGGGGGTGAGAATGATCATCTACCTGGACGATATCCTTATTAAGGATCAGTCTTTGGTGCATCTTACCCGCAACATGAACATGACTATTGCATTGCTCCATGATCTGGGCTTTGTCATCAACGAACAAAAGTCGGAACTGCGCCCAGCGCAGCAGATGATCTTCCTGGGATTTCTCATAGATTCAGTCTCAGCGCTCCTGAGCTTGCCAATTTCAAAGGTGACCAAGATAAGGAAGGAACTCTTGCAAGTCCTCCGGAGGGACAGAATCTCGCTACGCCAGCTGGCCAGGATAGTGGGCCTTCTCTCCTCTTCGATCCAGGCCATATTCCCGGGTCCATTACACTACAGGGTCCTACAGAGACTGAAAGCTCAAAATCTACGGAGGGGTCTTACCTATTCGGAAATTATCTCCCTGACGGAGAAAGCCAGGACGGAACTCCAGTGGTGGATCGACCACATGGCAGCCTGGAATGAAAGGGCGATCTTCAGGTCGACCCCGGATATGGTGATAGAGTCGGACGCCAGCAGATTGGGCTGGGGAGCCGGATGCGGAGAAATCTCGATGGGAGGCAGATGGTCAGAGGAGGAGTTACAATTACACATCAACTGTCTGGAGTTGCTGGTAGGATCCTTCGCGGTGAAATCCCTCACCAAGGACAGAGTCTCTCGGCGGTCAAATACATCAACCGACTGGGCGGTCCTCGATCGAAGGTCTTATCCAACCTGGCAAAGGACTTTTGGCACTATTGCCTCCATAAACAGATCTCAGTAACAGCAGAGTACCTTCCCGGCCTGCAGAACATGGTAGTGGATTGGAAGTCCAGGAACTTCTCCGACTACAGCGATTGGCAACTAGATCGTGCGGCATTCCTTGCTTTGATGGACAGATGGGGCCGCTGCAATCTGGACCTTTTTGCCTCACGATTGAACCACCAACTACCACGATTTGTGAGTTGGAGACCAGACCCGGAAGCCACTGCAGTGGACGCCTTTCTCCAAGACTGGTCGTTGGAGTACCCTTATGCGTTCCCCCCGTTCATGATGATACCCAGAGTAGCAGCCCAAGTTTGGTGACAGGCAGAGTCCTTAGTATTGATCACGCCAATTTGGAGAGCACAAGCCTGGTTCCCAACGTTGATGGAGCTGTCTTGGGATTGCCCGATTCAGCTGCCCTCATTCCCTTCAATTCTCAAGGACCCCCAGGGCGGCCTTCATCCATTGGTCCTTCAGGGTCATTTGCAACTCATGGCATGGAGGATTTCAGGGGACGCTGGAAGGACGAACAACTTTCGTCAGACGCTGCAAAGCATGGCATGGGCAACAGGTACAGTCATTTATTTATTTCATTTATAAAGCGCTCTATCACCTAACAGGCATCCTGGCGCTGACATTAAAAAGTGCACGTTAAGAGTAATGCTACACGGGAAACTGACAACAGATTATGCTTTGGGGAAGAGCTAAGTTTTTAGTCTCTTCCTGAAAGGGAGAAGATCCCTCAGTTGTGTCAGTTCTAGTGGAAGTTTATTCCGTAATCTGGCGGCAGAGACACTGAAGGCTCTGCCACCAGATTTCATTTTGTTGAATCTTGATATTTTAACCAATCTGGCCGAAGAGGAGCGAAGGCTTCTCTCAGGTACATACCAAGCAAACTTCCTCTGCATAGATACTGGTCCAAACCCATGCAGGGCCTTAAAAACTATGCAGAGGGATTTAAACTGAATTCTCTGCATTATCGGGAGCCAGTGCAGCTCTGCCAAAGCCAATGAAGAAGAGGAACCTCTGGGTCTCCCCAAGGCTAGCTTGGCTGCTGTTGACTGAATACTCTGGAGCCTATCTATTAGATATCTCGGGGACTCCAGCAGCAGCGCATTACAATAATCCAATCTGCTTAATATAGTGCTTTGTACTACCAACGCTCGCGCGTGAGTAGGCAGCAGAGGAAAAATCTTCCGCAGAATTCTAATAATGGCGAAGCAGCTTCCCACAGTTTTGTTAACCTGTGACTCCAACGTCAGTTTATTGTTAAACATAATGCCCAGATTTCGTACCTTCTCAACAGGCCTCAGTACAGTAGATGTAGCTAGGGGCCAAAAATTTACGGGCAGCGCTGATGGAACCTTCCCCACTGAGCAATAGAGAACCTCGGTTTTTCCGGCGTTAAATTGCAATGAATTCTCCCTCAACCACTGAGCTGTGGCACGCAGGCAGTCATGAAACACCTCCAAAGATGTCGACTGTACTCCCTCTAAGGAGAGAATCAGTTGCGTGTCATCCGCATAATTTATGATGTTAATATTATGCGCCCTTATGACCGCAATCAGGGGTTTCATGTAGATATTAAATAAAATCGGGCTAATTGCAGAGCCCTGAGGCACGCCATGCGTGATGTTAGTAAAGTCAGACTGGTAAGGAGGGAGGGCCACCGCTTGTCTCCTCTCTGAAAGGAAGGATTGAAACCAACTCAAGGCCAAGCCTGCTACTCCTACCTCCCTGAGCCTCCCCAGCAGGATAGCGTGGTTGACCGTGTCGAATGCGGCAGACAGGTCAAGCAGAATAAGAACTGCTGCTTGACCTCTGTCTGCACGCATCCGAAGCTCATCCATCACGGTCACCAAAGCAGTCTCAGTGCCATGAGCAGGCCGAAAACCTCTAATATCTTATTGGTTTCCAGATATTTCGAGAGAGCAGTCAAGAGGTATCGCTCGGCTTGGAGACGATGGCACCGTTGGTGTCTGGAGAGACACGTGGATTCCATAGGGGCAAAGGTTACTCACATTCTAAACTTCCTAGCGGAATTGTCCCAAGCTGGTCTGGCCTCTCGAACAGTTAATTCTTTTCATTCGGCCATCTCAGCAGGACACTGTGAGATTGATGGGAAACCGGCAGGGGAACATCCCTGGGTTTGTAGGTTGATGCGAGGCATCCGGCTGTCTAGGCCTCCAGAGCCTAGATATCCGGGCCTGTGGGACGTTAATCTAGTGCTGAGACTTCTTCTTGGCTGGCTAGATAACCAATATCTGTCTCGCAAGGAGCTGTCGGCTAAACTAGCCATCCTGCTATGTCTCATTTCATGTAAGAAGGTTTCAGATGTCAGAACACTGGACATCTCAGCAAGAGTTTTTACCCCGGAGGGGGTCACCTTTACCATATCAAGGAGTACAAAGACCAATACCAGGTCGGTATCTTATCCTTCCTTTCTGGAACATCCTAAGTTGTGTGTGGTGAGGTGCATTAAGGCATATGAGGAGATGACCTCGGAGCTTCGCCCCCTGGGGAAAGGCAGTTACATATCGCCATGCAGAAACCTTTCAAAGCAGTTTCCTCTCCTTCCATTGCCAGGTGGGTACTATGGATCATGTCAGAGGCAGGTGTGGATGTGAGTAAATATGGTGCACATTCCACAAGAGGAGCTATGGCATCAAAAGCCATTCAGGTAAGTGGTAGACTGGAAGATATTATGAATGCGGCTGATTGGTCGTCGGATTCTACCTTTAAGAGGTTCTACTTCAAGCCCTTTTTGGAGGCGGCGACTCTGGTCTTAAGTAAGCTTTGAACATGCATAATCCTCGCCTCCGTCCTGACATAGAATGAATGACTGAATGAATCAGCATTTCTTAAGCGCGTGGTTACCCGTAGGCATCCCAGCGCTGCTAGTAGTGCAATCGCAAACTTCAGGCAGAGTTAGGGAAGCAGAAAAGTTTTCATTTGTTTTCGAAAGGTCAGATCATTAGCCTCAAGACGAATCTGGGGGGGAGGCGGTTCCATAATTTAGCAACATTGTTGAATGACAAATTTCCTAGCTAACAAGAAGGAAAGTTTCAATTCTATTAAAGACTAGGAGGCGAGGATTATCCCACCCTGGGGTTACTCTTGATCTCAACCCGCCCAGGATGATTCGTTATGAGTAAGGCTCCCTGTTTTCCGTTTTTACAGATAAATACAGACAGAAAACATTTATTTTCTTGTCTGTATTTATTTTTAAATATGGATAAAAACGGAAATTGGGTTGCTTTTTGAGTAATTCTAAATACTGTCTGCCATGACTGCCAGGCCAATTGCTGTGTGGATTGATAGCCAAGGGGGCTAAAAAAGAACAGAATTTTAGTAAAGAGGCATTAACAACAGTAGATATGCACAAGGTTGATACTGAAATGTGCATATTTTCATAATAAGTGCATTGATTTATCTTCTGCGCTTGTTCATATCACTGAAATCTGGCAGGCATTCAAGCATGACTGCATATTTATTGGTTAAATAAATGTGGAAATATACTAATTTTAGCTTCATTTTTCCACAAAACCCAAAATAAATATGGATAAATACAGATAAAATTAGCAAAAAATAAATATGGATAAATACAGACGGAAATGGCAAAAAAATTAATACCATAAAACCGGGAGCCCTCGTTATGAGTAAGTACTTTTCGTCCATGCTGATGCCTTTGATGAAATGTTAATGTCATTGAAATTTTATACAGTTGAAATACTGTTGACATCCCAGTATACTGAAGAATTTGATAACGGGACTCTCTCTGTATTGCAGGGAATGACTAAAAGTTCGAATAAGTCAGCAATCCCATCTTAACATCCTCCAGTGAAGAAGAGGAAGCGGAAGGGATGTCACATGATTATATGTTATGGACTGTTATATGATTGGACTATGGTTATGATGGAGACTGCTCCCCTATGGTTCATGGGATGTGTAGTCTGTGATGTTTTTACTGGTTTTTTATTTAATGTTCTTTAAATTCTGCTATGCAAATAAAGTGAAGAAAGATATGCATAATCCTCTCCTCTGCGTCCTTAATAGAATTGAAACTTTCCTTCATGTTAACTAGGAAAGTTTTCATTCTATCTCAGGACCGGAGGCGAGGATTATGCATGTTTAAAGCTTAATTACCACCAGTGTGGCTGCTTCATGGATTGGTTTAAAATAAAATCTCTTAAAGGTAGAATCCGAGGACCAGTCCGGCACATTCATGATATCCTCCAGTCTGCTCTCTACCTGGGCAGCTTAGGAGGCAATAGCTCCCCTGGTGGAATGAGCTCTGAAATCGCTGATGTCAATACCGGCTTCTGCCATAACCCATCTCACCCATCTGGAAATGGTCAAAGATGACAAGGCCTTGTAAGGCTTTTTGATGGCAATCAGGAGTTGCCGTTCTCAAGGAGGATGAACCTCCAATGTCTTGTCCTCATATGTTTCAAGGCATCTGACCACACACAGCTTAGGGTTATCAGGAAAGGCCGGATAAGATACCGACCTGGTACTCGTCTTTGTCCTCCTGGAGAAATTGAAGGTGACCCCTTTGGGGGTAAATATTCTAGCTGAGAGGTCTAGAGCTCTTACGTCCGAAGTTCTCTTGCAAGAGATGAGGCAGAGCAACATAGCCAACTTCGCTGAGATCTCCTTCCTGGAAAGGTATTGATTGTCCTGCCAGGAAGTCAGCAAACGTAGGACCAGATTAACGTCCCACAACCCAGCGTACCGGGGCTCCGGGGGACGGGACATCCCGATGCCCTTGAGGAGCTTACTTACGCACGGGTGTTCGCCCAACGGAACATTGTTCACTGGAGAATGGCCCGCCGAGATAGCCGAATTGAAGGAGTTGATGGTACAATATGCCAGACCCTCCTGAAACAGTTCTGCCAGGACGTTCACAACGTTCACAACATCTATAACGCTGGTGCCCACGGGATCCAGGTGTTTCTCCACACACCAACGAACCCATCGTCTCCAAGCCGATTTGTACCTCTTGGTAGTTCCTGGGGTTCACGCCTGCTAGATGAGGAATTCAGCTCCTTGCGAAAGTCTGAGGTCCTGCCAACGTCGCCTGAAATCCACCATGCCATGAGGTGAAGATGGCCCTGGAGGACCAGGGGATGGGGCTGGCCCAGGGGGTCTGTCAAGATCTCGGCAAAGGTTGGGAGCCGAATCGGCGAGGCCCAAGCAAATTCCAGAAGGGAAGGGAAACACGCTTGTGAGCGCCAGATTGGAGTGATCAGTACCAGGGAGGCCCGTTGATGTCTGGCTTGGGCCGCCACCCGCTGGATAAACAGGAACGGTGGGAATGCATAGGCTTGAGTCTCTGACCATTCCTGTAGGAAGGCGTCCACCGCTTCCGCCCCTGGGTCCGGTCTCCAGCTGACATAGCGTGGGAGCTGCGAGTTCCATCTGGATGCAAAGAGGTCCACTTGGCACGGACCCCACATTGACATGAGAGCTTGAAATACTGCCGGGCAGAGCCTCCAATCGCTGGCGTCCCTGAGGAATCTGGAGTTCCAGTCTGCCACCGAGTTCAACGATCCCGGGAGGTATTCCGCTGTCACCGATATTTGTCGTTGGAGGCAGTAGTGCCAGAAATCCTTGGCGAGTTCCACCAGCGCTCGGGAGCGGGTACCGCCCAACCAGTTGACATACTGCACCGCTGTGGTGTTGTCCATCCTCAACAGAACACAGCAGGAGATCCTGTCCTTCGTAAGTGCGCGAATAGCAAACGAGCCCGCCAGAAGTTCGAAGCAGTTGATGTGTGCAGAGAGTTCCTCTTCCATCCCCTGCTTTCCATGGAGATCGAGCCGCACCTGGCACCCCAGCCCAGACGGCTGACGTCCGACTCTATCACCAGATCTGGACGGGATCCGAATATTGCTCTCTCGTTCCAGGCTTCTATATGGTCTATCCACCATTGTATCTCTGTCTTGGCCTCCTGTGTCTGAGTGACTAGCACTGAATAGGTAAGGCCTCTCTGAAGGTGGGCTGCCTTCAGCCTCTGGAGAGCACAGTAGTGCAGTGGGCCTGGGAAAATGGCTTGTATCAAGGACGATAATAAGCCAACAATCCTGGCCAGTTGGCGCAGGGAAATCCTGTCCCTCCGAAGTACTTTCCTCAGCTCTTTCTTGCTCTTGTTGATCTTCTGGCCCGGTAAGCTCAGGGTTGCTGCCCTGGAGTCTATAGTGAAGCCCAGAAAGGTCACAGTTTGCTGGGGCGTCAGATCCAACTTCTGTTGGTTTATGACAAATCTCAAACGTTGAAGGAGGCGAATGGTGGTGTTCAGATGGGCCAAAAGGCAAATTTGGTGACTGATCCATCATCAGGATATCGTCCAGGTAGATGATCAACCTGATGCCCAAGGTCCGAAGATACTCCACTACTGGCTTGAGTAGTTTTGTGAAGCACCACGGTGCCGAGGATAGGCCGAAAGGGAGAGTCCGGAACTCGAATATTTGTCCTCTCCACTCGAATTGGAGGTACTTGCAATGAGGTGAGTAGATGGGGACTGTCAGATAGGCGTCCTTGAGGTCCAGCCAATCATCCTGAAGTACCATGTCCCTGAGGAGGTGGATACCCTCCATCTTGAAGTGGTGATACACTAGCCACTCGTTGAAGGACCTGAGGTTTATCACTGGGCGGAAGCCCCCATACCTTTTCTCTACCAGGAACAAGTTGCTGAGGAAACCCCCGGGATGCAGATGGGAAAGGCATATCGCATTCTTGGCGAGAAGTTCCTGTACCTCTTGGTCTATTAGAGACATCTTTTGGGTGGAGAAGGTTAGAGGGCGGGGCCTTGCATTTTGTGACGGGGTTCCGTAGAATTGTATATGATGCCCCTGGACGGTCTCCAGTGCCCACGGGTCTGCCGTTATCTCTGCCCACTTGTGAGCGCAAGTGCGTAACCTCCACACCCTCCATTCGGAGAGGTGCTGCAAGAATCGCCTTACCGTTGTATCCATTGTTGTTGGATCCTCCACGAGGTCGGTTGTGTTTTCCTCGGCCGCCGCCACGGAAGGGGTAGAAGGAGCCTTGACGACCATCGTGCCAGCCGTTATTCCTCCTCGCCTGATCTCTGTTAGGGCCTTGATAGGACTGGCGGCCGGAAGAGCGACCTCTGCCTCCTACGACCTCTCCAATAACCTTCCCGGGAAATATGTTTTTCAATCGAAGACTGGGCTTTGTCTAGGGCCGAGAATGTGGCGACAAACTTCCCAAGCTCTTTAACAAAGGGGTCGCCGAAAAGTGAACCCTGTGCTACTGGTCCCGCCTCAGAGGAGGAGAGTGCCCCCAGTTTTGGATCAATTTTGATCAACAAGGAATGGCGACATTCCGCAGAGAGGGCGCAGTTGGTGTTGTCGAGGAGGCAGATCGCCCTCTGCGTCCAGCCCACGACGCCGTCTGTGGGGAGGGAATTCCCTTACTGCCTGTCCTGTTCCGCTAGCTCGATGATCTTAGTCAGGGGGCCTATCACGTCCAGGAGCTTGTCCTGACATGCTCGCCAAGACCTGTCTATTCCCTTTTTTGGGTCTTTCATGTACTTGGAGAAGAAAGTACATAATTTAGGGTCGATCTCCGGGGTCGCTGTCACCCTATCACCAAGGGATGGTCTGGGACATTCCGCCCGTAGGCGCGCTCTAACGTCTTTGTTGAGGGGTTGGCAGATTTTACTCGCCACGTAGTCCGCCACTTTCTTCTCCAGGATCCACTCTGCAGAGCGTGGACGGTAAAGCCCCTCTGGGTCAAACATGTCGCTATGGGTAGTGTCCCCCTCTAGTGAGTCTGAACCTGTGGAATGCAGGCGCCAGAATCTGCCCGAGTCTTGGGCCTCATCAGAGGAGGCTTCGTCATCCTCTCCCAAATCTGGGAACCCCTCCTCGGGGTCGAAGTCCGTCGCGACGTCGTCGCTCATTATCCCGGGTGTTTCCTCCTCCTGGTATGGTGCGTCCTTAAACGTGCGCTCACTCTTATGGAAGACTTCAGCCAGACGGCTAAAGCCTTCCAGGTGCCCCGCATCTCGTTTGTCGGCCTTGCGTGTGGGGACCGAGGTCACCCCACTAGGCCCAGCCCCCCCATCTCCCAGTATACCAGTGCCCTTGTACACGTGGGCCGACAGCTTGGTGACCCTTTCCTGCAGAGGGGCAAGCGCCTGAGATATAGCCTGGGTAAGGAACTTGTCCACCTCAGGAATGCGTCGAGGGGGGGCGCAAACCTCCTTAGAGGTGCAAGAGGGTGCATAGTCATGGTCTCTTTATGACTGCCTATTTATTCAAGAGGGTGAGAGCACCAAGAAAAAATGCCCTGGAATAATATATGTGGGCAGCCCCCTCGCCGGTGCTCTAAGTGGCCTAAGACACTGTGAAACAAGCATTGGCATAGCCAATAGGTCTCGCCTTTGGGACCTTATAAGTGTTTAGCCATGCAACAGTTGATGTTGTTGCATCAAGGATATTGTACTGCAAAACTAAATACTTATAAGGTCCCAAAGGTGAGACCTATTGGCTATGCCAATGCTTGTTTTTATATCCTTCCCTGATTAGGAACAGCCCGGGTTCTCATATAAACTGCATATTTATCAAATCTGTTATATCAGCTGGGAAAAAGAGTTCCACACCGACAGTAAATTCACTTTCAGGGGAAATAACCTCAATACCCACTTCAGTATTAACATAAATTGCAGTATTCTCGGCAATGCATTCAGTGTTGTATTTATCGTTGAAGACGCCCTAGAGGCCTCAATGGCAAATCCATCCCGTGTACTATATATTAATTATGTTTTACCAATAGAAGGCATATTCACCTCAACATAGGAGAATACCCAAGACAGACAAATGATGAAAGGACTTGGAACAACTTATTTTGTTTTTTTAGAACGCCCGGACCCTTTCCTTGCATACGAGGGCTTATAGCCACTGTCATGTATGTTTATATAGTCATACAAGGTAATTCTTGGCTGAATATTCTGTACAAATTATATTTATGTATTGAATTCTGCACCCTGCGCCCTCGGTCAAGCCACTACCACATCCAACGCCTGCGCAGCCCTTGTCAGGCACATCCCATGTCGGACCTAGAGAAACCTAGAGCGCTGGAAATCAAGGCCCTATTGTGTATGACTGGAGAGTGTCAAGCTCTGAGTCTTAACAGATCAAAGTCTAGGTCTCGAACTCTGGTGTCTCTCTCCGATAAGGACAGTAAAGCAGAAGGCATTTCTAGTTTACGACCACCCATTCGGGTGCAACATGTACAGTTGAGCTGCTGGTGGCCTTTGAGTTGTTGATAAAGACCCGTCCCCTGCTGCTGTAATGTACACCAACACTGTTGTGCTAAGTAAAAACCATCAGGGGTTTCAAGACGGGGCTTTAACGTCAGGCTCATCACAGCACCACAGGCTCCGAGGAAGGTAGTACCTTTCAACCTATTCGTCGAAATAAAACGGACATGTAAAACCACACATCCCTTTTGTAAACAAGAACTGCAGCAGGCAAAAGCAATAAAAGGCTTTGTCAGTAAACAAGCAAAACTTGTGTCAAGGGAAAGACGCAACGCCTTAAACTCGCCATGATTTGATTTTAAAAACGTTCTGACATGCGGAGAGGAGGAAGCTCTTCAGAACGCACGAACACTAAATAGCAGCATAGGTTTAATTTCTGCTTAAAAAGACGAGCGAGGGTGTGGAGAAGGTAGAGGGATAGCGAAGATAATTTCTGCTTATTGGTCCACTTACAAATCAAGCTTAAAATCAGTGCCAGGAAAGAGTAAACAAGGCTCCGGGAAGCGCGAGAGCTCAGCCCAGAGAAAGCCAAAGCAGCAAGTAATAAATGGGACCACAAAGAAAGCCACGGCCGCGAAAGTGAAAGGTGACACAAAACAGATGTCATGCTGGCTCCCGAGAGCAAAACGCTCTGGGAGTGAACATTTTCCTAAAAGCTGGGACATCCACACGCCTTTGTCCAATTGCGTGCTAAAGCCAGACGCAAAGGCCAATGGCGTGTGAGCACTACATGCACGAGCTTCTCCTGAAGCTGAAGTGCTCTAGGCTCGACCTAAAAACCACTTCTATAAAGATGTGAACTGTCAGCCGCTCTCACGGTCTGCCACACGTTGTGGTAATGCAAAAAACGGGCTAAGCCCTGTCAGCTTACCGCTTCCGCGGTGTCAGGCGAGGGTTGGGGAGAGGAGGCATACAGCCGGGGACCACTATTCCTCTCTTCGGTGCAAGGCAGCCGACGGAGTGCTGCCAAGCCGCTCCGCAGCGCGAAGAGTGCGTTGGAAGGCACGAAAGAGCGCCACCTAGCGCACCCGCGCGGGATAAAAAAGACGCGCTCAGACGGTTTGCCTGCTGCGCGGGGAGCCAGAGGAGATTAGGCAAAGCAATGGACAATCGCTACGATTGTTAACACAATTCACTAAAGCAAGCCAAGTAATAAGTGCAAATCGTCAGACAAAAGTCCCACTCTCCCACTAACAGTGTCAGGAAGAACAAGCATTGGCATAGCCAATAGGTCTCGCCTTTAAGACCTTATAAGTTTTTAGCCAAAGCTATTGGCTTTGCCAATGTCTTTAAGCTATGCTGTAGACGTAGAGCAATGTGGCTGCTAGAAACAAGTTAATTTTGAGCAGTAATAAGATCACTTACTTACTGCAAAAAAACATGTTTCCATAAACATGATAACATTGTGCTGAAAAGATGACGCAATGATAACTTTTCCTTCAGGAATCTACCATGTTGTGCAAATCACATAGTGAAAGTGGGCTTTTAATATCTATAGTATCTGTACTTTGTGGAAGAGTTCATATTTTACAATAGAAGCATCATGACTCTTGTATGACAGGTGCAAGTCTAAAATTCAAAGATAAATATCACTAGGCCAAAAGAAAACAGAACAAGAAGTTACATTATTTCATTTACATTGAGTGGGAAAATATAGCAAACACCAAAATTCCGTAACGTCTTTCACTTTCTGTATTCCAGACACTAGCACCGACATTCATGTAATGGGGCACATAGACGACTACATGCTGCTCCTTCACTGGGGAAGAAGGATACTAACCTGCACTCTGGCCCACAAAGTGCGTTTTATAAAAAAATAAAAAATCAGTGAATATAGTGAAAGCAAGAGACGCAAGCAATACTTAACTGCTTAATGTTGAAAGGTGAATACTAAAAACAAAGCAGTTGGTTGGCGTGTGACCTTCAACTGACAGCCTTGGGATACGGGGAAGACGCAGAGCTTTGAAGTCACATTATCAAGGCACCGAATAAGAAGTGGGCATGTCTGCTGAAAGGGTTAGGGTACAGAGCCAGATAATGTACAGAAAGCACTGCCCAAGTGTTTGAAAACACTAATCTTCGACTTCTCACACTACAAAGATGGCCTTCGAGGTGCTCAAAGGGAACAGATAAGCTACAGAAAGAAGTGCGCAGGTCTTTGAAGTGCACGCTACCCTTAAGAGGAATCCCCTGAGAGGGTCAATTAAAGGAAGTAGTGAAGTTCAGAGTGCTAGAAGTCTGTTTTGTGCTAGGGATAGTGAGAATGGTGGGAGCCTGATGGGTGCTTACGCTGGGTACACAAAGCACTGCCAGAAATGCATAGTGCCCATTTCACACTCGCAGCGAGGATGGCTACAAAGTGCAGGCCTTGGATGTGATACTAGCAGCGATCCCTCTGGCATACACAGACTCCACGCAGAGATGGGGTCACACAGAGCTCACGAAGCCTGGCAGAGCTTTGAAGCCACATATTTCTTGCACTAAAGAGGTGGAGTAGCTAGCAGCGTGGGTTTGGTGTGCGAGTGTTCCGGATGATGAAGGCTGTTGGGATCACACGTCTGCCCTGAGTGCCTACTGCTAACATATGGTGGGAACCCCGCCCATGACCCATCCCCGAGACCCTTCAAAAAAGTACAGTTGACAGCCCCCATCGCACTGCGAAGTAGCAGCGCATATCCCACAGCCATACAACAGCCTGGCAGTTTCAGTGTGGGTGCCCCCCTAACGATTAGGCTATGTCAAATTTAAGCACACATGCGAGCCATGCAGTAGACACACCACTGTTATGTGGGAACTGGTCCAGAATTGTTGTTTGCCCCCATAAGTAGTTTAATGAACCGAGAGTGCCCATAGTTCCATCTGAGTAAAGCGCGGGTGCCGCGATTATAGCATAAGTAAAGAAATAGATGTTTTTTCTATTTCTTTACTTTGCAGTAGTCGCGGCACCGGCGCTTTACTCATGGTAAAAGGTAAAGCGCCGGTGCCGTGATTGCTGCAAAAGTAAAGAAATAGAAAAAACATCTATTTCTTTACTTTTGCTGTAGTCGTGCACCCGCGCTTTACTTTAATTTTAAAAGTAAAGCGCGGGTGCCGCGATTATGCGAAAATGAAACAAAAAAAAAAAGTGACGCGGCCGCAAAAGTTAAACAAAACAAGCACGCGAGTGGTGGGCGCGCTTGCGAGCAGCAGGCGTTACCACACGCTCGTGCACCATGGCCTTTTGCTTGCGGTTACCCGCACGGCCGCCGGGTGCGATAATTCAAAACACATGGCGGCCCTGCGGGTAACCGCACGGAAAAGGCCATGACGCACGAGCGTCTGGTCAGCTTTCAGAAGCCCACTACATAAAGTCTTCGCCAGAGCAGCGCTTGCGCGCTACTCTAGGCTCGACCTAAAAAGTAAGGCGACTTAACTAACGGCGTTAGCAGTGAAGAAAGAGGAAGGACTACGTTTCATTATGTGATTTATAGACTGTCGGACTGTGTCTGGATTGGACTATTGGTTACCATGGTTGCTCCCTAAGGTTCATGGGAGAAGTAGTTTTGTGCAAGTGTTCTTTATTTTTTACCTTTGAACCTGCTAATTAATAAAAGTGAAGAAAAGACTGTATAATCCTCGCCTCCGGTCCTGACATAGAATTTTATAGCACATGCAACAAGAATTTTAGATTCTATGTCAGGACGGAGGCGAGGATTATGCATATCTTTCTTCACTTTATTTGCATAGCAGTATTTGAAGAACATTCAATAAAAAAACAGTAAAACATTACAGACTACACATCCCATGAACCATAGGGGAGCAGTCTCCATGGTAACAATAGTCCAATCAAATAACAGTCCATAGCATATAATCATGTGACGTCCCTTCCGCTTCCTCTTTCTTCACTGCTCGTCAGTTAAGTGACATTCCTAGCATTCTTCTCTTATCTGACGTACTTTATTGTAATTTTGTGTAGTGGTTTTTTCTCTGTGATTACATCTGCTAGTTTATTCATTGTGCAGTAGGCTTTCACCCGAGTGCTTTCTCCCTGCTGTCACGGACCTCTCGGTGTGCGCACGTGCGCTGTGTAGATTCTGTGAGGCGCGCAGAGCCCAAATGAAGCAGGTCCGTCGAGCGATTTCGCCGGTACTCTGGCGCGCTTAGGGATCAGGATTCTGAGCCTGTGGCCGGTCCTACCCCTAACCAACCCTCACCGCACTGACACCGCAACGCAGTGATTCCTCCCCCACACAGTCACGATCGAGTGACAGCAGCGCCACCTTGTGGTGACTGCTATATTAGCAGCTAGTGTCATTTTGAATTCTTTTTCCAGGCTGTTGGAGCACCGGCGACGGGGCTGCCCATTAAATCTAAAGGGCGTTTTTTCTTTGTGCTCACACCCTCAAAGTTGAAATGTCCTCATCTGAGGACCATGTTTATTCCTCATTCCAGGAGGTTGAAGAGGAATGCCCCCTCCCCCCCCCCCCCCCAACGCCGTCCACCTGCGGTAGACCAGGCTCTGTCGTAGGCTATTTCTAGGGCACTGGCTCCCCTTAGGGATCAGGTGGATAGGTTGGCAAGAAGCATCCTGGGGGTATTCAGCGACCCTGACCAGGTGGAGGCAAGACCCAGTGACTCCCATGTGGGGAATAAAAGGGCCACAAAGCGTAACGCGGGGCACTTGGAAGGATTCGACAAACTCAGGGAAACCTCCCTTAACCCCTTCCATGCTCATGACGAGCTGGACTCGTCATGGCACACAGTGGTCGTGTGCTCATGACGAGTCCAGCTCGTCATGACCCCCAGCATCGGAAATCCCTCTGGTGCGGGCCTCACTCGGGTGGGAGGCCCAAGTACCCGCGACCGGCAAGGGCCCAAAACATTTTGTGATAGGCAATTTTGATGTCGCCTCAATACGTTGTGGGCCCTTGCCTGTTGCGGGTACTTGGGCCTCCCACCCGAGTGAGGCACCATTTTTATCGGGAGACCTGGGGGAACGCTGGGTGGTAGGAAATTTGTGTCAGCCCCGTGATGCCACAACTTTACCACACAAAAATGTGTGAAAAAAGGGATTTTTTCAGCAAAATGTCAGGTTTGCAGGGGATTCTGGGTAAGAAAACGTTGGGGGATCCACGCAAGCCATACTTCCCTGGAATCCCCCGGGTGTCTACTTTTCAGAAATGTGTGGGTTTGGTAGGTTTCCCTAGGTGGCCGCCGAGCCCCGGGGCAAAACGTCATGGGACCCCCCTTGCAAAACCAGGTCGTTTTGTGATAGGCCATTTTGAGGTCGCCTCAATACGTTGTGGGCCCTTGCCTGTCACGGGTACTTGGGCCTCCCACTCGAGTGAGGCACCATTTTTTTTCGGAAGACCTTGGGGAACGCGGGGTGGGTGGAATTTTGTGGATCCACGCAGATTTCAGAACTTTCCACCACAGAAAAGTGAGGAAAATTTGTTTTTTTTGCCAATTTTTTAGGTTTGCAAGGGATTCTGGGTAACAGAACCTGGTGAGAGCCAGTCAAGTCACCCCATCCTGGATTCTCCTGGGTGTCTACTTTTCAAAAATGTATAGGTTTGCTAGGTTTCCCTAAGTGCCGGCAGAGCTAGGGTTAAAAACTACAGCTAGGCACTTTGCAAAAAAGGGACATTTTTCACTGTGAAAATGTGGTGCGTCCACGTTGCGTTTTGCGCTGCTTCCTGTCGCGGGCACTAGGCCTACCCACACAAGTGAGGTACCATTTTTTTCGGAAGACCTTGGGGAACGCGGGGTGGGTGGAATTTTGTGGATCCACGCAGATTCCAGAACTTTCCACCACAGAAAAGTGAGGAAAATGTGTTTTTTTTGCCAATTTTTTAGGTTTGCAAGGGATTCTGGGTAACAGAACCTGGTGAGAGCCAGTCAAGTCACCCCATCCTGGATTCCCCTGGGTGTCTACTTTTCAAAAATGTATAGGTTTGCTAGGTTTCCCTAAGTGCCGGCAGAGCTAGGGTTCATAAACTACAGCTAGGCACTTTGCAAAAAAAGGGTCATTTTTCACTGTGAAAATGTGGTGCGTCCACGTTGCGTTTTGCGCTGCTTCCTGTCCCGGGCACTAGGCCTACCCACACAAGTGAGCTACCATTTTCTTTGGAAGACCTTGGGGAACGCGGGGTGGGTGGAATTTTGTGGATCCACGCAGATTCCAGAACTTTCCACCACAGAAAAGTGAGGAAAATGTGTTTTTATTTTGCCCATTTTTTAGGTTTGCAAGGGATTCTGGGTAACAGAACCTGGTGAGAGCCAGTCAAGTCACCCCATCCTGGATTCCACTGGGTGTCTACTTTTCAAAAATGTATAGGTTTGCTAGGTTTCCCTAAGTGCCGGCAGAGCTAGGGTTAAAAAAATACAGCTAGGCACTTTGCAAAAAAAGGGTCATTTTTCACTGTGAAAATGTGGTGCGTCCACGTTGCGTTTTGCGCTGCTTCCTGTCGCGGGCACTAGGCCTACCCACACAAGTGAGGTACTATTTTTTTCGGAAGACCTTGGGGAACGCGGGGTGGGTGGAATTTTGTGGATCCACGCAGATTCCAGAACTTTCCACCACAGAAAAGTGAGGAAAATGTGTTTTCTTTGCCAATTGTTTAGGTTTGCAAGGGATTCTGGGTAACAGAACCTGGTGAGAGCCAGTCAAGTCACCCCATCCTGGATTCCCCTGGGTGTCTACTTATCAAAAATGTATAGGTTTGCTAGGTTTCCCTAAGTGCCGGCAGAGCTAGGGTTCAAAAACTACAGCTAGGCACTTTGCAAAAAAAGGGTCATTTTTCACTGTGAAAATGTGGTGCGTCCACGTTGCGTTTTGCGCTGCTTCCTGTCGCGGGCACTAGGCCTTCCCACACAAGTGAGGTACCATTTTTTTCGGAAGACCTTGGGGAACGTGGGGTGGGTGGAATTTTGTGGATCCACCCAGATTCCAGAACTTTCCACCACAGAAAAGTGAGGAAAATGTGTTTTTTTCCCCAATTTTTTAGGTTTGCAAGAGATTCTGGGTAACAGAACCTGGTGAGAGCCAGTCAAGTCACCCCATCCTAGATTCCCCTGGGTGTCTACTTTTCAAAAATGTATAGGTTTGCTAGGTTTCCCTAAGTGCCGGCAGAGCTAGGGTTCAAAAACTACAGCTAGGCACTTTGCAAAAAAAGGGTCATTTTTCACGGTGAAAATGTGGTGCGTCCACGTTGCGTTTTGCGCTGCTTCCTGTCGCGGGCACTAGGCCTACCCACACAAGTGAGGTACCATTATTTTCGGAAGACCTTGGGAAACGCGGGGTGGGTGGAATTTTGTGGATCCACGCAGATTCCAGAACTTTCCACCACAGAAAAGTGAGGAAAATGTGTTTGTTTTGCCAATTTGTTAGGTTTGCAAGGGATTCTGGGTAACAGAACCTAGTGAGAGCCAGTCAAGTCACCCAATCCTGAATTCCCCTGGGTGTCTAGTTTTCAAAAATGTATAGGTTTGCTAGGTTTCCCTAAGTGCCCGCAGAGCTAGGGTTCAAAAACTACAGCTAGGCACTTTGCAAAAAAAGGGTAATTTTTCATTGTGAAAATGTGGTGCGCCCACGTTGCATTTTGAGCCATTTCCTGTTGTGGGCACAAGGCCTACCCACACAAGTGATGTACCATTTTTATCGGGAGACTTAGGGTAACACAGAATTGTAGAGCAACTGTTATTACCTATTGACTTTCGATGCATTTCTGCCTTCCAAATGAAAGACAATGTGTAAAAAATAAGTCATTTTGAAAAATGACCTATAATTCTCATGCTAGTATGGGTACTCCCAATTTCGGAAATGTGCAAATATCTACTGTTTCTAAAAGCTACATTTTGTTCCCATTTCAGAAATACATAGGTATCTTTCATAACAATTTTTCCATATATACATTTTCCCAAAATAATTGCTATATACCCGGTACATAATAAAAAACCATTGCAAGATGCTGCTCAGTTATTGGCTCTGGGTTCGTCGGGTTCTTGGTGAACCTATAAGTCCTATATATCCCCACAACCAGAAAGGTCCAGCGGATATAACGGTATATTGCTTTCAAATAGCTGTCATAATTAGAAGAAGTTACAGGTGAAAACGTTGACACAAATGGCTGTTTTTTTCAACTAATTTTCAATTTTTCCTTTATTTAACTGTTAGTTTCTATAAGGAAAACTTTAAGGATCTACACAAATGACCCCTTGCTGAATTCAGAATTTTGTCTACTTTTCAGAAATGTATGGCTTTCCAGGATCCATTATTGGTTTTATACCCATTTCTACCATTAACTGGAAGGAGGTTGAAAGCACAAAAAATAGCAAAAATAGGCTATGTCCCAGAAAAATGCCAAAACTGTGTAAAAAAGTTGGTTTTCTGACAAAAGTCTGCTTGTCCCTGAAAGCTGGGAAGATGGTGATTTCAGCACCACAACCCCTTTTTTGATGCCATTTGCAGTGAAAAAACAAGACGCTTTCATCTGTAGCCCTTTTTTCGCATTTTTCCCCAAAAACCCAAACTTTTGCTGTATTTTGGCTAATTTCTGGGTCCCCTCCAAGGGAATCCACAAACCCTGGGTACCTTTACAATCCACATGATGTTAGAAAAAAAGGACGCAAATTTGGCGTGGATACCTTATGTGGTCAAAAAGTTACAGGGGCCTAAGCGCGCACTACCCCAAATAGCCAAAAAAAGGCTTAGCACAGGGGGGGAAAAGGCCTAGCAGCGAAGGGGTTAAAAGTGCGCAAACGGTAAAACACGTACCTTGCCGGGAGGGAGATGGACCCGGAGAAAACTGCGACACGGTCGTTCCACATTCTGACCCCGATGGTGGTTTTCCCTTGGAGGGGGAGGGTGTGTCAGAGGGAGATTTCTCCTCTGACGAGGATAAGGACTCGGGTCGCCCCTGGCGTCCGGGTTCCCACTCCTCTGAGTCCCCAGATGGGGATGGGGACCACTCAGATATGTTCGATCCTACTCAGATATACCATCCTAGGTCGGCAGAGTGGATCCCTGATGCCTAAGTGGCGGATTATGTGGCGGGGAAAATCCCTCAACCCCTAGAAAAGGAAGTCAGGACTAGGCTGAGGGGAGAATGTCCCAGGCCTTCGCTTAAGGGGAAGGTGGCAAACACGCCAGAGATAGATGAAAAGCTATACACGTTTTTTTCAAAATACATGAGGGATCCTAAAAAAGGAATAGATAGGTCCTGGAGAAATTGCCAGGACAAACTCCTGGATGTAGTGGGCCCCTTGACCCAAATTATACAACTGGCGGAACGTTCAAAGCTTCTGGATCCCCTTTGTCTACGGACATAGTCGCTGGTTGGACGCAAAGAGCGATATGCCTCCTCGGCAATGCAAACTGTAACCTGGCAGCTGAGAGAAGGAGGTCTCTCTTTATAAAGATTGACCCCAAATTAGGTGACCTAGCTACCTCTGATGCGGGGCCCATAGCACAGGGTAAGCTCTTTGGCGAACCTTTTGTTAAGGAGCTTAACACTTTTTTACCACTTTTTCATCCCTGGATAAGGCCTGGGCCTCCATAAAAAAGATTTTTCCAGGGCGGGTTTTTGCCGGGGCAGGAAGAGGCAGGGGTCACTCCTCCGGCCGCATCTATAAGCAAGGCCCCTCCAACAGAGGTCAACAACGAAGGAATAATGGCTGGAACGATGGCCGCCAAGGAACCTTCTATCCCAGCAGAGGTTCTGGCAGAGGGAAAGGACGAAACAACACAGGAGGTGCCAACACTCCAGGGGGACCCTTCTGTTAAGGATTACCCTTTCTTCCCCACAAGATCTGGGGGGGAGGCTCCTACACTTTGCACACAATTGGGGAAGGATCACAACAGACCCTTGGGTGCTGCAGACTGTAAGGGTTTTCCACATAGAGTTCTACGGTGCCCCTATTCAGGAGGTACGCCCTAGTCCCTTAGTTTTTTCAGCAGAGGAAGAGTGTCTGATAGAATCCGAGATTTCGGAACTCCTGAAGAAAGGAGCTAGTTGCAGGTCAGTACTCCACCCAAACGGGTTTCTAAGCAGCCTCTTCCTAGTCCAGAAGAAGGACAAGGGCTTCCGACCTGTTATCAATTTAAAAGAGTTCAACGAGTGGCTGGTCTATCGCCACTTCAAGATGAAGGGGATACACTTGCTCCGGAACATCCTCCAGTCAGGGGATTGGATGGTCCGACTAGACCTAAAGGACGCCTACCTAGCAGTCCCCATTTTCCCTCCTCACCGGAGATTTCTCCAGCTCACTTGGAAAGACCAAATCTTCAAGTTTCAGGCTCTGCCCTTCGGCCTCTCTTCAGCCCTGTGGTGCTTCACGAAGCTGTTGCGCCCAGTGGTGGAGATGCTCCACAAGGGGGGAGTGAGAATAATGATCTACCTGGACGATATCCTAATTATGGATCAGTTTTTGATGCATCTTACCCGCAACGTGCACATGATTATTGCATTGCTCCAGGATCTGGGCTTTGTCATCAATGAACAAAGGTCGGAACTGCACCCAGCGCAGCAGATGATCTTCCTAGGATTTCTCTTAGATTCAGTCTCAGCTTCCCTGAGCTTGCCAACTTCAAAGGTGACCAAGATACGGAAGGAACTCTCGCAAGTCCTCAGGAGGGACAGAATCTCACTACGTCAGCTGTCCAGGATAGTGGGCCTTCTCTCCTCTTCGATTCAGGCCATATTCTCGGGTCCATTACACTACAGGGCCCTCCAGAGACTGAAAGTTCAGCATCTAAGAAGGGATCTTACCTAATCGGAAATCATCTCCCTGACAGAGGAAGCCAGGACGGAACTCCAGTGGTGGATCGACCACATGGCAGCCTGGAATGGAAGGGCGATCTTCGGATCGACCCCGGATATGGTGATAGAGTCGGATGCCAGCAGATTGGGCTGGGGATCCCGATGCAGGGAACTCTCGATGGGAGGCAAATGGTCAGAGGAGGAGTTACAATTGCACATCAACTGTCTGGAGATGCTGGAGGGATCTTTCGCAGTGAAATCCCTCACCAGGGACAGAGTCTCTTGTTGCATCCTGTTGAGGATGGACAACATCTCGGCGGTCCGGTACATCAACCGCCTGGGCGGCCCTCGATTGAAGACCGTATCCAACCTGGCGAAGGACTTTTGGCACTATTGCCTCCAGAGGCAGATCTCAGTAACAGCAGAGTACCATCCCGGCCTGCAGAACACAATAGCGGATTGGAACTCCAGGAACTTCTCCGACTACAGCGACTGGCAACTGGATCATGCGGTCTTCCTGGCTTTGATTGGCAGATGGGGCCCCTGCAATCTGGACCTTTTTGCCTCACGATTGAACCATTAACTCCCACAATTTGTGAGCTGGAGACCAGACCCGGAAGCCACTGCGGTGGATGCCTTTCTCCAAGACTGGTCGAAGGAGTACCCTTATGCGTTTCCCACGTTCATGATGATACCCAGAGTAGCGGCCCAAGTTCGGCAGCAGGGAGCTTAGTATTGATTATGCCAATATGGAGAGCCCAAGCCTGGTTCCCAATGTTGATGGAGCTGTTGTGGTATTGCCCGATACAGCTGCCCTCATTCCCTTCAATTCTCAAGGACCCGCAGGGCGGCCTTCATACATTGGTCCTTCAGGGTCATTTGCAACTCATGGCATGGAGGATTTCAGGGGAGGCTGGAAGGATGAACAGCTTTTGTCAGACGATGCAAACCTCATCCAGCAGGCATAGGCAACAGGTACATCAAGAGGTATCGCTCGGCTTGGAGACGATGGCACCGTTGGTGTCTGGAGAGACACGTGGATCCCATGTGGGCAAAGGTTACTCACATTCTAAACTTCCTAGCGGAATTGACCCAAGCTGGTCTGGCCTATCGAACAGTTAATTATTTTCACTCGGCGGGGCGTGGCTACTTCGAGCCGCGGAATGGCCACCTTCTGAAGGGGCTCCGCAGACCAGGCTCCTTTATCCTTGATTATCACCGTTTAGGTGCGAAGTCTGCCACTGCAAACTACCGCATCTCGCCACGGACCTAAGCTACATCATTGGTGTGAAGTCTGGTGATTGTAACCTGCGTTGATGCCGAGCTGCACGACCGGACTGGATGCGGCCTTCCCCGTGGGTAACATGGCCGTCGTGTGACGCGAGAAGGCGCAGCGGACCAGACGAGCTCCTGAGACCCCGGATATATCTGCCGACCGAAGCGACTGCTGTGAGAGCGGGGAACTACATGTATTGGCTGACAGCTGGAGACACGAACATACACGGCCCCCGTGACCTTGAGGGTGTCGGAGGCGTGGTGCCTGCAATGCGGACGGAGGAGCATACAGTGTCTTGGGCCGTGATCCTGTGCCTGGGGGCGCGAGGCGGACCTGATTGCTGTACTCCGAGACTCGTCAGATCCTGGTAGCTGTGTGTCGAATTGGGCTGGCTGGCCTTGAGGAGGAAGAGACGACCCGCTATTGAGAGGAGCGGTGAGTGTGGGCCGGGGGCTTGGGGCGGTGCGGGGCGGGCGCGCTCCCGCCGCATAGGTTTCGGCCCTCTCGGGTTCCTCAACCGCGGGGGCCGCATTGTGGTGGACAGCGTGACTGGGCCCGCGCCGCAATAGCTCCCAACGCACTTGGCTCACTGGGCGATAACGGTGCAGATCTGGGCGCCTGGGTAGATGTGCGGGGTGAGTGGGCCCTGGGCTGCCTTGTCCTGCACCCCCGCATTCAAAGGAGGGTCGCGGGGGCTGGATTTGGGGCTGCGGGTGTCACTTGGTCCGGGCCTGCTCTGGTGACCTAGATTGAGCACAGGCCCTCATTCACTGCCACTTGTATCAGTGGATCCTCTCCCCCCCCCCGGCGGACCGAAGTGGTGCTTGGCCTGCTGCGCGCACACTTGGGGCCCACATCAGTCCAAAAGAGTTGCAGGCTGGTGCAGCAGACACGGAGAGCTGCGCCGCAGACTGTATATAATTCCACTGTGGCTGTGCTGCTACCCCGCATCGGCCCCACGCGGGGTTAGCCTAAGGAACCTTGAACTGGGACCACTATTGCCGCTCGCCCCCAGCCTGCCTTGAAGAACTGAATACTTGACACTGGTCTCTACACACTGATAGTTTGCTTGCGGATTATATCCTGAGTTAGAAAATCCGGCGAACAATTCCTTGTGACACACGCCTAGGGTTCATATTACCTTTTACATGACACAAACTTGAACAGTGAGTAAAGTGACCTGTACTAAATACACGCGAGGAAGGACATAGCACTAGCGCTGCTGCCCTGCATTGGCCCTCTAACAGCTATGCCTTTTGTTGCTACTTGCTGTGTGTGCGACAGACGTCCCAATGGGAAAGACGGATCCCAAACAGCCAAAGCTCCCCTTTGAACACAAACGCCTGACTAGGACAAACGATGCAGGCCAGGAATTTGAAAATGCCCAGGTCTCCAGAGACCACGCAGAGCAACAAGAGGAAGACATCCGCGCGATCTTGCTGGACGTGCGTTCCAGTATCAAGACAGTGGACAACAAGATAGACGCTCTTACTTCAAGACTGGATATGGTGAAGAAACGTGTAGATGCACATGAGGGCCAGTTAGACATCTTGGAGAATAGGCTGTCAGACACCCAAGATTCTACTACAGAAGCTAGAGCGCAAATCCTTAGCATGGAAAAAGTGTTAGATGTGATAAAAGCAAAAAATGAAGATTTGGAGGCGCGCTCTAGATGCAACAACCTATGGATTATTGGGCTGCTGGAATCGACTGCCATTCCGAAAATGGAACCCTACATAGAAGACCTACTGCGTGACTTGTTTGGGCCTGTACTTTCGCAAGTCATGATCGTTGAGAGGACGCACCTCTCATTGGGCCCTAGACCCCCTCCAGGAGCTGCGCCACGCCCAATTATCACGCGCCTCTTAAACTATAGGGACCGAGACGCCATTCTTAGAGCAGCCAGAGATAAGAGCCCTGTAACCCACCAAGGCAACACCCTTTCCTTTTTCCCCGACTACACGCCTGCTGTTCAGGCAGCAAGGAGGGAGTTCCTACCAGCGAAACATGTCTTGCAGAATGCTTCTGTCTCATATGCGATGTTGTATCCCGCCAAGCTTAAAATCACATTTGAAGGAAAGGCACAATTGTTTACTGACGCTAAATCGGCCCTTAAGTAGGCTAAACATATAGGTGCAAGGAAATCGCCCTCGCTTTCTTCACAACAAGCCGCTTCAGAGCAGAACTTAAGCGACAATGATTAGTATCTTAATCAGACGGCCTTGCATTGTGTTACATAAATAGGTTTACGCTTGCGCTCATCACTATAGGGTCGCTTGCTGGCTCACTTACAGTGGAATTGGGTTTGTGGCTTGTGGTACTATAGAAATGCAAGTTTTTCTTTTTTGACTGATTTCGTACTACATATAAATGCCTGGTCACCCTGCCTCATGGCGGGTTATCGCTGACGTCCCTAGCCCCACAGGGAGATCTCCCATGTGTTTCTGTTTTGCTCAAAGGGTTTTTCGGGAGGGGGGTGGGGGGGTAGACATATGTCACAACCTGATTGGGAGGTTGTTGTGGGAGGGGGTCGGGTAGCGGGAACACGGTATACTCAGGCGCATGGTCCTTAGCTGCACAGTATATGCTTGAAGTGCGAAGTGTATTGGTGTTTCCTAATATCTCTGTTACCTTTTTATTATCGCTAAATGTACAGCATGGCAATGTAATTCATTTTCCAATATACGATGTTCTAATGCACGCTTATGTTACACGCACATTTCCTATACAATTTACCTATTTTTTAAAAAATGACCGAGACTAAATTCCTAACTTGGAATATCCGCGGGCTTAATGATTTCAAGAAAGCACGACTGATCCACACATACTTGTGTAGACATCGCATAGATGTCTGTTTTCTCCAAGAAACCCATCTGAAACATGACTCTGACCCTAAATTGAAAAATAGATATTGGGGGGAAATACACTCGGCCCCTTATTCCAATTACGCTAGGGGTGTCTCGATACTGATTAGACGCGGCCTTGGCTGATCAATAACACCTATACAGATAGATCCTGAGGGACGGTATATTATTCTAACGGGTACCCTTATGACAACTAATGTCACTTTGGTAGCAATATATGGCCCAAATGTGGATCAGTGTTCAGGTCTCTTATGGAATGCCCTCACACACCCCGAAGGATGTCATGCTTCATCATTGGGCTGTGCTGCTCGTCGGGACGGCGCTGCAATGCCCGACAAGCACCCGCGAAGGGGCTCTTTGCCGGAGATCTTTTAGAGGAAGCCATTTGGTGTGTGAGGGTATGTGGTCAGGGTAGTGAAGTGAGTGTGTGCTGTGGTTTTTTAAAATAGGTCTAGTACTGCCCTGCGTGATACTGTTTATTCTGGGGGTGTACTAACCTAACTAAAATGCGTGAGCCCGGTCTGGAGCCAATGATCCAGATCCATGAATGAAACCACAGCACACACTCACTTCACTACCCTGACCACATACCCTCACACACCAAACGGCTTCCTCTAAAAGATCTCCGGCAAAGAGCCCCTTCGCGGGTGCCCGTCGGGCATTGCAGCACCGGCCCGACGAGGAGCACAGCCCAATGATGAAGCATGACATCCTTCGGGGTGTGTGAGGGCATTCCATAAGAGACCGGAACACTTTTTCACCTCAGGAACTGCACATCCATTTTTTTCATACATTTAATTAGGAGCTCTGTGCAGGACCTACAAAAAAAGCTCCTGGTTCCTCCCTTTTGAGTAACTAACCAAATGTGGATGACCCACAATTCTTTCTCACTGTATGGGCTAAGATAGCGGCATTGGGTGAAGATACGATCATATGGGGCGGGGATTTCAATGTCACTCTTAACCCTGATTTGGACAGAGTTGGGGCAGCTCGCAACCCACACATCAGGGCAACTCTGCAACTAAACAACATTATTCTGGAGCACGATCTCACAGATATCTGGCGCAGCAGGAATCCAACCCTGAGGGAGGGAACGTGTATCACCTCGCACCACAATGCATGGTCCAGGATAGACTACTGGCTAGTCACATGTGATATTGCGTCGTGGACCTTGGACATGTCACATCTCGCACGCACATTATCAGACCACGTACCGGTGATTCTACACTGAAAGATACCACACACACTACCCCGTTAATTCAGTTGACGTCTGCCTCCGCACGGGCTCGCGGACACCGCATTCAGGGAGGAGATCAGAACTGATATTACCCAATACTTCTCTACTAATGAAGGTTCGTGGACTCCAATTCGACGCTCTGGGAGGCGTTTAAAGTAGTGAAACATGGGGCTTGCATTTCCAAACAATCAGGGGTACTCCACTCTATTAGATCCACTATAGTTAAACTTGAACAGGAAATTAGAACAGCGGAACAACTGTTTTTCCAGACTAGGGAACCTGGGCATTTGGCCACTGTGAGGGGGAAAATCTCAGAATTTGAAGAAGAAGCTGATAGGGAGACACGATTTTTAGGGAGGCACTCTAGGGCACGCAGCTATGGAGAGGGTGATAGGCCTGGCAAAACCCTTGCTAATGCACTTAGACAGCGCACCTCTCCGGCTTTTATAGCCGAACTGCTAGATGAGGATGCATCCCCTATCAGAGGTCAAGAGGCTACACACGCACACCTTATTAAATACTATTCCTCACTAAACAGCAACACAGAGGGCACCCCACCCTGACCTAGAGGAATACTTTGAATCAATTGAACTACTCTGGCTGAGTGACGCTCATAGAGAATACCTGGACGAACCTTTTTCAATCGAAGATATCACACAGGTTATTAACGGCCTACCTGGGGAGAAAGCGCCAGGGTTGGATGGCCTGACCACCACCTTTTATAAAACTTATGTGGAGGAGCTAGCACCTCGGCTGTTAGATGTATATCAGGAGTCGTTAGAAAGGGGAATCCTTCCACCGACCATGCGCGAGGCCGCAATTATCTCCCTTCTAAAGCCAGACAAGGCGCCCAACCTATGTGACTCATATAGACCCCTGTCGTTGATTAATGTAGAGGCTAAGATCCTAGCCAAACTAATAGCTAATAGATTACAACCGCTGTTGCCACTTATTGCCAGGCCGGACCAGTCGGGTTTCATCCCGGGAAGGTAAACTGCCCACAATTTGCGCACCTTTTTCGCTGCAGTGCACCAGATTGACCCCAAGATGCCCACTGCTGCGGTGTTTCTTGATGCAACTAAGACGTTTGATTCCTTGGAGTGGCCTTTTTTATTTGCTGTCCTACCTAGATTGGGATTTAGCCCCAATTTCATTAAACTAATTGGTCTTCTCTACACTAGACCCGCAGCCCGCCTCAGAGCAAATGGCCTCATATCTGAACCATTCGGTATAACCAGTGGAACAAGGCAGGGATGCCCACTCTCGCCACTGCTGTTCGCCGTGGCAATGGAGCCCTTAGCAGCCAGAATCTGTCAGCACCACACCACACGGGGTTTGGTCTTCACAGATAGGAGTCTTATAAAGTCTATGTATGCACACGACATAACATTATATATTCGAAAACCAGATGAAAACCTTCACCCTGTGCTTAGGGAAGTTCTTCGCTATGGTGGGATGTCTGGCATACAGATAAACTGGTCAAAATCCTCTATTTTACCCTTGACTGATGCCCCCTTGGAAACAAACTTAGAATTCCCGCTTAAATGGGCCGACAGTGTGGTTAAATATCTTGGGGTATGGCTGAGCAGAGACTTACAGGAAATATGGCGAATGAACTTCAGTGCCCTACTAAATTGGCTGGAACAAAAGGCAACATTCTGGGCTGCCTTGCCACTGTCACTAGCTGGCAGAATTGCTATCAGTAAGATGATAGTTCTTCCTAAATTTTTATACCTTTTTGTTAACATCCCCATACCTCTAACTAAAGCCTTTTTTAATTCCCTGCGTTCTACTGTGATTGCCTTAGTGTGGGCTGGTAAACAGCCCCGCGTGAGTTGGGAACTGCTAACACGTCCGCTATCCCGGGGTGGAATGGGTGCACCCGACTTTGAACTCTACGCGTTTTGTGCGCAAGCCCAATTCCTCCACTTCTGGATATATCCCATCCCATTTCAACCGCACGTGGCCATCGAAACGGATATAGCTGATCCCACCTCCCTACATGCGGCTGTTTATCTACCATACCGTAGACTGGTAAACGAAATTAACACTGTTGAAACTTTGCGCTGGGCCTGGGAAGGTTTAAGGAAACGCGTCGGGACTCCACTGCTTTACGCGCCCTCCACCTCAGTTGCACATCACCCACATTTCCCCTTTCTTAATGACAGGGGTTCCATAGAACGGGCACGAAATATGGGAATCTCCAAATTAGGAGACCTATACCCGCAAGATGCCTTTTTAGATCAGCCGCAGCAACAAGCAGGCGCTCAGTTACCTATCCTGGACTTATTCTTATATTTTCAGCTCCGAGCAACTTGCAAGAAAATGCACACGACGTTCCCGGCCCCCCCAGATACTATGATACCTCTAGAACACCTATTGGCTACACCATCATCACATAGATTAATCACGAGACTATATAACCACACGCAAACACACACCCCATGGGATGCCCGAAGGCGCTCACACAATGGAGAGCGGACCTGGACGAACTCCCCACAGACGAGCAATGGTAATTTTGTTGCTCACAGCTAAGATATTTATCTCCGAACTATAAATTAAGACTCATTCACTTTAAGTTCCTACATAGGATGTATCGCACTCCCATGCAACTGTACAAACTAGGGCTGCGCCCAGATTCGCGCTGCTGGAAATGCGAACGTGAAGCAGCTGCCTTTCTACATATAGCGTGGAGTTGCTCAATCATTGCTGACTATTGGAAAGGTGTCTACGACACCGTACAAGCTGTTACTGGAGTGTTGTTGGAATGTACTCCCATGGTAGCACTATTGGGCTATGTGAAGGTAATCCCGCCTGAGAAGCGCCGCTTGGTGGCAATGATGTTACTACTTGCAAAGCGTAGGCTGGCCATCCACTGGGGTGCCCCCAAGGCCCCCCGGATTACTGCTTGGGTGAAAGATATAGCTTACTGCCAGGAGCACGGCATCTCGCCCGCGGGACATATGGGAACCCTTCAATACCTGGCTCAGAAGCCGAGATGTTGACCTCCCTGATGATACACATCAAACATCTGTGACCTCCCCGTTCCGATCCACCCAATAATCGCCTTAACACTTGCCACTTTGCACGTATGTTCCTTACACATACGGATCCGCCTGATTGGTGGCGCGAGAGACAGTTAGTCAGGGTCACCCTCCCATCCCCTATGCCACGAGTCTACATTAATATGTTTGTTTAGCCTATCAATGACACCTTCATCGCTCGGTCACTACAACTAAGGGAAACAGTCTATTGTAGAATATAAATGTTGAATTTCCTAGTTTCATTTTGCCTTTTCTTTTTCTTCGAAAGGTACAGGAAGTAATAGAGAAATGTGCTACATCTTTATTTGACACTGTTATATAATGGCTTTTATGATGATGTACTTTGGAGACACACTGTGTAGTGCTACCATGTACTTGTGTTTATGTTACATGTATGCCTGAACAAACTTTAATAAAAAGAATTTTAAAAAAATATTTTCGCTTGGCCATCTCAGCAGGCAGGGCACTGCAAGATTGATGGCAAGCCGGCAGGGGGAACATCCCTGGGTTTGTAAGTTGATGCGAGGCATCCGGCTGTCTAGGCCTCCAGAGCCTAGATATCCGGGCCTGTGGGACGTTAATCTAGTGCTGAGACTTCTTCTTGGCTGGCTAGATAACCAATATCTGTCTCGCAAGGAACTGTCGGCTAAACTAGCCATCCTGCTATGTCTCATTTCATGTAAGCAGTTTTCAGATGTCAGAGCACTGGACATCTCAGCAAGAGTTTTTACCCCGGAGGGGGTCACCTTTACCATATCAAGGAGGACAAAGACCAATACCAGGTCGGTATCTTATCCTTCCTTTCTGGAACATCCTAAGTTGTGTGTGGTCAGGTGCTTTAAGGCATATGAGGAGATGACCTCAGAGCTTGGCCCCCCTGGGGAAAGGCAATTACTTTTCGCCATGCAGAAGCGTTTCAAAGCGGTTTCCTCTCCTTCCATTGCCAGGTGGGTATGATGGACCATGTCAGAAGCAGGTGTGGATGTGTGTAAATTTGGTGCACATTCCACAAGAGGAGCTATGGCATCAAAAGCCATTCAGGTAGGTGGTAGGCTGGAAGATATTATGAATGCAGCTGATTGGTCGTCGGATTCTACCTTTAAGAGGTACTACTTCAAGCCCATTTCGGAGGCGGCGACTCTGGTCTTAAGTAAGCTTTGAACATGCATAATCCTCGCCTCCATCCTGACATAGAATGAAAAATGTCCTAGCTAATGAGAAGGAAAGTTTCAATTCTATTAAGGAATAGGAGGCGAGGATTATCCCACCCTAAGATTCCTTTCGATCTCAACTCGCCCAGGATGATTAGTTATCAGTAAGTACTATGCTTCCATGCTAATGTCTTTGCTGAAATCTTAATGTTACAGAAATTTTATACAGTCAAAATTTTGCACTCCGAATGGATTTTTATAAATAATGTTGACATTCCAGTATACGGAAGAATTTGATAACGGGACTCTCTCTGTATTGTAGGGAATGACCAAAAGTTTGAATAAATCGGCAATTCCAGCTTAACATCCTCCAGTGAAGAAGAGGAAGCGAAAGGAATGTCACATGATTATATGCTATGGACTGTTATATGATTGGATTATGGTTACCATGGAGACTGCTCCCCTATGGTTCATGGGATGTGTAGTCTGTAATGTTTTACTGTTTTTTATTGAATGTTCTTTAAATACTGCTATGCAAATAAAGTGAAGAAAGATATGCATAATCCTCGCCTCCTAGTCCTTAGTAGAATTATAACTTTCCTTCTCGTTAGCTAGGAAATTTTTCATTCTATTCAGGACCGGAGGCTCAGATTATGCTTCTCAATCTTTACTACTCATTAAACAGCAGCCAATCAAAACACAGTAAAAACATTTCAACACTACAAATCCCATGAGGCTTTGAACCACGGCTCCATAAACTAGCAATCAGAAGTGTCCAATGTCTACAAAATAGCGAGGCACCATCTTAGTGCCTCTTTCTTTGCAACAAGCAGTCTATTATCAGAGCAATCCAAATCAGGACACAGTTCCATCTCAATGGAGAGCAAAATCATGTAACAGGGTCTCGGAAGAGACAACTTTCATGAACTGGCATAGAAATCGCCAACGAAATATGAATCCCAGGAACTCAGTTTTGTTTCGAATCCGTCCCTGAAATCAGAAACATGTTTGAATATCATTGAATCTTTAGGTCTGAACATATCAAGGGAGGGAAAAACAATCATGTCAAACTTAATCATATGCCATCATGACAGTTGAGATACAACTCTTAGCTGTCCCAACGGGTGGGATAATCCTCGCCTCCGTGTCCTTAATAGAATCTAAAATTCTTGTCACATATGCTAGAAAATGTTCTATTCTATGGCAGGACCGGAGGCTCAGATTATGCTGGTTCAAAGCTCACCAACAACAATAGATGAAGCATGTACAATAGGTTTGTAATAGAATATCTTAAATAAAGAATCAGATGACCAGTCAGCAGCTTTTAGAATATCTTCTAATCTGGATCCCATGACAAAGGCTTTAGACGCCAGCACCCCTGGTGGAGTGAGCACCATATACAGATATATGTATACCAGCTTCAGACATAACCCAACGAACCCAACAAGCCAAAGCAGCCGCCGAAATAGGTCAGAAAGGCTTCTGGATTGACAGAAGTAACGGGCCCGAGGGTTCGGTTCTGTGAGACAAAGTACGTTCTTCATAAACCATCAGACATTTAACCACACACAACTTATCATTGTGGGGAAAAGCAGGGTAATCAATGGAACGTGACATAGTCTTAGTTCTTCTGGAGATAATAAAAGAGACACCATGTGGAGAAAACAACCTACCTGCTATGTCCAGAGCACGGACGTCCGACAATCGTTGGCAACAAATCAGACATAAAAGCATGGTAAGTTTAGCTGAAAGCTGTTTTAAAGATAAATCTTTATTCTCCGGCCAAGATTCCAGTAATGATAACACATTAGTAACAACCCATAAGGTATTATATCTGGGTCTCGGTGGTCGAGCGACTCTAATACCTTTTAATAATTTGCATACAACTGGATGAACTCCTACCGGCTTGCCATCTATGTGATTATGGCCAGCTGACAATACAGATCTAAAGTTGTTTACTGACCTGTAACATAAACCGGATTCTGCACATTCGGACAGAAAGTTAAGGATATCTTTCAAATCAGTTCCCACGGGAACCACGTCCCGTTGAAAGCACCAACCCACCCAACGTTTCCATGCAGCAGAATATCGTTTGCGGGTGGAAAGAGCCCAAGCTTGGTGTATAAATTTGGCAGCCGCCGATGAAAGTCTTTCAATTTGTTTGAGTCTCCTGAGATTTTCCAAACCATGAGCATCAGTTGGTCCTGCAGAACCAGCGGGTGGAGAGACCCGACTGGGTCCAGGAGCAGCTGAGGAAAAACTGGGAGTCAAATGGGTAGATCTACCGACAATTCCAAGAGAGTCGGAAACCACAATTGTGTCTTCCATAATGGTGTGACTAACACCAACAACACTGCCTGGCGGCAGACTTGGGCCGCTACTCTCGGGATCATTGCAAACAGGGGAAAGGCGTAATTCATCTATGATCCCCAAGGGTGAAGGAAAATGTCTGTCCCCAACGCCATCGGGTCCGGTCTCCAACTGTAGAACCGTGGAAGCTGATTATTCAGTCGAGAGGCAAACAGATCCACCTGGCATGGGCCTCGAATAGTCATGATCTCTTGAAATAGGGAAGGATGGAGTCTTCAGTCGCTATATTCTTTCAGGAATCTGGAATTCCAGTCCGCCACTAGGTTGTCTCTGCCGGGGATGTACTCCGCCAGAACAGTGATCTTCTGGGAGAGGCAGAAATGCCAAAACTCCTGGGCAATGTTTGCCAAACCTCCTAGACAATTTATATATCGAACCGCTGACACATTGTCAATATGTAACAGGATGCAACAATTGCTCTTCATTGGAGAGATCGACTTGATGGCAAAAGAACCCGCCAACAGTGCCAGGCAGTTGATATGCATTCTTAATTCTTCTGCTGACCAGCGACCGCTGGTAGCAAATTCTCTGCACCTTGCACCCCAGCGACTGGCGTCGGATCCGATGACCACGTCTGGAGACACTCCGAAAATAACCTTGCCATTCCATGCTTCCATATGTGTCAGCCACCATTGAAGATACTCTCATGCTTCGGCTGTCAACGGAATCGTGTGATCGTAGCTGAAATTCTGTTGTAGGTAATGAATTTTTAGGCGTTGTAGCGCTCTGTAATGGAGAGGTCCAGGGAAAATCGCTTGAATGGAGGATGCTAGCAGGCCAACAATCCTTGCCAGGGATCTCAAAGAAACCACTTGTTTCGACAACATCATTCTGAGCTCTCTCTTGACGGATTTTATTTTGGCTGGAGGGAGAAGTAATTGTGCCATCCTGGAGTTGATCTGAAATCACAAGAAATCCATCTGTTGAGAGGGAGTCGTCATGGATTTCTTGTGATTTATCACAAAATCTAGATTCTGGAGGAGAGACACCGTCCACTGCAGGTGTAGTATCAGTAAAGCACGGTCTTGTGCCAGAAGAAGCATGTCGTCTAGAGAGACGATCATACGAACTCCCATTTCTCTTAAGCAAGTTACCACGGGTTTCAATAGTTTGGTGAATACCCAAGGGGCTGACGAGAGGCCGAACGGTAGGGAAAGGTACCGAAACCATTGCCCCTTCCATTGAAAATGGAGGTAACGTTGATGAGGAGGATAGATTGGGACTGTCAGATAGGCCTCTTTTAGATCTAGTCGGACCATTCAGTCCTTTTCTAGCAGAAGATCTCTCAAAAGATGGATGCCTTCCATCTTGAAATGGCGGTAAATCACAAAGGGATTGAATGCTCTGAGGTTTAATACTAATCCCTGACCACCTCCTTTATTTTGAACCAGGAAGTTCCTGTAGCAATGGCTTGCTTTGTCAAAAGATCTTGCAGCTCGGAGTCTATAAAAGACTCTTCTTGTCGGGAAAAATGGAGAGGGGGGTAAGTTTTGGGTCGGCAAGTGTGACAATTCTATTTGATATCCTTGAACGATGTTCAGGACCCACTTGTCTGATGTAATCTTTAACAAATTGCTCACAAAATGCATCAACCTGCCCCCCAAGGGGATAGAAGGAATAAAAGGGTGAATCATTGCCTGAGGATTGGGTATCATTGTTTCGGAAATCTCTATTGACTCCTCTGTTGAATTGGCCTCTGAAGCCTCTCGGCCTAGTGGGTTAGAAGCCTGCCTGGACTGAGTCTTGTGCGTAGCCTCTGCGTCTGGGATTGTATCCACGATGAGGACCTTGCTGGTTGAAGCGGCTGGTCGAGCGTCCTCTGCCACGACCGGCCCTACCAGAGAGGGAATTGAATACTCTTTTGAGTGATGACTGTGATTTATCCAGGGAGGTGAAAGTGTTCACAAATTTAGCAATGGCCTTGACAAAGCTATCTCCAAATAGTTGCCCTTCCGACAAAGGGCCGGGTTCCACTGAGGGCAGTTCAGCCAACTGTGGATCAACTCTCAAGAGAACAGATTTACGCCTCTCAGAGGAGAGTGCGCAGTTCGCGTTACCCAGGAGGCAGATCGCCTTTTGAGTCCATCCAGCTAGGACTTCAGGGTGGATTGCCGCACCCGTTTCTTGGGCTTGAAGGGCCAATTCCAGGATTTTTGCGAGCGGCCCAGAAACCTCCAGACGCTTGTCCTGGCATGGTCTTAGAGCTTTATGTATGCCTTTCCTAGGGTCTTTACTGTATTTTTTCAGAAAGTTTTGCATATAGGTATTATGTCCGATGTGAGTGCAGTTTTATTTGGGAGATGCGGACGGGGGCATTCTGACCTGAGGCGGGATCTGACCTCTTTGTCGAAGCTTTTACGCAGGTTAAGCTGCATAAATTCTGCCAACGCAGGGGCATGTGGACCAATCAGAGGATCTGAGGTGAACTATGCTAGAAGGGTCAAAGGTAAAGGGGGATTGAGTCGATGGAGAACAGGAACGCTCACGTTTCTTGGAACGTTTGCGAGGGCGGGCCTCTTGGGAGGATGAGGTATCCGTATCTGTGTCAGTGTGGGGATGGGGGCAATGGGAGGGACGGTGGCGGAGGGGCCAGTGGGTCGGCACTATAGTCATGATTAGGGCTCCCGGTTTTATGGTGTTTATTTTCTTGACATTTTCGTCTGTATCTACAAACTTTTTCTGTATTTATCCATTTTTATTTCAGGTTTTGTAAGACAAATGAAGCAAAAATAGTACATTCCCACATTTATTTAAACGATAAATGTAAACTCTTATCTGAATGTATGCCCGATTTCAATAATATGAAGTCTGACAGATGATAAATCAATGCACATATCTGAAAATATGAACATTTTAGAATCAACCTTTTGCATATATACTGGAGTTAAAGCCTCATAAAAATAATTTCTTTATTTTTTAAGCGCTTACCTGTAAATCTACGCAGCTTATGGCCTGACAGATATGACTGACAGAATTTAGAATCACTCAAAAAAAGAGACTTAGGGCCAGATGTACGACCCTTTTTTGCGGCCGCAAATGGGAGAACCTCCCGTTTGCGGCCGCAAAAAAGGGTAATAGCATGTACAAATGCTATTTTGCGAGTCCCTGACTCGCAAAATAGCATTTGCGACTCTCGCTATTAGGAAGGGGCGTTCCTTCCTAATAACGAGTCAACATGCTATGTACTAGTGTTATGCAACCGCATTTGCGTAATTGCAATTACGCAAATGCGTAATTTGCCTTAATGGCAAGATGGCCGCCGTACAGGAGCTCCGTTAGGGAGCTCCGGGGTTAGGATTACCTATATCGGTAGATATCCCTTGTTTACACCGCCATCCACCCCCCCAGCTCTGACCCTCTTCTTTGCCTTATATCTTCGAACTTGCCTGATTATCGTGCTGAGGCTGGCGCCTTCCCCTCGAGGCTGGCTGTGAGATCCTGTGCTGGTAAAGTGCGTGGAACTCGGAGTTGAGAAGAACCGGTGGAGTGCTTCCCTCCCCCTGCTTCGGGGTTTGACGTTGTGGCGCTTCTTCGGAAGTGTTGGTGAAGTGCGTGGACCTCGGCGCTGTGAAGAACCGGTGGAGTGCTTCCCGGAACATCGCAGGAGTTGTGGCTGGATCCCGTCCGCCACGGCTGGCTGAGTTTGGAGTGTCTCCCCTCTCCAGCAACGGGGACGGGCTGTGTGGCGCTTCTATTGATCTTCGCGGGAGGAGGTCTTCCCGGAACATCGTAGGAATTGTGGCTGACTCCCGTCCTCCACGGCTGGCTGCGGGAGTGCCCCCCCCGCTATGGGGACTGAAGTAGGGGCGCTTATCTGTAGCGGAGACAAGATGGCGCCGCGGACGCTTCTCATGCGGGATCCCAGACCAGCATAGACCCGGAGGCTGCACTGACTGCAGCGGCAACGGAAGCAGTTTTCCGATTTCCACAGCGGCAGTTAAAGAGGCTGAGAGAGCCTCACATGCTCAAGCCGAGTACCCCGGTGATGACAGGGAAGATGGCGCACGGTGATTGACCCCGAAGCGGGAGATCCCATCGATGCTGACCGTGAGACTGGGAGGTGAGCGAGGCCCCGGGGCACATCATACCGGCCAGCTGGGGTAATCCAGGGGTTTCCCTTAAGCGGCGTCCCGTCCTGGGGAAAGTCTGTAGCTGAAAGGCTTGATGGTGGGCCAAGCAAAGGCAATGCCTGACCCTAAAATGGCGCCTGGAGCGAGGTTTCAGTGCTCATTTCAAGGTCTCCACAGCGCAAAAGATTGGTAATGGGACTGTTTTTCTACTCAGTCCTGCTGCAGCCTCACTCACACCGAGAGAATTACAGGGGGAAACAGCGGAGTGTCCCACAGCCACAGGCATGCACATTCTGTCTGCCTGACCTTAAAATGGCTGCTAAACATCTCCCCACCTCATTGATGGTCCGCCTTGGAGTACAGGAACTACTGAGGGAGGCACGGAACGCGCTGCAGCACGGTCTGAGGAACCAGCTGGACAAGCGCCACGGAACAAGTACTGCCTTGATGTTTGAACTACGCTCAGGGTCACAGGGAATGGTGCTGCAGATGGACCTATGACGATGCCCCCCAGGCGGAAATCATGAAGATTGGACTCACCGCGGAGACCGAACAACATGGCCGATGCCCGGTGGAGCTGTTTAGGCAGCTATAGAGGAGTTAGGCTTTGGTTCACTCCCTCGGCCGTCACCTACCCAGCCGGACATTGGACATAGTTTTTCCTAGTCTCCCCGTTGTGTTTCCTTCCCTCCCCCGCGATCCCGTGGCTACCTCCCCTCTCCAGCTTATGCGTTAATATCTCTTGTCATTATCTAATCACTGTTTTTCTCCTTTTGTTTATTCTTGGCTCCTGTAACTGTTGTAATTTTGTAACATGTAACTCGCTGATCCTCATGTAAAGCGCTCTGATACTGCGGTGCACGAGCAACCTTTGGCTGATGACCGGTGGAGTTGTCCCACGCAGCTATAGAGGAGTTTGGCTCTGGTTTGCCCCTCTGCCGTCACCTACCCAGCCGGACGTCGGACACTGTTTTGCCTCGTCTCCCCATAGTGCCTCCTACACCCTCCCCCTCCTCCTCCCTCCATTATTCTCCGTCTACCTCCCCTATTCCTTCTCTCTCTCCCCTAATCTTCTCTCCCTTTGCCTTTTCTTTTTCCTCATGTTTATGCTATGCTTTTGTTCTCATGTAATTCCTGTAACTACGCTCCAGTAACTGATGTAACTTTGTAACCATGTTCTGAAACAATGTTTCTTCCTCATGTAAAGCGCTCTGATACCTCCGGGTCTAGCCAGCGCTATATAAAACTTTTCAAATAAATAAAATAAATAAATTTGCGGCAGCAAAACACTTGCAGTTTACCACCTACTTCAAGTAGGTGGTAAACCACTCACAAAGGGGAAGGGGTCCCCAGGGGACCCCTTCCCCTTCGTGAGTATGTTGGAAAATATTTTTTAAGAGCAGGCAGTGGTCCCAGAGACCACTGCCTGCTCTTAAAAAAATGAAACTGAAAAGTTTCATTTTTCTTTTCTCAATGCATCCCGTTTTCCTTTAAGGAAAACGGGCTGCATTTAAAAAAAAAAAAGCTGCTTTATTAAAAAGCAGTCCCAGCAGGCCACCATCCCTGGGAGGGCTGTCATTCCCAATGGGCTCGCAAATTGCGAGAGGATCATCAATATTAATGAGCCTCGTATTTTGTGACCCTATTAGGAATCGCAAACAGTGTGAAATACACTGTTGTACATCGGAAATTGCGCCTCGCAAATTGCGACTCGCAAAAGAGTCTCAATTTGCGATGCGCAATTTTCTTGGTCGTACATCTGGCCCTAATTTCCGTTTTCATCCACATTTACATATAAATACATACAGGAAAATAAATTGTTTTCTGTCTGTATTTATCTGTAAAAATCAGTAAAAACGGAAAACAGGGAGCCTTAATCATGATCCTTTGCTCTTTCAGTAACTTTGGTATAAATCTTTACATGAGGCCAGGCAGGGGCAGTAGGATCTGAAGGGCGAGATTGGGAGGAGTAAGCGAAGGGGGAAGAGAAGGGTCACTACCTACCAGCTGATCTAGACGTTGTGAAATAGGTAGGAGGGCTGACGACAAGGCTTTGTCTAGTTTTTTATCCAAGGTTTTATCTATCATGGATTCCATATTCTCGTCGTAATAAAAGTCCTCATCTTCTGGTGGACCATATGCAGCCAGGTCCTGCTCGTAGGTCTCATAATCCGACATGTTATAGGGAATAGAATATCCCCCGTCAAAATCCCCAAAGGGAAGCCAATTTCTTACAGCCCTGAACTGCTTAGAAGCAGGGCGTCGGAAGGGAGCAAAAAGGCTGGCACGGAGAGGCCAAGGTACCACAGAAAGCTGTCTCCATAGGACTTATGAGGGGATTTAGGGCCCTGTCAGCCTAAGAGATCAGCTAGCAATGTCCCAAAAATTATTGCCGTCGTATTACTGGCAAAGGTTATACAAAGGAAGGAATTTAAATCCAGAAATTGCCCAGTATGCAAATTATGAGGCCCGATACCGGCACAACTCCATGAGGACTGAATCCCTCTGTTGTTCTAGCCCGGGGAGAGGCGTCACCAGCGTTGTGTTGGGAGGCTGCCTCGCGTGCACTGACGCGTGCAGGCTCCTGAAAGGTTACGCGTATGCAGCCCAATTGGGCTGCCTACGCGACCTCGCTCCAAGGAGGGGCCACTCCCAAAGCAGTAGCGCGAGGAGCGCGCGTACCATGGCGGCACCACCGCACCGGGCAAAGCAAAGATAAAATCAAGGAGGAAAGGCGCAACACGCGCCGAAGGATCGGGGAAGAAGGAGCACCGCAACGGTAACTCGGTTAGATAAGGAGCGCACAGCGCACCAGTAATTCAAAAACAGCAACAATTAGCAATGATCACAATCGTCAATATCAGGAATAAATAGTATATGAATAAATTAGAAGCATTATATGCGATTGAACAAAACTACAAAATAATGAGGCACTTATCTTGACTGCGGAGCAGCAAAGAAAAAGGCAGTAAGATGGTGCCTCGATATTTTGTAGACATTGGACACTTCTGATTGGTGGTTTATGGAGGGGTGGTTCAAAGCCTCATGGGATTTGTAGTGTTGAAATGTTTTTACTGTGTTTTGATTGACTGCTGTTGAATGAGTAGTAAAGATTGAGAAGCATAATCTGAGCCTGCGGTCCTGCCATAGAATCGCTGTTCCCAAAGGGAGGATGGCCACAGATACAGAAATAGAAGTAGGACTCGCTCATGTGGTACACTAAAATTAAGAAAATATGCTTCTAGGAAAAACATAAAAAATAGAAGAGAATATAACATTTCTTAGCTATCGAGAAGGAAAGTTTCAATTCTGTTAAGGACACCAGGCAAGGATTATGCATTTCTTTCTCGACTTTATTAAATAGCAGTAGTTTTAAAAGAACATCATTTATTCCAATTAACTACACATCCCAGCAACCTCTGGGAATGATAACCATAGTAACAGTCCTCCAATCACAGCACAGGTCCTTGCATATAATGTTGTGTGGTCCCTTCCTCTTCTTCATGCAAGGAAGTTATCCTTTGTTATTTTCCCTATTCATTTTTCTGGTCGCCCCTCTAAGGATTAAAACGAAAACGTTTTGCAGTTCTTCCTTGTCAAACGTTTTACACTATCATGAGCTACACTTTTTTTTTTAAAACTTTATTTTCATTTTTAAAATGATAAACATTACAGTAGCTCTCCTCTTGTACACTCTTATCCATGCAAAGCATGCAACTTTACTAGGTACATTCTGTTACATTACCATGACTAGTAATTCTTGAAAAAGAGACAATAAGAAAGCCTTGAAGTGATGCTCTTGGGTAGCCTCATTTCTCAAAACCCCATCACACTGCCAGTCACAAACCTTCAGTTTTCCCGTGTGGTATCCACCTGCTACATTCTATTGGACGGTATCCACCCTTACTGGGATTCTCGTCTCTCTCAGGCTCTACAGCTACAGTTATGTCTAGCCAATTCCCGTACTGTCATGGCCTTCAGTGTTCACATCTGCAGAAGCTCTACGAGTAAGGTATGCTTGGTAGGGTCCCCAGATATTTTTTGGCCTGCAGCGTGTTGGTATGAGTGCATTATAATTATCGGATTGTGTATTGCAATATGACAGATATGTACACCACTCAGTTAGTGTGGGAACTGGGCCTTTCACCCATCTCATAGCGAGTTTTCTTTTAGCTATTAATATGCCCAGTGCTATCAGTTTCCTAGTGCCTTTAGGCAGTTCTTTGGTGTATCCCAGAAGGGCCACTAGTGGTGTTGTGGGAATATGAATCTCCGCCATTTCCTGTAATGCCCCAATAACTTCAGACCAATATTTGTGGATCGCAGGGCAATACCATGCCAGGTGTGTAAAGTGTGCCCCTGCCGCACCGCATCTATCACAGTTGTCATCCTCTCTCAACCCATATCTGTGTAACCTAGCTGGTGTGTAGTACACCCTCTGCAAAAATTTGAAATGTGTAAGGCGATGTCTACCATTCTGCGATACAGCTTTGGTGCTAGTACAGCAGTACAACCACTACTCCTCCGTTATGTCTACGCCTAGCTCATCGCGCCATTCCTGTAAAGCCTTCGCGTGTGCAGAGTTGATTCCTAATCTAATAAGCACATATAGGGCTGATATTGCACGCTGCGGTGAACGGGTTTGTAATAGATATGTCAGTACTGTGTATTCCTGTGGTTCCTGCATACTATCCCCCAGCACGCCACGGAGTGTATTTCTCGCCCGGTGATAGTGATATCTCTCAAGCTGGGTTACCTCCGTTGGCGTGACCTGCAATTGATCCCATTTCTTGACTGCCCCCTCGATAAAGTAGTCACCCATGTTCCTTATATTTAGCGTATGCATTGCATGTATAAATGCCTTGTCCCGCTGGCACTGCAGCCCCTCGCACCACTCTATGGGCAGTTTTGGGGAGTATAGCAGTTCGATCTTCGGCAGTCCTGCCGCTCTATGTAGCTGATATCATGTAGTCCCGACATGGTCTGTGACATGATACTTCCTATGTGCTTTACCGATAAGATATTGCGGTAGTGTCATTGGGCTTACCTCTTCTCTTTCTATGTATAAGTGTGGGGCCTCGTGGGGGCCGTGTATCCAATGCAGTGCATGCATTTGTTGCGCTGCACAATAGTAGATTTCAAAATCTGGTGCATTTAGCCCACCTGATGAGTATGGTTTAGTCAGTGCCTCCCATTGCACTCGCGGTTGCTTCCCGGCCCAAGCGAGCCTAATCATTAGGGAGCGTAGTGTGCGGAAACATTTCTTTGGCAATGGGATTGGGATATTTACAAAATAAAACAGCAACCTTGGGAGGACAATCATTTTCATGAGCGATATGCGCCTTAGCATTGACAATGGTAATCTAATCCATTTCTCAACCACATCTGTGAGGTGCTCTTTTGCCCGCCCATAATTTTCCCGAACCACCACTTCCGGGTCCGTATGAATCTGCAATCCCAGGTATCGGATGGAATCTGAGGTCCACGTTATGGGGTAATCAGTCTGGTGTGGGGTGGTATTTGTAGTTAGTGGATACACTAGCGACTTACTCTAATTTATTCTGAGTCCTGAATGGTGGCCAAATCGTTCCACTTCCTGTAATATAGGAGTCAGGTTGCATTCGGGGTGTCGCACATATAGTAAAGTATCGTCTGCGTACGCAGATATTATCAATGTGTATTGGGGAAACCGCAACCCGCGATGACCGTGGTATTCTCTCAGGGCGCAGGCTAGTGGCTCTGCTGTGAAGGCATACAAGAGGGGAGATAACGGGCATCCCTGTCTGGTGCCTCTAGTAATATGTATGGGGGGAGAGAGCAACCAGTTCACATGTATCCGCGCCGTAGGTTCTGCGTATAATACTTTAACAAGTTGAATGAACACCTTCCTTGCCCCGACTCATCTGAGCACGGCTAACAGGAACTCCCACTCCATCAAATCAAAAGTCTTTTCGGCATCCAAGAATACTGCTGCGGCTCTAACTGATGGGTCCAGGCGATTAATTGTGCAGAATATCGTGCGTAAATTGCTGGTAAGCGATCGGTCCAGGACAAATCCTGATTGTTCAGGAGCAACAACCAAGGGGAGCAAGGGAGCGAGCCTGTTTGCTAACACCTTTGCATACAATTTCGTGTCCGTATTAAGTAGTGATAATGGTCTATACGATGAGCATTGCTCAGCAGGCTTACCTGACTTTAGCAATGTGAATATTGTTGCTTCTCCCATAGTGGGGGGCATGGCACTATCTTTAGCCATTTCTTCAAATAGGTTTACCAGATGCGGTATTAGATGGTCTTGGTACGCCTTGTAAAAGGCAACCGTGAGCCCGTCTGAGCCAGGGGCTTTCTGGTTGGGCATATCCTTAAGCGCAGCAATAATCTCAGTTGGGCGCAATGGAGCCAGAAGACTCTCTCTATGAGCATCTGCTAACCAGCTCATTTTAATATGTGCTAAATATTCTTCTGCTGTTTCCACTGAGCTCGAGGGCCGAGATGTATAAAGATCTGTAAAATATTCGCAAAATCTGCCCGCTATTTTTGTTGCATCATGTATCAACCCTCCATGGCCATCTCTTATTACTGTTACCTCGTTTGCGCCCTTTGCCGGCCGAGTCAGTGCAGCCAGGGTGGCGCTGGGCCTTTCGCCTTCCCCATATACCCCAGCAGTCTCGTATTTACCCAAGTGATTCACCTCTGACAGTGCTACTTCATTGTATTCATCTACCTTTACCCTAATTAGGCCTAGCACCTCAGGAGTGGAGACTTTCTCTAATTCGGCTATTTCAGCTTCCAATTTTTGTAATCTACCCCTAATGGAGCGAAGCACCACCGAGTGTTTGGATATAACCACTCCCCGAATAAAGACCTTGAATGCTTCCCAAATAGTGGCCATCTTATGGACGCTGCCAATATTACTATTAAAGTAATGATCTTTCTCCTGAGAGAGCTCTTCTCTAAAAGCTGTATCCAGCAGCGAATACTGTGAAAACCGCCACATAGGAGCCCTGGGTAAGGTCTCATCTAGTTTTATTTGCAACCACCTGACAGGGGAGTGGTCTGAATACGTACGCGCCAAATGCTCGCATTCTACTATGTGGGGAACCAGATCTCCTGTGGCATAACAATAGTCAATGCGTGTATGTATATCGTATGCTGAGGAGTAGTGAGTGTACCCCCTGCCCTGGGGGACGCGATAGCGCCATACATCTATAAGATCATCTGCCTCCGCTATTGCAGCTATAGCCTTAGCTGCTGCTGAGCGTTGTCGTGATGGACCTCTCGACCTATCTAGGTCAGGGGATTGTACACAATTAAAATCATACCCCCAAAGCGTAGGCATCGCCATATACGTAGCAATTTTGTTATGTAGTGCTCGATAAAACTGAGGGCCATCGTAATTAGGTCCATATGTCCCCACCAGCAGCACTCTGAAGGCATCTTTACGGCAGTGCGCTACTACGTATCTAACCCCAGGATCCGTTTCCAGTGCCTGTAATTTAATATTGGTGCCCTGTCTTGCCCACATTAATACTCCTCGTGCGTGCGTATTTATTTTGTGTTTTGAGAGTAAATGGAGTCATAAGATGGTATATTTCCACATTTATTTAACTGATAAACTTGCACTCATACTTCGATGCCTGTCTCATTTTAGCAAATTAGGCAGCCAAAAATAACAAAACACTACACCCATAGGTAAATATTAGCATTATATACAAATCTATGTTAATCTATGCCTGTATTTAAGTACATCTCATCCCATTTTTTACCTTGTCATGCTGTCTATGTTCAGTTGTTGGCCTAAAATTCACGAAGGACAGCATGGACAGTCACTCGCGAGAAAAACACAATTTTCTATATTTTTCTGCATTTAAAAATAAATACAGACAGGAAACACATTGTTTTCTATTTGTATTTATCTGTAAAAATCAGTCAAAACAGAAAACTGGGAGCCTTAATTACAACCTGTGTACTGACATTCTTTACACATTTTACTTCAAGCCACTTGGAGTGATAATCAAGCAACACCAAAGCAAACCTCATGGAAGTGGTAAGCAGTAGCGGCTCGTCCCCTGCCAAAGTGGAGGGGGGCTGGGATGGAGAAGGGAGGTGGGGAGGGGGGATTCGGGGACCAACAAATAAAAAATACATTTTAAAAAACTTACTGAACAATGCCACTGCCGCCTGCCGTAACACGCTCTTCCTCTGGGCACAGGCTCCCAGACTACACTGAGGCCAATCCGGACACTGCATGAAAGCAGCATTGAGATTGGCCTAAGCGCTGGTGACTTGCGCTTCCAGGCAGACTGGGAGCCTGTACCTGCTCTCTCCAGCCCCAGCAACGCAGCTGGGGCTGGAGAGAGTTTCACTGGGCATGAGGGTTTGGCCGGCCTAAGACGGCCAGCCAAACCCTCATGTGCAGTGAAGGGAGTGCTCACCACTCCCCCACCAGTAGTGTCATCCCCTGGACCAGCCCCCAAGACTCTTCGGAGTCCTGGGGGCGGGTCCAGAGGATTAAAATAAAACGATATTAAAACAGGTTTAAAACCTGTGTTATTATCATTTTATTTGCTGGTGGTGGCGGGGGGTGCGCTCCTCCGCTCTAATGGAGCGACTGCTGTTTTCAAAAAGGTCCCACTATGTCCAATCCTACTTTCTGCCAAGGATTTCTTGGCCATTTGACAGGTATCATAGGCTGAAACTGGCATTTCGCACATTTCTCAGAATTCGCCTGCACATTGCACTCCCTCACGAACCTTTCTGCATCCAAGACCATGCGTGACCACCAGAGGTGCAATCTGATGAGATTTTTAAGGATGACATCCCAATGTGCCCACAATGACTGACTTTAAGGATAATCTCCCGGATGCCCACAGGGGCAATGCATTTCTCATTATGGCATACCAGACCAATACAAACACTCATTTCATCCTTAATTTGGTGAGATGGTTGTATTTCCTCTTTAGGGTTTTGATACTCGGCCATCCTTCCTTGATATAATGCTTCACCAAATTATGGTCTTTAGTGTCTTCCATTTTTCACCTTTCCTCTGATAGTTTAGGATTAGTTGTAGAAGATACCTCGCTCAAAGTTGCCACAACGTCAACCTCATCCTCTTCAACCTCATTATCCTAACCAATTTCCAGACTGCAAGGAAGTCGAGAACAGGCATCAGCTGTGCAAGTACATTTCCCAGGAACGTATTTTACTACAACACAGTCTGCTGCACACGCAGAAAGAGGAAAATGCCTCTGAAGATTGTTTTTGTGCAGGAAGGTGTTCTTTCCTGCACAAAAACAATCCTGCTTGCAATGCAGGCACCCTTGCACCATGATCCAAGGGTGTCTGCATTGGCACCATGCAGTCAAAAGTGCGCCAGTGCAAGGAAAGGACAGGAATGTGCTGTGTAATGTTAAATACGGCACATTCCTGCCTTTTCCCTTTTATGCAGTGCAGCAAGGTGACTTGCTGCTTTGCGCTGCGTAAAAAGTATGATAAATCTCAGCCCAAGGGTTTGTGGTCCATTTGTAAGGTGAACTGCCTACCCTGTACAAAGTGACGGAAATAATTTACAGTCCACACACACGTTAGTATCTTCCTTTCGATAACAGCACAACGCCTCTCTGTGTTAAGAGTTCTTGAGGCACATGCAACAACCCAAACTATCATTGCTATGGGTCTATTGGGACAAAACAGCGCCCAGACCATATTCACTCAAGTCTACAGTAAAGTCACACCCTTTCCCCACAGAATATGATCTAAGAGTTGGACCTTAGACCATTTGTTTTTGAACTTCCTCAAATGCCAGCCTCTGCTCCTCACCCCAGTGGTGTTCAGTACCCTTTCTCAAAAGTTTTTGCAAGGTTTCTATCAAGGTAGAAACTTTTTTGACAAACTTTGCATAAAATTCACAAAGAATTAGAAATTACAACAAATTTTCCTTATCATCAGGCGCAGGACCTTCCACAATGGCAAGCACCAAGGAACGTTTGGGAATTACTCCCTTTTCAGAAATTGTGTGACCTTTCAGAAATTGTGTGACCTAAATAATCAACCCAGAACCAAAATACTAGTTAATAGTACTAAATCATTCTCTTGCAATCGTTCTCACACTTTTTTTAAAAAACATATTCATGCTCTCCCGTGGTTTTAATAAACACAAGGCTATTGTCTTGGAAACACTTGACTGAATGGTCCATGTCCTTAAACATGTGGTGCATTATCCTTTGAAATACAGATGAGCTGGATGCCAGTCCGAAAGGCATGCGCTTGAACCTATATAGATCAAATGGTGTAACAAATGTTGTCAACACTTTGAATTCATTAGCAAAATCCAGTATTGTGCCCTGGGTCAGTTAGGATTATAAGATGTTATAATCAAACTGCCCATTCTTGCCTATGGGAGCAGGTAGCCTTACAATAGTGAAAAACGAAATTGGCTGTAATTCACTATCAGGACATGCCACACACATCAGGGTATGTCCTACCTTTCACCTACAATGCACCCTGCCCACAGGGGTACCTTGGGCCTACCTTAGGGGTGGCTAACATGTAGAAAAGGGAAGGTTTGGGGACTGGCAAGTGGGTGCACTTGCCAAGTCGACATGGCAGTCCCAGACTGCACACAGGCTCTGCAATGGCAGGCCTGAGCCATAGTTTACAAGCTGCGTCTGTGGGTGGCACAACCAGTGCTGCAAGCCCACCAGCAAAAACAACAATTGATGGACAGAATGCAGAACAATGTCATACATTCACCCCAGTACAGAGATCTGGGCCTAAATCCATCGTTTTTTTGCTCACCATGCCATTCCAGTTTGAACCCAGCCATATGCAAATCAGTCTTGACCCTGTGCCTCATGGGAACAGTCCAGCCCGAACTGCCAAGCCAGGTCCTCCCTGGACTGGAAACAAGCATCCTAGGACCGGTTTCGGGGTTTCACCCCTCTTCAGCAGCCAGGATAGCTTGATTCCAGTGGCATGGAGAGCACGGGACCCACGTCTGGGCATACCCGTCCCACTCGGGGTGACAAATGCAAAAACAACAATTGATGGACAGAATGCAGAACAATGTCATACATTCACCCCAGTACAGAGATCTGGGCCTAAATCCATCGTTTTTTTGCTCACCATGCCATTCCAGTTTGAACCCAGCCATATGCAAATCAGTCTTGACCCTGTGCCTCATGGGAACAGTCCAGCCCGAACTGCCAAGCCAGGTCCTCCCTGGACTGGAAACAAGCATCCTAGGACCGGTTTCGGGGTTTCACCCCTCTTCAGCCAGGATAGCTTGATTCCAGTGGCATGGAGAGCACGGGACCCACGTCTGGGCATACCCGTCCCACTAGGGGTGACAAATGCAAAAACAACAATTGATGGACAGAATGCAGAACAATGTCATACATTCACCCCAGTACACCGATCTGGGCCTAAATCCATCGTTTTTTTGCTCACCATGCTATTCCAGTTTGAACCCAGCCATATGCAAATCAGTCTTGACCCTGTGTCTCATGGGAACAGTCCAGCCCGAACTGCCAAGCCAGGTCCTCCCTGGACTGGAAACAAGCATCCTAGGACCGGTTTCGGGGTTTCACCCCTCTTCAGCCAGGATAGCTTGATTCCACTGGCATTTGATTTACAGGCCCTTGGCACACCCGGTGCACTGTACTGGGGTCTGACAAGTAAATCAATAATCCAATCATGGAATTACCAATCCATAACAACAATTTATAATAGGGAGCACTTGCACTTTGGCACTGAATAGCAGTGGCAAAGTGCCCAAAGCATCTAGACCAGCAAAAACATAGCAAAACACAGGAGGCAACAGCAAAAAATGGAAGGGAGACCCACGCCAATGGTGCCAGGTCTAACAAAATATATATATATATATTCACTGAAAAAACCATAGGTTTTAGGGACAGTTATAGTTACTTGGACATTGCACTCGTACAAAACCCGTGAAATTCCCCCGTTATAGTTAGTTCAGCTAACTATAACTCGCGCCCCCGCAATGCACTGCTGATGACGTCACATATTACATCACTCATGACATGGTCAGTGACATCACTGATGACATCACTGATGACATCTCAAATGACATCACTGATGACATCATCCAGTGACTGTGTGTTTCTGTAAAGTTTAAATATTTTTAATATATATAGGAAAAGACGTATTGAAGAATGAGTGGGTGTGTAAGTGTCTGTATGGATGATTTAGTAGGTGCGTGACTGACTCTATAAGTGAGTGATTTAACGTATCTTACTGAATGCATGGGTTAGTGACTAATCTGGGTAAATGTCTGTATCCGTCTGTCTGTTGCTGTGTAAGTGGCTGCATGTGTTTGTGAATAGCTAAATGAGTGTCTATATGAGTTATTGAATGCTTGTCTGAGTATCTGTATGGGTGCCTGAGTGTTTGTGTGGGAGGGGTGTGTGCAACTCTGTGCATAGATGTGTGAGTGGGTGATTCACTGGGTGGATGGTTTCAAGAGTGCATCTGTGATAGACTGTATGGGTGGGTAAGTGTGTGTAAGAGTGTGTTAGTGAGTGAATGTATGTCCCAGTGGTACATGTGTGAGTAACTACATATGTGAAAGGCAGTATATATGTGTGTTGGAGTATATAAATAGCTATAAGCAAGAGTGAGTGATTGTGATAGTGGCTGTATGGATGAGTGTGTGCTTGTATCAGTGATTGTATAAGAGCGTAACAATGTGATACTATTTGTATGAGTAAGTGAGCTGGTGTGTGTATAACTGTATAGGTGAGTAAATGGCAGTGTGTTTAATTATTTGCATGACTGACTAGGTGTCTGAGTATCTCTATGGATGAGTGGCGTTGTTTGAGTGCCTATATAGGAGTAAGAGTGCATATGATAGTCCTGTACTGAGTGACCGTAAGTATGAGTGACTGTACGGGTGAGTGAGTGGATGTGTGTGTGTAGACCTAAGAATCAGTGAGTGGGTATGTAGTTATTGGTGTTGGAGTGTCTATGGTTTTGCGAATGGCAGTCTGTAATTTAGAGTGGGTGTATCAAAGATTATATTAGGGTGTGAGGAGGTGCATCAGATTATCACGTGGATGATGTCATCAGTGATGTCATTTGAGATGTCATCAGTGATGTCATCAGTGATGTCACTGACCATGTCATGAGTGATGTAATATGTGACGTCATCAGCAGTGCATTGCGGGCGCGAGTTATAGTTAGCTGAACTAACTATAACGGGGAATTTCACGGGTTTTGTACGAGTGCAATGTCCAAGTAACTATAACTGTCCCTAAAACCTATGGTTTTTTCAGTGAATTTCAAAGGTTTTTTAAATGCTAATTTGTAACTATAACGTGTCTGAAACCTATGGTTTTTTCAGTGAATTTCAAAGGTTTTTTAAATGCTAATTTGTAACTATAACGTGTCTGAAACCTATGGTTTTTTCAGTGAATTTCAAAGGTTTTTTAAATGCTAATTTCTAACTATAACGTGCCTGATACCTACGGTTTTTTCAGTGAATTTCAAAGGTTTTGTAAATGACAATTTTTAAATGTATTAATTGTTATATTAATTTTTTTCATACTGATTTACTACATTTTTAGAAACAATTTTTTTTTACATATTTTATTTTTTAAATTACATTGTAATTACATTATACATTACATTACAAAAAATACTTTCTCAGAATGAATTACTTTAGTTTAAATACTTTGCACATAGGCAATAGACTTTTAAGTACAGTAGTTACAGTTGTTGCAATGGGCAACACATTTTCAAACACAATGCAACATTCAGCTCAATGTGAATTTCTAGTTAAATGCAATTAGTTACTTTATGGATTACTTTTCTAACCACAGGACTGGATCCTAGATTCAGTCCTGGTACATCTCCTGTAAACAGTTGAGTAAAAGCGTTTTGGTTACAGTCGTGATTTTTAAGGAATATTATTGTATTTTAAAAGTTGACACTTAGAAACTTTTTCTCATAGAATCACCAATGTTATCCTATGGAAGGAAATTCACTTAGCAGGTAAAAACTGTTATCGTTACTTTTTCTTACTCAGTGTTGGATCCTGGATCCAGCACTGGTGCATCTCCTGTAAACAGTTGAAAGAATGCGTTTAAGTCATACAGGTGATTTTTAAGGAATATTTGTAGTTTGTAAAAATCAACACTTTGAAACTTTTTGCTGAAAACCAGACAATGGATTCCTATGGAAGAAAATATAAGTTACTGGTAAGTACGGTTACAATTACTTTTCAGGGTCAGTGCTGGGCTAAAAGATGCAGCACTGGGTTCTCTCCTGATAACAGGTGAGTAAATTGGTATTCGTACTTTGGTTGATTTTAGAGGAATATTATAAAGTTCAAAAACTCCACACTTAGAAGAATTTCCAAGTGAAACCAGTCAATGTTAGCCTATGAAGGTAATTCAAGTTACTGGTAAGTACGGTTAAAATTACTTTTCAGGATTAGTACTGGGCTGAAAGATGCAGCACTGAGGTCTCTCCTGATAACAGGTCAGTAAATCGGAATTCATATTTCGGCTGATTTTAGAGGAATATTTTAAAGTTCCAAAACTCCACACTTAGAAGAATTTCCAAGTGAAACCAGTCAATGTTAGCCTATGGAAGGAAATTCAAGTTACTGGTAAGTACGGTTAAAATTACTTTTCAGGACCAGTACTGGGCTGAAAGATACAGCACTGAGGTCTCTCCTTATAACAGGTGAGTAAATCGGAATTCGTATTTCGGCTGATTTTAGAGGAATATTTGTATGTTTCAAAAATCAACACTTAGAAACTTTTTCAGCAAAAAGCAGGCAATGATATCCTATGGAAGGAAATTCAAGTTACTGGTAAGTACGGTTAAAATTACTTTTGAGGATCAGTACTGGGCTGAAAGATGCAGCACTGAGGTCTCTCCTGATAACAGGTGAGTAAATCGGAATTCGTATTTCGGATGATTTTAGAAGAATATTTGCACAATGGTGAAGGGAGGGGGCGGGGCCTGAGGTGACATCTGTGCAAACGCGCCCGTGGCGCGTTTTAAGTTGGGGGATTAAGTCCCCTTGAATCCTGAGGGTCCCTAGGGGCCAACTAGCCCACCAGGAACCTCCAATATGCGCCAGGGGCTGCGTTGCAGAGACGTGTAGAGAGGCCACACCCCTTTTACACCTCTCTGCAACGCAGCTCTGTGGCGCTTTCTGGATGTACCTGTACCCCATCACAATGAACTCTAAACCAATTGATACTCTGCAAGCCTCTATGCTTTTGTTCTTCGTTTTTCTGTAAATAAGAATATTGTATGCACTGTCATTGTTTTTTCTTTCTGTATCACTGTTATTGTTGGGCTTTTATCATGCTGTAATGTAGAGCATGTTGCAATAGACCATTGACATTGAAGAGTCATAATTCACTGTATTGATCATACTTCTTTGTTTACATTACAGGCAACATTAGTAATAAAGGACCCTGGGTTCCAGCCTATACACAGGTTATAATCTTAAGAGCACGGATGCGTCTTGATGTTCTCATGAACACATCTCGCCCTTACCTAGTTGGTCCACATGACATTATTGGGTACTATACCCCCTATGTTGTCTAGATTTGATGATTGTTGACATTAGTAAATTGTTGGTATTAAGTTACATCTATGCTTAATTAAGAGATATGTTACCGATGAGTGTTTCATATGTATGGGTACTATACCCTTAAGAGTATGACTTAATTCTATATGTTGAATTGCAACTGTTAGACTGTACATATACCGGATACAAATGTTATGCCTGTTTAATTTGAATGAAGAAATTTACTGTTAATACTTTCGGTATCATGACTAAAATGTATTGAAAGAAAGTTTAGTGAACGTTTTCACTTAGTATTTCTTTTGTGTTCACGTTTTACAACACGTCACAACTAATTATTTCCCCTTTAAAACTCTTGGGAGTCATGTGAACAAGACCGCTTGTGCGGTTGAAACGCGTCTTTTTCTGTCTTAAAATAAAATACTCTGCAACCTACCGGAGTGGTTCGTGTATCCTCATTCTAAGTGTGGGGATCCTTCGTGGGAAATATATATATATATAAGCAATCCCTAAAACAGTCACAGTATACCTAACTATTAACAGCAATACATCAGATATGAATAGAACAGTTACGGAAAGAACATCTTAACTGATGAGCAGTGAAGAAAGAGGAAAAGAAAGGGACATCACAACATTATATACAAGGACCTGTGCTGTGATTCGAGGACTATTACTATGGTTATCGGTTCCCAGAGGTTGCTATGATGTGTAGTTTGATGGTTTTTTAAATTTGGAATAAATTATGTTTTTTTAAAACAACTGCTGTTTAATAAAGTGGAGAAAGAAATGCGTAATCCTCGCCTCCGGTCCTGACATAGAATAAAAAAATTTGTAGCTATCGAGAAGGAAAGTTTTAATTCCATTAAGGACTCAGAGGCGCGGATTATGCATTTCTTTCTCCACTTTATTAAAAAGCAGTCATTTTCAAAGATCACCATTTTATACAAACAAAATGAACCAAAATACATATCCCAGCGACCTCTGGTGAACCAGTAACCATAGTAACAGTCCTCCAATCATAGCACAAGTCCTTGTATATAATGATGTGACATCCCTTCCTGTTCCTCTTCTTCACCTGAAGAAGTTATCATTTGTTATTTCCACTGTTCGTTCTTTTGGTCGCTACCTAAGGATTAAAGTGAAATGTTATCCAGGTCCTTCTTGTAAATTCTCACTCTAGCAGAAACTACACCATTATAGAAAAAAGTGCCCGATATTCTAAACTCAGAGTCACCATATGGGAACCTGCATCATCATTTTATTCATCATGTAGAAGCACCATTCCACATTGAAACATAACACAAACTTCAGTACATTTTCTATTTACTGTGTTCCCGGGTCGCGAGGAGGATCTTCCATTGTAAAATCCCTGTGTGCGATAATCCTCCCCTCAGAGTTTTTAATAGAATTTAAACTTTCCTTCTCGCTAGCCAGGACATTTTATATTCTATGTCAGGAAGCTAGGATTATGCATGTTCAAAGCTTACTTACCACTATACCCGCTGGTTCGGAAAGGGGCTTGAAGTAGGATTTCTTAAAGGTTCATTCAGACAACCAGTCTGGAGGGGGTGGTGGTGGGGGGGGAGGGCTAGGGGAGGTCACCGTGAAAGGTTTTTCACTGAAATGAGGAGTTGCCTTTCTCCCGCTGGCCTTACCTCTGCTGTCATGTCCTCGTAAACCTTGATACATTTAACCACATACAACTTAGGGGTATCATGAAAAGCCAGATACAATACCAACCGGGTATTTGTTTTCGCCCTCCTAGACACTGTAAATGTCACACCCTCCGGTGTGACCACGAGTGCAGATATATCCAATGCTCTCACATCGAAAACTCTCTTACATGAAATCAAACATAGGAGCATCGCCAGCTTAGTTGATAATTGTTTTCGGTTAAGGTACTGATTATCCTGCCAGCCCAAAAGAAGTCTTTGAATGAGATTAACATCCCACAATCCGGAATATCTAGGTTCTGGAGGTTTTGTCAGTCGTATCCTTTTCATCAATTTGCAAATATAAGGATGTTCTCCCACCAGTACCTCATTAATGGGAACATGGCCCGCGTAGATAGCCAATCTGAAGGAGTTCACCATGTGATAGGCCATGCCTAACTGGGCCAAACCCACCAGAAAATTTAGAACGCACGTAACCTCAGCCTTTATGGAATCCAGATGTCTTTCGACACACTAACGAGACCATTGGCTCCATGCTGAACGGTATCTCTTGATAGTGCCAGAAGCCCAGGCATGCTGAATGGCGTTTGCAGCAACTTCTAAAAGTTGGTTGTCTTCCCAATTTCCCCTGAAATCCTCCATGCTATGAGTTTGAGATGACCTTGTAGAACCAGTGGATGCGGACAGCCTTAACAATTCTGCAACATGATGGGTGATCACCGTAGTAGTACTGGTAGGTCCCATAATTATTCCATCAGAGTCAGAAACCAGGCCTGTGACCTCTATATCGGTGTCACCAGTACCAGCGATGCCTTCTGACGTATGATTTGAGACACTACTCTGGGTATCATCACAAAAGGGGGAAATGCATACGACTGTCCATTTGAACAGTCCTGTAGGAAAACATATACTGCTTTTGCACCGGGATCTGGTCGCCAGCTGACATAGACCGGAAGTTAATTGTTCAGTCTGGATGCAAAAAGATTCAAGTTGAAAGGTCCCCATCAGGCCAGCAGGGCTTCAAATATCTTGCAATCCAATTGCTGTTGTCCGTGATGTATCTGGAGTTCCAGTCCGCGATCCTGTTCTAGGCTCCTGGAAGATATTTTGCTATTACCGAAATCTCTCTCTCTAGGCAATCATACCAGAAGTCTTTTGCTAGATCTGACAGGTTCTTCGATCTTGTATCCCCTAAGCAGTTTATGTATTAATATATTGTCCATTTTCAGGAGAATGCAGCAAGACTCTGTCCTTGGTCAGGGATTTGATGGTAAAAGAGCCTTCTAAAAGCTCCAGGCAGTTGATATGGAGCGATAGTTCCTCTTCTGACCATCTGCCTCCCATCGAGATGTTGCAGCATCTGGCTCCCCAGCCCCGATGAATGGCGTCCGAGTCTATGAACAAGTCCAGGAAGGTTCCGAAGATCACCTGCCTATTCCAGGCATCCATGTGGTCTATCCACCAATGGATTGCTGTCTTGGCTTCTTGAGACAAGCGAAACAGTTCCAAATAGGTCATTGAGTCTCTGCCATGCTCCGTAGTAGAATGGACCCAGAAAAATGCCCTGTATCGACAAAAATAACAGTCCTACTATCCTGGCCAACTGTGGGAGTGATATCCTGTCGCATCTCAAGACTTTCCGCAGGTCCTTTTTGATTAATCGTGATTTTTGTCTCTGTGAGACTCCGAGTGGCCTGGGTCAAATCTATCACAAAATCCAGAAAGGACATTAACTGTTTCAGAAACCACTCCGATTTCCTTTCAGTGATTACAAATCCCAGGTCATGCAAAAGCAGAATAGTCATGTTCAAATTGGATTGTAGCCGATGGTGGCATTGGTGCATGAAGAGAATATCCTCCATGTATATGATAATTCTGATGCCTCTCGTTCTGAGCACATCCACCACTGGGTGTAAGAGTTTGGTGAAACACCACAGGGCTGAGGATAACCTGAATGGGAGCAACAGGAACTTCTAAATTTGTTCTCTCCACGAAAACTGAAGGAACCTCATGTGGGGGGAAAAATAGGGATGGTCAGGTAAGCGTCCTTTAGATTCCACCTTACCATCCAAGAGGACATCTCTCAATAGGTGGATCCCCGCCATTTTCAAAGGGCGATATACCTGCCACTCATTGAACTCTTAAGTTTTTGAAAGGCCTGAAACCCTTGTCTTTCTTCTCCAACAAGAATATATTGCTCAAAACCCCCCTCGGGGTACTGACTAGTAAATTGCTCCTTTGGATAACAGTCCGTGGACCTCATCATCTATGAGACTCATTTTACGAGCTGAATATCTCAAGGGCCTTGGTCGGGAGATCCGCACTAGGGAGCCATAGAACTCTAATTGGAACCCCAGGACCATTTCTATCATCCATGAATCTGACAATATCTTCTTCCATTTGTCTACAAACCAACGTAGCTTCTCCTCTAATTCTTGAGTGGAAAAAAGGGTAGTCCTTCTCAGTAAACCGTCCTGGGGCGTTTGCTCCACCTCTGCTTCCTCTGTTACTCTATAAGGGAAGAAGGTGCCTGCCTGCTGTCCGTCGTGCCAACCATTGTTTCTTTATCTCTGCCACCTAAAGCAGCCTTGTTGTAAGGGCAGCCAGAGAAGCAGTCCATGCCTTGTCCCACCCTGGCAAAAACCTTCCGTGGGACGATGATCTTGATGGACGTTTGAGCTTTGTCCAAGGCAGAGAAGGTGGCAACGAATTCGCCTTGCACCTTTATAAAAGGGCCTCTAAAGAGATTCCCCTGGGCCATGGCTCCTGCCTCAGACACTGCCAGATCACCTAGTTTTGGGTCAATTTTTATGAGGAGGGTACAGCGCCTTTCCACTGATAGGGCCCAGCTCGCGGTGCCCAAAAGGCAAATTACCTTTTTTGCCCAGATGCGACGATATCAGTAGGCATAGGGGAACTCCTAAGTTTTGGACTGTTCTGCGAGCTCAATGATCTTGGTGAGAGGGCCCAACACATCCAGGAGTTTGTCCTGGCAGGTCCTCCATAACCAATAAATCCCTTTCTTGGGGGTCCTTCATGTACTTCCCGAAAAGGTACACATTTTCGGGTTGGTCTCCAGGGTTGCTGTCACTTTCCCCTGAAATGAAGGTCTGGGGCACTTTGCTCTCAAAAGAGCCCTCACATCCTTTTACATGGACTGCCCAATCTTATTGGTGATATAATGCATCCATTTTTATTCAGGAATCCACTCAGAGGACCGGGTGGTATATTCCCTCAGGCTCAAACATATAGGATTGCCCTGAGTCCCCTTCCTGTGAACCTGTTTCACTCGTACAGGGGTGCCAAGGTTTGCTGCAGCCCGGTTCCTCCTCAGAGCAGCCATCGTCATCCGTGTCACCCTCTCCTAATATGAGAAACCCTCAGTCAGGGTCGGAATTTGGCGCGACAATATCGCTGACTTTCCTGGGGAAACCTTCCTCCCAGTAAGGTGCGTTCTTGAGCATGTGCGCACTCTTAGGGAATACTTCATGAAGGTTATCGAGGCCATCTAGGTGCCACGCGTCACGCTTGGCAGCTTTCTTTCCTAGTGTGTTAGGCCACCCACTGGGACCTGCCACTATTTCCCTGTTATCCTTCCCAAAGACCCTGGGTAGATGTTCCGCTAACTTATTTATCTGTGCTTGTAGTGATGAGAGTAAAAGACACACAGCTGATGGACGGAATGCAGAGCAAATCAAACATTCTCCCCCAGTCAATAGATCTGGGTTAAATCCCTTGTTCTTTTGCTCAACATGCCAACCCAGTTTAGACCCAGCCATATTCAAATCAGTCTTGACCCTGTGCTTCATGGGAACAGTACAGACCGAACTGCCAAGCCAGGTCCTTCCTGGACCGGAAACAAACATCCTGGGACCGGTTTCTGGGCATAACCCCTCATCAGCCAGGCTAGCTTGAATCCAGTGGCACAGTGAGCCCGGGACCCATGTCTGGGCATATCCGGCGCACTTAGGGCGAGAAAGCAAAAGACACACAGATGATGGACGGAATGCAGAGTTAATCAAACATTCTCCCCCAGTCAATAGATCTGGGTTAAATCCATCGTTCTTTTGCTCACCATGCCACCCCACGATTGATTTAGGCCCAGATCTCTGTACTGGGGTGAATGTATGACATTGTTCTGCATTCTGTCCATCAATTGTTCTTTTTGCATTTGTCACCCAGACGTGGGCCCCGTGCTCTCCATGCCACTGGAGTCAAGCTATTCTGGCTGATGAGGGGGTGAAGCCCCGAAACCAGTCCTAGGATGCTTGTTTTCAGTCTAGGGAGGACCTGGCCTGGCATTTCGGGCTGGACTGTTCCCATTGGGCACAGGGTCAAGACTGATTTGCATATGGCTGGGTTCAAACTGGAATGGCATGGGGAGCAAAAAAACGATGGATTTAGGCCCAGTTCTCTGTACTGGGGTGAATGTATGACATTGTTCTGCATTCTGTCCATCAATTGTTCTTTTTGCATTTGTAGTGATGAGAGAGCCTTTGATATGGCCTAAGGACTCTATCGCCCCCTCTGGCCGATGCTGCTCCTCAGTGGGCTATTCTTCATCTCCCTCATAATATTGGGAGTGTTTGTGATACCTAAAGGATTCCATCTTAGATGGTGAGAGCACCACTAGCCAAATGCCTGGTGACTGAAAAATACGCCCTGTATTGTAGTATATGTGCAGCCCCCTCGCCGGTGCTCTGTATTTCTTTCTCAAAATGAGCATGTGAAACTTGACTTGACCACCATGTGACATTTAAAGCCCATTGGCTTCACTTGGGAATAGCTTGCTGCCACACGTCAGGCGAGGGCTGGAGGGAATTTCCTCAGAGGCTGTTGTAATGAGGTAGGTCAGCGCGTGGCACAATGTGGCACACGACATAACCTTATGATGTAGCGCATGGAACAATGTGGCACTGGAGATAACTCTATGATGTAACCACATTCCTTTTTTCCCATTGGTACCCCTTGTCATCCCATACCCCCAACATTCCGTTTGTGTCCGTTACTTGTAATGTGTTGGCAGTTACTTATAAGCCAGCATCTGTGTTGGACGTTTGAGGGGCTTGTCGGAATAAACTTTCCTCTTCATACTATTCCACGCGTCAACTCTTCATTTCTACAATGTGGCAACGAGCGGAAGATGATGTCTAGCCCCTTACGACGTTAACAAAGATCCATTGAAGAATTGGTATCAGAACATTACGATGGACGGAGGAAATTAAGTAGCAGAGCTGACGTGATCTACGAAATTATACTTCGAGTGGGAAGCACTATAGGCAAAGTCTTGTGCGGTGAGAAATAGCTGAACACAGTTGTGAAGAGTAACTGCAGTGTGGAGTGCAGGCAGGCTAAGAGATTCGTAAGGATGTTCTCACGGCGAAAGCTTGAGTGAAGTGATGATGTTGGCATCTATACGTCATCAACGGAAGCCTGTGCACACATTCGTTGCTCAGTGTGTGCCCATCGCCTGTGAAAAGCTCACGTAAGCTGACGTCGGAGAACATTTTGATGCACGCTTAGTGCGCGTTGCATTTACAGTGTGTGCCATTCACCTGTGGAAAGGAAACAAAATCTGACATCGGTGTGCGCATTATCGCATTAAAATTCTTTTATTCCGTTTACGTTTCATCTGATGGAGAAAAGGCCGTTTCATAGTAAGTGCAGCAATCGATTTTAAGCTTAAACCAGCAAACGGTCATCAGTGATTTTCTCGAGAATACTAAGGTAACTGGCTATCCTCAACCTAACTTTCCACATCCATTGAAAGATAATAAGGAATTTATAGTGAACTTTATTTTAAAAACAAAAAGGGATACCTTTATTCTACAGTACAGTACAATATTGAATACTGAAACTGAGAAGAGAGCTCTTGTTTGGTTGCAGGAAATTTATATTTATTGGTGCACAATTAAAAGAATACGTATTACTTGAATTTGATAGTTGTGTAACTGCTTATCTCAGGTTTGTGCCATTTACAGCTTTCATTCATTTAGCCTCTGCTGCACATGAAAGTACCATGTGTACCATGAATTTAATGAACTTGTCAAATCCTCAACCTTTCCTTCTATCTAAGGGTGTGAACAATGCAAGCCATGGAAGGAATATTTTTGCAACTATATTGAAGCCTTTGATGAGGAGGATTTCACACCTGAAAAGAAGAAAAAAGTTTTACTGTATTGCTTAGAGCCTGGTGATTTAAAAACATTTAACAAAATTAAGAAAAAACAACTTGAAGGAGATGATGCCTTTAAACATGCCTTGGAGGATCTGGACGCACATTTTTCACCAATTGTTTGTGTAGCTGTAGACAGATTTAAGTTTTTCCAATGCAAACAAGGGAGAACGGAAAATATTGACGAATATGTATCTGCATTAAGTTCGCTGGCGCTAACTTGCAGATTTGGTGATCTACAGGAAGAATGTATCTGTGATCAAATTATTATGCATACTAGCAACCCAAACATTCAGGATAAACTATGGGTCAACGGTGAGTCTCCTCTAAAAGAGGTAGTTGCTTTGGTCAAGAAGGCGGAGCTCACAGGGAGATGTGCTAAAGCTGTGTTAGATTAATCTAATGAAATTAAACTCATAAATAAGACCAATTCTACCAAAAACAATCGGCACGCTAACAAGAACAATAGTAGTTCTGAAGTTAACCATAAGAAAAATCCTAATGATGAAAAGAAGGGCACAGGAAAACCGGTTGGTGACTATAAGCCAGCTAATAGATGCTATTGTTGTGGCACTAGTGAACATCTAGACAATTTTAAGAAATGTCCAGCTAAATACCAGAAATGTGCATCATGTGGTATGGTGGGGCACTTTGCGAAAGTTTGTAGAAAGAAAAATACAAAACGTGGGAGTTTAGTACAGCATGTACATGAGAATAGGGCTGTAAACTCAGATGAATCAGAGGATTCAGATTCCTCAAAAGTCAATTCTGTATTTTGCATAGACTATGATATTTTAAATGTAAATCTTATTAAGGTTAAGAAACCCATGTGTGAGGTGAACATGGGTGGTGCAATGATGAATGTAGTTGCTGACTCAGGGTCACCCTTTAGCATTGTCAATGAGGATATTTGGAAACAGCATTTTATAGAGAAACTAGACACAAGTCTTGATAAATCCAACGTAATTGCAAAAAGCTACACAGGTGACAGCATAGACTTAATTGGAACTCGGAATCTCAAATTCAAATTTAAAAACAGGAAGGCAATGTGCAAACTATTTGTAGCAAAGAAAGGACCTTCTGTCCTTGGTTGGAGTGATCAGGCTGAACTGGGTATCATTCTTAATCCAAATTGTGCTGACCCAGTTCTTTCAATTAATTATCTAGACAAGAATAACTCAGGCATCCATGAAGAATATCCTGAAGTATTTTCTGGCACGGTGGGTTTGTTAAACAACTTTGAACATAGAATAGAAATGAAACACAATGCAATACCTTGCATACACAAGGTTAGACACCTTCCAATTTCCATTAGAGATGAAGTACAAAATGAATTAAAAAAATTAGTCGCTGATGGCATCATTAAGAGGTAGAGTCTAGTCAATGGGTTTCTCCAATGGTGGTTGTTAAGCGCCCTAATGGTAAGGTCAGACTCTGTATCGACCTCGGAGATATCAATAGAAATATACTCGCTGATCAATTTCCCCTGCCTCGCATTAACGAGATGTTTAGTGTCACCAAAGGCAGGCGTTGGTTCTCAACCATTGATTTAAAATCGGCATACCACAAAGTACCTTTGCAATAGGATAGCAAGAAATATACCACATTTATAACACCCTTTGGGGGATATTCTCAAGGAGCCATCGCCGATTTATCGGCACTTTAGCGCCGCAAAAGTAGCGATAGACTTATCGCCCCATTCACAAGCTGGTGCAAACTGTCGACATCGCCAGTTTTCCTGCGATAGCTGCCGCAAAACACATCGCCACGGATGAGAGCGACAAACAACGCTAATGACATGCAGAGTAGGCGTTCCCGTGCAAAACACACGAAAACACCACTTCGCGATATCTGCGATGCCGGACAAAAACAGGCGATAAGGCGCGTTAGCAGCAGGGACTTAACACCTGCTCATTACTGGTCTTAAGTAGGACGCTAACCTGCAGTACAGAGGGAGCCCAGGCCAGAGACACATCTGAAGACCAACACATGTCATGGATCTAATGATCATGCAGCTCGGAGACCCAAGAGGTCCACAACACCCACCGCCACCACCCCCAGGTCCCCCCCTGGACTACCACCGAGGCAGAGCAGAACAAGACAGCTGACCTTCCGAAAACGGCATGGCCCCTCAGCCACACAATTGCAGAATGTGGGGAGAGGTGGGAACCAAGTATGTGTGAAGGAGGCAAGTCACCCATGAATAAGAATGTACACAATGCCAAGTGTGGCGGTGATGTGCTGGACAGACTCCAGTATGCAGAGCACAGACATGTCCCTGTGGACCCATACTGCTGGTGTGTGCAGTGTTGTGGACAGTGGATGCAACCATCTTACCTCAGGCAGTGGGGAAGACCTCGCTCATGTAGCTGTGTCGTCCCCCCCTTTACGCGGAAGCGGAGTGGGCTGGTCCGGCGTACGCCACACCAGCGTAGGAGTGTGAATAAATAGACCGGGGCTCTGGGCGTGGTTCACTTCCGGGATGGCCAACGCGTCTACCAGGGCGGCGCCCCTCACCCTGCCACGAGTCCGCCGCCGTGACCGCCAGTCTCCTCAGCCGATCGCTGCCTTCCGCGACACAGGCCCCCAGCGCACCCAGCGGCACAGCACCGCTGAGTAATGTGTGCGCTGACTACTGCCTTCTGCCTACACTGCGGTCAGCAGGGCTCACAATTCAAATTGAGTCTTGATTTATTTATGGCAGAGTCCAGTAGGCAACAGACATTGCTTCCAGGGCGGCCCGCCCGGACGACGCATCATCGCAGGCCGCGCACCCGCCGAGCGCTCCAGGTGCCACTAACTCTGTGCAGCTCAAGTCATCGCCACGTGGCTGTGGGCCCTCGCTGACTGCTGCCTCCGGCCTACACTGCGGTCAGAAGGGTGCTCAAATCAAATCCAATCCTGACCTGCGAGGACACGCCATCATTGCTGGCTGCACACCCGCTGAGCACTCCAGGTGCCACTAACTCAGTATACCACAAGTCATCGCCACGTGGCTGTGGGCCCTCGCTGACCGCTGCCTCCGGCCTACACTGCGGTCAGCAGGGCGCTCAAATCAAATCCAATCCTGCGAGGACACGCCATCATCGCTGGCTGCACACCCGCTGAGCGCTACAGGTGCCACTAACTCAGTGCACCACAAGTCATCGCCACGTGGCTGTGGGCCCTCGCTGACCGCTGCCTCCGGCCTACACTGCGGTCAGCAGGTCGCCCAAGTCAAACAACACATCTTCGCATGCCGCACACCTGCTGAGCGCTCCAGGTGCCACTAACTCTGGCAGCTCAAGTCATCGCGACGTGGCTGTGGGCCCTTTCTGACCGCTGCCTCCGGCCTACACTGCGGTCAGCAGGGCTCACAATTCAAATTGAGTCTTTATTTATTTATGGCGCAGTCCAGTAGGCAACAGACATTGCTTCCAGGGCGGCCTGCCCGGACGACGCATCATCGCAGGCCGCGCACCCGCCGAGCGCTTCCGGTGCCACGAACTCAGTGCAGCTCAAGTCATGGACCCTTCATGATGTAATCTTCTGTGTGTGAGACCAGTTCTGGTGCCCCTACCTCAGTGCACCACAAGTCATGGACCCTTTATGATTGAGTCTTGTGAGTGTGATGTCAGAGCTGGTGCCCCTACCTCAGTGCACTGCAAGTCATGGACCCTTTATGATTGAATCTGTGTGTGTGATCCGATGATCACTGTTCTAGTTGTTGCCAGCACCAACCACTCCCTGAGGGCTGGCTTACACTCACCCCACACCCATCCAGCACAGGCGTCACTGGACATGTGACCCTGGTAATAAAAAGGGGCGCACGTGCCCGTAGCCAGTTACACCATACATCTAAGTGTGTCCGTGTGGTCATTATGTATGCGTGATGGCCCCTCGCCCTACCACATCACATCGTGCTGTGGACAGCGGACGCAAGCATGTCACCTCAGGCAGTGGGTAACACCTTGGACATGTAGCTTTCTCCTCCCACCCTGTAAGCGGAGTGGGCTTGGCCGGCATACGTCAGTCCAGCACAGGGGTGTGTAGAATTAGCCCGGGGCTCAGGGCGTGGTTCAGTTCTGGCCTGGACAAGGAAGTAACTAATGTGTGTGTCTCTGTTGTAGTGTCTGCGTCACCCGGCCCGCAATTGACAACGTTGCAATGTAGCATGCACCCGGAGGACGGTCTCGCACGAACGGAGAAATGAAGGAGTGCAAGACCGCTCGGGGTCTTGGCTCATACATGCCAAGTGTTGTGTGTATCTGCATTGCCGCAGCATGAGCCAAATGCCTAGCCTTAATCGCAGCGCGAGATCAGCCAGGCATGAACTCTGCATCTGTGTCCACACTACCCTTACCATAGGCCTACACTCACGTGGCCGCCCACCTTCAACGGCCAACATCACAGTGTCGTTGTCAGCCTTGTGGACATGCGCAGACAGGCATGACAATGGTTTGCCGTTGGATGCAAGCAGATGACAAACTGACATTAGGGATGAAAGCTCCTTTGTCTGAACTATCAGGCGGAAGCACATCTGCACATCCGACCTCGGAATTGCATGTGCCCGGCACCCCCTGACAGACACGATAGCAGTTGAGGACGACTCCCACACTACGCACAGCCCGACGACAGACCAACGTATACACACCCCACACACAGAAGTCCTTGCTCGGAGTTATCTTGCATGGAATGGCCTTCATACTTACTCCCACTCCATCCCAGGCATACAACCGTTGCACACTTACACAACTCATTGATCCGAGCTATGGCATTTCATCCACAGGACTGGTGCAGGTCAGAACAGTGCCGCTTCAACCAGGGCCACTAACGCAATGGCAGAGCATCCCGGACACATGCACAACCCCTGTCACGTGGAACTGTACCGTGCACGTATGCTGCATTTACTGGGGGCACTGCCATTGGTAGTGCTGCGGGTCAGTTACCGGCTGAGCTTCCGCCTTGCCAACGTCACCTGCGTTCAGCCTGTGTTGCATTGTCGATCGTGCATATTCGAGTGGTCCATGGATGTCTGCCTATCCAACAGGACGGTAGCCGAACTGGATTTCGACATGTGTGCGCGACCCCTGTTGGCCCACGACCAGGAGTGTCACCATGATACCCGTCTATGGGATGCCTGGATACTTGGCATGCATGCTGGCAGCTGGACCTGGGAAATTGCAGAACTCCTTGTGTGCAGTGACCACATTGAGCCGCTCCCCTATTGGCCTGAAATTTTAATTGGTGACAGGGGTGGACGCAGCACATCTGTCCGGACCTGCTAATGGCTAGCCTCGCCATCCTGTTCGATGGAGTCGACAATGACCTCATGTTGGAAATGATTGCCTATGAAGTTGCACTCGCTTTCATGGACGTGTAACTACGTACCTGCAGCCACAACAGTTTGAAACCCATTGCACATGTCCCGACACCTTGTTGCATCTTGGGGTTCTGGTCACATATCCCACGACAACAGTGGACATGGCTGCATTCGCCTGGACCCCGAATACGTGGGCGGACAACCACGCGGGGTAACACACACCTGTGAAAGGTGAGGCACTCCCCCGGAGTGGACAGCGGCGCTTGGCAACGTTCCTCATTCTGACATACTGCTGCATTGGTCCGCATGTTGTGGCACTTCTCTTGCCCGTACTGGCACGCATATGCTAATAAAGTCTACGCACATTCACTTGTTTTCAACTGTGATGGGAGTTATTTTGAATGACAATGTGTGTCTCACTGCCTATCTGGGTCACGGCCATACATGCGCATTGATAGCATTACCCAGGGAGTACCATTTATGTGGAATCACTGTCCCTACATTCATCAATACTTTCATGCTTAATTGATCAGGGCCATGAAACATCAGTGTGAATTTGAATGTTTTATTCGCATTCAGTGGGGTGTTTCAGCTGGACCAGTACAGGGCCATGCAAACCCCACTTTACATTGTCACCCCGTGGAGGGCCAGCCAGAGTCCTTTAGGGATGGACAGGTTCATCGGGAGAGGAAGACTTCAGTCCGCAGTGTGATTGCTGTGTCTATTTATTTTTATTTATAAAGTTTTATATAGCGCGAACAAGATCCCGAAGGATATCAGAGCGCTTCAGAATATGATGGGAGGAAGAACATAAATGCAATATCAACATCCGGTAGAGAGAGAGAAAAAAAAAAGACTGGAATGGTCGCAGAGTGCAGGACATTTGCGCCAAGGAGGGTAATACAATAAGCAGGTGTACACGGGCAACGAGGGGGGGAGGGTCACAGTGTGCATTAAAGAAGAGCCGTTACAAATGGCGGTACCATGATAGTGGGAACAATGACAACGAGCAAGTGAGCCTATCCCTCTTAGGGTAAGAATTTGTTCATTAGGAATCGTTTAGCTTCCAATTTGAAAGCCTTCGTTGAAGAGATTCTGCGTACCTCCGGTGGAAGAGAGTTCCATATATTTGGGGCAGCGCCGGAGAAAGCTCGGTGACAAGTTCTTTTTTTGTTAAGGATGAGTGGTTTCAAGAGGAAGGTAGTGGCGCTTCTTGAGGCTCTTAAACCACAGGATAGTTGAAGTTTTTGCGCAAGGTACCTGGGAGTATTGAAGTGAAGGGCTTTGTGCGCCAGAACGGCAATCTTTAACTGAATTCGGGCTTCGTAGGGCAGCCATTTGAGAGATTTTAGGACTGGGGATATATGTTCGTATCGTTTGGTGCCTGTGACCAGTCTAGCCGCCGCGTTCAGTGATGACCTTAGTGGAGCCAGGGCGTATTTGGGAAGGCCACAGAGGGTAGCACTGCCGTAGTTTAGCCTCGGCAGGACAATCGCTTGGACGACCTGCTTGAAATCATTTAGTGGAAGGAAAGGTTTTATATTTCTGAGTGACCTCAACAAGTGGTTTGCTCCCTTACATACTTTGCTGATATGATTTTTCATATTCAGGTGCTTGTCCATGGTGACTCCGAGAGATTTGGCTGAGTCTATGATGAGAGGAGTGCAATTGAAAGCAGTGAGGTGACTCAACCATAGGTCTAGCTTGGGGATGTGGTTCGGAGGGGAGATGAGCAGGAATTCCGTTTTGGAAGTGTTACGCAGGAGATGGTTCTCCATTAACCAGTTTTGAGTAAACGTTAGGGAAGTGTTGAGAGAGATGATGTTTTTCAGGGATGAGATTTTCAAATAGAGTTGCGAGTCGTCCGCATACATGTGGAAGAGAATGTTCATGGAGTTTAATGAGTTAGCGAGAGGTTCCAGGAAAAGGTTGAAGAGAATAGGAGATAGAGCGGACCCTTGGGGGACCCCCATGAGTACAGGAGAGGGCTGGGAGAGAGAGTGGTTTGCCTTGACTCTTTGTGATCTGTGATGTAGGAAAGATGAGAACCATTGTAGCACCTGATCAGCAAAACCCATTCTGTTTTGCAGGATGGATAGGAGGTTGTCATGATTAACCGTGTCGAATGCAGAGGAAAGGTCAAGGAGAATCAGGAGGCAGGATTCGTTTTTGTCAAGCATTTTTAAAATGTCATCCATAACGTGGGTGAGAGCCGATTCGGTGCTGTGCCCCTTCCTAAAACCAGATTGATGCTGATCTAGGAGTTGATAATTCTCTATGTGAGCACAAAGTTGAGATTGAACACATTTTTCTAGAAGTTTCGCTAGGGTGGGGATGTTGGAAATGGGGCGGAAATTATTGAGATCAGATTTGTCAGCGTTAGGTTTTTTTTTAGAATAGGTGATACCTGAGCTGCTTTTAGGCAATTGGGGATTGTGCCTTGTGAAAGAGAAGCGTTTACAATCCTTGTCCAGGTGGGGATGAGTGCATTCTTGATTTCTTTGAAGATGGCCGGGGGCAACGGGTCACTGAAGTGGTTGGAAGGGTTTATATTCTGAAGAATCTTGTGGATGTCATTTTCACTAAATGGGGTGTCATTGGTAACCAATCTAAATATGGCAGTCCATGTCGAGGTCCAAGGTGAGTGTCCCTGAGTGTAACGGGGGACAGTGGAAGATGTTATTCCAGGGCATGATGCAGAGGGCAGTAACAAGCTGAAACAGGCTATATGGCGGTGATGTATGCTACCACTTCAATCTTGCCACCAAGCCAGATTCATCTTTGTCCTCTGATGTGTCAGGTACCTCACATGTGGGTGGTGGTGTTTGGTCTGCCGCACTGTGTGGCACGGACATTTCAGGGGGCGGAGATGTGGCTGGAGTAGTAGCAGCAGCAGTCATCCGCGCCAGGCCGTGTGGCGGCAATGCCATGATGAGGATCTGCAGGGCATGGAAGTTCCCAGCTACATCTCGCTGGTGTGCAGCCGTGGCAGCCAATCATTCCGCATGCATCCACTCCATGTTCTCCATGATCCTCCGCATGTGCCCCAACTCCCGGCTGACATCGCTGGAGCCACTCTGACTAGACAGTTGTTCTTGTCTCCGAGTCATGACTCCAGCGATGTCAGCCATGTATTGTTGGAGAGCATGGAGCGGACAGTGGGTGTCCGTTAGGGACTGTAAGTGGACCCTGATGGGACTTAGACACCCACATATGGCATCTAGTTTGGCTGCCATGAGGTCGAACCCCACCCGCAGCTGGTCAGCCATCTTCTCCTGGCACCCTAACACACGGCGTTGGAATGCCATGTGTTGGTCGTGGGGGTCCTGGGAGCCAGCCGTGGTGGTGGGTGCTTCCTGCTGTGTGGTCTGTGCAGGGGGTGAGGTCTCCTCGATGCAGCTGGGCTGCCCTGCTCCTGGAGGTGGGGTGCCGAAGCTGTCCATGTGCTGCTGGAGGGCGTCGGTGTCGATGTTGGGGAGGTCCTCTTCGTCATCAGTGCTGAGTTGTTGTGTCTGCTCTGCAGGAGGTGTTGATTCTCCCTCTGCAATGTGAAGGGGAGATGCAGATTGACACTGTGTTCACATGTATGTCCACGCATTGTACAAGTTTACTAACGGACTGCATGCCAATGTACATTGTGACTGTTTGTGATGAGATGCCTATTTGATGCGGGACAGTTGACATTTCTACACCATCAGGGATGTGTGGTTGTACTTGTCCATTGTCATCTCACAGTTTCCTGCTATGCCAAATGCGAATGGCCATTTTCTACACACAAGCGGCAGCAGTTGTGTCCTCTGTTCTGTTGTGAGAGTGTTGCAGTTTGTGCCACATTGTTGTCAATGTTGAGGTGCTCTGATTCTTATGTGTGTGTGCTGCATTGTGGGTGTGTTGCCCCTTCAGCTCTGATTTGGCTGGCCCTTCTCCTTTTCAGGCGGTGTGCCTTTCACTTCTGTGCTTATACAGTGCTGAGATGTTGCAGACTTGGGTAAATTGGGCTCTTGGTCGGTGTTGTGACTCTTGAGCATGGTTTGTCCGCAGATGTGCTCTACTTACTTGTGCATGTGTGCCATTGTGCCCATTGCCCCAGTCCCCCCAGTCCCTGGTCGTTACTCACCCTGTTGTTGTTGGCTCGGGTCATGTTGTGCAGTGTCCGGTCCACCAACTCCTGCCACTGTCTCCCCAATGATGACTCGGGTCACCATTTCCTCCATCTCATCCAGCTCCTGGTGTGTCGCTGGACTCCCACCTCCAGTCTGCATTGCTGCTCTCAGGTTGGCAGCGGTTTTCAGCTTCGTTTTGCGCTTCACATCAGTCCAGCGCTTCTTGCAGTCGTCCACTTCCCTTCTCTTCGACTGCATTCACCTTGGCCAAGATGGACTGCCATATTGTATTTTTAGTTGCCAATGTCACAGTGGAGGTGATGAACAGTTGGTGGTGGTGTTCTGTCACCTCCGTAATGAGGATCCTGTTTCCCTGCGGACTGAGACGCGTCTTCCTCTTCTTCTTCTCCTTGCCCTTCCCTGTCCCCGAGGTCCCAGGCTGGTCCTCCGTGGGGCTTGTGGGGTTCTGGTTATCCTCTGTACTTGCTCCGGCTCCCTCCATGGTGCTTCGCAGTTGTTTGTGTTTTGTAGGTGGTTTTTTTTGCAGCTTTTGTAGTGTTTGTTCCCGCCTTGCTTGTGGGACTTGCGGGCCTGGCGCTGCTTTTCGCTGGATATTTATCACAGTTGGGCCCATCGCAGCTTTTTTCACGTTCGGGTTTCCTTTTTTATCGCCGTCGCGGTAGTTGTATCGCGGACATTTGTGGCGTTCTCGGGAAACTATCGCATGTTACCGCCGTGTTGGGAATACGACGTTGACACGAAGTTATTTTCCCGCGATAGACGGCGATATGAAAAATTGCGTTAGCCTATTTTGGCGATGTTTATCGCACGTTCTTCTGAATATCCCCCTATGTTTGTTACCGCTACACCGGGGTACCATTTGGTTTGGCGTCTGCCGCCGCCCTCTTTCAAAGAATAATGTCCAATATCTTTGAAGGTGTGGTCGGTGTAAAATTTTTCCAAGATGATATTTTGGTCATGGGTATTAACAAAGTGGAACAAGATGCACAGTTAAGGCAAGTTTTTGAGATCCTAAAAGCAAATGGGTTAACAGTTGAACTGACTAAATGTAAATTTGCTCAAAGTGAGGTTGTGTATCTGGGTCACAGCATCAGCAGGGAAGGAGTTAAACCCAAACCAGGTTTGGTTGAAGCAATTGTTAATGCACCCTGTCCAACCAACAAAGATGATGTCAGGGTGTTTTTTGGTTTAACTGAATACTATTCCAATTTTATTCGTAGCTTTTCTGAGAAAACATACCACATAAGGCAGCGTCTGAAAAACAGGGTAAAATTCGAATGGTCCTTAATGTGCCAGAATGCATTTGAAAATATTAAAAAAAGAAATATGCAATGCACTCTTCCTTAAAGGTTTTGATCCATCAGCACACATAATTGTTACCACTGATGCTAGTAATAAGGGATTAGGGGCTGTCTTACCACAGAGAGACGATGCACATAAAGAGTGGGTAGTTGCTTTCGCTTCACGCTCTCGGACTACAGCAGAAGAGAAGTATTCTGTGATTGAGCGCGAAGCGCTAGAGTGTGTGTGGGCACTCAACCTTTTCATTTTGTACATTTGGGGTTACCATGTACTACTACGATCTGATCATAAACCACTAGTAAAAATTCTATCTACAGCGGGTCTTCAGAATGCATCTCCAAGATTAAGTAAAATGTCTGTCAAATTACTAGACTACACTTATGAAGTAGAATACTGGCCAGGAGTTAAGAACAGGGTCGCAGATTTTTTGAGCAGATTGCCGTTGCTCCATGTGTATGGAGAAAACCATCTGGATGATGATGATGATGATAAAGTGGCTTTACTTTTCTGCGAAGGGTTTTTTTATTTTTTTTATTGAGTTTTTATGAAATATTACAATACAGTAATAACAAACATTACCAGCATGTAAATCATTGCAGATTAAATGTTACAGCGTGCAGCACATTACGTTTTACCTCTTAACTTCCAAGATCGCATTACCATGTTGTAAGGATAGACCATGGGTGCTGTTTATACATCATTTGTTAATAAATCAGGGTGATCATTGAGATAGATCGTGAGAGGTTCCCAGAAGTTAGATGATTTTGATGAGGCGGGCAGCTCCTCTGCGTAAAGTAGAAAATTGTCTCTACAATATACAAAGTCCATTATCCATTGTTTCAGAGCAGGCGATTTTTTACTGTCCCAATGCATCGCCACTCTGCGTTTTGCAAGGAGCAGTGCTATGGCCGCAAATTTCTTCTTTGCAGATTTCAATGGCAAGACATGACTCAACAGGCACAACTGCGGCGTACACGTTAGTTTACAGTTCAAAATCTTACCCAGCAGATCCACCACCTGTGCCCAATATGTCTGTACCTGTGCACATCCCCAGGCTAGGTGAGCGAAGTCAGCCTGATCCTGTTTGCATCGTTTACAATGTGCGCTGTCTCGCAAACCATATTTGCACAGTTTTTTCGGGGTGTGATAGGCTTGATGTAGGTACTTGTAATGGATAAGACGTAAATTCCCGTTGGGAGTGAGTAAATCTGTTAGTGCACAGCATGCCTGCCAGTCATCTTCGGTTAGTGGTGTATCGAACAGTAGGTTCCATTTTTCACGAGCTTTTACCGTACCATCTCCAATTTCAGATTGCATTATTTTTTTTTCTGCGAAGGGTTGGATGGAATTGATTTGTCTGAATGGAAAGATCATATGTACAGAGATAGTACTTTACAGCGCATTTGTAAATTCATTAACTGCAGATGACCAGAAAAAAAGAATCCTAATTTGGATGAAAGAGTTTTTTGGGAACTCTAGAATGAGCTGTGTTTTGAGAATGACTTACTGTTTTGGTTGGGTAAAGTGGTCCCCCCAGTCAGTTTATGGAAAAGGTTACTCAGAGTCTGCCATGAAGGTCATCTTGGTATTTCCAAAACAAAACAGAGGATAAATAGTAATTACTGGTGGCCTGGCCTTGATAAACAAATTGAAATTTTAGTTAGAGAATGCGTACCCTTCTGTGACTCTGACAAGAGTCTTAAAACATTTAAAGTTTCTTTAAACCCTATCGAATATCCAAGCATGTCTTGTGAAAGGGTAGGTCTGGACATTTTGGGGCCTGTAGAAGGTCATGCTGGCACTATTAAATACATTCTGGTTCTGATGGATCATTTCTCAAAATGGCCAGAAATTAAAATAGTTCCCAATGCTGATAGTGCCAGTATAATCAAGTTCCTGGACAAACTCTTTATGAGTGAAGGGTTACCAAAATGCATTTTAACTGACAACGGCTTACAATTCACGTTCACATCCTTCAAAGGTTTTGTTGAGAGAAATTGTATCAAGCACAACACCACTTCATTGTACCATCCTGAAGGAAATGGTCTTGTTGAGCATTTCAACAGAGTGCTTAAAGGGTGCATACAATTGTCTAGGAACAGTAATTTGAATTGGGAAGAAGAGATCTTCTAGTTAATGTGGGCGTACAGAATAACACCAAGTGTCATCACAAGCAAAAGTCCATTTGTGTTGATGTTATGTTATGTTATATGACTTTTATATAGCGCAAAATCACCTTCAGGTCTCTAAGCGCTTCTAGAGAAAAGTGAGCAAGTCACTAGGGCAGAAATAAAATAGCAGCAGCAGAGACAGAAGGTTACGCGGTCGTTAACGCCTCTCTAAATAGGAAAGTCTTTAAACGCTTCCTAAAGATGAGCAGAGCCGGTTCCCTGCGAAGGAACTCCGGCAGCTCATTCCAGATCTGCGGGAGAAGAACAGAGAACGCTCTACCCCCTTTGGATTTAGAGATGTACCTGGGGGAGACTAGCCTGCAGGCCTCAGAAGATCGCAAAGTCCGGCCAGGAACATATTTCTCCAGGCGATCTTTTATAAACTTGGGTGCCTGACCATAGATTGCCTTATGAGCAATACATAGACCCTTGAACTGCGCTCGCTGTTTAATAGGGAGCCAATGAAGTTTATGCAACAGGGGGTAGCGCGTGTTTTCCTAGGAAGTCTAAAAATAAGCCTGGCCGCATCATTCTGCACCACCTGCAATCTCCCAATAAGCTTCTGGGGGAGACCAATGTAAAGGGCATTCCCATAATCCAGCCTGGAGATGACAGTGGCAGAGACAATTGACTGTAATGAAGCTGTTCACAGAAGAGGAGCAAGTTTCCGTAGCTGCCTGAGTAAGCCAGTACAGGTTCCTACTACCGTGGTGACCTGGCAAGACATAGATAGTTCAGAGTCTATTTTCAGACCCAGGCTTTTTACAACCGGGGCTGGGACCGGGACTACACCTAGTTCCGGAGGCCAAAAAAGATCACACCAGGGGCTGTTACTTGTTGGGATGACGAGCAACTCAGTCTTATCCGGATTTATTTTCAATGAGTTGGCCGTCATCCAGTTCACAGTGAACCTGAGTAACTTCTTGGCCGACTCCTGGGCCTGGCAAGAGTTGTTAAGCCGGATAAGAAGTTGAGTATCATCGGCATAATTAAAGACCTGACAGTCCATGTGAGTCAGAGTCTCCACAAGGGGTTGCAGATAGATATTAAAAAGAAGTGGAGATAGTGCAGAGCCCTGAGGTACCCCACAAGTCAAGGGGCCCAGATCCGATATCTGCTCACCCATCTGAACTCTCTGAGTACGGTCAGACAGAAATGACTTTAGCCATTGGTATGCTTGCCCGCTGATACCCAGATTGGTGAGACGGTTCAGTAATGTGTTATGGTTGACCGTATCGAATGCCGCTGACAGATCTAATAAAATCAGGGCACTCGGCTGTTTAACGTCAGCCATAACTCTGAGCTCGTCCAGAACAGCCAACATCACTAGCTCGGTACTGTGATGAGCTCTGAAGCCCGCCTGTCTAGCTTGGAGTAGCTGGTGGTCCTCCAAATACTTCGAGAGTATCTTTAATACGTGCTGTTCCAGCATCTTGGCTAGAAAGGGTAGCTGAGAGATGGGTCTATAGTTCTTTAAGGTCAGGGAATCTGCACCAGGTTTTTTCAACAGGGGGGTAACCCTGGCTTCTTTGAGATTTGTCGGCAGATAACCCATAGCTAAAGAATTATTTAATAGTTCCAGGATCTGCTTCTCCAGCCCTGGCAAGGCCATTTGAAAGATCCTTGGAGGGCAAGGGTCTAGCCGAGACCCTGATTTGGTGTGATTCACTAATAAGGTGAGAAGCAGACAGACTTTAAGCAAAGATCTTGGTTGGATGCCTGTTTCGAAACAAGTGGAATGGTAACCAGAATCAGTGAGGAAAAAATAGCTTTAGCACAAGAGTGCTACAAAGAATGGTACAATAAAAAACATGGAGTCAAATGTCATCCATTCAAATGTGGGGACATGGTAAGAGTTAGTTTAGAAAAAAAAAACATGAAAGGTGAGAGTAGGTTCACGTGTCCTCTACGGATTTGCAAGCTTTTTGGCAATTCCGCAGAACTCAGTGATGGCAAAGTCTGGCCCATGAGCAGGTTTGCCAAATATACATCTAGAGTAGGATCGCGGCATAAAATCCAGGGCAGAAGTAATTGTGACAGTGATTTGTGGTTGGATTTTGGTGATACTGTAACCAAGTCACAAATGTCTAAACCTAACAATGAAATTGTAAATAATGGAAGAAGTTCAGTTGTTAATGCATTTCCTTCTCTGCTGAACCTTCCTGCAGTCATGTGCCACATCATGGTGGTGAGCACGTCTCACCCTCCGAATTAGATGGCATTGCAGCTTACCAAGGCGCTACAGGAAGATTTGGCAGAGTTATTATCAAACCCAAAAAGTTTAATGATTGTCCTTTTGGACTAGCTAAATTTTTTGTCTCCAAAGTTGTAACTTAATAACTTTTATGTTGTTTAGTTACTATGAGAGGAAGATGTGTTTGAATGAGGTAGGTCAGCGCGTGGCACAATGTGGAACGCGACATAACCTTATGATGTAGCGCGTGGCACAAGACATAACTCTATGATGTAACCACATTCCTTATCTCCCATTGGTACCCTTTGTCACCCCATACCCCAACATTCCACTTGTGTCCGTTACTTGTAATGTGTCGGCAGTTACTTATGAGCCAGCATCTATATTAGACATGTGAGGGGCTTGTCGGAATAAACTTACCTCTTCATACTATTCCACGCATCAACTCTTCATTTGTACAGAGGCCCAGAGGGAATCCTCAAAGGAAACCTCAGAGGGTATTCCCTTTCACGTGTCGCATGCCTTAGAGAGCGCACAGGGCTTCCCTGCAAGGATGCGAAGCTCCTGACAGGGACCGCTGACGGTGTGAAACAGCGCCACCTAGGGCCCTGCAAGAAGTTAGGAAACATACTCGGGCCGATTCCTACTGAGCGATCAAGGGACGGAATAAATACCCAATGTTAGATACAGAGAATGCACCCGATATATAAACAATAAAAAAAATTCTAGCTAGCGCGACAAGAATTTTCAATTCTATTAAGGACACGGAGGCGAGGATTATGCTTCTCTTTACTTTACTGGCAAACAGCAGCCAATGAACAACTTTAAACTGAGCATACCCCGGAAGTACAACCCCTTCCATAGTATGCACCAATCACCATCAGTCCACAGCATATAAATAGTTTGTGACGTAGAATCCACTTCCTCTTTCTTTGCAAACAACTTTTAACACAGTCCACCAACTTGACTGTAGAACACAGGACACCACCGATTCCTTCATCGACGTGAGTCCCAACGCTGATCACGGAATTTCCTCTCCCGATGCAGAGTCAATGTCACCCGGGCCTTTATGCCGGTTTGTTCTGTTCTCCTGAAATGAGAATATATATCGTAATATACCATTTACCAAATGTAAATTTCAACAGAATGGGCGGGAAGAAACCCTTAGTAATCACATAATACCAACTTTTATCATCAGAAATATGAACAAGTTCAACATTGTAATAAAAACAGTTTCGAGGGTGGGATAATCCTCGCCTCCGTGTCCTTAATAGAATTGAAAATTCTTGTCGCGCTAGCTAGAAAATGTTTTATTCTATGTCAGTCCACGGAGGCTCAGATTATGCTAGTTTAAAGTTGACCCACCACAGTAGTCGCAACATCAACAATAGGCTTATGATAAAACGTTTTAAATGTAGAATCAGAAGACCAATCCGCCGCAGTCATAATGTCCTCCAAACGAGAACCTGTAGCAAAAGCCTTGGAAGCCATAGCCCCTCTCACTGAGTGAGCGCCAAAGGCCGCAGTATCAATGCCTGCCAAATTCAACAACCAAGTAACCCACCTGGCTAAAGTTGCGGCAGTGACTGGTCGGAAAGGTCTCTGTAAAGATATTAACAGTTGTCCTGCGACATCATTTCTAAACTGACGTGTACAATCCTCATAGCATTTTAAACATTGAACTACACACAATTTAGTATGATGCGGAAAAGCAGGGTAGGAAATGCACTTAGAATTGGTTTTTGTGCGTCTCGAAATTGTGAATGAAACCCCCGAAGGAGTGAATACCCTCCCCGCTAAGTCCAGAGCCCATACATCAGATACCCGTCTACATGAAATCAAACATAACAATAAAGTCAATTTAGCTGATAATTGCTTACGGGATAGACCATCATTAGCTGGCCAACTCCTGAGAAAACGAAGTACTACTTCCACATCCCACAATTGTGAATACCTTGGTTTTGGAGGGTTTACCAACCTGATACCTCTCACCACCTTACAGACCAAAGGATGTTCCCCCACTGGCTTACCATCCACGTGAGGATGACCCGCTGAGATAGCAGATCTAAAATTGTTCACCGTCCTATAGGCTAACCCTGTATTTGCCATCTCCGACAGGAAGTTAACGATCATATGGATTCCGGATCCCATGGGATCCCCTTGCCGTTCAGTACACCAACCAACCCACTTACGCCAAGCTGATTCATATCGCTTGTGGGTAGCTGGGGCCCATGATTGGGATAAGAAAAACAGTGTGTTCTCAGAAACTCCCGGCACTTGCCAACGTCTCCGGAAAGTTTCCATCCCATGAGCGGCAATTGGTCTTGAAGAACTAGAGGATGCGGTTGACCCAGAGGGTCCGCTAAGATTTCCTGAAACGATAGCAGACGTATTGGAGACGCACAAGAAAGAGCCAACGCCGCTGGGAACCACGCTTGTGCTCTCCAACACGGGGATATCAACATCACCTCCGCACCCTGTCTGCGAATCTGCGCTAATACTCTCGGAATCATGGCGAACGGAGGAAATGCATACAGCATGCCCGTCGTCCATGACTGAAGGAATGCGTCCGAGTTGCTCGCCCGAGGATCTGGTCGCCAACTGTAGAACAGAGGCAGTTGTGTATTGAGCCTGGACGCGAAGAGGTCCATCACACAAGGACCCCACTTGTTGTTGAGTTGTCTGAAAATCCTGGGGTGAAGACGCCAGTCGCTGGAATCTCGAAGGAAACGAGAGTTCCAATCCACCACCACATTGGAGCTGCCCGGAATGTACTCCGCTGTCACTGAAATGTGGTGGAGAAGGCAATAATGCCAAAAATCCTTGGCTATTTCCACTAGTAGCCGGGATCTGGTGCCCCCCCAGTCGATTGATATATCGTACTGCCGAGACGTGGTCCATTCTCAAGAGAATGCAACAACTCGCTTTCTGCGGGGACAGAGTCCGGATCGCAAAAGAGCCCGCCAACAGCTCCAGACAATTTATGTGGAGACGCAACTCCTCCGGGGACCATCTGCCCCCCGTCTCCACTGAACCACACCGGGCTCCCCAGCCCCATCTGCTGGCATCTGATTCTATCACCACTTCTGGGACTGACGCAAAAATGGCCTTGCCATTCCACGCGTCCATGTGCTCCAACCACCAAGAAATCTCTGTCCTGGCCTCGTGACTCAACAGAATCTGTTCCGTGTAGTTCAGGCCCTTGCGTAAGTGTAAGATCTTTAGTCGTTGGAGTGCCCTGTAATGAAGGGGACCCGGGAAAATGGCCTGGATTGACGAGGCTAACAGGCCCACCAACCTGGCTAAAGTCCGTAATGATATAGTCTGAGAGGACAACGCTCTCCTCAATTCCTTCTTGATGGCAACCCTTTTCTTCAGTGGAAGTAAAAGCTGCGTCATCACCGAATTCACTTGGAACCCCAAAAACTCCATCGACTGCGCAGGAGTCATGATCGATTTGTCGGAATTGATGACAAACCCCAACTGCTGTAGAAGTTGAGTCGTCAACGCCAGATGTTGAAGAACTGAGCTCACACTCTGAGAAATTATCATGATGTCGTCCAAGTAGATGATAAGCCTGACCCCTCGCTCCCTTAAGAATTGGGTCACCGGTTTTAGGAGTTTGGTGAAACACCAAGGGGCGGACGATAGTCCGAACGGTAGAGCGGAGAATTCGTACCAGACGTTTCCCCATTGGAACTGAAGAAACCGCCGGTGGGGAGGAAATATAGGGACCGCTAAGTAAGCGTCTTTGAGGTCTAGCCTTACCATCCAATCCCCTTCCAAGAGCAAATCCCGGAGTAAGTGTATGCCCTCCATCTTGAAATGGCGATACACTACCCAAGAGTTGAACTCCTTCAAATTTAATACCAGACGAAAACCCTGATCCTTCTTCGGGACCAGAAACGCGGTGCTTGTGAAACCGTGAGGTTGGGGTGTAGTTTGTACAATTGCCCCTTTCTGCATCAAAGATGCCACTGAGCTGTCTATAAAAGACCTCTCTACTCGGGAAAAATGTAGTGGTTGTGGTCTGTGTGTTTGTCGAGGTGTGGCATAAAAATCTATCTGAAAAACGAGTACTGTCTGTAATACCCAAGGGTCGTACGTTAGGGTCCTCCATTTGGGAAGAAACAAAGAAATCCGACCCCCCACCTTGACAATCCCACACTGAGGCAGAATTACCTGAATAGGAGGAGTCTCTGTCGCTACCCTGTCCTCGGTAGCCTCCTCTCTGGAATCTGCCACGACCCCCACGATTTCTGGTGGGATAAAAATTGGACCTTTGGGCTCCTCCTCTGCCTCTCTGCTCGGAACCTCTGGAGGCCTGATTGAATCCACGACCGGGCGCTCGAAGTCTGTAGCGACCGGCCCTGGTAAAAAGGCCCGCATTGAAAACCTTCTTAATATTGGCCTGGGCCTTATCCAGTGCAGAGAAAGCAGCGACGTATTTACCAAGTTCCTTCATGAACTTGTCGCCAAACAAAAGACCATTGGCCAAAGTGCCAGCTTCCGTCGTGGCCATGTCTGCCAATTGGGGGTCAATACGCATTAAAAATGACCGCCTGCGCTCTGTTGATATAGCGCAATTGGCATTGCCCAAAAAACAGAGGGCCCTCTGTGCCCATTCCAAAATTTCCGTCACATCCAGCGGTGTATTAGTATCTTTGGCATTCACCGCCGCATCCAGGATCTTGGTAATAGGGCCAGAGATATCCAATAATTTATCCTGGCACCCCCTCCAGGCTCTATCCAAACCCTTCTTAGGATCCTTAGTAAATTTCTTTAAGAAAGAGGCCATGTTAGGGTCCAGCTCGGGAGTGTCGGCTACTTTACCCATCAAGGCTGGTCTAGGACATTCCGAGCGGAGCGTGGCACGCACGGCGCCCTCAAACCCCTGGCGAAGGTTCTCCTGGACATAATGTGCCACTTCCACACCCGGAACCCAGTCTGTGGAACGCGGGTGGATGAAGTTTTTCGGGTCAAAGAGGAGATTTTTTGTAGGTGGAGGTGCACTGACATGGTGAGTTTTGCGCTTCTTTTTTGCCTGTTTAGGCGGTTCTATTGTGTCCTTGTCAGTATCAGAGGTGTCTGGGGCAAGCGGAGAAGACTCATCCGTGTCCCCTGCCAATCGGGTGGAATTTGCGGCCGGAGGCGGCTCACCAAAGGAACCATGATCAAGGACCGAAGACGCCACCTGCGCAAGGCTCCCCGCAGAGGAGTTGTGAGGGGTGGCGCCTAAAGCCGCCTGCATCTGGCGCTTCCCATAATTCTTCAGGGGTTCGGCATACGGCTGTAGAGCCTTAATTAGCCCTGTTCACAGAGCCCTGGACGTGGGTATCCAGGGCTTCGACCAACTGCTCCTCCAAATGGTGCTCTTGGGGCACCTCTTCATAGCCACCATAATCGGAGTAATCCGCCCACTGGTCAGCCTCCTCGGCGTAATACGCCATCGTGTACTAGGAGGTGTGGAGGAGGTTAAGGGGGGAAGAACCCAAGGGTGATCACTGGCAGGAAGCTAGAGATTTACAAGCCAATCCTGATACTGTCCCTGAAAATGTAAGCACCAAACACTGACCCTAATTCTAAGAATCAACACTGCCAAAAGGTCTGAATTGAAATCGTCGTGGAGGGAGCCACCCTTTACATCCCCTGAGGCAGAGCCCTTAAACGTTTTTGCGCCCCGTCGGGCGTTCCAGAGGCTGAGGGTTGAGCAGCTGCGCTCGCTGATGCGTGAGAAGCCGATCGGAACTGAAATCTCCGATCCGGCTTCCCGCGCATGCGCGAGCGCCGTGGCAATGAAAAGAGGACTGGCTGCCCCTCAAGCGCGCAACGCGCGTCTGCCTCGCTCCCGCTCCAATACACAGAAAATGCCACAACGAGCGCCGATGCGCTCAGATCAGAAGACACCATTCAATGAAAAACCAGCGCGCGTACAAAGCACAGAGCACAATTAGCCTCTGACAAGCACTCGTTGAAACAACATAAGAAAAACATGCAAACACTTAACTCGGTGCTGCAGCAGCAAAGAAAGAGGAAGTGGATTCTACGGCACGAACAATTTATATGCTGTGGACTGATGGTGATTGGTGCATACTATGGAAGGGGTTGTACTTCCGGGGTATGCTCAGTTTAAAGTTGTTCATTGGCTGCTGTTTGCCAGTAAAGTAAAGAGAAGCATAATCTGAGCCTCCGTGGACTGACATAGAATCACCAACTTAAATGACGAGCAGTGAAGAAAGAACAGGAAGTGATGTCATAGCATAATATACAAGTACCTGTGCTATGACTGGAGGACTGTTGCTATGGTTACTGGTTCCCAGAGGTTGCTGGTATGTGAAGTTTGGTTCATTTTGTTTGTGTAAAATGGCGATCTTTGAAAATGGCTGCTATTTAATAAGCTGGAGAAAGAAATGCATAATCTTCGCCTCCAGCCCTGACATGGAATCTGCTCTTCCTTGACGAACGTAGGGTTGCTACCACCAGAATTTAACTTACCCGCCATGTTTTCAGATTGTTAAATACAGATAGGTAACTGTGACAATAACTAAACAATGTTGCACAGTACTCAACTAGTCTGGGTTGAAAGTCTACAGAAAGAATACTTGTTCAAAGAAGGTGCTATCACGGTATACGCCCCTGCTACCTGTAAGGGCTATCATGGTGTTACTTCAAAGAATAACAAACCACTAAATCATAAAATAATTTACTGAAGCACTCCAACAATTTGTTTGAATAACACTGCTTGAGAACAAATAACCAGAAAAGTCAGTCCATAAGTCCAAGGTAATGTGATAAATTTTCAACATCTTTGTGTTTGCATGCTTCCAACCAAGTACATGAGGGTTCTGTTTAAGCCAATGTGTTACTGCCATAAAATTCTTGCAAAAAAAGGCCCGCGGTACCTGCATCCTTTAATAACACAATATATTCCAGGCCGCAATCTGCGATCAGAAGGAAGGGCACTAGTGAAGGTTCCAAGAGTGCAGAGGGCAAGAATGGGGGCACGGTCCTTCAGATATCTTGCGGCCAAATCTTGGAATGGGCTCCCGGAAACCCTAAGAATGGAACCAAAATTTAGGAAACAGCTAAAAACATGGCTATTCTCCTCTACATCCTAAAGTGAATGATAGTGACAGGAGTGTGTCGGTAGGCAGTTCAAGTGACGTGTCTAGGGCCGTTTCTTGCTAAGCGAGTCCGTTCAGCGCGGGGACACGCCGGTTGGCGTAACCAGGCGCTTTAGAAATGGATAAATAAATAAATAAACATGATCATCAGCCGATACATGTTTCATCTCCAGTGGGACTTTTTCAAGGCTGTGTGTGGTAAACAAATATGTAAACAATGTGACACCAACCTCACATATGAAATCTGTTCATTTCTTTTCTTACATGGTACAAGAAGAACTTAAAAGTGAATCAGAGAGAGACCGCCATAGCAGACTTATATTGCTCCTTACGCATGCCAAGTACTGCAGCACTAGTAGAACAATACCTGACAGGGCAGTCAAAATGTAAAAAACACATGCCGTCTGATGATCATGTACTTGGTTGGAAGCGTGTAAATGCAATAAAGATGACGGAACTAGATCACATGACCTTGGACTTATGGCAGACTTTTCTGGTTATCTGTCCTCAAACAGTGTTATTTAAACAAATTGTTGGTGTGCTCCAGTATATTGTTTTACAAGTTTACAGATTGCTTATGTGTGACATTACCATCGTCTAAGTGTGCTTATGTGTAACATTCTGCGCCTTGTGCGTGACACTGTGCGTGAACCTTTATTGTGATTAAAACTGAGCAGAAAAGTGCCTGTAATAAGGTAAATATCCTAAAGTCTCTCTTCTGGCAGAACATAAAGCTCTATAACTAAATACTACCTACTTTTTGTTTAAATGTCCTTACTTGCACTGAGGTAATGATCGTTACTGGTGGCAGACTGCCACTAAATGTAAAATTACCTGTTTCTGCATAGAGCAGGGACCACCCACCATCAGCCTTGTAAAACAGCATACACCAAGACAACATGACAATTGTCAACCTCTCCTCTACCCCTTATCAAGCCAGGAAGCAAAAACACTGTTAGCAGCAAAGTTTGACTGTCAGAGTCGTTCTCGTGGTACTGACAAATAACGTTTTACACTAACATAACATGTATTTGTAAAGCACACGCTCACCCAAGGGTCTCTTGGCACTGAATAACAGATGTTTATATTTACACAACTCAATGGTACTCATTTTATCGACTTCAGAAGGATGAAAGGCTGAGTGGACCTGCCGGGAGTTGAGCGGACGCGGAAAGTAAGCACAGCGCCGCTTGTGTTAGCCTTTTCTACCAATACAGATTGGACTTTTCTGGGGAGCGAGTGGGAATGCATTTGAGCTCATTTTAATTGTTGTGATTTCTTTGATGTTTTAAAAAACAATATATTCCGCACTTTACCTGCTTGTTGGATCAACTCTCTGGTCCGCTGCCGGGTTTTTCCCGATTGATGCGGAGAGAGTTGGTTCGTTTGGATCTCGTTCGATCCACTTCTGGCTGACCGCTATTTTGAGCGAGGTGACGGTCTAGCCTATCTGGGCTCTGCAGGCCATTATAAAATATGGGGGAAACCCGGGTGCGCAACGGATGCGAAAAGTAAGCACAGCGCCGCTTGTGTTAGCCTTCTCTACCGATACAGATTGGACTTTTCTGGGGAGCGAGTGGGAATGCTGTTAAGCTCATTTTAATTGTTGATTTCTTTGATGTTTTAAAAAACAATATATTGAGTGAGGTGACGGTCTAGCCTATTGGAGCTCTGCAGGCCATTATAAAATATGGGGGAAACCCAGGCGCGCCAAAGGCAAGCCCGTCTGTGCCCGTCCACGCTTGGAACGCGCTCAGCGCCGGGCATGTTGTTGGTTTTTGGCCAGATGGCTCTGCTTTGAAGCCTACAATACAATACAGCCGAGACACTTTAATGGAGCTACAATGGGCAGGTAAGACATGTTCTGGACCATGTATTGATCCTCACCTAGCCTGGGGCATAGTGCAGTGCTTCAACTGTGGCATAACTATCCAGCACATCTCACTATCTACCCAAACCCACATTACCACTAAGGCATATCCCAGAAGGGTATCATGTGTACTCATTAATGTGAGGTGATTAATTAAGAATGCTATTGCATTTCGAGAGTTTTTAGAATTCAATCAGATAGAGATAGCATTTATTACTGAGACTTGGGCTGATGCCTCCTCAGACCCGGATCTACTTTTGGCCATACCAGCAGGGTTTCAAATTTATAAAGTAGATTGGGTAGGGAAAAAAGGCGGGGGCATTGCCCTTATTCTCAAATCCAGCATTAAATCCTGTATTAAAGTGAACATGGATAATCGGGACTGCAAAGCATTTCATTTTAAAATTGAACTGTAGCTGAACACTCCAATTTCACAGTGCTAGGGAATTTTAATTTCCATCTGGAAAATTCAGTTGATCCACATACAAAAGCACTTATTGATCAGATGGAAAGCGCAGGGATGTGTCAACATGTTAAGGGTTCGACTCATAGCGCTTGACACTGCTTAGATGGGATTTTTTCAGATAATTCCCATCTAAGTTGGACGGGAGCTTTGCCTATGATCTGGTCAGATCATAAGGCAGTCTTATTTGATATATTATTGCCACAAAAAAAACGTTTTAAAGTTCCTAGAGCATCTTATGCCAGTCACCCCTGGAAGAAAGTAGAGGCTAGACCTTTAAATCCTCTTCTCTTAGAAACTCTACCTCATTTGTCTACTGACTCTGATCACGCCACAGCCCAGTACCATTCCTGGCTCGATTCAGCCGTGATACAACTAGCCCCCCCAAACAGTGTCAACGTTCTAGGAGGACACCTTCAGAACCATGGTTTAACGACACTTTGAAAGCTCAGAACCAACTAAGTCGCAAACTAGAGAGGAAATGGAGACTTGAAAATAATGCAAGCACTCAAATGGATTATAAATTGTCTCTTCATACCTATAAGAAACTTATCCTCAGGGAAAAGGCTCTATACTTCTCTGAGGAAATTATAGCGGCCGACAGATGCCCTAAAGCTTAGCTTACCACGGTCAAGAAATTGTCAAAGCTGCCATCTGCACTCAATATCAGCATCAGTCAGCAATTCTGCAACTCGTTAGCAGAATCCTTCCAGCACAAGGTCAAGTCTCTTTTTGACACGTTTGTGCTGCAGGATAACTGCCTGGCTCAGACATCGGCCAAACTCAACAAGATTCAATCTGTATTTCATGATAAGATACAAGATCCACTTGAATCAGCTACCCCGATCCTCTCCTCTTTTACTACTATGACAAGTGGACAAACTTCTAAACTCATTGGTGTAATTAAATCTGGCTTCCCATCAGATCCTTGCCCTCCAAAAATTCGGCATATTTCTCCTGAAATTATAGCTATTCCATTAACGGTGATTTTTAATACAATGTTCACAACAGGGTATTTCCCAATGGAATGGAAGAAAGCCTCCATACTTCCATTATTAAAGAAACCCAACTTGGACGCTAAGGAGACTCAATTATAGACCGATATCGAGACTCCCGTTCCCTGCTAAAGTGATCGAGAAGGCGATAAATATTGAACTATCCTCATTCATCAATGATAACGCTATTCTGGATCCCTCCCAATTTGGATTTCGTGCTTACCATAGCACAGAGTTGGCTCTTATCACCGCCACGGAGGAGCTCAGGCAGATTTTAGACAGTGGGGGGGAGCGCAGCTCTGATCCTCCTGGACCTGTCAGCGGCCTTTGATACTGTCAATCATGGGCTGCTGCAGGACTGGTTAGTTTCCATCGGGATCAGGGATAAGGCGCTGTCCCTACTGGGCTCTTTCCTGTCTGAGCAGTCTCAAGAAGTGGCATTGGGGAACGTTGTTTCACCCTCCTTCACGCTGCCCTGCGGAGTTCCCCAGGGTTCTTCCCTGAGCCCAACGCTTTTTAACCTCTACGTCACCCCTCTTGCCAGACTAGTAAAAAGTTATGGATTTGCCCTCGTGTCATACGCGGACGACACTCAGATTGTCGTCTCGGTGAGCAGTCCTTTCAGCCAGACAGCAATTAATTTTCACGACTGTATGAGCCATATAGCTAATTGGATGACAGACAATTGTCTGGAGTTAAACTCATCCAAGACTGAGGTTTTGGTGCTGGGGAACAATCCATCACTTTGGACAGATAGCTGGTGGCCGGTCCAACTTGGTCCCTTACCTAAACCAGTGCTCAAAGTCAAACATTTAGGAGTTATTTTTGACACCAAGCTGTCCTTTGAAGCACAAATCAACTCGACCACCTCAGCATGCATTTTTATCTTGAAAATGTTGAGGGAAATCCTTCCGGCAATACCTATGAACTTGAGGAAAACGGTGGTATCGGTGCTGATATCCTCAAGACTGGACTATTGTAATGCCCTCTTTTACAGTGCTCCTAAGCATAGTATTAAAAAACTATAGGTTGCTCAGAATGCAGCAGCAAGAGTACTGCTAGGTATTTCTAAATTTGACTCAGTTTCCACAGCCTTAGTTTGTTTGTTAGCCAAGAGGATCCAATTTAAATCACTATGCATTGCCTTTAAATCTCTCAACAACTTGGGGCAAATGCAGTTGGTGAAATTTGTAAAGCCATTTACTCCTGTAAGAATCCTTAGGTCTGCCAAACATGGAAACTTAATTGTTCCTAGAGTCAGCAGGGCTAGGTGGGGTGGTAAGAGTTTCACGGCTACAACTGCCAGCCTATGGAACTCCTTGCCTATCACGCTAAAAAAAAAAAAAGAGTCCATCCTACCAAAATTTAGAAAGGGCCTTAAAACTTGGTTGTTTAAGGCATAATTTTTACACCCTAGTCCATCCTGATCTGTATACATTAAAGGCAGCGCCTAGACACCCCAGGGTATTTGTCGCGCTTTATAAATTCTTCATCATCATCAACCTGTGACCATGAGGTCGAACACAGGCCCTTACATTGGACGCATTAGTCCACTAATCCACCAGACCCGGCACTGAGTGACTTACAAAGAATAATTGCTGCTGAGCTCAGAGAAACTCTCAAAATCGTGTGATAAAGTGTTGCAGTGTGGGAAAGAATTACAATTTCTGTTAGTCTGACCTGTGAACCGTGCCACTTGGAAGGGCTGACTTTAATGTCCTGGCCGGTACAAAATTTTGTATCCCTTATCTATACATACTTCAAACAGGAAATATAAATAGAAAGCACTTTTAAATGTGTTCTAGAGGTGTGTTGACGATCCTTGATTAATAATTAAAGGAAACAAAGGCATAACAGTCATGCCACAGTTGAATACATACAATTTTCTTTAAAGTCCTACTTAGTATCATGCCTGGGCCTTTGCAGACTCTTAAAACAGCAACAAATGGCTGGTAGTTTCTCTTGGAAAAGTGGCAACCCTAGACGAAAGGCACCGGAAGCACCGAGAGATTGCAATCACCCCTATCACACAGATTATCTCTGTCTGTTTATTTTAAATTCGAATTCTTAAGTCTAACCTGCTAGACAACACTGTCTGCTGCGAGGTATATTGTGGCTCAGCAAGAACATGTAAGGGGCCGGGAGCCGCTCACTGCTTACCATTGATTGGTTTGCCTTGTCACTTTCATTGACCTTCTTCTTATTCGTGCTTCAGTTTGCCAATCTTGTGGTTGTCCCTCCCAATGAGCATTGCCTGTTTACAATATCTTTGCTTGGCTGGCATCTCGGCTTCCATTGCTTGCTTTTTAAGCACAAATGTTTTCTTTTGTGTTGCACACTCCATGCGAGTGTATGTGTTTTCAAGCTCTCTCCCTCATGTACTTCTATCACCCTGCACTTTTCTCTGTTGGCACTCCCTTCCCTGTTGTATTCACTCATGTGGTTCTCCCCACTGCCTCCCTGTACCTTCCTTGTTGCTTTCCTGGTCCTTAGCGTATTACTTCCCAGTACCCCCCTTCCACCTGTTTCTCCCTGTGTTGCTTCTGTGTTCACACATCCTCCTGTATTGCTTCCCTCATTACTTGCGTCCCTGCTCTCTTAAAAAAATGCTTAGTTACAGATCCAACTCACATCAGTAACTAAAAAGAGAAAAAATAATTACATCAGTTTGTATGTTCTTGCATGTGTGGTGTGCGTGCTTACAAAATGAAGCAGTCGGCTGGTCAAAGGATTTTATTTCATTTTTAACTTTAGTGTCTTCCCACAGCATCACTAAAAACCAATGGCAAAGCCATTAGGTCACAAAGATGAGACCTATTGGCTTTGCTAAGTATTAAGTTAAAGAAACCCCAATAAGGAGTCCACAGCAGTAGATAACGCTCAGTTTATTTGCCACCAACACAGGACAACCATCCAGAGTCAGCAGCAACATCAACTGACTCTTAGGTACCAATTCCATTGTTTCCTAGATAGCCAATAGGAACAAACAGAGCTAGAGTTCCAGGCACCCAAGGCAGAAATTACTACTCGTCCTGCACACAGACGAACTGACAGACTGCTGTTCTTGCAGGGCATGCTTTCATAAGGCGTTTAGCATCCCCGCGGCAGTAACTGGCAACAGTTACCAGATCCAATACGCCACAAGAGGTCAAGGGTCCAGCCCCTGATTCCTTCCACCTATTGAATGAGATGGCCCCACGCTGGCACGGGGCTCACTAGCTACATGAAGAGGTAGGATCCTCCCATGTGAACATGTCCCAATAATAGTTCCCAAGCCCTGAGGAAGACCTTCATCGACAACAATAAAGGCCCTATAGGAAGGTCGAAACGCATCGGAGTACATATTGGTGTGGTAAGGAGTTATCTATAATCACAAAGGAATGAATTAATTAATCAAAACGGCAATGTGAATATTGACTTTTCCAAGCAGTAGCAAAAGATCTCCGACCACTAAAGAAAGGGCCACTCAGTACCAATTGGACTATACCTTAGAGGGTCAAATCATGTACCCCTAGCTAACCAACATTATAGGACACTGTTGTTAATTTTTGTTAGCTTTGATTTAATTTAATACACAAAATGTCTAACGCTGTTTCACAAAAGTACAATGTTATCAATTATTGTTGTTTGATTAGATCTTGATTTTTGTGTGCATAATGTCATTGTGATTCATGTTTTTAGGTGTACATACTTGCTTTATAAATTACATGAAATAGGTTGTTTGTATATCAATGAATAAGAACGATATCAAAGTACACACACAAACCCTTGTCTTCTCTTGCTTTGGGGGTAACGGTGTTGTATTAATATTTGGCACATGGTAACATCAGTGTACAACTTTTACGATTTACAAAAAGCTACAGTTGTCATAAGTTGACCATCAGGGAAACGAAGGTGAGACGTTTTCTCTATGCAAATTCTCTATATTGATGGTAAAGCGGGTACCCCTAAATACACACAAGGCACAAACTACAGCATCTCTCCCCTTTACATGACAATGAAACAACAACTTATATACCTAAGGAAAATGGAAGAAATAAAGGTAAGGAGAACTTAAAAACACATCTGACTGTTATAAAATAAGTATTGCATGCACTGTACAATAACTACATGGAGAAAGACAAATGTCTTAAGTAAGCACGTAGTCCTGGATATAAGATGGCCTACTCTTGATGCATGGAGATGACTTTCCCAGAAGAGAGGAAGCCGATGGCTTAACTACCAGACGCACTCAGAGCTAGATGTGGCACAGCCTAGGCCACACGTGACATGCTCCAAATGTCTCCACCACTCAAGACCAGAAAACAGCCTTTACCACACAGTGCCTTTACAATGCTTCTTTACCACGCATTCCTTTATCGCGCAAGTCTTTACAATGACTTGCTTTATGGAACGCTTTGTTGGTCTGGTGTTGGATTTTAAGTCCAACTCTTTTCCTACTGTTGCGCAGACTGGAGTTGGTATAGTAAATTATACTATTCCAAAGTCCAGCACTTCCCTGAGGCAAGTAGCTGTAACGACTTGCGTGGTAAAGGAATGCGTGGTAATCACACATTTGTTGTTTAGACCGCGTTGTAAAGGCATGCGTAAATAAATGCAGCCGTGGTTTTGCCATACAACCCTCAAGACCACTACATTCTTTCTGAGTTCAATGATCTGCATAGGGCCAAAGTAACCTGATCTTCCTTTGGGCATCCAACCTGTTTTTTTTTTAGCTAAAGCAATTTGCCCCTCACTACATCGCCTCTCTCGCATGGAATATTTATCATCAAAGCATTTTTTTATACTCCCTCTGATGTTCACTTGCTACTCTTTGCTAATGTAAGCAATGAGTGTGATTTGGTTAGTGAATTTGAAGTGGTTTATAAAGAAGAACTAGGCTTGTTGAAAATTTTAAGCATAAGATTATCCTGAAGAAGAATGCCAAACCAGTTGTGCATAAAGTTATGAATGTACCAAATTTGATGTTGCAACCCTTACATGACAAACCGAACAGATTGCTGTGTATGGGTGTTATAGAAGAGACTGGGGTGTCAGAATGGTTGGCCGCTGTGGTTTTAGCTCCCAAGGACAATGGTACCAAGATCCGAATCTGCGAACCTTAACCAATGCAGCTGCAGAAAATGAAGCAGAGGGATGAGCCTCTGACACTACCGTCGCAACGCATCATGGGGTATTCACTGATGGGGCAGGACGTAAACACAACCAGCTGCCTCTCTCACTGAGGACAGTCACTGTACCCCGAAGACGTAATTAACGCACCTGGTTACTTCATTGCTTGTGCCACATGGTTTTGGCCAGGGCTGGACTGGCCGAAGCGGGCTGCAATATCGGCCGCCTGTAACAAAAGCGACATCGGGAGTGGTGCTTCCCACTCGCACCCCATTCCCCCGTCCCTTGGGGGCCGGTCGAGCTGATTGCCAGGGCTGGTTTCAGTTCCCAGTCCGGCCGTGGTTTTGGCCAGTGTTCCCAGGAACGCCCCATCGCTGAACCCACCTCCCTCCTGACGGCTCTACTCACAGGTGGCCACTCAATGCCACTGCCTGCTGCCAATCCATCGGACACATGCTGCTCTTCACACTCCCTGATGCCACTGACCCACCGAGAAGCTTCTGTCTACTCATGCTCATATTACGACTGTGTCAAAATAAATATACCGCGCACACTCAGAGTTAGCGACTGACGCAGAGCTCACCGACTTACGCTAAACTAATTACATTTACTTCTACATAGAGGCGGGCGAGCCATTGAATACGGAAGCCAGACTCTGCCCACATGCGTGGCTCTGGCTCAGCTCGAGGTCTGCTTGGACCCTCAAGCCCAAAACGAGCAGAGCTTTCATGCGGCTTTTGCCTGCGCCCAAGTTTTAACCGAATTCGCCAGGGATTAAAGACAAAACGTTAATTTATGATGTAAAACAGAAGAGAGAAAGAGATTCTCATCTAGAGGCTGAATTGCACAATGTGAAACCAGAAAACCCATGATCAATCCTGGCTTCGCAGCAGCACCAAAGTATGTAACCCTAACAAATATTTTATTTCACTGAGCCGCCTTTTTCTTCATTATCATGTATTCAAGCACCTTCAAATTTGTGAGTTCAGGATGTGCACTGTATAAAAAACTCTCGTGTTTGATTTAGTGGAATATAATGTGGATCCATTCATAATAAGAAGTTAGTCCGCGTATAGGTGGTACATGACCTGTCTCCTCTCCAAGCATGAGACTTTTGTGACTGCCGGAAGCCGAGCTCCACAAAGGACCCTAGGATTGGCTGCCAGGGGGCAGGGCACAGGCTCCTCATTTGCACCAAAGCCAAGGGAGTCTGAAATGTTTATGACTTCCTGTAGCCAGTGCGGTGTAGCAAAAAAGTGAGGGACGGGGGCGGTGCCCAAACCACAACCACCACTAAATGTGTCATGACAAGGTGTCAGTGTGTCTGTGACAACCTTTCCTTTTCCTGACCCCGGAGGCTCTGTTTGTGTACCCCAGCAGCTGCAGGCTTGCAGAGAGGAGCTGCAAACGGGTGACTATGCACGTGAACCAGCACTGAAATGCGTTAGTATCACCTGTGATGCGTGGCACTTGCCAGGGGTGTGCCTACATCATGATCACCATCATCACGTTGTATGTGGTTAAAACCCAGTCCTCTCAAATTAAATGGAATAAGTCTTGAAATCTGTTCTGAGCAAAACGCAATGTAAGGAAACTTCTCTATTTGAGAGGTTTGCTACCAATAGAGCAGCAGGTGCAGTTGCTTTGGCCCCCTGGGTCTCAGGGGCCTTTGGACCCCAATTATGCCTGCCTTTTACTACCCAACTGTTGATAGGGGCCGCACTTTGATAGCTTGCATGAGGGACTACGGTGCCCTTGCTAGGCCACTGTTGTACATGGAAAAATCTATAAAGTTCTGTAGAAATATTTTCATGTGTTAAGACTATTGTTAAAATCATGTTACTTTGCATATTAATAGGCAATGATTCCTATGTAATTGGGCTTATATGCAGTAGTAACTGTTCGTATGTATAGCGCTCAGATACCCATTTGGGTCTTGTTCGCACTATATCATTTCATAAATACATTACAATATTTGTTTGCAGCCTGGGAAAATCTGTGTTTCCACCTACTCAGAAGTCTTCATGTTGGCCTACCATCAAGCCGGTCTTGTATGTAACATGTATGATGGGTCCTTACCACGCGCAACACATCGCTGGCTCCTCGCTAGAGTGAGTTATGCTCATTCAGATAAGGAGCGTTAGAAGGCAGGATGTCAAGGGTGGCAGGGTCTTTTACATAATACATGTTACATGCAAGCCAAGCCTGACTGTATGCCAAAATAAAAGTATTAACTCTTTGGAGTCTGTGTGTTATAGACTGAAGGCATGGAAAACTAGTTTTCTGAACGGTAATGCTAACACGATGTGTGCTAGATCGCCATATTATTTATTATCAGACATTATTTTCAGACCTGTATATTGACATTAGTTGCGCTAACAAAACAGAGAACTGAAAACTTTCCTCTCTCTGAAAGCGGAGAGGCTACATGCGGTGATTGGCGTAGAAGGCCTGCGGTGATCGGTGATTGGCGTAGAAGGCCTGCGGTGATCGGTGATTGGCGTAGAAGGCCACCGCGCCTCGTACAAATCATGGAAAGCATGTAGAAATGGTTACATTTGCCCACCTTCCATGTGCTTCTGTAACACAGGCATTGCTAGTGTTCTGGAGCAATGATATGAGAAGTTCCCTCTCCATAGAGAATAATTAGAGAAAATATACAGGGATGTGAGGGTTCGGGACAGGCCGACGCTGAGGCCGATTGTCATTGGGACACGTCAAAGAGCCGATATCCGATAGAAACCAGATCGCATGTAGGGTATGTGGGGATACCCATGAGGCTTGGCACAGATTAAGGAGTTCTAATAACCAATAGAACAGTCATGAGGCTGAGAACACATTAGACATTATTCAGGGACTAGACTAATCAAATGGGGAATGTAAGGACGTGTGACGAAATATGTTTAGCATTTTCCTAATGTTCATTTTGTTTTATATTGTGACTGCTGAGATGACCATAATAATAACTATGACTCTGATGCACATGGTTTATGGTATATTAAATAACTAAGTTGTAAAATACCAACAACTGTGTGTCTGCTGTTTCCAGGGGCTAAAGTGTGGAACCATACCTATATATACCTATATACAGTACTCTCCTTGTAGATGAGAATTACTCCTACAGGGTGGTCGGACTCTCAACCCTCCTTATACAAACGAACATGACCCATTGTAGCCACGCGTGAGAGACACCTGCCAGTACTACTTTTCTTCGAAGAGAGTTAGATACATATTGTTCCTCTTTAGACTTAAGAGATCTCTACCTGGGTAGTCACCCCAAGATACGGGGTTCACGACAGGTACGGCTGGTTTGACCTGCATTGTCTTCGCTGTGGAAAAGCAAGCTCTGGTGGGCCCGAAGATACAGACTGTGGTTCAAGAGAGCTGTTCAGAGGTTGTTTCTTCACTCTTATGGGTTTCTGAGTAACATTTTCCTGTTGAAAAAGAAGGGCCTGTGTTCATTCATAGATTTGAAACAGTGCAATCTCTGGGTGATCTACAGGCATTTCTAGATGGAGGGGATTCGCATTATAAGGCATCTTCTCCTAGAATGGGATTGGTTAGTCAAACTGGCATCTTATTTGAGAAGAAACAAAACAGGAAAAGGATCAGTTAGAACACAAGCAGCTATAACTATGGTGAAACGTGAAGCAACAGGGAAGTCCCCGGAAGCTGGGAAAGCCAAAAAACAACCTAGACACGCAGCTGAAAACTGTACACCAGATGATCTAGATGTCTTGCTGGAGGAAGTGGAAGGGCTCTTAGCTTGCAAGGTATCTGAGACAAACGGGTCTAAAGGAAACATCATGGAAAGGGGGTCATAAAATCATTCTTTAGAAAACGCGAGACCAGGGATAACTTGGTAGGTAAAAGTGCAAGTGGCGAAATTGTCACTGGCGCCCTCACCATAGTTTTGGAGGAAAACAAGGCATGAGAGAGGGCCACACACTTGATTCCCCTATATCTGTAATAACGGTTGAATGTTACAACCGATTCGAAGTTTTAGGGTATTTGGATGAGCCACAAGAAAAAAGATTAGCACATACCTCTCCTATTGTAGACCACAACAAACCTCTAGTGATAGAGAAGGAGGATATGTACACAGAGGTTATACAAGCACAGATAGCAGGGTTAAAAGAATACATGAGCAATTTGACAAAAAGTCTAGATGAAAAAGTAGATAAATTAACAGAGACGGTACGGACACTAAGCTCCAAACTTCCACAAACTTTGGAGGTTGAACCTCCATCTAGCATTAGTAATAAAGTTGCATCTGGGGTAAATTACTGTGATAGGCCGACAGTATGTCCCTTAAATAGGTCGAAAGCTTCGGAAACTAGTAGTTACCACCTCTTGCCCCCCAGGAAGCTGGTCGCACCTCCCACAAGCCCTGTAGCGATAAGTCCATATCTAGCGAATCACTAGCGGGCAAAGGAGGGAACAATTGGCAAACCACAAGACATGCTACCCTGGCATTGAAATCCAAAAACTCAATTAGATCATTAGAGGGGCAAAAGGAGCATTGGGACATATATTTAGTGGATGTGCCCAAAAATATTTCTTTATTAACAAAGTTATCCATTGTTTTAGGAAAGTGAGTGGTTGCAGGTCTATTATAAGAGAAGATTTAATGAAAGCCTATAGATTCTGTGACGCCCAGCGCCCTACAGACCACATTGGCTTGAAACTAGCAAGCTTTAATCTATTAGAGGGACTGATGGGGCTTGAACATAGATTTAGGCCCCCTTCTGAATCAAGTATACGGCTCAAGATTAGTCCGCCGGATATTATGCATCGGTTTGGTGATGCCCGTAAATCAGGCTTGGGCATTAATCATCATCCGTCTACCACTTCTGTGGACCATGGGGGGCCCTTATCTGACCTTGATTGACAATTAGGTGACCAGATCGAAGTAAACAAACCATCACATTCGATCAAGGTATCCATTATAGACCTTCCAAAAAGTACCCCCTCTTATAACCTAGGAAGAATAGAAGTAAAAGACTCTAACTTACCAATGCCAGGTAGCAGAGAGGCATCTAATATGGCATCACAAAACCAGAGAGAAGCAACGGGGCAGATGGATGCTATAAAGTTAGTATTGTGGAATTCGGCAGGGATTAAAACAAAGTTAGACGATCCAGAGTGGGGAGTATTCATAGATCAATTCCACATAGTGTTGTTGCAGGAAACCAGGGCTATAGAGCCGTGCACACAGTGGGATTCACGACACTGGCATCTAATGTGGTTCCATCAAAACAAGGGAGACCTTCGGGTGGGCTGTTGATTTGGTTGAAAATTGAATTATTTCCTAAAATAAAAAGACTGAGCTTCGACTGCAGAGATTTATTGGGTGTGGTTATTCCAGCCAGACTCTCTATGGGAGTTGGGGACATTGCAGTTATCAATGTGCACATTCGCCTTACCCAGTCAAACCATTTTTCAGGAACAGTGACTCAATTATCACATACAATTGAAACTTTAGACCACACCCATTCTAAGATCATTGCAGGCGACTTTAATGTCTGAGGGCTCAATTCCGATGCATCTAATGGCATTGAGACATGGGTCAAATACACTCGTAGTTGGTGGTTCTAATCATCAGCCAAACTTTCCTAGGCTGGTCAAACAAATCATTGATTTGATTGCTTCCCAGGACCTGAATATTGCTAATGGATGCACGGAGTCCGATTGCCCTGCGCGTCTGACTTTAAGCGAGGTTTGTACCCGAGCAATATAGATTATATCCTGCTGGATAGCCCACTCTGGCCATTTTTAAAAGATATGCGGGTTACACAGAGGATTGATAGTGATCATGATGCACTAGAGGCCTATTTTTGCCCGAAATCCCTTGTAAACTTGACGCATTGGGAAGTAGTGCCTCTATAAGTAGAATCAACATTTGCAATAATAGGAGGAATGTGAAATAGGCAGTACTTTCAAGTGACGACAAAGTGCAGGCGGATATCTACAATTTGTACGTAGAACAGTTGGCATCATTTGAGTTTTTAGACCCAAGTAACATCGACTTAGTGGATATACATACTAAACGTATGGGGCATATAAAACAGCCAAGAAAGAATTAGGGGGAATTATAGTTCCAATCTGCCTGGATGGTATACAAGCGACTGTCGACATGCCAAAACGGCAATTATTGAAGCAGCAAAGCGGGGATCACAAGGGCTTATTGAGCGCAAGAAAAGCCTATAAAGGAGAACTAACAATGGCACAAAGGGGGTGGGAGGTAGCACAATGGAAAATGAAATGAAATGAAATGAAATTTGTACTTGTAAAGCGCACTTATACCCCCAAAGGGGTGTCCTGGCGCTGTACGCATACCGCTGTGGAACCCTTCCTGGCTTTTCCCTGTGAAATGTCCACTCCTGGGCACCCCCAGGGTGAAGCCAGGCATCCCAGCGCTGTTGGGGCCGTTGTGGAGATTAAGCAAGCTATTGCCCAGAGTTGCAGAGTGGGACCCATGATTAGAATAGGCACCGAGGCGAGAATTATCAGGTCCGAGGAAATTGAGCCCAAGACCCGCCAAGGCGGGAATTGAACCCTGGTCCCGGGCCAGATCTCTGCATCAGGGTCTGCATCAGGGTCTGCCGCTCTAACCATTGAGCCACACTTCTCCAATGGAAGAAAGTCACTGAAGCCTTAACTGATAGCAACACTAAGGAATTCTGGTTTCTCATAGCATCAGGGTCTAAAACTGTAGGAAATGACCCGGGGTCAGTAGTACAACCCGGAGATTGGGAATCCCATTGAGTTATATAAACCATGGTCAGGAAATGACACCGAATCACCAAAGAGGGGCGGAGTAGTCCAGACGGGGCAAATAGCCAGGCCAGAAGCAAAGGAAATTATAGTCCTAGATCTGGCAGAAACTTCACAGGCTTTACATCCATTAAAAAGGGAGAAGGCCCCTGGACTGGATGGCATCCTGGGAGATTTATATCTATCACACCCTGAGATTTGGGTCCCATAACTAAACACCCTCAGTAATGCCATTTTGAGAAACAAGGATATACCACCATCCTGGCACGGGGCTATTATCGTGCCCATTTATAAAAAGGGGAGGAAGGACGTAGCTTCCAATTACAGACCCATTAGTTTAATTGATAAGTCAAAAAGTCTTTGCAAGACAAATATTAATTAAACTACAAACCTGGTTAACAGAACACAACATCCTAGAGGATTGCCAGGCAGGCCTTAGGCCAGGAATCAGTACCTTGGACCAGGTCTTCCGCTTAAGTGGGCTGTGCTGGAAGTACGTAGCCCTGAAGCGAGATCGTCTTTACGTTGCCTTCATTGATTTGAGGGCAGCTTTTGATCTGGTTCCCAGGGATAACCTTTGGGCTGTCCTGGAGGCGTATGGATACCAGATAATCTCATAGGTATCTTAAAAACGTTACACCTAGAATCATATGCTCAGGTTAGGTGGAATGCAGGGGGAGACCTTACATTCAAGATAAGTATAAAGCATGGGGTAAGGCAAGAATGTTTGCTTGCTCCCACACATTTTAGCTTTTTTATAAATGGAGCAGTACACTGGCTAGCGAATTACCAGCATGATGCACCAACATCAGCAAGCAAGAGTGTCCCCATTCTAAAGTTTGCTGATGACACGCTGTTAATATCTCGCACATTGCGTAGGTCACAGTTACTGATTCATCGCTTTTCATCCTTCTGCCGCTCAAAAGGCCTCGAGATAAATCCAGCAAAAACAAAATTCATGGCTCTAAACCCCCATCGATCCTTTAGGGGTAAAATAGGGATAGAAGGTAAAGTTTTTCGATTATTTAGGAGTAAGACTATCTGACAACATGTCTTGGATACGGCAAATAAGGAAAAGCAAAACGATTTTACTACAAAGAGCTAAGGCCATAGGGAAAAAAAAACAAGGCCAGCTCTAGTGGAGCTGTAACCCCAGCAATGCAAGTGTACAGGGCCACAGCAGTGTCGGGGCAGTCTATGGTGCAGAACTCTGGGGTTGGTCAGACACAACTGACCTCACTCTTGCGGAAAAACTCATTTATTAGGTCCCTTTTTGATCTTCCTAGAAGCACTGCACTCACCCTCCTTTGTTTCTATCTAGGTTTAGAAAGGATTGACCATATGATCGCTTTAAAACCCTTAATGTATTGGCTCCACATTTGGAACACTCTGGAACTAGGAACATACAGGGAAAGTTTAGTAGAGAGTATTAGGTTAGACAAGGAACTCCATATCCCCTGGTTAAAAAAGATAAAAGCCCTGTGTGACTTGCTGGAAAATGTATTATTACACCCTGACAAGATGCCAAAGGATATTAAAGTAACATTAAAACAAACCTCCTGGGAAGGCATCCTGGAATGTTTATGGGAAGACCAAAAAGTGGGGAGCCGAACTGAGAAATGTTTGAGCCGCAAATGTGGACCTTATTTTGAGCCTTTCTTGGATAGAGTTCGGCCAGCCCGAGCCGAAACCTTGTATATAAAATTCAGGCATGGTATTTTACCCTTAAATTCTTTTACTTCCACTTGGGACAAAATCAACCCTGTATCTTCTAACTGCCCATTTTGTCTACAGTCAGATGAAACTATTGATCACCTTCTGTTCTTCTGTCTGGTATATATTATGCCCCGTAAGAAATGGATTTTACCAGTGTGAAAGCTGCTGGGCGTTGCCCATTTTTGGGAAGCTTCTACAATTTTTCAATGTGATACGAAGGAGGTAATTGTGTTTAGTATGTCTAGATTCCTATTATGGGCATGGCGACTTAGAACACACAAGTTAAAAACGATATCTTAATGGAAGATTTATTTTTGTATGAGCCTTTGCTAAGCAAACAATGCACACGCACTTTAAATGGTTTCCAAGTCTATTTCTGTGGGAATGTTCTTTGAACCGATGTATATGATTTGTTTTATTGTTTTAAATTTAAATTATAATGGGATTGGATTATCTATCTAATGTAAACTTAATGCTTTTTGTAAACTGTGTGCTATTTATGAACATTTATGGTTACGAAAGCCGAAATAAAGTGTTGATTTATTGGCTAGCCTGACTGGATCTCAGGATGCGTATTTATCTGTGCCGAATTTTAAAGTACATCACTGATTTCTTTAGTTTTTGGTGAAGATAAAACACTAGAGTTGGGATTTCAATGTTCTACATTTAGAGCTATCCTGTGGTGCATTATGAAACTATTGAAACCAATTGGGGCACATCTCAGGGCTCAGACAGTGAGCATAATCGTCTACTCCGACAATATGTTTTTATTGCCCAGGATTAGCAGACACTGATTCAGCACATCTATATGGTTTTTCATTTGCAGGACTTGGGATTTTTAATCAACCAGGAGAGATAAGATCTCTGTTCCAATAGGAAAATTGAGTTTTTGGGGAGAAGCTAAACTTCAACTGCTATAAACAAAGATGACAGCAAGAAGAAACTGAAGCGTGTTCTCAGTGTCTTGAAAGTGTCTCTATGCACCTTGTCACAAATTGTGGGCTTGCCTGCATTCTCCATTCAAGCAATGTTTTGGCCTGCTACATTACTGAACCCTGCGACGTTTGAAGATATCCCACTTGAAGGGCCTCTCCTACTCAACGGAGATTCTCCTTTTAGAGAAAGAGATGGCCAGGGCAGACCACATGGAGACCTGCATGGCCGAGCCATCTTCAGATCCTCACTGGACATGATTGAGTCTGATGCTAGCAGACTATGGTGGGGAGCCTGCCGTTGGGATTTATTCACAAGAGGAAAATAGTCAGAAGATGAGCTTCAACAACATTATCAACTGTCTGGAGCTCCTGGCTGGATCTTTCGTGGTTGATGCCTGTCTGTAGAGTGGATCCACTGTTGCATCCTGTTGAGGATGGCAACATATCAGCGGTTTGGTTCATCAAAGTACAGGATGCTAGCAGAACTGGTCATGGACTTTTGGCACTTCTGTCTCCAGAGGGAGATTTCAGTCAATGCACATCTCTCAGGCAAAGCGAAGATGGTGGCAAATTGAAACTCAAAGTTCCAAAGGGACTCCCGGGATTATATGATGGGTCCTGCAGTGCGCTCAGCAATCCAGGACAGTGAGGATCTTTCTGTCAGGATCTGTTACCTCAAGACTGAAAGCCCAAATTCAGTTGGAGGCCAGACCTGGAGGTAGGAGCAACGGATGCGTTCCTGCAGGATTGGGGGACAGGAATTACACCCGAATGACAGCTTTTGTCCATTTAGGATTCTTAGGATGCCATCAGGTAAGGAGGGAGAGCATGGAACTGGTACCAATCACACCTATTTGGAGATCACAGGAATGGCATTTAGTTCCACTGGAGATGGGTTGGGACCGTCCAGTCTTTCTTCTCCAGCGTCAGCCTTTTCTGAGGAGTCTGAGGGAGTGGGGCAGATCATCCATAGAGTCTAAAAACCTTTTTCATCTGATGGCCAGGAGATGGTGACAAGTCCCTGGATTTTTGCAGCAGGGGAGTTTTTTTTAATTTTTTAAATGGAGCAGGTATGAGTCCTAAGGACGTGCAAGAGATATCGATGAATCTGGTCTAGGTGGTGTAATTGGTGTGCAGAGATGAATGTCCATTCTGTGGAGTCAGGACTTTCTCACATTCTGAATTTTTTGTCAGTTTGCTGGAGAAGGAAGGCTTATTGTACACTGAACTCATACCGATCAGCTATTTCAGCAGAGCATGCTGCAATTGATGGAGTTGGGGAGCATTGCCTCATGTGAAAATTGTTCATGGAGAAAAGCTTGGCTAAGCCTTCCCAGTGTAAGTACTCCCAACTATGGGATGTTAAAACAGCCCTGTCACTTTGTTAGTGTTGCTTTGAAAGTAAGTTTTTGTCTCAGAAGCACTGTTCCCTGTAAGGTGCGCGCCCATGCACGCGCGCACCTCTGCCCTCCCGAGCGCGCAGTGCTGTGTGTGAAGCGCGCACACACAGCACATCCCAGGAGAGCGTTTGTGTGCCGAAAGGCAGAAAATGCTCCTGCACTTGCCGCCTTTATTTCTAACTAGATCTAATCTAGATCTAATCACAGTGCCCGTCAAGGGCTGCATTTAACATAAATACTTTCAAAAGGCAACCAATCAGCCCCACAGCGGCGCTCTAGTTAGAAAAGAAATGCAGCAAGTGGTCAAACACGATGTGTGCTTTCAGAATCATTTGAAAGCACACGTTCATGCTTTTAAACTTGATGGGAGGTAAGTAACACGGCTGGGGACGGTGTGAAATGGAATTGAAATAGGAATGGGGGGGTGGGATGGGGAAAAAAAACTGATTGTCTGGGTGGGAGGGGGAAAGAAACTGGGAATGAGTGCGTGCCCATCCCCCAACACCCTCGGGCTTTATTTTTTAAATTGTGTGGTCATAACCGAGTTCTACAAATGTTAATTGTCAATAAAATGGTACTGTATGTGATTTGGCTTCAAAGTTTGATACTGTATCCTTGTCAGAAAGGATCTTCTTTGTAACATTTTTAAATTATCACAGAATAAACAACATCTAATTCATTAAAACACATTTCGAAAGCTACTTTAAAACTGTAACCTCCAGTTCGATATAAATAAAAAAGAACTATTGCATATTCGGTAACAGCTTCTGATATGTGTTAGTCTGGGAACCGAAGGGATTTCTTAGCCCGGCACATGCTTTCGAAATGGGGGAGGGTGGGTGAACAAAGCAGGGAAAATTGTCACCAAAATACAAATGTTTTATTTATGGTCGAAGTCGTCTTTGTAGAAATCCTAACATGCTTCTTTGTAGCTCTTATTGTGACCATATAACCAAGCATGACTTTTTCATGTGTTATATATTGGTTTTGTACACGTCTAACCAGAAAGTCGCAATGGTTACTTTTATTAGCACAGGCGTACTTTAGGTGACTGCCAGATGCAGGTTTCTCTTTCTCTGTTCTGTGATATAAAATGCAGGCTGGATGATTTTATCCGTCCCCTCTTGGTGACATTACGTCCATCATCTCCTTGTGTTTGCATTGTTTTTTGGAGCAGTGTTGATTATATTGTATTGTTCTATGACCGAACATAAACATCTGCGACCAGATGTGTGGCTAAGTAAAGTTGGTGGACTGTTGTCTTTTCTTTTGCCTTGAGCTGCCGCAAATATACTGTTTGTTTGGATATTTGACTGTTTCAGCCATTCTCTTCAAAGCTTTATCCCTGCCAACATTATGGGAGTGGTTATCACTCTTCAGTGTCTGGTCTCAGTAGGTGTTTGAAACTGCTGAAAACAAGAAATTTAGCGTTCGGCATAAAACTTTTCGAAATTTGAGCTTTGTAGTCCATGGAGTACTACGCCTTATTTGTGAAAACAATGATACCCTTCCACTTAAATAAGGAGTCACAATTCAATATCAGTACGTTTAAATGTCCAGGTAGAACTGCTGTTACATTTAGTATTCGTGCATTGAATTTCTCAAAAGGCACGTGGGGATGTGGCTGCTGTTGGTAAGATTCCAAAACAGCACGTATCTCTCCAGGAAACACTATTCCCATGAGAACACTACAATCTAACCTACATCAACGCAAATCTCATGCCTGATTTGACAAGATGCCTATTGGAGTTATTCAGCGTCAAGTAATGCTTAAAAAGCACCTTAAATGCATTTTTCGCATAATTATGGACTTACCGCATTTGCCACATAATCCATCATCTGCTGCATATTCTGCAGATTTCAACAAAAAAATAGTTTCTTAGCTGAAATGGTTCAAAAGTTACTAAAAACACAGCAACTCATGTTGCCACGCAATGGAAGGCCCTTTACAAAGGTTGCTTATCTCTATATTTGGGTGCTAAACTGGTACTAGCGGGATGCAACCTATACCAAGACAGTGCTAATAAGTATAACAAGCATTGGCAAAGCCGATAAGTCTCTGCAATGCGAGAGCTATTGCCGTTGTCCAAGAAATTCAGCAAGTCTACAAACACGAGGTATGCTTTCAGAAATGCAGCAAGTTTTATATAGTTCAAACTCAATCCAAAAGTATTGGAGCGCTTTACATGATTTATTTATATATTTATTTATTTTGGTATGCATGGGCAGATTAATTGATTTGCCCAGAATCACAGGATGTTAAGCTGACCTGAGACTCAAAACCCATCTCCTAAGTCGCCAGCTCGAGCATTAAGCCACAACCTCTACCAAAAGAGCGGAAGCATTTTCAATATTATATACAACTTTATGCAACAAACAACCATTGACAAAGCCAATAGTCCTGGCTTCTTGTAGGTGTAATGTTACTTGTATTATATATTTCTGAATGTAATGACAGAAGAAGCAAAATATCAGTTGGGTGGCACACTATGGTAAACACAGATTTTTAGCTCAATTGCTTTTAAGCCACACCCTTAACTGCATCTGCCACGCCCCTTTGAGAGACCCCCTAATTTTATCATCCCACTTAAAGCCCTGGTCTACACATGCGGTCGGGTACTTGGCGCACATAGCCTTGGCTGCAGCGCACAGAGACCTTAGTCTGCCACACATTGAGAAAAAAAATTAGAGGGAACATTGCTCAGAAGAACTTTTTTTTGCTGAATTCATTATGTTGTAGTGCCTCCTCTCGTGTAGGAGAGCGTCGGACATGGAGGGGCTGGATTTGACTAGATGAGTTTTTATCCCAGATGGGGTAAAAGTCACCATTTTGGGGATAACAAAGCTGAGCACTTGAGTCAATCACCTATTCAGCATTTCCTGAACAGCCTAATGTTTGTGTTGTCAGGTGTTTGTAACAGTATGAACCCATTACGGAACCACTAGTCTAGTCTCCTCACTGACTTTGACTTGCTGGGTCTGCTGGTCTGTGCAGAGGGCAGGACTAGATACTTTCAGATTTAGAGCACATTCTGTCAGGTGAGCTATTGCCTCCAAAGACTTAATCTGGGTGGAAAGTTGGAAGATATGAATGCAGCAGTTTGGTTTGCCAGATCCACATTTAAAATATTTTACTTCAACCGGTGGTGGACTTTGTGACTTTAGTGTCAGGCAATCCTTTAAAAAAAGCATAATCCTTGAATCCTGGGCTGACATAATAAAATGTAATATTTCCTAGCTAGCGCAAAGGAAAGTTATGGTTCTAGTAAGACGCGGAGGTGAGAATTATCCCATCCTTGGCATAGAGGTGATGTAATGCGTACCCACCCTGAATATGAACTTGTCTGCAAAATTGTAATGAACTGTTATGCATCATCACCTTGAAAAGGCTCTTGTTTGAAGTTTGAGGAAGGACTAATGTTTTATCCCAGGTTTCTCTATGATTCTAGAGTGGTTGCTGATTTTTACCGATACGGATTAGGAAAACAGAGAGAACGTCTGGAGTTTGAAGGATAAAAAAGACCCATATATCATGTGGAGAGACCGTGAAAGTAAGAGGCAGAGGTAAGGATGTCTGAAAGCTTTCATGGACTGTGTGGAACACCATTGGTACTACTGGGTCACATTTTGTCGTTTCATTCCCAGGTGGTGCTAGGGGAATGCACTTTTATAAAGACACAGATCATAGAAATAAAATTAGAAATGTTAGGAATGAAGCACCCAACGATATAGCACGACTACATTCGGTGACGAACGCCCTCAGACTAACATTTACACATGCAAAGCATTAAATAAATACAGTATGTGTCACAAAAGCTATGTGTCCCTGAGTGTTTGATTTGAAAAATGCCCCTTTCCCAGGTTTCACCAACGTCTGCTGGAGGCGCAGAGAAGACCTGGATGCAGAGTTGGCAAAGTGAATAGATCCCGTGGGTCCTATTTCTCATTATATCATGCAGCGCAGTACAGCAAGTCACCTTTCTGCGCTGCATGACGGGGAAGGAATGCCCGTACTTAACATTGAGTGACGCTTTCCCGCCTTTTCCCTGCGCTGGCGCACAATGTGAAGCCTAGAGCCAACCCAGGCACCCTTGCACTATGCTGCAAGGGTGCCTGCGTTGTTAAGGAGGATTATCTTTGAGCAGAAAGGTGTACCATCTGGCACAAAAACAATACCCTGAGACATTTGCCTCTTTCTATGTGTGCTGCAGAATGCAGCACACACAGATTCTGCATCACACATAGAAAGAGTAAAAAAAAAAACGAGGAGAAATAAACATATGGCGAGGTGTAGCGGTTTTGAGGCATTCTCAGGTATACCACGTAAAGTAAATCTGGGAATGCATCACAATCCATGGATTTTGTGTGGGAACACTCACCCATGGAACGCCTCCCTGGGGCAGAGTAATGCAATGCAGCGATTTGCGGTGCGATGCTCTGGACTTATCATGGCACTCAGAGCCATGCAAGGTGACCTTGCGTGGCTTGATAAATTGCATCTCAAGGGTTGCAGCACTTTTGCACCCTGTTACGTGGTATAAAAGCGATGCACCCCTTTGATAAATATGGCCCTTGGTGTTTTGTACTGTATTGCATCAATTTTGTAGCTCTTTCTTACCCTTTTCAGAATCCCAGAGGGCTTGGGGATCACCCGAGTGCTTGAACATGGATATGTAACTTGAGAGGCAAACCGACTTATGTTCTACCTGAACCAGTGGAGAAGACTTTGTAAACTAAAAGGAGTGATACAACAAGGAAGTGAAAATGGAAACTGAAGCACAAGCTGGACAAGAAAAACCCCCACAAGTGCCTCACATGGCGGCCTAGTAGTGTTCAAGGAGGAGACCGCGTCCAACTTGTTCGAATAACAGCAACAAGACTTTTTAGGCCGCTGAAGACAGCAAAGTGGAAAAGGTGTGAGCTCAAGTGAGGACAGAGATGCTGGTTGTGGTCGCATTAATTGGATGGCACCAGTGATTCCACAGACGAGCTACAAAGAAGCTGTGCATAGAAGCTGTTTCTATACGATTTCTATTCCTCAGTCTAGTGTACAGAGAAATATAGCATTAGTATAAGGTGCAGTTATTGCAAGAAAATCCCAAAATTGAAAATACATTCCAGGAAGGTGGAGAAGTGATGAAATTTTTAAAACCAGTACAGAGTGAATGAAGTGCTGAAAAATAGTTAGTCTGGGCTTGATTCCCAAACTGCATTTTGTAGAATGTAAAGTAGTATTACCGTAGTACTACATACTACAAAATTCAATTTGCAAAACTACGAGTGAAAATATCCACCTCTCCTATTTTTTCTAGGGTGAGAACCTGACACGTGTAGTGAATGTGGGCGGGACCAGGCGGAGTGGCTGGAAATGGGTGAATACCTACTACTAAATGAGAGGGGTTTACAGAGGAGTAAGGAGCGGTTTATTGAGGAACAGACAACCCCCCACTAAAGAGTAAGCCCATTGCTAATCACAAACTGCATTTTCAAAGTTACTACAACCCAAAGGACCCCAAACTGTTGTAAATATACTCCAACTCAGACCTTAAGTAAGTCCAGCACCACACATTGCCAACTACTGATAATACAAAACCCTCTGTTAGAAAATAATGTAGCTAGGGATCTAAAAGGAAACCCAGTGGGAAATAATGTTAAAATAAAATTTATTTTGCTAATTAAAAATCATACATACATTTAATTTAATGAAAAAAGTATATAAATAAAAAGAATATTTTAGGGTGAGATATTTTAATAATCTTTTTAAATTTGAAAATAAATGTAACTTTAATTTAATTTCATTCTATAGCTAACTTTTTGTAATTTTCATTACACAATAAATAAATATACACATTAGATAAGATTGTTTTAAATAAATCTTTACAAAATAATTTTAATATGTTTAGATTAATTAAATATTTATTTCAAAATTAAGACAATGCTGCAGCATTTTTGTATTTTGTTGTAAATTTAAAATAAATATATTAACTTAATTAACCTTAATATTTAACATTAAATTATTTGTACTATTTGTTTTGAAAGTTTACTATACTTTTTCAATTTTCCCCTATACTTTATCATCGAGAGTTCCCTACCACCATGGCGTAGGACTCCGCCTACATGTTAAAAGTTAGTAGTAGTAACTTTACACTCATAAATTTGGCTCCACCTGGAGACATGCACGTATATACGTAGTAGTAGTAAGTGTACTCGGAAATTGTGAATAGCGGAAAAGTAGTGCATTTACTACTAAGTGTAAGAATACATTTATACGTGTAGATTTATTTGCATGCAAATGTACTTTTGCAAATAGGCCCCAATGAGTTTTAGGGTGTCTAGCCACAACCTTCCATCATGCTTGTGAAGCAGAGGGTCTCATCAGGGAGATCTTTGACTCATTGTACTGAAAGTCCTCTGCAGTTCCAGTGCACCAATTTATTTGGTTTTATTTGAGTATCCTTCCTCCTGTATCGAACAAGAGTTGACCCCCAACTGATAAAAGCTTTTTTGTTACCATTCTCACAGACTAATTCTCTCTCTAGCTGTCTGCTTACTGCAACTGTTATAGAAGGGCTGTTACCTGCAATGTCATAGAATAGGTACCCTATCCTGAAGAAGACACCACTGAGTGACCATTACACAGGGCAAAACGTCAATAAATTTGGCTTTTCAAGTGTTTTTTCTACCAGTGATGCATGTGGAACATGCATTCAAGATTAATTCACTGGTCTTGCCTAATTACTAAAAGACAGCCATTATTACCATTCTGTTTTCTGGATGCAAAACTCACCCTTGGCATGTTTGACATACATGAACACTGTACTACAACCTCACCATGTAATTTAGCATCTGGTGTTTACTAGCTTTAGATAGTAAACTATGATTATGCATGCATTTCATGACATTGTCTTTGATTATTGGTCCCTTACTGTGATAATACGTGTAGTTGCTTAAACAGTGTACAGAAGAGGTCGGAGCGTGCAATGAGCAAAGATGGATACAATCTTGTGAGGCTCTACAATGGCTCTGGCTTCAGGACTGCATCTCGGCGTTGTGGGCTGGAGATTAGGTGACCAAAAGGGGAGAGAAATTCTGTTGGCAGCAGCAACCAATGGGGACTTCCGGCAGACGAGACACTACCTGACCATTTCACAGGAAGACAGCGGTGCTTTAACTTGGGCACTGACAATGACCATAGGGCACTTGTTGCCCCTGGGGATGCTTTGAAGATCCTCGGATTTAACTGGCAGTTGGGGGAAGCCAACAGCGACAAACAGAGCTACACCGAGGCACATGAGAGGGAGCGGGTATACAGTAAGACATGGGGGTAAATAAAGCATTGGAACACTGGGAAGGATTCCCTTCCCCATGATGATAAAAACCAGCATTAGCAAGTAACAGGGAGTTTAACCTCCATGCCAAAAGACCACTTAAAGAATGCCTCCCAAGGACAACAAATGGAGAAGAGAGAACAAAGAGGAGTTTTTTCATCAAAGTTGCCACTACCATCGGGAACTCACCAGGAGATAGAATAGCAGCCAGAAGCTAAAGAAGCCTCCCTCACTCAGGGGGAGGCCCTGGGTATGTAAACATTGCATGATCTGTAGGAGTCTTTCAGGGGGGTAGAGCAGTGATTATCTTCTCTGGAATAGGGATGCAAGGATACTAAAGGGCAGCAATGGATTTAGGGGCTGCCAGATGATGACAAACATGGAGGATAATATCAAGGAACTGTGAGATGCCTTCCAAAGCTTCCAGAGGTTTCAAATGTGAGCTTTCTCATCCATGGTGAACCATGAGGGTAAGATGAAATTGTTGGAAAATGTACTAAAGGCCACCAGACTCTGAATTCTAGGTCTACTTCTGAGGAGGGGAGTGACTTCTGTTTGTGAGGTGACAAGAGATTGTCTTGGGAGGTGACAAGAGATTGTCTTGAAAGACACAGCGGACCATCATGTGCCAGTGGTTGGAAACTAGGAGTTCAGAGGGTCAATGAACGGCAGTAGCAACAGTGCTAGTAGAGCTTGGCAACAAACGGTAGAGGAAAATGGTGACAAGAGCGGCTGCTAAAAAGAAGGACATGATGATTACGGGGATCTAGAATCCAAGTTTCCCTGACTTGAGGTTAGCTACTTTGAGACATTATCAGTCATTACTGTGTGTTAAAAATAGAACTCCTAATCCTTAAACTGGATGCTTTATTGTGGTACTTTGTGGGACTGAGGCCCAGATTTACTGTGATTTTGCATCTGGTTTGGGTCACTTTTGTGGTGCAGCCACGACTCAAAATCATTTCTGGTATTTACTGAACCTCACATAGCCACTTTGCATGGTTTAGTAAATACAAAGTAATGCAACGCATAGCGCTGCCTCGCGTTACTTTGCGTTATATAGGCATTACATAGGTGAAGCATGAGCATTCCCATGCATCAACCCATTCATGTTTATGCAAACCCAGATTTACAAAGACTTGCAAACCTGGGTTTGTGCCAGAATGGTTCACTTACTCGACAGAGGTGTAACAATGAGAAATATCTTTCTCTTGGTTACTTCCTATTTCCATTTGTGCTGCATGCTCTTCCCTTGCTGCGCAGAGTTGTGTGAAATAATAGTACATTTTCCCCCGTGTCTGTAAAGAAGGCAAAGAGTTCTAATTTTTCGAACCTGAAACTGCCCGATTTTCCATTGCTTCCACAAAGAAACCCCAAAATGGTGGGGATTTGGGAAATATTTGTCAGAGGCTAAAATAAAGGTATTTTATTTACAAAGTACAGTGTGTGTACTCCCGCCTTGATGCTTCTTCCCATATTTAGGTCAGGATAATACATTAGAGATCAAATAGGTTACATTTGTAGTTGATATGCTCAGAGTTTTACAACCCCGATTGCTGAGTATTGCTACTGAGACACTATCCTACTCTCTGTGCTAAACCCCGTTGTGACCGACGAACCTCAGAATGCTGAAATACTTTCCCCGACTTTATTACTGTTTTGGTGCTGCACTTTACACATTTCCTTAACTTAAGCCTGTCTGCTCTGTGCCCTAGCTACCAGGGGTTCCAGCTCAGGTTGTTCATTGACTTTGAGAGTTCACCCTGATATCTGCTGTGATTCCCTCTTGAACGGAGCAGTCACACACACCAAATAATAATAGTTTTTTACAGCACCCATTCCTCATGCCTCTTCTGGCTACAAGTGTGTCATAGAACAATTCTCCACAGTTGACCTGTGCCATTTGTTTCAAGTAGAGCCATTTCACCTTGGCAATAATATTTGGACCCAGCTCAGCTCGTTCAAGGATCCAGAATAGGTATCCCAGCTCACCATTGTCAAATGCCTTCTCTGGACAAGCAACATATTATTTCTCACTTGCCCCTGTAGGTGCAGAAGGTTAGTATGAGAATGTGGATTAGTTGGAGGGGATATGAGTCCTCACCAAGTAATAATGTCACAATACTGCACAAGGTCCAGTTAGGTCTCAATAATTTAGACCGGAGCTCATCTTTTAGTAACTGTAGCCCAGAGCAGACCGGCTTAAAGTAGGAGAAACGTGTAAAGCATTTATCGGTACCGAAACAGTTAGAAAATAGGAAATGCAATAAAAATCCCACTCCAATTCATAAAAATAAAGCAAAACATTTTGAACAGACAAAAAATTTACAAAAATCAGATGTAGGAAACGGCAGATATGATTTATTTTTTATTTTTAGAAGTTTTAAGTCAAAATAGCGCCTAAAACGCAGTTATCTGGTCACACTAGTCTGGGTCAAAGTCAAAAGTTAAGGCTGACCGCAAACTACTGCCGGTCAGATACAGGGACCAGGTTTGTTACAATGGAAAGTTCACCTTCTGACTTAGAAGATTTTCTGGAGAAAAGTCCTGGTTGACAAGTTTGGCTGCAGGCTGAATTCGAAGGAGAGTTCGATGAAGGCGGCCTGGTGAAGTGTGGGTCCTCACTGTGAGCCTCGGCGGGAAACTTAGCGCGGTCGATGGTGGGAAAGCTCCAAGCAAGCAAGGTCCGGAATGCTGTTCGACATCAGCCTCAGTGAAGCCCCTCTACGTTTGGACTTAGAAGCTTTTCTGGAAGGCAAAATCCTTTCAATGAGGGAAACCGGCAAGTTAAATCTGACCAGCGATTCTACATCAGCGGGTGCGGCTTCGGTCCCAGTCTCCGCTGGTTCCTAGGAAGAAAAGTTCTGAAAAGTTTCTAAGTGTCCAGATTTGCAAGTTCTAGGGTCAGAGGAGTACACTCTACCACCAGCCAATGGTCCAGGACCTTGTGGACACCACTTGGGGGTTAGGACTTACTCTTTCAGAAGCCACCAGCAGTGTCCAGCGCAAATCCAGTCGAAACTGGTTAGCTGGGCTCTTACAAAAATTAGGCTTGTGGCAGTTTTTGTGGCCCTGCAGCTTAACAGGTCGTCAGCCAACTGACCTTTGCAGTCCACTTCTTTGTTGTGAGTACAAATGGGAACAGGCCAAACCCTTGGGGTCTCTCTCCACAGGTTCAACAGCAGGTGCAGACCTTCTTCTGTCTTCCACAAGTCCAGAGGTATTCTGAAGAATGTATCTAGGGATGCCACATGTATACCTGGCACCAACGTTTGTGTGGGGGATGCTCCCGGACCAATAGGGAAAATTTTCCCAGGGTCAACTCTACTCACTTTGGCATCACTTCCTAGGGGTTTGTTGGCTCTTCATAATCCCACAGTGAACTGCTATGCCAAAATCTAACATGGAGGAACCTTTATTCCCATTGGCGGAGCTTTGGGCACACTCCTGAGGTGTGTCTAGGGAAATGGAAAACTCCCCCATGCAAACCAGTTCTGCAGCAGATTTTTCCCTCATTGGGATTGGTGCCATCCTGACTACCTTGACAATGGAAGCTGCAGGCCTAGGTGTGAGTTACATCTGCTTGCGACATGGGATACCCCTTTAAAGCTTGTGCAGTTGGTGAGCACACCTCCCCCAGGCCATCCTGTCAGGAGCAGATCACACCTCCTCCCACCCAAGGCCCTTTTGTTCCCTATCCTAGAAGCCATTAACTCCTGATTGCAGGGGAGGCAGCAGGCTACCAGGAGACAATTGGGGGGTTAACTCTGAAAAGGCTACCAAATGCTTGAGGCAAAAAATTGTGACTTTCTAAAATCACTATTTCTCTAATAGTTAGACACAATTCAACTTTGGCATTAAGTTGGATTTTGTTTACCTATAAAAATGAGTGTTTGAAGTATTTTCCTAGCTAGTGCCAATCTGACGTTAACTTTATTAAGTGTAATAAAGTAACCCAGTGATTTGTATGGCACAGCCAGCCTTGCTACAGTGAAAACCAGGTTTGGGGACATGCTCTCTGAAAGGGAGTGTTAAAACATTAAGTACATATGTCCTACTTTTAAATACTGTGCACCCTGCCTTAGCGCTGGTAAGGCCCACTTTAGGGATAACTTACTGCTATTTAAAAGGAAGGTTTAGGTCTGCTAAAAGGGTGATTTTAACAGGTTGAAACGGTAGTTTCAAAAATGCTGTGGCAGACCAAGATTCATGTTTTACATTGACGTGGGTCCCTTGCTCACTTTGCCACTGGATTCAAGCTAGCCTGGCTGATGACGGCTGATTAGCCAGAAACCGGTCCCAGGATGCTTGTTTCCGGTCCAGGGAAGACATGGCTTGGCAGTTCGGGCTGGACTGTTCCCATGAGGCACAGGGTCAGACTGATTTGCATATGGCCATGTCTGAACTGGGGTGGTGGAGTGAGCTAAAGAATGATGGATTAAACCCAGATCAGTTGACTGGGGGTGAGTGTTTGATTTGCTCAAACGCTCCGTCCATCATCCCCTTTGGTATCGCTTTGTTCACCCTAAGTTGGCAGGGTATGCCCAGACGTGGGTCCCTTGCTCACTTTGCCACTGGATTCAAGCTAGTCTGGCTGATGACGGCTGATTAGCCAGAAACCGGTCCCAGGATGCTTGTTTCCGGTCCAGGGAAGACATGGCTTGGCAGTTCGGGCTGGACTGTTCCCATGAGGCACAGGGTCAGACTGATTTGCATATGGCCATGTCTGAACTGGGATGGTGGAGTGAGCTAAAGAATGATGATGGATTAAACCCAGATCAGTTGACTGGGGGTGAGTGTTTGATTTGCTCAAACGCTCCGTCCATCATCCCCTTTGGTATCGCTTTGTTCGCCCTAAGTTGGCAGGTATGCCCAGACGTGGGTCCCTTGCTCACTTTGCCACTGGATTCAAGTTAGCCTGGCTGATGACGGCTGATTAGCCAGAAACCGGTCCCAGGATGCTTGTTTCCGATCCAGGGAAGACATGGCTTGGCAGTTCGGGCTGGACTGTTCCCATGAGGCACAGGGTCAGACTGATTTGCATATGGCCATGTCTGAACTGGGGTGGTGGAGTGAGCTAAAGAATGATGATGGATTAAACCCAGATCAGTTGACTGGGGGTGAGTGTTTGATTTGCTCAAACGCTCCATCCATCATCCCCTTTGGTATCACTTTATTGGTGGCACAATAAGAGCTACAGTTGACTAGTAACACTTAACTTACTAACCAATTTGGCAGGTTTTTAGGGGTCAGAGCACATGCACTGGGTCCTGATTAGCAGGGTCCCAGTGTAGAGAGGCCAAAAACCAACAACATTAGCCCAACAAAAAAAAATGGGGGTCATCATGCAAAAAGAGGCATTTTCTTATAGTTAGCATTACTGTGTGCAACATGCCAGCGAACATCATTACTACTATCTTGACATATGTACGAGTGATATTGGGCAGACGGTGGCACAATGAAAAAAGGCTTAGGCTTAAGCGATATCAAAGCACTCTTTTTACCTCTCACCAATGCTCGACTCTGAGGCATCTTATGTAGGTCAAGGCGTATGCCATTTTTCCAGGAGACAGGTCTTTAATGACTTCAGATATTTCAAAAAGTATGATCTCACTTTCAGATTATTGACTATGACTAGACTCCTTGTTAAACTTTATCAGAGTAAGGCAATCTACGTAATCTTCTTCAACTTCTTAACTGTTGCATACACTTTTGAAAAAGACAGTGAGCGGATACTTTATTTTCTTCTAGCTATGTACAGACATCATCTAGGGAGTAGTCTTCATCACCCGGCTTGCATTTTGAGGTATTCAACCTTCATCACTTTGTCGGAGGTAAAACTCGACTTAGGACCAGGCCCACCAACACTGGTGTATGGTTGGTGATTCCCACTCTGAGAGCATTTCTATTGGGGTGTGAAGCCAGTAGTAATCCTATGGTAAGGGAAAAGGTGAATGAGCATTTCCGGGCAATATTCAGATGAATCGGGGCAAGACACCTAGTTGTATAAAATAACATAAGAGAGGGAGAAGGTCAGGTGTGCGAGTACCCTTACTACTGTATTAAAAGATTTCAATCAATCAATCCATCGGGATTTGTAAAGCGCGGCTGCTTCACCTGTAAGGGTCTCGAGGCACTGTGGGGTTCATGCTGCTGGATCATGCTGCCTGTGCTTATTGGTTGAACATCCAGGTCTTGAGGTCCTTCCTGAACTGCTAGAGTGATGGTGAGGCTCTGAGGTGCAGGGGGAGGCTGTTACAGGTCTGCGCCGCCAGGTGGGAAAAGGAGCGGCCTGTGCGGTTTGATCGATGGATGCGATGGGTGGCAGCTAGGGAAAGGGATCCAGAACGGAGTTTCCAAGTAGGTTGGTGGAAATTCACTTGTTTGTTGAGGTACGCCAGTCCTTCGTTGTGTAGTGACTTGTAGGCGTGGGTGAGCAGCTTGAACTGGCATCTCTTTGCGAGTGGTAGCCAATGGACTTTCCTGAGGTAAGGGGTGATATGAGTCTGACTGGGGAGGTCGAGGAGGAGTCTGGCTGCTGTGTTCTGGATGGTCTGGAGTTTCCTCATGAGTTGGGTGCAGATTCCTGCTTAGAGGTAGTTGGTCTAGTCGAGTCTGCTGGGGACGAGAGCTTGTGTGACTTTTCGCCTGGTGTTGGGAAGGAGCCATCTGAAAACTTTCCTGAGCATTCGGATGGTGAGGAAGCAAGCGGAGAAGATGGCGCTGACCTGTTCTTCATGGATAGCTGGCTGCTGAGGTTGCAGGAGTGTTCGGTGGGTTTGGCGGGAGGGCCCAGCTCAGGTGGCCACCATTCGTCGCTCCATAGGGTGTCCTTGCCTTTCCCGAAGATGAGTACTTCTGTCTTGTCTGTGTTGAGTTTGAGACAGTTGTTGTTCATTCAGAGGGGTACGTCCTTCATGCATCTTTGGAACTTGTCTTTGATGGTTGTTGGGTCGTTTGTCAGGGAGAGGATACGTTGGGTGTCGTCAGGGTAGAAAATAATGTTGAGTCCGTGGCTCCTGATGATGTTGGCCAGGGGTGTCATGTATAAGTTGAAGAGGGTTGGGCTGAGGGATGAACCTTGAGGTACACAGCACGTGATGTTCTTAGGGAGCGAGGAGTAGGGAGGGAGGATGATCTTCTGCATTCTTCCTCTGAGGTAGGATGCGATCCACTTTAGGGCTGCTCCTTGGATTCCGATCTAGTGGAGTCTGTTGATCAGTGTGTGGTGGGATACGGTGTCAAAAGATGTTGAGAGGTCGAGGAGGATGAGGGCTACTGTTTCTCTGTGGTCTAGCAGCATTCTGATGTTGTCCGTGGCTGCAACTAGAGCCTTCTCAGTGCTGGGGTTTGCTCTGAAGCCAGCTTGGGAGGGGTCCAGGAGGTTGTGGTTCTCCAGATGTCTGGTTAGCTGGATGTTGATAGCTTTTTCGATGACCTTGGCAGGGAAGAAGAGATGGGAAGGGGAGCAGGGAAATGGGTCGGTAGTTCTTGGGATCTCCTGGGTCGGCGGAGGGTTTCTTCAGCACCGGCGTCACGTCCGCATGTTTCCATTTCTGGGAGAAGTGGGCCATGGTGATCGAGGAGTTGAGGACCTTGGTGATTTCTTTGCTGATCGGTTGATTGCCGAGGTTGAATATGTGGTGGGGACAGGGGTCAGCTGGGGCTCTGGAGTGGATGGATCTCATGATGGACACAGTTTTTCTCGGTGAGGGTGTTCCACGAGGAGAGCTGGTGTGGGTGGGTGTCGGTCGGCGTGAGGAGGTTGATGTCGTCCTCAGTGATGGGTTGGGGTGCAAAGTCTTGGAAGATGGTGCTGATTTTGTTGTGGAAGAAGTCCGAGAGGGTGTTGCAGAGAGCTTGCGAGGGTGTGATGATGTTTCCGATGCCGAGGGGTTGGTGAACTCCTTGTTATGTTATAGTGATTTATTAAGCACACGAATACCAAAGGTGTCTTGACACTAGCAGTCCTGTGTAAGTGAACTTTGCCCTAATTACAGAATAGCCAAGTTTTAAGTTCCTTCCTGAAGGCCATTAATGTAGGGAAGGCCCTAACATAGATCGGAAGGCTATTCCACAGTTTAATGGAACCTGCTATAAAGCTTCTGCCACCTCAGTTGGCCTTTCGGATCCTGGGTAGAAGCATAAGTTTAGCCCCTCCCGAACGAAGGGATCTATTGGGGGAGTACCACTTCAAAGACCGCCTCAAAAACTGCAGCACTATGTTATGTAACGCCTTATAGGTGATGCATAAGGCCTTGAATTTGATGCGGCTTCTTACCGGAAGCCAGTGCAGATTCTGAATGTGCTTAGCCACAGATTGGAACTTTGGAATACCTAGAAGAAGCCTGACAGCAGCATTCTGTACCGTATGGAGCTTTCTCAAGAGTTTTTTCTGTGTGTTTAGGTAAAGGCCATTGCAATAGTCTACCTTGGATAAGACTAACGAGGTGATTATGGTCTTTTTGTTATAATCGGGAATATACAGCAGGATTTTTAAAAACGTTTTGAGTAAATAAAAGCTGGAAGAAGTGAGAGCGTTGACTTGATGCTCAAAGTTCAATTTGTCAACAATTATTACTCCTACGTTTTTAGCCTTCATCACTGGTATGGGTAATGGACCCAGTTCGTATGGCCACCAGACAGGAGACCAGTTAGGGGAAAGAGTTCCGAACAGAATTATCACTGTCTTTCCTGAATTCAGCTTGAGGCAATGCAAGCTCATCCAGGAACTGACGGCTAGCATGCAGTCATGGAATGGAGTAGCAAGTTTAGAGCCGTTTTTAAAAGCTTACAGGACGATTTGGGTGTCATCGTGTAAGAAGTCAAAGACAACCCAAAGGATCCAATCAGAATGGCCAATTCTGTGACATATATATTGAATAGAGTGGGGCTGATGGATGAGCCCTGTGGAACCCCACAAGGGAGTGAGAAGGGGGTAGATTCATATATGCCCAGGGCTACTGATTGAAGTCTTCCTGATAGGAAGGAAGAGATGAATGATAATGCTTTATCTTTGATTCCTAAAGAGCTCGGGCGGTTGATCAACAGCTTGTGGTCAACAGTGTCAAACGCTGCCGACAAATCGAGAAGGATGAGTGCAGCTGCACCCCCATCATCTAGTACTGCCCTAATTTCTTCAGAGGCTTTGATCAAGTCCATTTCTGTGCTATGCCCCGACCTAAAGCCAAACTGTGTCTCATCCAAGAGGTGATTGTTGTGTAAATAGTTGGCTAACTGAGTGTTCATTACCTTTTCCACCAACTTGGCCGGAAGTGGGAGACGCTAGATAGGTCTGTAGTTATTAGGTTCAGCCGAGTCCAGGTTGGATTTCTTCAGGAGAGGTAGTATGGAGGCCCTTTTCCATATAGATGGAAAGACTCCTTCATTGAACATAGAGCTAAAGATGGAGGAAAGACTATTTCCTATGATTTCAGGGACCCGATTTAAAATCGAGGGGGGAAATGGATCTAAAGGAGATCCAGATTTCGCCAGCTCAATCATAGCAGCTATCTGATCACTAGTGACTGGATCGAATTCTGAGAAAAAGGGAGAATTGGAGATGGATTGGTCGCTCGCCTCCCCTGCGACCGATGTGGAGGTTGTTTCAACGATTGAGTAGCTCTGTTCTACTTTCTTCAGAAAATTCAGAGCTAAAGTGTTGCAAAATGCTTGGGAGTGCTCCTTTGTTATGTTATCTGAATGAGTGGTAAGTTTGGCTACCACCTGAAAGAGTTCTTTAGTGGAATTTTTAGCACCCTCAATTAACTGAGAGTAGTAGTTGCGTTTTTCTTTAAGAATAGGGTCTTTATATTTAGATAGAGAGATCTTATAAAGAGAAAGCTCCCTCTCTTTATAGTGTGCTCTCCAGCATCTTTCCTGTCTTCTACAATTCTGTCTTTCAAGTCTAAGTGCTTCCAAAAACCAAGGAGCAGACGGGGTTTTTCTGTTGCTAGAGGATTGTTTGTAAGGTGCTAATTTATCAGCTGCCGCGTTTAGCCAACTGTTAAAAAGATGAGAGGCTTGTTCAGCATCCTCAGGCAGGTTGGGTCGGGATTGCAACAAATGGTGACTGAGCAGATTATCATCTACATTCTTCCAAGTGTGAAGATGAGGGCGGGAGTTATTGTTTAGGTTAAGATGTGATGTGGTGAGGCATTAAGTTCAATGACAATAGCATGGTGGTCTGTCCGGCTAAGGGCAAGATCTCCTTAATGGTGGTCGAGGTGCTATTGGTAAAGAGGCCATCTAACGTATGTCCAGCCCCGTGCCTTAACAGTTTGTGTAAGTCCTACCATGCTCATGGTGTCTAGTAGAGATATGGTGTTATTGTCTGAGGTTGCCTCTAGGTGAAAATTAAAATCGCCTAAAATATGGAGTTCTTTTTCGCAGGCGCAGGATTCTAGGAGAGCGCTGATGTTACAAAGAAAACAGTTTTTAGGGCCAGGAGGGCGGTAAAGTAGCATGCCTTTAAAGGTGAAGTGGTTTGCTATTGTCAGATTGAAAAGGAACCCTTCACAATCCTGTAAAGGGATAGTTTCAAAGGTTGCCCTATAGGCATCACGATATATCAGCACGAGTCCCCCTCCCGTTTAAGTGGTCTGCCCTATCTATGTACTAAAAAACCTGGTGGTACCGCAATGCAGAATTCAGGGCTATCTGTGGGGTCTACCAATGTTTCAGTGATGAAGAGCAGGTCTAATCGGTGTAATAGAGAGCGAGCGTTGATGAGCGCACCACGCGTTAGTGAAGGTGTGTTGTTGTTAGACCCAGATTGTGTTCTAGGAGAAGAGGTTAAATCCCAGGACGGGGTAGGGGCAAAGAGGTTGAAGCCACAGTTCTGGCATATGGCAGGCTTCTTAAGCAGTAGCGAGACTAAATTAAAACAGGAACATTTGCTTGACGTGGACGTGGCATTAGGTTTTCGTAGTTCCTTACCAGTATAACTCTGATGAATCTGGGTCTGGCTAGAAAAATGGCCAGAATTCCTGGTGCTCGGCGTGATCCGGGCACGGATAGGCGCAGACGTGCTTGACTTCGGTTAAGCGAGTTAAGTAGCCCTCCCTTGGAGGGGGCGTGGTCATAGTGTGAGCGAGAGCTCGTATTAAAAACAGTGGGCAAAGCAAAAAAGACTTTGAGCCGGGGTCCAGCAAACCCCCACAGCGGTCACAGGCTCTCCTCTGAAAGCTGTGTCCTGGTAAAACAAAGCAAAGAAAATAAATGGTGAGAAAATTAAATCAAAAAATTATTAAAACCGGGAGGAGTACTCCCTCTTAAGATGGCGCCCACTAACAGGGATCCAGGCACCTCCCAAAATGGCATGAATGCCTACAAGGAAAGTAAAGGGTGAAAGTTACTCAGGAGGAGCTCCTTGACTATGTTGAACATTTCCTTGCTTGTTGATGCTGGTGGGTAGGGGGGGTTTCTTGGTGTTCTTCAGGAGGTGGTGGTCTCGGTTGAGGGCGTCTTTGAATCGCTTTCGGTCCTCGAGGGTCTTACTGGTGTGCTATCATCTTTCCTTCTGTCTGCAGTTACATTTCAAGGTTTCCACAGTAATATATTTGAGGAACATGGAACAGACACCAGGATAACGCAATGCATTGTGCACACTGTCAATTGTACAGAGTTATCCCTCTGATGAATTCTTCTTTCAATATGGCTTCCACGCAATGTACGCAATGATGTCCACATACGCCTGGACGCATAAGTGCAGCCATTTCTTATGGGCACAATTAATGCAGGACTTCCACTTTAAACCACATCACAATAGCTCATGCGCCACCTCCTACTGGATGATTTAATTCCATACGAGTGCCGAACCCTTGAGGGGCTGCAAGTGGTTTAGCATGGTTCCATACAAAATGAAAGAATTTCTAAAGGTGGTCCGAACCATATCTCAGTGGGCAGTCTGCAACCCTGCCACAATGGGGGAGGAAGTCTTTTGGAAATACTGGGAATTTAGGGCTCACTCTCCCTACTCCATAAGAGCATGTATTGATACTGTAGGTAAATTTTTGAGGACGTAGATATACTTCGACTTTGTCCATACTGTAAGTTATGATTCTTTCAGATCTTTATTTTGCAGAGATCTGCATGCTGTTAAAGAAGTGCATGGATGCCTGTGTAGTGAAGTAAGGCAGCGGAAGGTTTATACCAGCATCGGCAGGGCTGGGGAGAAGTCTCGTACATCCTTTCTGCTAAATTCCCACCCATATAACACGGCAGATGCATGGATGTTATGATGGCCCTCCAATGTGAATTACATTTCTAGTGCTCTACTTGGTGGTCTCTTACCCATTGAAGCTCCTTCTGAATGTGGCATGTTGAAGGAACTAGCAATCTAACTTCCCCTCGCTGCATGCCAACTCTGCTGCTGTTAGGTTGGCTTCTCTACTCGGATAGCAGGACGCAACAAGAAAGGAGTGCAGAAGGCAGGCAGGGTGCATGGCCAAACTGGAGCCAGCACCATCCTTCACACAGCGGTCAAGCAGCCTACTTGACCCACGGCTCTATCCAGAGTTCCGTGGCGGCACCAAGAGGATGAGCATTGATGGAGTACCTTGCCAGGGAGAGCAGAGAACCTCTAACTCTTGCTCCCTGGGGCAGCTTGCTATCTGGGCAGGAGGGGATGCACTTGGCTCAGTCTGCTCCCCCACCCCTGGATGTTCAAGAGGAGCTCAGCACAGCTGGTGGTCCAGTTGCGCTCATTGCAGATAGCTGGCATCTCAGAGGATACTAAATTTAATGCAGTCGCCAAAACACAAACCAGATCAGCTAGTGCAACTGCACAGTGTAATTTCAATTCCCCACCTTCATCCCATAGAGATACCTTACTAATTGTCTCAACTAACACAGAGAGCTCCCCTCTCCCCAGATATCCTCTATAATATCTTCTGCTCCTACAGCACAAAACCCCAACACCCCAAATGTCGATTATTTCAAAAGTGAAGCTGAAACAGTTTTATATGGACACCCCCCACAAAAAGCATCTTTCGCTCATCAACCAGGCAGTAAGACAATAATGGAACACAAAATTATAACTTGTCTTGGAAGATGAGATACCTTGGAAACCAAGCGGTCTCAAGAGGCCTTTTTTCTGATGTCTCTGATGCAGAGGTGGAATCTGCCCCAGGACCAGCACTGGAGCACCTTGGGTATGAAAGTGATGAAGGGGGTCAAGCGGCAAGAGTGACAGTGAAAGTGGGGAAGAAGAGTTGTTGCATAGTGATCCTTCAGCAAATCATCTGACTCAGGGACCACTTAAGGATTTTGGGAGCCCTTTTTGGAACAGCTTTGAATTTATGATTCAATTTCAGCCCTTTCATGCCCTCTATGGCCAGGTCATGGACAGTGAACATGCACACCTGTCCAAATTCTAAGTATGTTTATGTCTAATATTCAGGGATAGTGACGTGTGTTTTCAATATTGTAACACACAGCAGCTCATTAATATTACTGCAAACACCCTCCCATTTCTCATATATCATGTCCTGTTTTGATCTGTTGTATCGTATTGGCTTTCGTATACTTTAACAAACATCCCATATAGTTTTTAAAAATTAAATGGAGACCAGCACGTCCTTTTAAACAAAACAAATGAAGAAATTGGCAAGTATTTTCTGAAATATAATTATGTGTAATTATCTTGAATAAGAATGAATGCATGTCATAATAAAAGCACATTTAAGAGACTAGGTGAAGTAAGGCCTCCCTTTACATTGCAGTGGGATGATTCAGCATTCAGTGGTAAATATATAGTTGTTCCCACGCATGTTGTTTTTAGTGATCAAATTCATGTGGTGTTTTCATATTATCAGGAAAGAAGGATGACAAAGATTCCTTCAAGAAATTCATGAAGCATGTATACGAAGTGAAACCTCTTTTGGACAGGTAACATTCTGGGATAATGATGAAAAGGGAAACTGAAGAAGGTGTTAGATATCATTTTGACTGATCTTAGAATTAGAAACCCTAGAGGTGTTTATAAGAAAATGAACACTGACTAAGGGGACAAGGTGTCTCAATTATCATAACAGGAGACGTGATTTGTGACATAATGTTTGCTGTTGCATGTCCTTGCCTTTGTCCTCTGGCGGTCTAGTAAATCACTAAGAGCTCGAAACACGTCGACATAAATTTGAGGCAAATACTGAAAGAAAGAATAATACATATTTAGGCGGAACACTAGCAGACAAACTGAATGTACTGCTTAAAAGGCTTTTTACCTCTGCAAAGAAATCCAAGCTCAAATGCGGATCCTGGTGCTGGGTGAAACAGAATAAGGATTCTTATCTTTGATTTTATATTGCAGATTTAAATAGGTATTGTTCTAAAAAGAAATGTTTGAAAGGGTATGAGGTTGTATGTTTAACACTGCAAAGGAAGAAAACCTATTTGTACCAAATTATATATATTTTACAATGCAGGTATATCTAGAGGGAAGAAAATAATTAAAAGTGTTTAGATATGGGCACAAGGTATATGTAAATAACAGGCTGAATACCTTATGAATGAACCAATTCAACTTTTTTCTAGGGAAGATCATATTTTATGTTCACTTTCAACAGGTAGGTAGCACCTCCAGCTGCACTTGCCAATCACATCATTAGTCGATAGTGAAAGCAAAGTCAAGAAGTATCGCAAGATATGGAGTGTAGAGGGACGTATTCCAGTAGTGGGTGGAAAATCAGGTAAGCGTTATAAAAACACGAGCCAATACACAGTTGTACAGAGCGTGTCTTATGGATGCCAATGCCTAGGTGACTATCGTAAAGCAGCAATGGGACCACCACAGAACATACTTTAAAGAGGGCAGTCAAGGTAGTGAAAATAGGTGCAGCAGAGGAATCAGGCATCAGTGTGCTGTTACCCGAGATATGAGACTTGTCCTCCTAAGGTGATGGAAAGGAGGCCGACTACAAGGCATGCATCAGTCTTCATTGATGTACAGCAAACCAGTCTAGGGAAGATCCATATGATCTTAAAGTACTACTTGGGCTCAAGTGAGAGGGTATCGAAGTCCCAGTTCCGGCATCCCAGTGAAGGGGTATTTTTCCTTCAGACAGGAGCAAGATTTGGTTGTCTTTAGGAGTCGTGAGAGTCTCCCAGGCCATGTTGCGTAGGTCCATCAGATGGCAAAACAGTCGCCAACTGGTCATGGTGATCTTACATTTTTTACGGGCAACATGATCTTTGGATATTTCCACGTTTCTTGATTTTTGCGAATTTAAATGTTCTATTCCACCCGGTCAGACTATTTTGTTGTTCTGCCATCTATTGTGGTGATCATTATGGCTGATCTACGCAGACCAAACCTCAAGTCCCTTTCCCTAATTTGAGGACTCCGGGTTAAGAACTTCTTCTGTTGGGCCCGTTGGAATGGTCCCAGTTTCTTTGCTTTCTTCAACACAAGTCTAGCCTTTGGTGCTGAAGAAAGTATGTTATTGGTACTAAAGCATGGGTTTTTCAAGGCAAAACAGCAGAATGTGTACAGTGGTCATGAAATCAAGGCAATGTGGAGTTTGGATTAAGTGTTTTATGCGCTCTGTATGGAAGATCCGGTGCAGCTGTTTGACCAAGTGGACCTTACACACAGACTTCATGATACGCTTGATCCATTCCAGCCATCAGCTTTATTTCACTTGAACTATGGAGTTTTGTGGAAAGTTTGGAAGTAAACAGCAGCAAGTATGGACTACAGCATATCTAAAACTGCTCTAGGAGTACCTAACAGTTATGGTACATGTAGCAGAAATGGTGCTACATGCGGTCAACCTGATGGATATCACTTGAATGGATTTGGAATCCTCGTCTTACATATTCAACAGGCCTTGACAATCTCAGACTGTAAAAGGGGCCTCGTACAGCATTTCTGAAAGACCTTACATAATCTGTACCCACCACTTGTACCTAGTCTCCCCCAACATGTACAACAAAAATGTAACTATGTCCATGTTGAACGTAATTCAGCTTTAATGACCTGGATAGGTTTGTTCATTGCATTAGGTCATATTGTCAAGCACCCTGTCAACCAGTGCCCAGGGTCTTCTTATGGCAAAGCCTGTGCTAATATTATGGCCACCATTAGGGGCTTAGGGGAGGGATCTAAATATGGGAACAGTGCAGATGAGACAGAGAATTTCCTACAGCTGGATCAGTCTCAGAACAATGCGCTAATTAAGGGCTTGATGTACTAAGAACTGGTTGCAAAATACTGGTCGCAATTTGCTACCAGTATTTTTGTGACCAGTGTGGTAATTAGGGAACCTACCTATGAATGAATAGCTCGGTTCGCAAATTACAGAATTCCTAGTGGGTCCCAATTCTTCCTACCTTGTGAATATTAATAAGGTAGGTCCGAAATTGCGAGCCACTAGAGATCACAGCTGTCAGTAGGATGGTGGCCTGCAGAGGTCAGCAGACCACCATGACTGTGATTGCTTTTAAATAAAGCAGTTTTTAAAACAAAATGCAACCCGTTTTCCTAAAGGAAATTTTGTGGGAAAAAATGAAGTGTTAGTTACATTTTTCAGACCAGGCAGTGGTTCATAGGTTCATGTTTGTCAACATTGACAAAGGGGAAGGGGTCCTTTCGGTTTAAGAATGGTTTACCACAAACTCTGGGAAGGTAGTAACAGATTAATGTTTTGCGACCAGAATTTGGTCGTAAAACATTAATACATACCAATCAGATTTGTGTTTGAATGCCTGCTCATTTTACATCAAGAAGCCATATTTTGAAGATGCTGGGGATCAGCTACCGCCTTCATTTGGGGGTTCAAGTTGCACAGACTTTCCTGTAAAAAAATTAAGCATAGATCGACAGATGAAGGATTATTCTTTGTTGGATTTTGTTTGATTTTACTGGGCCTCACATTCCAGAACAATTTATATTTGAAACAATCGATGACTAGGTGCCCACTCCTGAGGCAGATCTGCGGAGCCAGGAGATAGCTTGTGGGGAGGAGTTAGATCTTATATTTGGTGGCAAAGGTTGTGAACAAGTTACTTACCTTCGGTAATGGTGACCGCAGAACCCCCAAGCTGAATCCAGAGATGTTCAAGCAATAGCTCCAGCATGCCACTAGTCTCCGCCATATGACTCTGCAGTGACCTTGCACTGCCCTGAAAGTGATGCGGCACAGCTGCATATAGGCACCAATCTGGATGTCCGTTTCTGCACTGTACTATTTCTGCGCCCTCAGACGCGGCTCCGCAGAGATAAATTGCAGGTGACCGTGTGCAGAAGTCTCATGGGACGTTTTAGAATGTGCAGATATCCACTCCACAGAACAGGGAGGCTGGTGATGAATTTGTGATTAGATAAGAGTAACCCCTAGAAAGAGCATTATAGAAGTAACTTGTTCTTTTGCTGGATACTTTGAACTGCATTTTTCTCACCTGTGGAACAGATACCCATGCAGTCAACACAGGCACCTTCAATTGGCCGCAACCCAGGTTCTCCTACAAAAGAGAGAAAAACATGAGACATATTGGTGCATACCCTCCCAAAGAAGAGGGAGATAAGACAGAACACCGTCACAACAGCCTGGGGTTTGACATCTATTGTGGGCCACTATCCTTGCGGAAATTGTTCGGTGTGGCATCTAACCTCTGCCACCAAAACACTAGACCTGAACAACGATCTGAAATGGACCTTAAGAAGACACACCAACTGCAATAGCACGCACGTGGTATATATGATCACGTGCCCTTGCAATTTACAGTACATCGGAATGACCTGCAGTAGAATTACAACCCGCATATGAGAGCATAGAAGTAACGTTAAATGCAAGAAGTCCACAACAAAGATGAGCAACCACTTCTTAGAAGTAGGACACACTCCAAATGACATGAGATGGGTGGTGTTGGAAACCCTGGAACATATTGACACAAATGCTGAGAGGAACCTATTACAGAAAGAACAACGATGGGTCCATCGTCTGGGTACCTATCGCGAGGGTCTCAATGATCAAATCACATGGAGACAGGTAATGAGATGAAATTTACCTTCACATGTTATAGGATGAATACAGTTCAAATAATTGCAAACATAGGACTAATCGTCAAAAACTGCAAGCACCTGACCACACTAATCAATGGGCATATTGAAAAACAAAAATTCTTTCATAAATGCCCACTGAATAATATACAGTAATTGAGCTCGATAAAAGCGTTCCATCAAGACATGCTTCTTAGCAACCGCTCTCTAAAAATGAATACCTTTAACACCAACCTTAAGATACAATTCCCCCATATGCGCGTGAGGATCACAATAGAACAGGGGGCCCACTGTTATGAAATATGTACATACAGCCCATTCGGAATGAAGCAATATGAACATAAGGCTGAAGAATTAAGAGAGATATGATATATTTGAACCCCATAGACTTTTTTCTGTTCATACCGCAGAACGAACATGTGAGGTATCGCTTTTTACAAATAGGATAATTTCTTGCTCTATATTAGGATGTTGTAAACAAGGTGAAACTCATCGCCTAACACAGATTACATCAGAAAAACTTCCTTCATGGGAGTTCTAAATCCCCACTGATATGCAACCTTGACCAAAGACGTTTGTTGACACAAACGTATACTGGCGATTTTTTACAAATATCACAAAAGAATACTTGAATATTACAACAATCTAATTTATGCGATACCCACCATCTAAATTAAATTTCACCAACTTTGTACATAATTGAGAAAAACTTTATTGAGAGCGGCTTGTAAGAACAATCTCCTTAGTTTAGTAGTCTGTCTTCGCTATCTATCGACATCACTTGAGCCAATCAGGGCTACCGTTACATAAATAGGGCCTGAGCACTCCGGTCAGGTAAAATTCAGGAGGGGAGAGACCGAACCAGAGGCTACAAGCTGCACCTCAAGTAAGTGACCGAGATGTCAACAGAGTTATTTTTCCAGCCTAGCACGAGCCTTAACTGAAGCGATTTTTTACTTTAGATTTGAGATAATTCTTCGCGTATTTGATTTCTTTTCTTTCCCTTGCTAAAGGAGGGCAGCCTGCGCGTCTCTCCTGACACCCTATGTGGAACGTTTGGTGATTTAAAAAGGTAAAGCATCCGTTTATAACAGCGAAAGACTCTGCCTAAAATGGGCATTTGCCATTCTCTAGTACCCACGAATTTCAAACTAATGACAACTTTTAGGAAATGTATGTACATGTATTATTTTATCGAGTGGGATAATCACGATCGGCACAGGCCCATCAATATCTAATTAACGTACATGCATGAAAGCGGAACCGATGACCATAGGCGGAAAATGGCTGTTGAGGGTCCTACACATTTTTTATCAAGATCCCTCGAGGCCTTAGGGCTTCACTCCTTTTTGATTCTGAGGAAAAGTATTTCATCATTATAACAATTTTCCAAAATGAAGAAAGCCAGTCTGACAAAATCAGGCTGACGAAACGTCACTTTGGAGAAATGCCACAATGATGCAATACCTTACTCTCGAAAATAGCATGTTTTCAATGAAAGGTAGATTTGTATTTTTTATAATAAAAAATAAACACCACTCAGGTAAATATAAAAAAGGGGGTCAGATGACAAGGGGGGCGTTGTGTAGAGGGGTAAAGGGGATTCGTTGTAGGGTTTAGAGAAAAATGGGGTGGAGGAATAGGAAATGGAGCAAGGCACTTTAGTGGAACGGATTGGGTAGAAAAATTGTGATGGTGGAGTAAAAAGGGAGTGTTAAGAGGGGAAAGATCTTTCACACAAAAAACCCCCCAAAAAAACAAGCAGAGAGTTTGAGAAGGGGAGCTAAGGGAGAAAATCCCACCCCCCTTTGAAATACATAAACTGAAAACTTACTAGAAAAAATGCGTTTTTCTACAACAAAAACTTTTCATCAATCTGGTTCAAGGAAAGAAATTTGACAGAACCAGTTTCTTCGAGTGTGATTTCCATTGAAAACATACACAACCGGTAAGAATGGTGTTAAGATTCACCTCATTGGTGACGCCTGTACAATTAGACTTTCCGGTGCTAGGTGTTGTGTGAGGTCACCAGGGCCTGATCTGTGTCATTTAGGAACAGGTCAGCTTAGTGGAGGAGTCAAGCCAGGTTTCATCCAGGTGGCCATAAGTGCCTCATTAAAAGTCAACAGCACTCAATGGAGGCAGCACTGTTTGGAGGATTTGCAACAGTAAATTCAATTTAGTCTAAACGCACAAGTTACTAACTTGTGTAACGATATATCTGTAAGAGACAGTAGTTAGTGACAGATACCTTACCTTAGAATATCCCCAGGCGTCAGGCTGGATCCGGAAAGTTTTTGCATAGCAGTACCCTTCCGCGTCGGTAGGCGGCGTCGTGCGGCTCCGCGTCCGTCGTCGGCGTCGTGATCGCCGGGATGACGTCGCGGGCAGTACTTAGACGCCGCCCCTGCGCGCTGACGTCAGTTCTGTACACGACTTTCCGCGCCAGGAACGCAGAGCCATGCAAGAAGCTGACATAGGTGTCTGAAAAATACTAGGGCCCTGAAAGGGATGTCCTTAACCCTAGAAATCAGTTCGCAGAACGGGGAGGATGGGCGGGGCGGTAAGGAATCTGTCACTAACTACTGTCTCTTACAGATATATCGTTACACAAGTTAGTAACTTGTGCATCTGAAAGAGACACGTTAGTGACAGATTCCTTACCTTAGAATAGATACCCCAGCAATACCAACCCCGGTGGTGGGTCTGCGAACAAAGATCAGACAAGGAAGTCCCGGAGGACAGAACGGCCAAAGAAGCCGTCCCTCCGGACCTGACTGTCAAGGCAGTAATGCTTTGTAAACGTGTGCAGCGAGGCCCACGTAGCTGCCTGACAGATATCCTGCAGCGGAACACCGCGGCCCAAAGCCGTGGTAGCAGCCGTTGCCCTGGTGGAATGGGCACGCAGCCCAACAGGAGGCTCCTTCTTAGCCAAAGAATAGCAGGCTTTGATACACAAGGTTACCCAGCGGGAGATGGTTCTCTTGTGCACCGCCCGACCTTTTTGGCGCCCACGTAGCCAACAAAGAGCTGGTCATCCACCCGGAAGTGTTGTGTGCGGTTAATATAAAAGGAAAGCGCACGTTTTGGGTCCAGACGGTGGAGCCTCTCTTCCTCTCTGGAAGGATGCGGAGGCGGAAAGAAGGGGGACAAAGTGATGGTCTACCCAATGTGGAAGGCAGTAACCACCTTTGGCAAGAAGGACGGACGCGTCCTAAGAACAACCTTGTCTGGATGGACAGACAGAAAGGGAGGTTTGCATGATAGAGCCTGGAGCTCACTCACCCGCCGAGCGGAGGTGATGGCCACCAGAAAGGCTGTCTTCAGAGTTAGAAGACGAAGAGGACAGTTATGTAGAGGCTCAAAGGGAGCGCACATGAGAAAGGTAAGAACCAAGTTCAAGTCCCACTGAGGCATCACAAACGGAACAGGAGGGATGAGGTGTGTAATGCCTTTTAGAAACCTGTTAACAACAGGGGACTTGAAAAGGGAGGGCTGATCAGGAAGCCTGAGGAAGGCCGAAATGGCACAAAGATAGCCCTTGATGGTACCCAGGGCAGAACCCTGTTGGGCCAGTGAAAGAAGGAACAGAAGAACCTCAGAAAGAGGGGCAGAGAGGGGATTCACAGCCTTTGCTGTGCACAATGCCACAAACTTGTTCCACCTGCAGGCGTATACCACCTTAGTGGAGGGACGCCTGGCTGCCAGCATCACATCACAAACTTCGGGAGGCAAGTCGAAAGGAATCAACTGCCGCAGCTCAATCTCCACGCAAGCAGGTGGAGGCTGGACAGGTTCGGGTGGAGGACCGTCCCTGCTGCTGCGACAGAAGATCCTCCCGAAGAGGCAGACGGATCGGGGGATCGACGCTCATACTGAGTAGCTCGGGATACCAAACTCTTCGAGCCCAGTCCGGAGCCACAAAAATGACTTGGGCCCGGTCGCGCCCGAATCTTCTTCAACACTCTGGGTAGAAGTGGTATAGGCGGAAAGGCGTACAACAGACCGCAACTCCACTCGCGACGAAAAGCGTCGCCGAGCGAGTGCCGCCTTGGAAATTCCATCGCGCAGAACTGATGACATTGCGCGTTCTCTTCGGTGGCGAATAGATCTAACCAAGGCTCTCCCCACTGCAGAAAGAGACCTTGCCCCACTTCCGAGTGAAGACGCCATTCGTGATCCATCATGCACCTGCGGCTGAGTTCGTCCGCCCTGGCGTTCAGGGAACCTGCCAGGTGTTGAACCATCAGGAACATGCCCTGATGTTCCAGCCATGTCCAGAGGCGCAGAGCCTCCTGACAGAGGGTCCACGACCCCACCCCGCCTTGTTTGTTGCAGTACCACATGGCGGTGGTGTTGTCTGTGAACACCTGCACTACCTTCCCTTTGACAGAGGGAAGGAATGCCTTGAGTGCAAGTCGGATCGCCCGGAGCTCCAGAAGGTTGATATGGAGCCGGGACTCCGCCGGAGACCAGAGGCCTCTGATCTCCGCCTCTCCCATGTGACCGCCCCATCCCAGAAGGGACGCGTCCGTCACAACTGTGTGCTCTGGCTGGGGAAGGGAGAGGGATCTGCCCATGACCCATTGCCGGTTCGAGAGCCACCACTGCAACTGTTTTGCAGCCCCCTCCGAGATCTGGACGTGATCGGACAGGTTGCCCTGGTGCTGCGCCCACTGGAACTTCAGGTCCCACTGCAGAGCCCGCATATGCCATCTGGCATAACCGACCAGCAGGAGGCCATGAGGCCATGAGGCCCAGCAGCCTCAGGGTCATCCGTACCGAAACCCAGGATAAAGGCTGAAAGATTGGAATCATAGCCTGAATATCCCGGACTCGCCGTTCGGGAGGATAGGCCCGAAACTGCGTTGTGTCCAGAACTGCTCCGATGAAAAGGAGCTGTGGAGAAGGAACCAGATGCGACTTCGGCACATTGATGGAGAACCCCAGCGAGTGCAGGAGTTCGGCCGTAGTCTGGAGGTGGGAGACGACTGCCTGGGACGAGCCCGCCTTCAGCAGCCAGTCGTCGAGGTAGGGGAAGACTGGAACCCCTGCCCGGCGCAGATGAGCTGCGACCACCGCCATCACTTTCGTGAAGACCCGAGGGGCACTTGTAAGGCCAAAGGTGAGCACGGTGAACTGAAAATGCTTGAGGCCTACCGTGAACCGTAGGTAACGCCGGTGGGCCGGCAGGACGGGGATGTGGAAATAAGCGTCCTGCAAGTCCAACGCTACCAACCAGTCTCCAGGGCAGTCAAGACCTGAGCTAGGGTGAGCATCTTGAACTTCTCCTTCCGGAGGAAGCGATTGACGTTCCGGAGGTCCAAGATAGGACGCATGTCCTCCTTGTTCTTTTTGGGCACCAGAAAGTAGTGGGAGTAGCAACCACGTCCTACTTCTGGGGTCGGAACATGCTCGATGGCCCTCTTGGCCAAGAGGGCCGTGACTTCCTTCTGCAGAAGCACCAAGTGACCCCCTGACATGCGGTGGAATTGAGGTGGCATGGCTGGGGGGGTGGTCTCGAAGGGGAGGGAGTAGCCCCTTCGGACAATGTCCAAGACCCACCTGTCCGAGGTGATGGGACGCCAGTGGTGAAGGTGATGGCGGACCCTGCCCCCTACTGGCGTGCTGTGCACCTGAAAGGAAGGACTAGGAGGCCGCGGACGGGTTGGAGGTAGTGGCCTGACCCGCACACTGGTTGCCCGATCCGCCACGGCGATATCCACGTCCTCGGCCACGCGAAGACGCTTGCTGCGCGGGCCGGTGGCAGGGCAGCTGACGTGACTGGGCGCCCCTTCCATGGCCACGAAAGGGGCGAAAAGCAGAGGTGAGCGGAGGGCGTACAACAGAAAGGCCCAGGGACTTGGCAGTAGCCCGTGAATCCTTAAAACGCTCCAGCGCATGGTCTGCTTTTGAACCAAAAAGACCGACTCCATCAAAGGGCATGTCCATGAGTGTATTCTGGACATCACCCGAGAAACCAGTTTTCTCAGCCAGGCGTGGCGACGTAGCGCCACCGTCGTTGCAAGCGATCTGCCCAGCGAGTCGGCGGTATCAAGGCCACAACGTATGGTGTATTTAGCCGCATCTCTTCCTTCCGCAATGGCGCGGGTAAGCAGTGTCTGGACTTCCTCAGAACACTGCGGCAAAACAGCCGCCACCGAATCCCACAGGGAGTGGGTATATCGGCCCAAAAGGCAAGCGGTGTTGACGGACCGCAAGCCAGCACTGGAGGAAGAAAAAGCCTTCTTCCCAAATTGGTCCAGGCGTTTGGATTCCCTATCCGGAGGGGCGGTAGGGAAGGCGGTTTGGGAGGCAGAGGCTTGGACAACCAAGCTCTCGGGGGTGGGATGTTGGGAGAGAAACAAGGGGTCGCCCGGAGCAGGGCGATGGCGTCGGGCCACGTTCCTATCCACAGGAGCCCCTGTGGTGGGCTTGGACCAGGCGCCCAAAAGAACGTCAGTGAGTGCATCATTAAACGGCAGCACAGTCTCCGAGGAGGAAGCAGCCGGCTGAAGCACTTCCGTCAGGAGATTAGTCCTGACAGCCACGGTAGGTAATTGGAGATGTAAGGCTCCAGCTGCTCTACGCAACACTGTTGCGAAATTAGCTCCCTCCTCCGTAGCCACGGGAGGAGACAGCATGCCAGTGTCAGGGGAGGTGTCTAGACCACTGGCATCCCCAAGTTCCTCAGCCCAGTCCTGATCATACTCACACTGTTGTGTGAGAGGGTCTTCGGACCCCTCCCAGCTCTCTTGGTCCTCCTCAGGTTCAAAATATGGAGGAGGAGGGACATTTGGGATCCAAGGTCTCATCGGCGCCGGAGCCGGCGTCGAGCGACGTTGGTCCGGCTCCATGTTTGGAGCCGGAGACCAACGCCGTCCGGAGCCCCGGACCGCGTCAGGAACGGCACCGGGGACATCGGCGTCGGCGGAGGCGTGGTTAGGTCAACCGGCGTCGATGGGGGTCGCGGCACCACCGGAGCCGGGATCGAGGCCGGGGCCGGAGCCGAGGCCGGGATGAAGGCTGGTGGGTCAGGCGGCGCCGGGACCAGAGTCGTCGGCGACGCCGGGGCAACCCCATCAGGGCCCGCGGGGCCCGAAGGCGCACCGGAGGGACCTTGAGGCCCGAAGAGGCGGGCCATGGCCGACAGGAATTCCTGTATTTCGGCCGGAGTCGCCCCCGAACCCGGAAAGGACGGGTAATGCGGGGGACCCTCCATAGGCACATCCGGGGCGGGGACGGTGCCGACTGGGGCCTCAGCCGAGTCGCGAGACCGGCGAGGCGAAGTCTTAGAGCGATGACGCTTCTTCGACTTTTTGTGCTTCGACTTACCCGAGGAGCGCGAAGACTTGGACTCCGACGACCGGCGGGGACTCCGCGACCGGCCCCTCGACCTCTCCCGGGACCGGGGCTTGGTGCGGCGCGGAGCCGACTGCCGGACCTCGAGCAGCTTTCGAGACCGCTCTCGCAAAGCCTTCGGGTGAAGTTTACGGCAGTCAGGGCACGACTTTGTGTCGTGGTCTCGGCCGAGACAGAAGAGACACTCCAGATGCGGGTCTGTGATCGACATCATTCGACCACAGGCGTCGCATGGCTTGAAGCCGGGCATCCCTACGACACCTAGGAGTCGATGAAGACTCGAAAGAAAGTGAAAAAATTCACAAAAAAGTTAGTCAAAAAGTGACTAGGGCACTGCTCTTCCCGGATCTGCGCTTACTGGCGCGGAAAAAGAAGAACTGACGTCAGCGCGCAGGGGCGGCGTCTAAGTACTGCCCGCGTTGTCATCCCGGCGATCACGACGCCGTCGACGGACGCGGAGCCGCACGACGCCGCCTACCGACGCGCAAGGGTACTGCTACGCAAAAACTTTCCGGATCCAGCCTGACGCCTGGGGATATTCTAAGGTAAGGAATCTGTCACTAACGTGTCTCTTTCAGATATTAGGCTGTAAGTCAATGACTTCCGCTGCTCTGTGTACCAAAACTGAAAGGAAGCAATTTCTTCCATTGGTGGATGAAGAGTCAAATTCAGTCTCTGGAGAGGTGTCCAGCTCACTTGCATTCTGCAAGTCCAAATAAAGTCCTTCATCAGCACAATGAGGGGGAAGCAGTTTGTCAACATTCTCATTGTGGGTGACAGGACAAGTGTATCCTGCATGAATCGCTGAGTCCAAGCACTATTCTAGCTTGCTCCATAAAAGTTTAATCTTCTTGTTGCAAAACCATTGAAGACTTTCCAAGAGACCACAGTCCGCTTAATTTTTAACTGAACAAGAAAGTGCATGTTTTACATGTGTTGGTGATATACCATATCTAGTGGAAGAGTTTGATAGATTTCAGAGTGTTAACATATATATGTGATTGAACAGTTAAAGTGCAGTTATGGTTACAAAACCAACACCTAAAACCACTGAAATTCACAAGTTATGATTAGGTAAACTAACTTTAACTTGCACCCTCATCATACACTGCTTATGACCTTACATATGGCATCACTCCTGACATGTTAAATTACATCATTGATGACAGCAGCCAGAGCTACCAATAATGTGTCTTTCGACATGCACAGTGGGGACTAACCACAGAATCAGTCGCTGAGCCCAACCCATCTGCAAGTGACCAACCCATACTGCGCATGGCCTTTGGCTGCGCACAGCAGGGGTTGACCGTAGGGCATTAGCTCCAGCAGGCCCCACGTCCAACCCTCGGGTGGCAGCCAAACCCCCAATACTCACAGCCTTTCTAACGTAGCAGAGTAGTCACAGGACCTCAAATATGAGCAGGCCATGCATCCAACCCTGCACATTTGGCCAATCTCTGCTGTGAAAAACCTTTGGCGATTATGGTTCACCGAACCATAACTGGTGAATTTCAGTGGTTTTTGGGTTTTGTTTTTTAACTCTACCTGCACTTTAACTGCGGTTTTCAAAGTGAATTTCTGAGTTTTTTTTTTTTAAACACATTTAAGCTATTATAACAGAAGTTAACCATAACTTTACTATAACCTCTGTTTTTTCGATGATTTTTTTTTTTTATAAACCACATGAAAATGTTCCTTCTGCTTAACCACTTACTTACAGTCAATGCCCACAAAGCAGAGGCCTGTGGCGAGGCCCTGGGCCAACCCACCACAAGCACCTACCCCCGCTGCCTTCAGCCATGCACAGTGGGGAAAACAATAGGGCCTGGCTACAATCTGTTCTGGAGGTGGGCAGACACCGCTGCACACTGTCTTTGGCCATGTGCAGCACGGGTTGGCTGCTCCCAACCGCAATGTGTGGCTCTTGGACAAGTGCAGCTGTAGTGCACAGAATTCTCCCACCCCCAATACAGGATTCACAAATCCTGAGGACCTAGAATGGAAACGAGGATTGGAAAATCCTAAGATAAAAATCAACTTTAAAAAAAATATTTATACCACTTACAACACAGTGCTCATCAGAAATTTTTCTGATTCAGCCAACCAATCAGAGTGTAGCAGACTGGAGACTCCGCAGCTGGATTCGCAAATGGGCAATGCACGAATTCAGAAAAAGCTCCCTCAGCCAATGGTGTACCTTTATTTATTTTTTTAACTGGATTAGCGAATCTTAATGGATTTGTAAATCTGTGGATGATCTGTGAATTTACGGTCCAGTTATCTATAAACTTTAACCTCTTCATGCTCAGACCGGAACACTTTTTAACAGCTAATTTCTACAAAACTACTGAACAGATTTACACCAAACCAAGCAAAGCAACTTCTTAGTGTAAGGTTTTACTTACACACCAAGCTTGGTGTAATTTTGTTCAGCAATTATTTTCTGCAACGAGGTTCAAAGAATAATATGTGACTTCAAATTGGAAATGTCACTGTTGGACTTGGCATCTTTGGCTTGGTTTCCCCTGTCTTTTTGCCTCTACCTCCTGTATTTTTTATGCTGTGCTGGAATTCGTTTTTGCTGGCTTAGATGCTTTGGGCACTTTGCCACTGCTGATCAGTGTCACAGTGCAAGTGCTCCCTGTGTCAATTGTTATTACAATTGGTTCTCCCTGATTGGCGTATTTGATTTACTGGTAAGCCCCTAGTAAAGTGCACTTAGTGTGCCAGGGCCTGTACATCAAATGCTACTAGTGGGCTTGCAGCACCAATTGTGCCACCCACATGAGTAGCCCTGAAAAGGAATCTCAGACCTGCCACTGCAGTGTCTGTGCGCAGTTTGTTGAATGCCAATTCGACCTGGCAAGTGCACCCACTTGCCAAGCCCAAACCTCCCCTTTTCTTACATGTAAGACACCCCTATGGTAGGCCCAACGTACCCCCATGGGCAGGGTGCAGTGTTTGTGAAAGGTAGGACATATACTGGTGTGTGTGACATGTCTTGAAAGTGAAATAATGCCAATTTCGTTTTTCACTATTGAAAGGCTATCTGTCCCATAGGATAGAATGGGAGGTACTTTGTAACCTCTTATAAGTATAACTCCCCATTGGGACAAGATAGAGAAATAAAGATTAGACTCTCTGAACTCAAAAGTTAATGATACATCTTTTAGTAAAGATGGTTTTTAAATTATGTTTGAAAATGCCACTTTTAGAAAGTAAATGATTACGTTCTGGGGCGACATTCAGCCCCAAATCCAATGGCACAGCGAAAATGCTATTTGCACAATTCTTCCATGTATACAATTTTAATCCTGGTTTTTTCTTTCCTTTTATCATTTTTTCTCTCGAATCCCTCTGTTTTAATTTCACTCAGTACGGTGTCATGCCAATTTTCAAGGTTTCTCATGTTCAAGTTCATCCATCCGGACCTTTATCCAAGAACAAGTACAGACGCAAAAGTTCATCAGAAGCAGTGTTTTATTAACCCAATGCATTTCGGGCAATTCATGCCCTTCATCAGGGGTAACTAAAAAAATCAATGGAACAAGCATTACTATTACATGCAGTGCTATATAATCCAACCAATGTAACAGTCCATAACACGAAAGCTGCACCCAAGTTTCATTTCCAACAACATATTTCACAATGTTTTCATATAAAAATGCAATTCAATACCATGCGATATATTGTTACCGCTATTCTAAACCATAGTTGGTACTAGCGCTCTTCCTCTTTTTTTGTGCCTCTTTTTTTTTTTGTGTGCCTCTCTTAACAGCCAGTGATACCTCTGACATGCAGCTGAACCCTATACATGACTCCTCATCCTTTTAATTTTAACCATCTTACTTTCATTCTGATGTTGACCATCCCTTCCAAACCATCATGCTCGTAGCCCTTTTCTCCTCCCGGGACTAGTTACGCGACCCACACATGATTTATTATGTCCTAACAATATGTCATTCCCCCAGGCAGTTCGTTTAAATTGGCGGTTTAACAATACACGGAAAACATTTTCTCCGGAACAGCGAGAGGAGAAGGGACATGTTATTGAGTTGAGGCAGGTATGTTAAATGATTGAGAATGCGATTTTGTTTTACCAAGTTAGCGGTTTAACCAGTTTGAGTGCTTATGAAGATGTATGTGAGTAAGTGGGCAGGAAGAGTGGGGAGATGTGGGGTTGTTTGTATTTGAGTGGTGCAGCGTGACTGTGTCAGAGATAGAAAGGTGTATTGCATGAAGTGGATATTAGAGTGGGGAGGTACGTATGGTAGTGTGGAAGAGTGAGTAAGTGAGAATGAGAGGGAGTGTATTGATGATGTTTGGTTAAAAAAAAGGGGGAATGACATATTGTTAGGACATAATAAATCATGTGTGGGTCGCGTAACTAGTCCCGGGAGGAGAAAAGGGCTACGAGCATGATGGTTTGGAAGGGATGGTTAACATCAGAATGAAAGTAAGATGGTTAAAATTAAAAGGATGAGGAGTCATGTATAGGGTTCAGCTGCATGTCAGAGGTATCACTGGCTGTTGAGAGGCACAAAAAAAGAGGAAGAGCGCTGGTACCAACTATGGTTTAGAATAGCGGTAACAATATATCGCATGGTATTGAATTGCATTTTTATATGAAAACATTGTGAAATATGTTGTTGGAAATGAAACTTGGGTGCAGCTTTCGTGTTATGGACTGTTACATTGGTTGGATTATATAGCACTGCATGTAATAGTAATGCTTGTTCCATTGATTTTTTTAGTTACCCCTGATGAAGGGCATGAATTGCCCGAAATTCATTGGGTTAATAAAACACTGCTTCTGATGAACTTTTGCGTCTGTACTTGTTCTTGGATAAAGGTCCGGATGGACGAACTTGAACATGAGAAACCTTTGAAAATTGGCATGACACCGTACGTGTGGAATTAAAACAGAGGGATTCAAGAGAAAAAATGATAAAAGGAAAGAAAAAACCAGGATTAAAATTGTATACATGGAAGAATTGTGCAAATAGCATTTTCGCTGTGCCATTGGATTTGGGGCTGAATGTCGCCCCAGAACGTAATCATTTAATACTCAGGTGCCACCAGGGTAAGGCATCATACCAATGAGCACGCATCATTGATTATATGTTGAGGACTAAAGTTGATGAATTTGAATTAAATAGGTGTGCATCCCCTACCTTTGTAAATGGACTTTTAGAAAGTAGGCATTTTCTTGTTTAACCATTCTGTGTGCCTCTGCCTGTTTATGGACTGTCTAGTTTTGGAGTGACAGGAGCTGGGGATGCGCATTCACTGTAGACAGCCACGGGGGATGAGGTGTGCCTGGCCCTTCCTGGATGACTCAGAGCTGAGCTGAATAGACATTGGCTTAATTTAGAGTAGTGAGAGGAGTTTTCCTTGCACCTGAATAGGGCGCGTCTCCCTTGCACAATGCTGTCTCCACCCCCGGTGGTCATACTGCACCAGTGAGGACAGAACTGGTTTGGACCGGGCTCAGAGACCCTTGCACGAAGAGAACAAAGACAAAAAGGGGTATAAGTAGTAAACCTTAAACCCCAGAACTTTAGATTACTTCTGGACTCAAGAGGAACCTTTGCCAAGGAGAAGAGCTGTGAGGAGGAGTACTGCCCCATTGCTGTGTGGGGTTGACCTGCAGTTGCTGTTTCTGCCAAGGAAAGGACAAAGACTGGAACTTTGCTGTGAACCTGCTTGAAGAAGATCTCCAAGGGCCTGTGTGTGGTGGCATCCTGTTCTGAAGTCTCAGGGACACAAAGACTTCACCCCAGTTCCCCTGAACTCTGTTGCTGAGAGTTCTGACCTGCCAGGAGGTGCCTATTCTAGTTGTGGGCCTCTGGAGGTTGTCCCTGCTGCTGGGAGCTGGAAGAAAAGAAGAACTCAACGCATCGCTCTTCTTGAGGCTGTTTTTCTGACGCAGCACCGCCGTGCAAGAAGAATCTCCATGCATCGGCACTGCAGAACCGACACAGCGCCTGTTGCGGCTGCAAGAACCGACGTATCAAGGGATCGCAGCAGAAGAAACCAACGCAGCGCCGGGCGACGCAGCATCAATTGCCGACGCATCCCGGATTTCCATGCATCGTACCTGTGCGGCAAGTCTTCCCGACGCATCACCCGTGGACCAGAACCGTCTTGGAGTCAACTCATGACTTCCCCCTAAAGACCGGATTCGACGCAGCACTTCTCCTGGATGCAGCAGAACTGTTGTATCACCTCCCAAGGTCTCAGGAACCGACACATCTCTTTGTTTCTCAACGCTTCCCATCTGTGCAGCTGTTTGGTCTTGTGAATTTTGACGCATCTACAGGTACTTTGTGTAGAATCACGCATCCATAGTTTTCTATGTCCCCAGTTACTTGAAACCTTTGAAAAGTCATATTCTTATTACATGTATGTTGAATTTTTGTCGTTTTGGTCTTGTGGAGTTTAGATAAAGATACTTTATTTTTCTAAACTGGTGTGCTGTCCATTTGTGGGGTTATCTTTGTGTGTTTTGAGTACAAATATTTTACACATTGCCTTTGGGATAAGTCTGTGTGCTTGTGCCAAGCTACCCAGGGGGTGAGCAGGGGTTATCTAAAGTGTGTATCCCCCATACCCTGACTAGAAGCAAGGGTCCCTATTTGGACAAAGGTACCTACCTCTGGCAACTAGAGACCCCCATTTCTAACAGTCACTTTTTGGGCCCCAACTTGAGAGATTTGAACAAAACTTGGCTTTAAGAACCCAAAGTAGATTTACTTCTTTGTGCAAAGTTTTGTGCAGATTCTTCTAAAGACGCCAAAGTTCTACTTAGAAAACCAAAAATGCTGTTTCAACGGAAACTCTGACCTAACCATGTAATATATATTTATTCTACAGTGCAAGGCATGCACTGTGAGGCAGATATTCGCTCGGGTAATTGAGGTCCATTTACAACTCTCTGGATCAATAGTTTTGTAAAGAATTTAAAAAACAACAAAAGAAAAGGAAATAGGCAACTTCTTTAGTGGCCTTAGTATAATCAGGGATTGAAGACATTGTATCAATAAAAACGCCTTTGACACAAAACACAATTTTCACTTTAATATTTTACATCATTTTCTATTGCTTGAATCGTGTAATTCTTATAAACAAACAGCAGCACATTTTAAATTGTACAGGAAACAAAGGTTTAGGATCAGGGATGTCTAAAAAGCTGGAACACTTGAGAGATGTGACACCAGCCAGAGCTAGGCCATCAAATGAATAACAGAAGAGCCACACTGTAGTCAGTAAATACTCGAAAAGTCGAAACACGAGCTGAGCCAGAAGAATCGGCTGCACTTCACCATTCTTGTCCTCATCAAATGCTACAACTGCGGGGTGTCTGGGTGTCGCTCAAGACTTTTACACAGTGTCCAGTCATGCTCCCTCTAAGAGCATGAGAAATATGCCCAACACTTTGCTGGTTAGTTCTGTAATCCTTACCCTTCACCTTCAAGCGAACATTCATGTATGCATCCTGGCTCAGCTGCCATCACTGGGCATTCACTTGAAACAGACAACAAATATTAAGGGTCTACAGTATGATGGAACAATGTAAGGGTTACAGAAGAGCTTATCCTAGGATGGGTTAGATGTGGGTCAGAGGTGAGAGATTGTTCCAAACATGTAGTGAGGCAATTCTTGGCCTAACACTGGAAGGTATCAGGCTTTATCATCTCTCTGTGGAGTCAAGCCACAGAAGCAGCAAACATGACTCCCACAGCTCTACTACGGTTGTGCAATACTTCAGGTAGGAGACCACTGTGTCTCTCAGGCAGGCCATCTTAAGAAGGAAGCTCAAACTAGGCAGCAGTTACAGCCCTTTGCCCTCAATCAGGCTCTCATTATCCCTGCATGGAGAATGATGCCAACTGAAACAGCTTTTTGGAAAAATGTGGCCTATCCCATTTCAAACATCCAACACATTTTACAGTTTCTATGTGCAATCGAAGCGCATGGCAACCAACAATGAAATGCCTTGCGGTGGTACCATTAGTGCCACTGTGAGACAGTGAGTGGGGATTTGAAAGAAAATTAATAAAATTCCTTGATGTAGGAGTCTTTTGAGCTGGAAGACCACTCTTAAGTAGTGTGCAAATACCCGTCCAGTCTTTTGGAGTACATATGATTTACATCAGGAAGACAATCCTAAAACCCCAGGGCAACAAAAACATGAACCACTCGGTAAGAGACCTTTCTGATTGATCTGTGCAATTACATTAGTCAGCGGAGCAAAGTTATATTTTTTAGGATGGAACAGGTCATGCTCTTATAAGCATGAAAACATACCAAGGAAGGTTATAAGGTATAGGATCTAAAAGTTAGCAACCACTTTACAGCAGTCTGTCAAAGGTTATACAGTCATAACCTTAACTAACAACTCCAAACTCAAAGCCAAAGCCCTTTGTGCTTTCTCACACGTATGATAGAAAAAGAGCCAGCACAATGTCAAACCTAAAGTCAACATAAACCACAAGGTTAGTGAAAAGTTCTTTTCATTGATCGGTGCCTTGCCATGAACAACCTACACGTTATATAAATATTCAGCTCTTGCTAATCCATTGAACATGAAGACAATGGGCATTAATTCATTCAGAGAACTGATCAGGGAGGTGAAAACTTCAATCCACAACACTGCGCTTCAATGTTCAATATACCTAAAATCCATATCCAAAATCTTGATTTTAAGGGTTGAAGGGAGAAGGTTGGGGGAAAACTATGGGAGCTACTAAGATGACTCAAGCAACCATTATTTTAAGTAAAAAAAAAAAAAAAGGAGAGCAAACTTGTGATGGCTGTCTAGTGAATTGAGTGTTAACAATAACAAAGAAAGTGGAGGTAGAAAAAACAGCAAAAGTGTGAAGTGCAAAACCAAAAAAACACTGAAACTAGCTGAGAACGGAAGACTCCTCTATGAGCTTGCCCCCACGGGTTACCTGCAATGAGGAGGGGGGGGCTTGTCCACTGGCTACTGAATTAAATTTGTTTGGAGCAGATAAACCTCTTGTCAGTCCAGACAGTCTGTATAAACAGATAGATGTTCCTTCTCATGTGCCTGTGCCCAAACAGTACTCGGTGACTGAAACCAGAAAAGCACATCCTGGTGTCTCGTCAACATACCCCCAAGTGAGCTGTTCATTTCTTTTAACATATGATTTAGATTCCAAGGAATTTTCAGTCCCACCGTCAATGGTGTCAGCATGGTTCAGAAAGCCTTGACAACCGCTAATAGCTAGCCTTTCTTTAAAGCCTGGTCAACTTACTCATGATACTGTTGTTATAAGTGATTAAACTATCATTGAGCAGGTTGCCTTACGTCATGTTACTGACACTATGGATAACTGTACAACGGCCAAAGTATCTGCCATAGGAGATATTTTCAACAGATCTTAACCTAGAACCACTTCCATAGATTAATCGACTCAGTGCTGATCTGAGTCATTCTATCGTAATCCTTAATAAGTGTACAATGACTAACGAATTAGACTGCACATGGGATTGCCTCGGTATATTATCCCGGACAATAAATATAATGACAAAAGTATTTGATCCGTTAAGACATCAAAAAAATATTGTAACCGCATCCAAACTCCTGCTGGCTAAACCAACCACTAGCGATGGGATTGTCAGTGTATGGAAATTTCAACCAATAAATGTTACTACCATGGATGGCAACTTCAATGAAAGATCAATCTACCATTGCCCAAAAGGTTCTCTAGTATCTTTATTGTATCTGAGCACTCCGCCATGCCCCAATGACCAAACAGGCTCACTGTTGGCTTTGGCATTGTTTGAATCTTCTGTCTAAATTGGGATTATGGAGGCAAATAAATAGAAAGCCAGACTAAAAATGAATCCTCATTTTTTAAATTCAATTTCTGGCATGCAGACTGCCTTAAATCAATAGAAAACAAAACATTATGTTTTCCTTGGGAAAAAAGTTGTGCTTTGATAAAGGGAGTACAACATGGCAGAGAAAAGGAACAATGTGACTAAATGCAACACAAAGTAAACCAATAGCAGAGTTAAAAAGGGGATGGAAATTCTTTTGTATACAAATAAGACATGGGGGTGGGGACGTTATTTCTGCTGAAGGTATCTACATCCTATCAAAACTAAAACAATCATCACTGGTTCTTCTATAGATGGTGCTGTAGTTCTATAATAACTCTGAGAGGAGCCCCGAAGCCTAATCTTTGTTACTGATTGTATCGTTGTGTGTCCAAGCCAAACCCACATATGACCATACTGCTTGGAACTAATGTGCGGCAGATCTAGCCAGACGAGTCATTTTTGTATGGTAACCGTAGCCTATTACCAGATGACCAACCTCTGCGACCAATCAAGGCATTGCCATTGTGCTGTAACTCGCGCCAAACTACGCTAGCTCAACTGACAGAGTTCTGGCAGAATCGTCATTTTACTATAGCCGTCACCAAATCACCAAACTATCTTCTTTCCTATAGCACTGTCTTACAACCTTTACCACAATACAAACGGCCAGAATATAATGCTGTAAAACAGATCACGACCTACTTTATCCACGATCAGACGCCGAGTGACACACAAACTGTCTCACTACCAACCTTACGAACCATGCCTTGTAATCATGACAAATTCTCCCCTGAAGTGTACGTCTGTTGAAAACAACTATGTTGCAACCCAGAACAGATCGTAAAAAAACAGAAGAACTATTGGTCTTTTAGGATGCCTTAGTTTGTTGCACTTGAATTGGTTTCTAAAATTTAATACATAGCAGATTATGGTCTGTGGGCTAGAAGAATTTACTTTCATTTTTTTTGCATTGACAGCATACTTAAAAAGGACAACAATACCTGGGGAAAGTTCTGACAATCATATTGGAGACATAATGACTTGTTAGAAGTAAAGTGGCATTTTTACAAAAACTTGGTTTAAATTCCATAGTGACTTGCTAAATCGAAAATGGCCTTTGAATTAAAACTTGCTGTGCTTTTAATGTTATTAAAATTTACTGTTGCTTTTTTCATAAATGCACATTAAATTGTGCTTTGTAGTTTAAAATCACCATGAAACCGTCAATTCTGAGAAAAAACACCCAGGAGAGGCTATTTCATAGTGATGGCTGCTTTCCATCCTGCATTACACTTGATGCATGTGATGTAAAAGTCATCAACGACTGTAAACTCTGCTTTTGGAGTCGTGTGACCGCTTTTTTATTTGGGAAATTAATATAAACTTTTAACAGTAAATTACCGCAACTAAGCTTGTGTAGGCAAAGTAGAGGGCATCTTTGAAAAGTCAATTACCCTACCATGTTAGTTTTTTACTAATACCACTCAAGAGGTCACTCACTACCTTACCCTATGTTTTGGTCTACTCAAATCTTAATGATGTTTTTTTTGAGCTCTCAGATTTCCTAGCCAAAAAACACCAGATTTTCGAAGCTGCGAGGAAGCTAATCTTACGCAGAAATGAGAACAATGGATTAGTTTCCACTGGACTGGACTAAATGAAGTATTTGCATGGCAGCAGAAAAAACGGTTTAATTCTTTAAAATAATATTTTGGAAGTATGCGAGTTGAGGGTTCACTGATCTCGGTCGTCAGGTCATCGGTCCAGATACTCTCAAAAGAGCAGGGAGCTTTGATAATAGAGAATTCGAGGACTTGTGAATACAAGTGTTGAATAGTTGAGGCATCCAGATCTTACAAATTTGCTTGATAAAACATGAGACCAAGCACAGGAGCAAAATACACTGAAAATGTGATATGAAAGACCCATAATCAGAAATTCTGCCTAATAACAATAGGCCACGTGCAGGTGTTAGGGCTCTGAAAACCTTACTGTCCAGCTAGATGATTACACACTGACGCATACAGCAGGATTCTCACCCCCAACATATTCCTTAGCATCGAAAGTGGGTATTCAGCCTTGGAACGAGGCAGGAAGCGGATCTAGATGTTGAGGGGGTAAAAGGACGTAAAGAGAGCACGTCCCTGAACTGTGTAGTAAATACCAAAAAGGATTAAGGGCAATATAGGCTGCACTTTGTTTTTTAAATAGTTAAAATAACAATAAAAAAAAGAGATTCACTTCATATCACTGATCTGGACAGATGTATGATTAGATTGTTTTGAAAAATAAATAAACGACAAAAAAAAACAGAACGGGTTTCCAGGTCAGGCTGCCGGGTTTCGGGGGCAGTCACTGAACTGCAAAAATAAGGGCTCAATTATTAGGAATTCGGGCAAGGCTTCCAGGTAAGATCTGCCCACACTGCTGCCCCTGGTGGGAAGGAAGGGGCTTATGCCATGCATCAGTCGAAGGATGTAGGGAGAGATTGAAGGAATGGCAATAAATAATAACTGCAAAGTGGGGGGATCACAGCAGTGGGTGCTGTGCTGCTTTAAAGGGGTCCACAGGGGAAATCAGTCTCTGGATTGTGGTCTCACAGTTTAGTTCATTTCCCCCACAGCTTTATGAAATCCATTTTAGTCTGTGGTGAGGAACCTCCAGGGGTCACATCCTGGGCGAGTACTTGGGGTTTCTTGGCATCTCGGTGAACGACTTGAGCTCATATGGGATCCCAGAATCCACTTCGATGGACTTGCGGGAGAAGAGCAGCCTGATATCGTCATGAAGATAGATCTTCCCGGACTTTGACTTCTGAAACCTGGTGAAGAAATTAGAATCACAGTGAGATGGGCTAGTTATGAAGCCGTGTCAAATCCTAGATCTACGGCTGCTTAAATCAACACCTCGAGTAGCAGCAACATTGGGTAAGAGATCTGACAAGTGTTAAGTAATGAAGAGTACACAAGATGGCGTCTCTGTCCAAGATTGAGTGATGTGAGGTAAGTTAATTATTGAAAAGAAAACAAGAATTTGCAGAAAAATGTTCCAATAATCCAAGTCTCTGTAAAAAAAAAAAAATGCTACTCACCTGAAGTTGGAGGGTGGGTCACAATGTATTAAATACTACCATGCTGGGATGGTGAGCGAAAATTGTGCCACAGCTGTAGCGTACCAAAGATAAAGGTGCATTTGTTGTCCTCCAGTGCAACAGCAGTTCCAGCCCATGCATATCTCACCTCGGTTTTCTGCTGAACATCTGAACATGAGCTCAACTGGGCCTGAACCATGGGGAAGTAAGAGTGGGTAGTTGAAGTGGGAAAAGATTAATAGAAGGGAGCAGCAGCAGTCATAATTTGGGGAAACAGTTTTTTGCAGATGGTCGACCCAAACAGCTACTGCTACCCTTTATCTGGTGTCCAACACGCGGAGTAACCCACAGTTAGGGGAACGGATAGTATCAGCGGTACATGAATCAGTAACTAAACCTTCATTCGCTCACACAGAGTGGCTGTTCGGACTATTCAGCTGGCAGGGATACAGAGCCTCCATGATTTTCTTTAATTTGATAATTGATCAGTCCTCTTGGCGCAAAAAATAAAAATAAAAAAAACTCAAGGTTGACTGATGCAGAGGCTCTATAATAAAGAAACCCCTATGTAAAAAAACTTCTTTAGAGCTTTCCTAAAATTAATAAAAATTAATGAGTTCCAAAATAACTGGTGGAAAAGGTTTCTGCAAGTGGTGCTTGCAAACCCCCAGTTTTCACTTTTCTTTAAGTATGATTTCAGTACAGTCATAAGCCCTGTGGTGCTACACCCGAGTGGTTGTATCGGCAGATCCCATATTCTGGTTACTTAGGTGCCCTGTTACACTACACTAGAACTTGGGACTTTCTGATGTGGAGGACACCGACCATCTTATGCTTTGGAGATACCCAGTTATGAGAAGTACACTGGAACTTTTATGCCCTAATTGATATTAGCTCACAGATCTCACATAAACATGCTGGTTTATGATGGATAACTGTGGTGATCATATCAAATACTTCCACAATGGGGAGTAAACATGAAGTATTATTGCTTACAGAGCTGCCTCACACCACCCCATAGCTCCAGCAACTGACATGGAACCATCGGATAGAATCCAACCCCAAAAGTTCTACATTCCTACGGGGCCCGTAGGTGACAAGCAGTATTGTGACAGAAACGGAGACAAGGACACTACAATAACCTTTATAGGCATGCTGCTCTACTTGCCTCTATGACAGAACAAGAAATATTGATTGTTCACTCTACCGGTCCTTGTCAAAAGCAAATCCGTTTAAAGTAGAAAACATGTAAGACAGGAACTAGATTTTGATTATTACGTTTTAAACATTGAACGGCATTTGGCCAGTTTGCCAATGGATAAATAATACTAAGACAATATCATATAAAGTGGCCTGTAGGTGATATTTCTACCCTAAAAAATGAACATGTTTTACAACAAAAGATCCAAGGTCTGTCTAAATGTCTAGCTGATAGTCAGGATGTGTCCCCTATGCTATAGGAGTGCACCAAACCTGTGCGATATCTAGGAAATAGGTAAAACTGATCATGCTGTATCAATGTTTATTTACAGCAATGAAACAAATTTTAAGAAAGGAATTCAGATTAACTTATACAAAATGCTGTTTATTTCTAGATGGGCAAACTAAAGTTACAGAGTTTAAGGTTTGCAGCTTTTACTATTTATCAACTAATGTATTAAAAAGTTCTGTAAAGCTCTGCATGTTGCCTTTTGATCATTTCAGATTGCTGCCAGATTAATGGTTGGACAGGAAAGTTTCAGTCCAACCAGGTGTGACAAGTAACCATATCTGATAATCAATCACAACTCCAGTTCTGCTTTGAGTTCTGATGAAGGCAAGTGTGAAAAGTTCAGTTATCAGGGGTTTCCCAAACCCCTCTGGTGGGTCACATCTCATGTTAGGGTTGAAGGTCATCCAGTATCCGTCAATGTACTCTCCACACCATAATAAAGAAATTGAGCCCCAGCAAGCCAGGACAGAGCACCGGATTACTGGAAACAAATGCTCTTCCCATCGCAGTCAAGTGCAGCGTGTGGGGCGTGGCTTAGCCGGCATGCAAGATTGCACCCTAAGCTCCGAGCTCCGCCGCACCGGAACACTCGCGGACTTCTCGCTGCGTTTATAAGAGGTGCAGACGGCAGCCCAGACCAGTAAACGATGGCGGAAGTTGCCTGGACATTTTATTGGTAACTATTTTGGGGCATACTGCATTCTTGGATATGTTTTGACGTCGCAGCCGTTTTTCCTATGAAACAGCCGCCATTTTGAGAACCTGGTTCTCGGAGGGCATTCCTCACAGAGTTTTTTATGGTCCCGACCCCCTGTGAAGTATTATAGAAGTGCAAGAAGCACTTCTAGTCAGGAAAAGAGGTTAAGGACTGTAGTATTGCCTTGATGGGATTTTTTCCATGAAATGTGAGCAATTTTGCCTGGACTTGTTGTGGCAGCAGTTTATCTTGATGCGACCGCCATTTTGAAGAACGGAGATTTCATTTTTGTGCATCATTACACCCTATGAACAACTGTATTGATTGGCAAAGAGGACCTATTTAATTTTTTTTGGTTGTCCCATGTCTGATGTTTATGGTACCTTCGCCTTATAATACATATTAGTCTCTTCGTTTATGGGCAGGTTAAAAAAGCCACAATTCGTATTCGTGCCCAAAAAGCAACTGCATGCTTCTTCGGCTAGCTCCTACAGTAAGGATAATTCAGTGTTAGAAACAATAACTGCATCAGAAGAGATGGCTGCTTCTTCATCTCAGCAATCCACCTTGAATAAATCTCAATCTCCTTCATCTTCTTCAAAACGGCTGAAGCAGGACCCTCCTTCACCTGAGAAAAACATGTCTTCAATTTCGCTAGAGTTATTGCTGGAGGAGATTAGGGCACTCAGACCTGTCGTAGAAGAGACAAATAAGTGCATCAAACATCTAGACGACAAATGGACACTAATGGATAATCGTATCTCCGTGGTGGAACAGGTGGTAGACCTGCATGAAGGAACAGCCAAACTCCAGCTTTTGGAGAGGGAAGTCGGCCAACTCAAAAAACAAGCAGAGGATTTGGAAAATAGGAACAGGAGGAATAACTTGCGAGTTTATGGTCTTCCGGAGGCTCTTGAGGGTGATAATCCTGTTTCCTTTTTTGCATCCTTCCTTCCAAAACTGTTGGATATGCCCTCGACTACTTCGCTTAATATTCAGAGGGCTCATAGGCTGGGTCCTCGTCTCACCTCTTCCGTGTCGCCTACAAGACCTAGAGGAGTTATCATATTCTTTCTGCAATTTACAGATCTGATGCAGGTCCTTGCTGCAGCCAGAACTAAACGACAGATATCTTGGTTGGGTCAGAGGATCTTTTTGTCTCAAGATGTCTCCAATACTACCGCTGCCAGAAGAAAGGAATTTTTAGGTCTTAGGTCTTCTTTAAAAGCGGTGGGTGCGCGCTATGGACTCTTTCATCCCTGCATCTTCAAAGTCACCTATCAAAACAAGACTTCCACTTTTGAAGACCCGGCAGACCTTAATAGATTTATAAATTCCCATAGATTGTCCGAAACTATGGATACAGGTGGTCCTTCTTCACGCTGATTCATCTTTTAATAACATTTGGTCTACCCATTCTTTGAATTTGTTGGCCTTTCTCTGCTGGACGTTGTGAAATGTGATGGATGGTCATTTTTTGTTTTTTTTGTTTTCCGTTATAGTAGCTAATTGTTGTTATAGTTCATTATATTATGTTGTATGTTTTCTTGGTTCTTGTTGTTACGATATCGTATTTGGTAATGTAACTTGCTGTTCGTTTTCCCCATTTACAGAGTCTTCATATTTGTCTGCACAGTACATCAGTCTTCATCCGTGTTGGTTTCCGAATGTGGCGTAGTTTCCCCCTTGGTTTCGGATGCGTCATCTTTTTTTGTGTCGTCACCACCCCAATTCCTTTTTGTTCCCCTACAGGTATGGTTTTTATTTTTCAGTCGTCCTGTATGGACTTGTACTGTCCTCTCTTCTTATCCTTTTTTTCCCCCCTTCCTCTTCCTTCCTCTTTCTCCCCTTTGTCCTCTATCTTGCTCTTTTTTTGTATTCTTATACTGCATTTTCTCAATATTCTTATCTGTTTACTCTTATCTTTTCACTTTTTCTCAATTCCAAGATTGGTTATAGCACTGTATGCTTAATGATTGCTTATGTTATTTCCTTCCGGTCACATTCAGAGTTACTACATGGAATATTAAGGGATTAGGTAATCCCATTAAAAGACAACGGTGTTAACCCATTTAGCTAAGTTAAAAACTGACATTGCTCTACTCCAGGAATCACATTTGTCTGATACTGAAGCTTCTAAGTTAAAGAAATGTTGGGTAGGCAATGTTTTTTCTTCTCCGGCTTTGGGTAAGAAAAATTGCGTTTTGATTCAAAGTCATAAAAAAATTTAATGTTTCAATTGTTCATCAAGAATCTGACTCTGATGGTCATTGGGTTATTGTTAAATTACTCATAGATAAAATACCGTTAGTTATCTTTAATGTATATGGCCCAGTTTCTGTTGATAAAATATTTTGGACACAGATCTCTGATAAATTACTTTCGTTTGACGATGATTATATTGTTTTTGGTGGTGACTGCAATCAAATTCATGACCCCATATTAGACAGACACTCTTCAGTTAAATTTGTAAACACAATTTACCTCCACCATACGCCGTAAATCTCTAGTCGATATCTGGAGACTATGTCACCCAGATCTTCGAGAATACAGTTACTTTTCACCCCCACATCAATCACAATCCCGTATTGACTATCTCTTTTTAAGTAAATCCTTAGCTCAACATGTCCTTCAGTCTGAGATATGTTCTATTTTAATATCAGATCATGCCCCAGTTTTTGTTGATTTTGATTTAATACCTTTTGTCCCACATGCTGATAGATGACGTTTTAATAATTCATTACTTGTAGATGCTAATTTCTCTAGCCAATTCAGCTCTTTTGATTCCGAACTTTTTGCTATCAATACAACTCCGGAGTCCTCCCCTATAATGATCTGGGATTCTTTTAAGGCAGCCGCGAGGGGTTTCATAATGAATTTTGTCTCACAAAAGAAAAAAAGGTTTTGAAAAACAAACTACTCAATTACTCACTAAAATTAAACACCTAGAATACGCTTATTATCATTCCAACACTGAATCTTCTTTAAAAGATCTTATCGATGCTAAGCTTACTTTTAATAGACTATCCACGGAAGCTGCTTCCTCTTATCTTTTGAAAAGTAGTTCTCGCTATTATGGAGGTCAGAATAAAATGGGGAAGTTACTGGCTAACTACTTAAAAATAAGGCGAGATAGAACTAGAATAGAATCTCTGCAAAGCTCTGCTGGAACTACACTTTTTAAAGACGACGATATTTTAAATGAATTTGTTTCCTTTTATAAAAATGTATATACTCCTGAGACTCAGCCAATTCAATCAGATCTATCCTCTTATTTTCAATCTATTAATTCTCCTCCTTCCCAACATATTGATTTTGATTCGTTGGAAATTGATATCACTTTGGCAGAAATCACCCATGCTGTTTCGGTATTACGACGAGGTAAAGCCCCTGGACTCAATGGGTTTACTGTTGAGTTCTATGAACACTTTTCTAAGCTTCTCCTTCCAAATCTTCTTCTTTTATTTAATTCCTTTATTACAAACTGTTCATCTCAGGGCACTTTTCAAGAAGCCATGATATGTTTAATCCCAAAGGACAATAAGGATCCCTCCCTGTGTTAAAACTATTGCCCCATTTCTTTAGTCAATACAGACTATAAGATCTTTGCAAAACTTTTGGCATTACGTATTGACCCTATCCTACCTGAACTTATTGGACCAGAACAATCCGGCTTTGTAAAGGGTCGATTATCCTCTGATAATTCTATAGTCTTTTTTAACGTCCTTAGCAAGGCCTCTTCCTTAGACTATCCTCTTGCTTCTATAGCTTTAGATGCTGAAAAAGTGTCAAAATGGCGGGAAATGGTCTGTAATAGCTTTGCAATGGATGCATTAACGGCCCAGGCAATGACAAAATGGTCCAATTCACTAGCACTTGCTTGCCATTTAAAACATTTGGAAATATATGTTATTTAGATGATGCTTGTAAACTAAGGTACAACTAGTAGCCTGTAAGAACAGAACTCTCAGAGTCCTGTAGTAAAATGAAAAACGAAAGATGTTAATGGGATAAGGCTACTTGTACATTTATAGACTTGGCAACCCTCTTGACAAAGAAATGTTGCGATGCAGCGGAAATCACAAGCCCATGCAAATGTTAATGCGGTGGAGGGAAGTGACAAAGTAGGTCACAGTGGAGAGCACGGCTCATCACTTTCTTCGCACTCGGAAGTGCTCCACATCGATGATCACCGAATGGGATCTACTCTTCATGAATCAGAGTAGCTAAGATGACACTAGATCCCAGTAACCCCGTGCTGTTGGGCTGCATCAAATACAAGTCCTAGAATAAAAGGTTCCTGCTGACTCCGTCAGGTTGTTTTGGGCTAAGAAAGGGGACTCCCTCTATGTCGGGCCCAAATATCCATAGTTCTAAAAGAACTTGTTATTCAGAGCCAAGATGCCCACACGGGTGAATTTGTGCTTTATAAATATACGGGCTATTATGAGTGCCCTTTTGTGACAGCAATCCTTATCCCCTCTTCTCCGTGTCCTTCCTTATTTCCCACTTCTGATGATGTCATGCACAGTTGGAGTCTGGGTAATGCAACTGTTGTTGCACATTAAACAGTCATGGGGCCTAGTGGAGTACAACTGCGATAAGCCTGTGCTACGAATAGGAGGCCAGTGTGTTATCTGTACCTGTCATAGTTTAGGCTTTATGTTAACGTACACAAAAGTAACACCACTACAGTTATGTACTCATTGAAGAGTACATGTTGTTACAAATGTAATAACACATTAACAGATTGAACTGCGGCTGGGCAGCCAGCACAAGTTTCATCCCCTCTTTTGAGACTTTCTCAAAGCAAAAATGTGATGGTCGACTAGTCACATAAGGTCAAAGCTGAAATGTACAATTGACCATTGAAGGGAGAATTGTGAAAGTATCTGAGCAAGTATACTGGTTTAATGCCCGTTTTGTATCTTGGATTGGTGTCACGAAAATTATTTGATAAATAAGGAATGCAGTGTTTGAGTTGTTCTTTATAAGTCATTATGATTTCCACTGTCTCCATAGGTCAGGTTGTGAGGAATATTTTAGAGCTAGTCTAACTGGGACAAACCTCCAGTAGGATGAACAAGTTACTTACCCTCGGTAATGCTTTTTCTGGTAGAGACTATTTAACCGCATATTCCGCACCTTATGAATACCCCTAGGTGCGAGACTGGATCTGGAGATTTTGCAATAGCAATTCCGATGCGTGTAGGCGGATGGTGTCGTGCGACTCTGCGTCGGATGTGACGTCAGGGCTACTATATCTGTACTACCTCCACGCGTATTCCAGTTTCTTTCTGATCTCTGTCCGTGCTGTCAGACACAGAGGCGAAAGAAATCAGAATTTGACAGTGTGCAGTTCTCTAGATTGGGAGCTTATTAGTAATGGATCATAGGAGTCCACTCCAGAGAATGGGGAGGTGGGTGGGCCGGTGAGAAATCTACAGTTAGATACAGTTTCTACCAGAAAGGTACAGAAGGAAAGTAACTTGTTCTTCTGATAGAGACTTCTAACCACAGATTCCTGACATATGAATAAATACCAAAGCAGCACCTCCCCTGTTGGTGGGGCTGTGGACTGACAGACCATCAGGAAATCTTGCAGGACAGATTAGGCAAAGTCACGCCCCACCGGACCTGGCTGTCTACGCAATAGTGCTTCATGAACGTGTGGAGAGAGGGCCAAATAGTCAGGCAGATGTCCAAGAATGGCACATCATGCACCAGTGCAGTAGTAACACGATGTGCTCCGCTGTAATGAGTACTGCAAGCCTCCTGGGGGCTGTTTCTTGGCTAGCCCGCAGCAGAATTTTATGCAGAATATAATGCTTTGGGAGAGAATTCTTTTTGTTAACGCTTTCCCCTTTTTGGCTCCAGAAAGATCATAAAAAGTTGATCATCTAAGTGATGGTGTTTGGTCTGCTAGATGTAAATACTGACGGCCCTCTCAGGATCAAGACGGGGGAGGTTTTTCCTCTTTCTTGGAAGGATGAGGTGGTGCATAGAAAGACGTCAGGGTGATGGATTGTGCTGCATTAAAAAGCATGAGCACCTTCAGCAGAAATGCTGCTTTCATCCGGCGGACCAACTTGTCAGGAAAGAGTTATGTGTATGGCTGCTGAACGGACAAGGCCTGGAGTTCCCTAACTCGTCGAGCAGAAGTTATGGCAATGAGGAATGCAGTTTCTTTTTATAGTGAATAGACGAAGACAGCAGATGAAATGAAGGTCCCTCTGTGGGATCACAAAAGGTATTGGCAGGAACATATGGACCAGGCCTTTCAAGAAACACATTACAATGTATTATTTTAAAAGAGATGGCAAATGCCAAAAAGCAAAAAGATAATCTCTTAAATGTTGCCACAGCAAAACCTTGCTGCTAAGGACAGACAAAATAGTAGAATGTCGGCTAGCTTTGGCTATAAAGGTTAAATTTCACGGAAAGAATACCAGACAACAAATTTCCCTCAGCGTCCGTCTTGGTCGAAGGACGCCTGGCTGCCAGAATGACAACCACTTTGGAAGGGAAGCTGAAAGACATCAACTGTTGCTGTTCTATAAACACGTATGGAGATGACGTTTGTGCAGATTGTGGTGCAGGACTCGACCCTACTCGTGTTAGGAGGTCGTCCCAAAAGGGCAGCCGAAGTGGGGGCTGATGCTCATGGCTAGAAGCTCCAGGTACCACACTCTCCTCACCCAGTCCGGGGGTAACATACAGTGTGAACGGAGTGCTACCAAACTCACCATGGGTAGGGATATACGAACTGGAGTTGAAAGGGGATCATATTAACCAAACCAAATTAGTTTTATTAAGAGAACTGAGGTGGGTTGAATGTCTCCACACAGACCAAGACGGGCTAAATGATGACACACCTTTGATGGCCCCCATCTCAGATTAGATAATACAGTATCAATTGTGACTTGTAGAAAAGATAATATTTGAGCTGATAACATGGACCAACTCGCAAAGGTGTAAGCAGTATTGTGACTGATTGAGTTTTTTCGTCAATGATTTAACAATACGTCTAATTGAAATTACTGTACATACTTTTGGGACAGTCAACTGGTAATGGCTAACATCACAGAGTACTTATACAGCAACTCACTACAATGAATATCATTGGTAACAATAGCGGAAGGAATGCAATAGTGATTTGCAAGTTGGCACTACACCTCCCATAAGTCACCGGACAGATGACATTACAATGTTATCCTATACAGAATCGGATTTACCCGCTATGTCTACAGGCATTACACTAGTGTCATGACATAGACCCCGGGTTTATATAAAAAGGAAAGTGCTACTTACCAGTATGCATCTGTTCTTGGCATGTAGAGTTGTAGATTCATATACTTGTGCATAGATCGCCATCTGGTGTTGGGCTCGGATGTTTGCACTTTGTTTTTGTCTTGGAAGAAGTCTTTGTAGTCACGAGGTTGGTGACTCCTCCTTAGGGTGATAGTGCGCATGGGCATCGACTCCATCTCCAGATTGTTTTCACCATGAAGGGTTATGATGGAGTTAGTAAGAAATAGAAAGATGTCCATGTGTAATGTATCTAAGTAAGATAGTACTGGAACAGATAGAGGTATCCGGGGAGGAGGGTGGGCGTATATGAATCTACAGCTCTACATGCCAAGAACAGATGCATACTGGTAAGTAGCATTTTCCGTTCGAGGCATATGAGCTGTAGATCATATACTTGTGCATAGACTACACAGCAGTTATCTCCTTAGCGGTGGCTACCTGTATCTGTTGCAGTGGTCTGAAAAAGTGTTCTTAATACAGCCTGGCCCACACTAGTTTGTTGTTTCGCTTGCACATCTACACAATAGTGTTTTGTGAAAGTGTGCGGTGTAGACCAAGTTGCTGCTTTGCAAATGTAATCTAGGGGAATGTTCCCTAAGAATGCCATAGAAGCCCCTAGTTTACGTGTGGAATGAGCTCTAGGGGGAATGGTTAATGTGCGTTTGGCTTTAAGGTAGCATATTTGGATGCATTTAACAATCCACCTTGCAATCCCCGCTTTTGAAATGGGATTGCCCTTATGAGGTGGGGAGAAAGCAACAAAGAGCTGTTTAGTCTTTCTAAAGGATTTTGTCCTTTCAATGTAGTAAAATATTGCTCTTTTAACGTCTAGCGTGTAAAGAGCCTGTTCTGCCACTGAGTCTGGTAGAGGGAAAAAAACTGGGACTTCAACAGACTGGTTAAGGTGGAAGGCAGAAACAACTTTAGGTAAAAATTTTGGGTTAGTTCCAAGAACCACTTTGTTATGATGGATTTGCAAAAATGGTTCTTGTATGGTTAATGCCTGGAGTTCACTAACTCTTCTAAGAGATGTGATAGCAACAAGGAAGGCTACTTTCCAAGTGAGGAACTGTAGTTCGCAGTTGTGTAGAGGTTCAAATGGGGGACCCATGAGTCTGGTAAGGACAATATTTAAATTCCATACTGGAGAGGGTGGTACTCTGGGTGGAATTATTCTTTTAAGTCCTTCCATAAAAGCTTTGATAGCGGGTACTCTAAACAGAGACAAGTGTTGTCTGTTTTGGAGATAAGCTGCTATTGCAGCGAGATGTAGTCTTATGGATGTATATGCTAGGTTACATTGTTGTAGGTGCAAGAGATAACAGATAATGTTTTGAATAGAAGCATCTAGTGGATTGATTTTGTTATTTGTACTGTAAATTACAAATCGTTTCCACTTTGCTGCGTGGCATGCTCTGGTGGTAGGACGTCTAGCCTCTTTAATGATGTTCATGCAGTCTGGCGGGAGATTGAGGTAACCAAACTCTAAGACTTCAGGTGCCAGATAGCAAGGTTGAGTTGACTGGGATCTGGATGTCTTATCTCTCCATGGTTCTGAGTGAGAAGCTTGGGTGAGAGGCGCAGCTTTTGATGCGGAACTACTGATAGTTCCAAGAGGGTTGTGAACCATGGTTGTCGGGCCCATGTTGGAGCAACCAGGATCATTGTGAGGGAATACTGTTTGAGCTTCTGAACCACTAATGGAATTAGCGGGAGAGGCGGAAAAGCGTAAGCAAATTTGCCTGACCAGTTCATCCATAGCGCATTGCCTTTGGACAATGGGTGTGGATACCGGGACGCGGAGGTTGGGCATTTTGCGTTCTGGTGTGTGGCGAACAGATCTATTTCTGGGTGGCCCCAAATGTGAAAGAATGGAAGAAGAACTTGAGGATGAAGTTCCCATTCGTGGATCTGCTGTGTTTGACGACTGAGCAGATCTGCAATCTGATTGTGTACCCCTAGGAAGTGTTCTGCCAGGAGATATATGTTTTGCGGAATGGCCCATCTCCATATGCTTTGAGCTAGGTGTGAAAGCTGTAGAGAGTGTGTCCCCCCCTGTTTCTGTATGTAGTACATTGCTGTCATGTTGTCTGTACGGACCAGGACAGCCTTGCCTACGAGATGGAGTTGAAAGGATTTTAATGCCAGAAGAATTGCTAGTAATTCCAGGTAATTTATGTGGCGTTGTTTTTGCTGAGGGGTCCATACGCCCTGAATAGTACGGTTTTGAAGATGAGCTCCCCAGCCGGTGAGCGATGCGTCTGTTGTTAGCACTATCTGTGGAACCTGGTCGAGGAACGGCCGCCCTTTGGAAAGGTTTTGTGTGTTCCACCACTGCAGAGAGCGATGTGTGCGGCTGTCCACCAACACCAGATCTGTTAATTGACCTTGAGCCTGGTTGAACTGACGTGCCGAACACTCCTGTAAGGGACGCATTTGGAGTCTTGCATAAGGAACGATGAGAATGCAAGAGGCCATCATCCCGATTAACTGCATGAACACTCGAGCTAGTAATGAGTGTTGAGGCTGAAATTGTGATATAAGAGCTTGAATGTTGCATATCCGGACTGGGTTGGGGTATGCTAGAGCTTTTGAAGTGTTTATTATAGCTTCTAGATATTGTTGTGTGTTGGACGGTTGGAGGTGGGACTTGGTGAGGTTCACCGTGAATCCCGATTGGTGAAGCAACTGGATTGTTTTGTGTGTGTGTTGCACACAGCTGTTGTGCGACTTGGCTTTTATGAGCCAGTCGTCCAGGTAAGGGAACACGTGAATATGTTGCCTTCGTAAGTGAGCTGCTACTACTGCGAGGCACTTTGTGAAGACTCTGGGTGCTGTGGTAACCCCGAACGGGAGGACTTTGAACTGATAGTGTTGACCGTCTACCACGAACCTGAGATATTTCCTGTGAGCGGGGTGAATGGGAATATGAAAGTAGGCATCCTTTAAATCCAGAGTGGAGAGAAAGTCGCCTTGTTGAAGCAGTGGTAGCACCTGTTGGAGAGTGACCATGTGGAAGTGGTCTGACTGAATGTAAAGGTTTAACGGTCTGAGGTACAATATTGGCCTGAGAGAGCCGTCCTTTTTTGGAATCAGAAAATATAGGGAGTAAACCCCTGTGCCTTGCTGAGGCAAGGGGACTGGTTCTATTGCATATTTTTGTAATAGAGAGAGAACCTCTTGTTTTAGAAGCGTTAGATGTTCCGAGGACCTTGGACGTTGTCTGGGAGGAATGTTTGGGGGAGTGGAGGTGAGTTCCAGGCAATAACCATACTGGATAATTTGTCTTACCCACTTGTCTGTTGTGATGGAGTTCCAGACAGGTAGGAACTGTGAGAGACGTCCCCCGACAGGAGTGGAATGATCGGGGGGAAGTGGAGGGGAGTCACTGCTTGATGGTAGGGGAGCTGCGGGTGTTGTTACCACGGCCTCTTCCCTTATTGTTGTTACCCCTGTATCCTCCTCGAAAATATCCTCTGGAGGAGGTAGTTTGATTGGGACTTTTGTATGATGAAGAGGGATGTTCTGAGCCAGTGGTTTTGGAGCCAGCCCTGTAAAAGGAGCCTCTAGGGGAAGAGAGTTGCAAGGCCCCCATGGACTTGGCAGTCTCAGTATCTTTTTTCATCTTCTCTAAAGATGTGTCGACTGTGGGCCCAAAAAGATGCTCTTGGTCGAAAGGCTGATTAAGAATAGTGGATTGCACCTCTTGCTTGAATCCGGATACGCGGAGCCAAGCGTGCCTGCGTAGTAAAACGCTGGTATTAATAGCACGAGATGCTGTATCAGCCGCATCGAGGGCACATTTTATAGATGTGTTGGTTATTAGTTTACCCTCCTGTATAAGGTCATTAGCTTTGTTCTTATATTGTTCAGGTAGATGTTGCATAAGCTTTTCAAGCTCATCATAGTGAGCTCTGTCATATCTGCCTAACAAAGCTTGGGCGTTGGCAATCCGCCAGTGATTTGCAGCCTGTGACGCAATTCGTTTGCCAGATGCGTCTATGAGTTTTGATTCCTTATCAGGAGGAGGGGTGTCGCCTGTGCTCTGTGAATTATCCCTCTTGTGTGCATTAGAAACCACAAGAGAATCTAAAGGGACCGGACCTCTGATGTACACTGGGTCATTGGGAGATGCCTTATATTTTTTGTCCACCCTGGTGTTCAGGACTCTGGCTCTAACTGGGTCTTTAAACACTTCTGGTGCATGTTTTAGCATGCCTTTTAGCATTGGTAGGGTGTGTGGGGACTTTTGTGAGGGTGCAAAAGTTTCTAATAAAAAATCTTCCTCTAAGGGATCAGAGTGTAATTGTACCCCGTGGTATTGAGCAGCCCTATTAATTAGTTGCTCAAACCCAATATTATCATCTGGTGGTGATGGTCTAGAGGGATAGAGGTCCGGGTCATTGTGTGGATCGGGATCTGTATTGTAATCATCCCAAGGATCTACATTGTGTGGGATGGTATGTGCGTCATCGTCCCTATCTGGATCTCCGTTCCCATCCCCATCATTATAATCATCTTCATCATCCTGTGGTTGAGGTGAAAATGTATGTTGTGGGGAGTGTGCTGGAGAAATTAGCAAATTAGGATCAGCTGGAAAAGGAGTGGGAGGTGGAGAAGTATTAGTGCCCATTTCTCTGTGTTTAATGGGTATTTCAGAGTCTGAAGTGTCCAGTTTCCTCTTTTTAGGAGGCTTGGCGACAACATGACCGGTTTGTGGGTCAATATGTACTGTTTTTTGCTTTGGATCCGAAGAATCTGGCACAGACTGTTTGGGTACAATGTCCTTTTTCGGTGCCGAAGGTTTAGGGTCAGAAAGTTCTTTTGCCTTTGTTTCTGAAGCTTTCTGCGGGGTCTTGGACTCTTTAGCTTTCGGTATAAGAGCTTGAAGCTCCGAGACCTTTTTCAGCTCCGAAGGTTTTTTCGGCTCCGAAGGCTTTTTCGGCTCCGAAGGTTTGTCCTTTGTTTGTTTCGACGCCGAGGACTTCGGCGTCGAGGCTGTATTTGGTGCCGAGGAAGAAGGGTGTGGCACATCTCTGGTTTTGGGCTTCGGTGCCGAAGGTGACTTGTCGGCACCGGAACGGGGTTGGCTTGAGCCCGAGCTGGAAAGCTTTTCTTTTGGTTTCATTGCCGGGCCCGAGGGCAGGGCGTCTGAAGTGTGTTGCCGGTGTCGACCTGAGCCTGAGGGCGAAGGAGTTACCGGAGCCTTTTGTTTGGGGTTGGGCAGGAGAGGGGTCTCGGTACTCACGGACTGCTGAGCTGGCGTGATTGCCTCGTCCTCGATGTCGGAGTCGTCGGCTTTGGAGACGGAGATCTCTCCTTCATCAGCTTGCTGTTCTGTCTGAACTTCGGGATCTGCTCCGAAGATGTCCGGAACCGAGCTGCTTTCGTGGGACATTTCGTGACGTCGAGCCAGACGGTCACGGATGGTTTTCTTCGACCTGAAAGATGCACAGGCCTCGCAGTTCTTGTCCTCGTGCTCCGGGGAGAGGCAGAGATTACAAACCTGGTGTAAGTCCGTGTGTGGGAACTTAGCACCACACCCGGGGCATTTCTTAAAAGGAGTTCTTTCCATTGACTGCTGGCGTGATTGGCGCGGATAGGCCCAACGGCCCGCGTCGAAGATGTAGGTTGATTAATTTATATTTTTCGAAGATGCACGTCGAAAGGAAACGCGATCGAGACAATACCGTCGAGTGGAGAAGGATTGCGCGTCGAAGGGGGTTCGAGAAACGACACTGACCCGGAGCGCAGCGAATCACATCCGAACCCGATGGCGGAAAAAAACAATCTGGAGATGGAGTCGATGCCCATGCGCACTATCACCCTAAGGAGGAGTCACCTACCTCGTGACTACAAAGACTTCTTCCAAGACAAAAACAAAGTGCAAACATCCGAGCCCAACACCAGATGGCAATCTATGCACAAGTATATGATCTACAGCTCATATGCCTCGAACTCTTTGTTTTGAAACAGTTATCACAAATCGACATTGGAAAAAGAATTAAACTGTTTCAGAGGCGTCCACGCTGCAAGCGTACATTTCCCAGCAATCCCTAGACGTAGGACATCATGACGCTAAGCGTGACTCGCCTACAGAGTGGCACGCAGGATAGCGCTCCCTCTCTACTTGGAGACATCATTGTGCAGAAGCCTGGACAACGCAAGGTGAGGACATTCATCTTTTTGATATAGTAACTAACAGCATCTATGTATTGTGCTTCACTCACATTTTGCTTTTTGAACAACGCTCTGATTTTTATGGCCAGTTCACCCGTACTTCAATGAGTTGTTCACAGGTGGCCAGGCGTCAGACCTCGACGAACCTGTACTGATATGCACAGAAACACTAGACCTGCTAACTGTTTTGAATGAACGATTCCTCAATAATAACAAATTGGAGATCAGAGACAAGAGAAGAGTGATTGCATACGTCACTATGAAGCGAATAAATATTTCCGGGATTCCCTCACTATTTAATACTATTTTACACTTGATACAATTGTAGCCGGATCACTAATTGTTTGACATTATCAAGGCAAATGATTATTACAATAAGGACTATAAACATCGCGTTTCTGCTGTTACAGTTACAGACTGATTTACTTTGCTTATATAATTTATTAGATTCTTGACCTACACACTCCAACATCGGAGGTACAACGAATTCAAGTGACCCTATTGGTAAGATACAGGTATAAGCCTGAGTGTGCACCACCAGTTTGCGCTGTAGTATGCACAAAATTTCCACCTCACTCGAGTGTTCAGCACTGTGTTTGCGCAGCTGCTCAAAATGTCAATTGTCTCATTTCAGACCTACATTTCAGATGATTGAAGCGGTTATGCGACATCATTGACACACAACCGATGCAGGGAGTACATAAGAAATCTATTACTTTGATCTTACTATTTTCAGCAGAGGGTGACTTCCGTCCTGATGAATGCCACCAACACCTACTTAGATGGTTGAATAGGCAGAAACATGTTGACCTTGGCTGGGGGTAGAACTATCCCCCCCACATTATTTTTATTCTACAACTGGGGAACTCAAAGACATTTGAACATTTCACCCAATAGGTAGTCTTAATTCCCATTTATTCCCCTATCCACATTACCCTCACACCAGATATACCAGGCAAGTGGCATAACAAAGTATCTATCACAGCTGGCATCAAGCCCCATCGGAAAGGTGCCAGGAGTGTGAGGGCTTCCATCCTTAAATTCGTGAAGGTTTTCACTTACAGTAACTGGGATTTTTTTGTACCCTTCCGTACTCATCTGAGGCAATCAATACTTGTATTGATATACCTACCACTGTGGCAGGCATCAACAGGTTTGTTTTTTAATCTCCCCTTACCTTCAGAAATTAAGGTGCTGAGAATGTTGTGCCATTTGGCTACAGAATGGAAAATCCTACTTACTTATAACAATCAGTTTGCAGTAATGTAGATTCACAAACTGCACACCCTCCTGCCATCTAGTGCTGGGGTCAGATGTTGCAAGTTGGATTTGAGGGAACTTCTGATCTTTGCCCTGAAATGCACAATGCACCAGAACACATACCTCATATTGCACCATTCCCCTTACGGTATGTGTACAGATACAGCATTGGGTAGTCTGCCCTGTGTATTAATAGAGGTAAGGATGTAGGTAAAGTTAAGTCCACATGTATCATGCTGTACCAGTTTCTGGGGAGGTGGCTAGGGGGAGCCTGTTTATGCTTTCTGTTTCAAGCAGGAACAGAAGAGGAAGACGCAAGAAAGGCCGCGGTCGAGGAGCAAGGCAAGTAATTTTTTAAACTTATTTCTACTCCCCCGCCCCTGACCCACCCATGATACTAGGTGGCAGCCGACACTGCGAGGGAATAGATATGTCACCAAAGGGTGGTAGTCGACACCCAAGAGAAGAAGAAAAAAAATGAAAATTCTGGACCCAACCACGAGATGGAAGATTAATGTACAGCATGTGAACCCAGAAAAAATTCACACTGCAAAATGTGTGTTTGGCTTTTGCATACTTGACTTGCATGCAGTTAACAATTCATCTGGTGAGCCCAGGTTTCGAAATGGGGTTACCCATGTGAGGTTGTGCAAACACGACTAATAATTGATTACTTTTCCTAATGGGACGAGTACGGTCTACATCCTACAGTATGGCTCTTTCATATGTAGGGGGGAGACATGGAGGCCAATATCCTCAACAACTTGATCCAAAGGGCATTGCCTAGTGACTACAGGTGTGCACATCTGGAGGCGGAGTCCTGAAATTTTGTGTTTCACCTTGGGGCAAATGCTGATGTTCCCCAACATTGGAAGTAATGTTTATTTCTTATTTGAGTTTGTCGATGACTGCTGCTCAGATCTCCAAAGACATTGTCCACCCCAGTAGGTGTTCTTGCAAGGCGTTGATATCTAATGAAAAGTCATGCAATGCTAGATTTTCCGCACAATTGAGCGAGTCCCCTACGCTTTTGTATGCAATACATAGTAGTCCTATTGTCTGTGCAAATTAATGCAAGTTTGTGTTGAATTCTTGTCTGAAAAGCTCTTCCTACTAATCGGTTCTAAACATGTATAAACAGACTAGTGACCACCTGTATATCAGGACAAAAGAATGTAGACGCTTCCAAATTGATCAAACCACGTAAGAAATCTTATTGAGAGTATGGATTAAAATATCTCCCTTAGGGGCACAGTTAATCAAATTACCAAAGGATCTTTTTTACGTTGAATTTCCCCTTACCTAGTAAACCCTCAAGGTGAACAAGCAACAACCTTCAGGCTATAACTCTTCCGTCTGGACTAAGCTAAGAGTGTTTACCTTGGGAACCTTCTCCTCTTGATTCCTTCCTTCAAAAGGAGTTGCACTGGTGAAAGCCCGTTTCAGGCAGATTTGAGACTCAAATATGCTAGAATAAGAATAATTGACAACACAATTAAACACCCGAGAACATTTAAATACCTTCCTCTTTTTTTTCTTTTTGTTACAGGAGTTGCCTGTTTCAAAAGACGTGTGTGCCTGGGAAGACCAGGCCCACACTTCTTTTGAAACGGGCAACTCCTGTTACAAAAAGAAAAAAAAGAGGAAGGTATTTGCAAGTGTGAGAGCATTTATGCTGACGTTTTAAAAAAAAAACCTGTTATGCGCAGCTAGCCGCGTGCTGACAACACAAGCCAAACTTCATACTTCCCTCATATAGGCCCAACTACAAGAAACACTATATTCACCCCATGCACACAGAAGGGCTCTTTGAAAACAATGTGAAAACGTGTTTTGCAGTCTCGTCAAGGGTACTTTGGATGTATACACAGGAGTGAAGAGGGAATGAGAAAACGCGCTCAAGGTAAAAATCTTATTGAGAAAACCGGGAGCCAAGTTGCCTGTTACTCAAAGATGGCTGCCGTTGTTGCTGGAGGCTTGGAAGCTGGTTGAGCTCCAGTGTTATTTTGTGTCAGACAACTATAAGGTACGAATTCTAACAGAAAAGGTGCTTTCGTTCTACAGTCAGCAGTCCTTTCATCTGTGGCCTAAAGCTTCCTTTGCAGGCATCACCAAATGCTGTGAAGATTCCAGTCAGAAGCAGCACATGACAAGGATATAGAACCTACAGGGTTATGTTTTCAGTAAATCATTTGAGATTGTAGGCAAGACAGGTTATTCAGGCAGTGTGTGTAGCCTTAAATAAAATGTAATTAAATAAAGTAGAAACAATGCTGGCCGGGGCTGAGGGCCCGCCGGGGGCGGGTTGCATATTGAGCTGCTGCAAACTCGGGTGTAGTAATGAGAAGCACAGGTGAAAGCAGGCAATGGAGACAGTCCCACCCTCAGAAGGATGCCATGGCACCTACAGCCATGTTTGCATTCCATAAAGCCATGTTTCGAGTCTGGGTTCAGCACTAGGGACGAAGACTAGCTGTAGAGGAGAGACTAAACATCCCCTTCAGCTCCCAGTGAGAACCCTTCCGCAGTGCACTGGCCAGAAACCTCGAACAAACCAATCACATCCTGGTCCTCCCAGCTGTACCAGGAAAGGACAGAGTCAGGGTCAAGGCCGGTGCAAACCAGCACTGAACTGCAGATGCCCACAGTACAGAATTCTATAGAAGCCGCAGCGGTATACGGAGTCGATGACTCAAGACGCGAGAGTCAGTCCCCCCAGGTTCATCCGGTGGGGACAGGCCTCAGTTAAAAAGGCCTCTGATAAATGGTTTCAACTCTCCAATCAATTCTGGGCAGAATGAAATGAGACTAAGTGCTATGGTGAAGAAGCGCGGTTATCAATATGGAAGTAGTATTTAGTCAAACTGACAGAGGAGCTAGACAGGAACCAACGTCATCATGGGTCACTCAAACACACATCACATATGAACATGTACTTCACCTTATCCTTTCCCCTTCTTTGATGGGCACAGATCCCTCTCCAAAACTGCCCACCTCTCCCTTGTACAGGCTGTAAAACAAGAATTCTGCACTTCTGAAGTTCTGATGTCAAATAAACATCCATCAGAGTTTAATATTCCAAAAGCTTCAGAATTCCAACTGAAATAACTCTTCTCGAATGACATGAGAAAAGTTACTTACCTGTCAAATTAGCTCTCAAACTGCACAGGGTCTCTGTATAGATCAAGGCTCGAGTATTCCAGCCACGTGTCCGCTGGTGGCTCCACGGCACATCCTGACCAAGGAAAGTTAGGTGAAAGTTCTGTGGAGTTTGGGTGTAGATGCACTGGGGCAGACAGGTTGCAGAACTTCGAATCAGGCTTTGTAGCACCTTGACTCCTACTGCGTCTTCTGCTGGCGCGTGCACTTACTGTGGCTCCGCCCACCTACCCTTCTTTGGAGCCTTCCCTTGAAATTACCCACCTTAGGTGCATTAGGTAGCAGAGGATCCTCCTTCCCTTCTCCTTTGTGCTAGTCCCTGCGTCACTGCTGCTGCAGCCATTGTGCCCTTGACTGCTTCCCTCCTCCTCCTCTGGCACGAGGAAGATCCGATGGCGTAAGAAGGTCACATGGTTGGAGGGCATGTCCTTGAAGTCATATGTCACTAGAAACATCTTCACCACAGTTTTGTTTGGATTAAATAAGGTCTGAGAATCAAAAACAAATGGTAAATTTACATCATTACACATTTTCCATTAATAAGGAAAAACTACTAGTTTTGACATTCTTTTAGCCACATATTCATCATCAAAAACGTAAGACATAAAGGCCCAACCAGACCAACTTATATCTGTTCTTCCATTGAAGGCAGACAGAAAATTACTTTTTCTTGGGGTGTCCAGAGAGACAGGACTCCCCACTTGCTCACATTCAGTACCCATTCCTCACTGGTTGGCACTCACTTTATCAGTCATCCTTGTCTGCACAACTTTCTTTTCCCAGGTTAAATTCTACTGTGTATCATGCTTTCCCTTAGATTGCTCTCATGGCCCAAATACTTAATACGCCACTGATGCTGAAACACATATACATGAATAGAACAAGTTACTTATCTGTAATACAGGCTTGCACGCTATATTCAGTATAAATTCACATATTACATATAACCATTTTCTAGTGGTTGGGCTTAAATTGTTATCTTGGTTTTTCTCAACATGTGTAGGAAAACCATAGATAAAAAGCTTAGTTATAGTTAGGAAAACTTATTTTCACTATACAAACCAAGTTTAAACTACACAACCTTTAAAAATGTCAAAGTTATAGTTATAACTTCCATTTACAATTTATTAACCATCTTCAAATTATTATAATTAGTGGACCTCGTTATACACACTTTTCAGCTCACTAACCAGACAACACTAACTATAACTCACCACTCTACCATGCACTGTGTTCTCATAAATAATGATACTCCACTGTACAACACTACACTGTACAAGACTCTCCGCCACTCTACTGCATGACACTCCATTCAACACTAAACTATACAACACTCAACTCCACTCTTTTCCACTACACTCTATGCCACTCTACGACACTACTCAGTGACACTCCACTCCACCACACTCCATTTCATGATACTTCAGTGAACGACACTCCATTGTACAAAACTCATCTCTGCTGTTCGACACACCACATCACTCTACAACAACACCACCACTACACTGTATGATACTCTGCTCCACAATACAACACACATGCCACTCCACTGTATAACACTTTTCTCCACTGTATGCTACGTCACTCCACTCGACTCCATTCTACAATACTTCACTCTACGACACTACACTCTATGACATGCCTTCAATGTACTGTACTACACTCCACTTTACAACACTCCAATCAATGACACCACAGTGCGATTTGAAAGACATTTTTATTAAAAAACAAAAACCATTAACATACAATGAAAAAACCCAAGTTTAAGAATAAATTATAGTAGAAATACCTTATGTATACTTTCTATACAAACCCAACTTAAAATACACAAACATTAAACATTGTAAAGTTATAATTAGAACTCCAATTTATAATTTACACACCACCTTCAAATTACTATAAGTTCTGTACCTTCAAACACAGTCTTGTCACCTCACTGGCCAAACGACATTAACTATAACTCATGCCTTTTCCATGCACTGTTTATACCCTTGCATACTAAATCACTTGTAGCATGTAAAATCATAGCATTTATAACAACACTTATAACTTCTCAGAAGACATTATTTGCCACAACACAGTGCACAGTAGAATGCGAGTTATAGTTAGTGTTGTCTGTTTAGGGAGCTGAGGTGTGTGACGAGGTCTGCTACTTATAATAACTCGAAGTGGGGGATAAATTGTAAATGAAAGTTATAACTTTACAATTTGTAACGTTTTGTGTGGTTTAAACTTGGTCTGTATAGAGAAAATGAGCTTTCCTAACTATAACTAAGGTTTACCTTTGTTTTTTTCATTGAATTTCATTGTTTTTTTAAACATTTTTAATGAAAATGTGTTTCAAATCGTAGAGTCCAGTGTCTTAAGTAGAGAGTTATGTGGAGTGTTGTACAGTACAGTGAAGGAGAGTGTTGTAAAGTCTATTGTCATAGACTGGAGTACTGTAGATTGGAATCGATTGGAAAGGGTAAAGTGCAGTAGCGTATCGTACAGTGTAGTAAAGTGTTACATAGTGTAGTGGCATCAAGTATCGTAGACTGGAGCAGCAAGTTTGACAGTGGAATGGTGTGTCGAACTGTAGAGTAGGGTGTCATGGACTGTCAGAGTGGATTAGAGTGTTTTAGAGTGAAGTAGGATTAAGTAGAGTGTCAGAGTGGAGTTTCGTCAAGTGTAGCGCCGTAGAGTACAGTGGAGAAGAGTGTCTTATAGTGGAGTGCCGTGTCATATAGTGGAGGTGCGTATTGTAGAAAGAAGTTGATTAGAGTGTCATACTTTGTAGTACAGTGGTGTAGAGTGGATGGGCACAGAGTGGAGTAGAGTGTCAGAGCGGCATACAGTGTAGTACAGTGTTGTGGAGTGGAGTTGCATAAAGTGGCATAGAGCGTCGGACAGTGGAGCGGCACAGAGTGGAGTATAGTACAGTGGTGTAGAGTGGGATAAAGTGCAGTAGAGTGGAGTATAGTGTAGTACAATAGAGTGGGGCAGTGTAGAGTGGAGTAAATGGTCATAGAATGGAGTGGCATGTCGTAGACTACAGTGGCGTGCAGTAGAGTGGAGTGGCATAGCATACAGTTGAGTAAAGTGTCATTAAATGGAGTACGTGTTGTACAGTAGAGTGTAGTGGGGTTTCGTATAGTACTGGAAAGTGATGTAGACTAGAGTAGAGTGGCATGCAGTAGTTGATTTTTGTAGGGTGGAGTGGTGTACAGTACAGTGTTATAGAGTGTGGTACAGTGGATTGGCATACAGTGTTAGAGTCCAATGGAATTGAGTGGCATAGAGTGGAGTGTCGTACAGTGTAGTAGTGGAGCGCAGTGGCGTGCAAAGAGTTGCATACAGTGTTGTATAGTGGACTACAGTATCGTAGAGTAGAGTGTTGTACAGTGGCATACTAGTACAGTGTCGTACAGAGGAGTATAGACAAGAATAAAGTTTCAGAGAGTGGCATACAGTGTAGTAGAGCGTTGTACAGTGGAGTTGCATAGAGTACAGTAGTGTGTGAAACAGTGGATCTGCTTAGAGAGGATTCGTCCCACTGACCAACAGAGCGCCAGGAGGCGCGTTTGCAGGGTGGCGAAAAAGGAGGCGGGCCTCTGGCAACTTGCAGTTTTTTTTTTTTATTCGCGGAGGGGGGCTGCGTGGCCCCGCTTTCCTGGGCCTATTTTGGCCCCGGGGACCCCATCCCCCAGGGCCAAACCTATTTTGAATAGGGAGGGCACGTGAACCCCCCTCCAGGGTGGATTTCAGCCCCGGGATCGGCCTTTTCAAAAATATTTTTTTATAAACTAAAAGGGCAGGGGGGTGGAGGGTTGGGGGCGGGGGGGGTCGAGCGGCACCCCTCCCAGGCTGATTTTGGCCCAGCTGACCCCATCCCCTGGGACTTGGCCTCTTTTTTTAAAATGGTTTAAAAACAAAAAAAATAATAATGGGGAGGGGCTGCCCCCTCCCCCCCACCGGGCTGTAGAGTGAGGTAAAGAATGGTACATATAGAGTGGAGGAGAGTGTCATACAATGGAGGGGCACAGAGCAGAGTGGCATACACTGTAGTGGTGTATAGTGGATTACTGTAAAGTGGAGTAGCATACAGTGGAATAGCGTACAGTGGAGTGTAGAAGAGAGGCAGAGTGGAATAGCATAAAGTGGAGTGGTGTACAGTGGAGTGGCGTAGAGTGGAGTAGGGTACAGCGGATTAGCGTAGAGTAGGGTGGGATACAGTTGAGGAAATGGGTTATATATTGAAGTGGCGTCTCATACAGTAGAGTGGAGAGCTGTTTAGTAAAATATTGGAAACTGTCGTAGAGTGTTGTACAATAGAGTGTGCGGGCATAGAGTGGAGTGCAAATTTGGACAGTGGAGTGTAAGAGGACAGAGTAGAGTGGAGTTATATAGAGGAGTAGAGGACACTGCAATGCCATAGAGTGTACGAGCGTACAGTAGAGTGGCATAAAGTGGAATAGCGTGGAGTGGAGTAGCATAGACTGGAGTGTCGTGCAGTGGCGTAGAGTGTAGTAGCATAAAGTGTAGTAGCGTACAGTAGAGTGGTGTAAAGTCTAATAGCATATAGTGTAGTATCATACATTGGAGTGCTGTACAATGAAGTAGTTTAGACTGGAGTGGGGTATTGTGGGGTGAGGTAGATAGTAATAGCATACAGTGGAGTGGCGTACAGTGGAGTGGGATGAAGTGGAATACTGTATAGTAAAGGGGCAAAGATTGCAGTCACGAACAGTGTAACAGCGTAGAATGGAGTGGCGTACAGTGGAATAGCGTTGAGTGGAGTGGCGCAGAGTGGAGTGGCGCAGAGTGGAGTGGTGCAGAGTGGAATAGAAGAGTGGAGTGGCATACAGTCTAGTGGCATACAGTGGAATAGCGTAGAGTGGAATAGCATATACTGGAGTAGCGTGTAGCGGAGTTGCATACAGTGGAGTGGCGAACACTGAAGAGACGTAGAGTGGAGTTGCATACAGTGTAATAAAGTAAAGTGGACTGGCGAAGAGTGGAGTTGTGTACAGTCTAATAGCATAGAGTGGAGTAGCGCAGAGTAGAGTATTGTACACTGGAGTTGCTTAGAGTGTAATAGTGCATAGTGGAATAGCTTACAGTGAAGTGGCGTATAATGGAGTGGTGAAGAATGCAGTGGCGAACAGTGGCGTGGGGTACAATGTAATAGCATACAGTGGAGTGGCATACATTGAAGTGGGGGGTCTAATCGAATAGAGTAGAATGAAGTGGCAGAGTGGAGTGCCATGCACTGGAGTGGTGTAGAGTGGAGAAGCGTACAGTGGAGTGACGTAGACTGGAGTGGTGTCCCTGGGCTAGGATTAAAAACAGGGCACAGGCAGGGAAAAAATATACCTGCAGTTAGTGATGAAGGTGGTCAACTTGTTTCAGCCTGATGACCCTCAGTAGAGATGTTGTGGCTTTAGTCAGGACCAATGTGTGCTGCTGCTCAATACTCTATGTATTTGTGAGACAATGAAACGTAAAGTGGCACAAATGACAGAAAATCAAATTGTCACTAACTGCAGGTATATGTTTTCTCTGCCAGTGCCCTGTTTTTAATCCTAGCCCAGGTACGTTCTAATAAAGATACATTACGTACCCGGGAGCTAGTTGTAACTCCTTCACACTTACTCACATTCTTTACTTTGTGCTGCGCCTCTCATCGAACCTCCAAGTCCTCATTGTGGTATTGAGCATACCTTCCTTTAGACACAAAACATCCCTGAGCTTCTCCCTCTCAGTGAGGGGATTGTAGCCCATGCTGGGAGTAGGCATCACGGCACGAGGAGAATCCCAGTGATGTAGAATGCCACCTCTGCTGGGTGAGGTATTTCGTCCTGATAAAGGGACATTCCATTGTTCGCTGGATCACTCCCCTGGACAACGCTTGTAACTCTTAGACCCGATGGATCTTTTTCTTGTGTTATGTATTTAAGTTGGGGAGCCAACCCTCGCAGATCTTAAAATCTCCTTGGACCCCCCCCACCCTTCGCCCTTGTTGTGAACCGCACCTAATTCAGTTCCAGGCCAAGTAAATTCTTTAAGGACTGATGGTGACTAACTTAATTGTGGCTCGAGGTCGCAACCAATAACATGGGGTAACCCAACTACTATTTTTAGAATATTTCCAAACCGTTACAGAGAAATTGTTTGTGCGTGGTTCCTCTGTTGGCTTAGGGAGGAGTTTTATTATAAATATAAATCAATGAATAGTCTTCTTTGAGGTTTTCTTTGTGTATTTTGGAAATACTCTGCTCCTTTAACAGCATCTAAATTTAGTTAGATTTAAAGTGACTTCCTCGGTTCGGGCTCCAAACATTCTGCTGGTCTTCAAGGCCTTCTACTGCAGTTCAGTAGAAACCTCTCCGCTTCTTGACACAATTTCTGGTTTAAGTGATGAAACAAATTGTGGTGCTGATTCATTCTCATACGATATGAAACTGCTGCTAAGGGAAAGTGGTGTTGAATTAGCTGCTCGGCAGTTCTTGATTTGTTCACTTTACATTGTATCTGTCTGGACATAGCATCTTAATATGGATCCCATCTCCAGCTCGCATCCAAAGCAGACAGTAGAAAAAAATATGTATAAAGCTGTAACTTGTTTGAGGTGCATTGTGGAACTGTTAAGGGTCATCGTGGACATTCCTACTTTAAATGCCCACACATAGGATAAGAAAAAAGTTAATTTCCGGACCCAAACACTGATGGTGCAAAATTCACAATATGTGAATCTCCAATAGCGTCACTTGTGAATCTACTGTTACTGTTCAGAACTGCTACACATTGCAAATATGCAAAGCCAACATATTCCCTCCAGGCATGAACAAAGAGTGTTCCTTTGAATCCACGGTAGCACTCAGTAACTTCACATAAAATAACTGGATATAGAAACACCACAACCTACTTTACTTGTGTAGACATGCACACAGCTTACCACTTGGATTGTTCCAGCTTTGGGGACACTGTAGCCCTTCTTTCCCAATTCCTCCAAGTCTATGACTCCCTAATGCAAGGACAAGAAAAAGAGAAAGTGCATTAAGCGATAGCACAACTTCCACATACTTTTTTTTTTTTTAACCAGCTGCTGTTAAATTTGGATTTTGTAAATACCAACAGTGAGCATATTACAAGATGCATTATATGATCATGCATGACATTTTGGTGTGCAATCATGGAATACATTATATGATATAATTAGTCAGGCAGTCTTTTGGGTGCGCTATGCGGGGCAATCCTCCACCTGTGGTCTCCTTTTGACTCACTGTCACCTGTGGACCTCACGCATGTCACCACACTCCGACTGCTGTTACCCATTGTCCAGTTCCCGGCTCGTGGGGGTGCAAGAATGTCTGGAGTCCAGGCCATAAGAATCTTTACATCGTCTCTCCCTAAACTTTCTCAAATTTAATGGGGCATCCTCTACCTACAGGTTCTACTTTTTCAGCTCCCATATATACACCTATTCCTGTGAGCCATTTTTCTTTTGTAGGCGACACAGATGACTCCCATAGTTGTGCAATATCCCTTTTTGCCACCACCAGTTCCGATTAGCAGAATAACAGTTGTTTATGGGGGAGATATATGTCCCACCAAGTAACACAAATTGTGGGTTGTACATCGCTCAGCTCTTTCAGGAATGTGAACCAATAGCTTTGGGTCTTAGGACAGGCCGTGTTATATGGTAAAAGGAACCTTCTGTTATTCCATCTCAGACATGTGGTAGTATGAACTTTACCTATTTTGACCCTATCCAGATTCATTCTATGCAGGACCTTGAATTGGATTAAGATAGGAAACAATGGTCCCTGAAGGGGGAAGTGTGAACCTCAACGCAGACGGTAGCCTAGTACATAAACGTCCATAGATTGGTTTTTACTAAAAAGAATACATTTTATTTGATTATTCAACACTTGGAATCTTAGGAAGACAAAGTCATTGGCTCTGTTAACATATACATTCAAAATTAGAGAGGTGTTAGAGGCAACAATGTTGCTTTTCCCCAGTTCACCTGTTTTTGTTACATCTTTCCTCAAGGTCAAATCAGAAAGCTGGTATTAATATTTATAATAGCATTATTCACATTTTACAAGTCAAAAGCTGAATTGTCAGACACGAGCTTACATTATGAAGTTATGACTATGCTAAATGGTCATCATTTTATCAACCAAAAAAAAGACAAAAGGCTTATTCATGACTGATACTATTCAACACGAAGACTTGTGGGTTACATCAAGATCTTTTCTGCATGGTTTGGGCAACTGACCTATCCCACCGTAACATATTTTTTTCACTTTGAAATTTCAAGACTGAGATATTCAGTTTGCCCACCTGTGCAATGGAGATTGTACCTGTAAAAAGGACTGCGTGCCTTTGCGAGTTGTTTTTAATTGTGGCATTGATTTGAAAGTTTCCTCACGTTACATAGGTCCTCCTAGCATGTTATTATTCTCACTTTAATTTATTTGCACTGGTTCTCTAGGCAGATTTTGTATCCTTTTATTAGTTTTATTAGTCTGGAAAAACATAAAAACAACACAATGGCAGCCAAAATACTCAGTAACCTAATTAGAAATTGGCCAGAAATACAACCACAGTGGTCAGTCACAGACCCTCATGCGTGATCTGGGACACAGATCACTGCACAATACCCCACGGCATGGCCGTTGTCCACATATTACTCCATCAAGACGATGGTGTCTACCCTTGCTCATCCTCATCTTCACTCTATTTCCCAAACATTGCTCTCCCATCCTTCAAATTCTCCACTCCCTTATCATCTATCCTCACCCTCCTCATGCAGAATTATTCCACAAAAAGCCACTTGTTCAAGTCACCCAAATGTGCTTTAAGACTGAGGCAGTACTCACTAGCCAATATAGCAATATAACTCTTTGCAAAGAACATGTCCTGGGCAGGGCCAGGAGTATGCACTAAAATTAAGATTATGGAGCAAGGGAGGGTCAGGAATCAACCATTGCTGATGAAGGAAAAGATCTGTGGGTTTCGGGCGTATGGGATTCATCACAATAGTACCACATGTACCCCCCAAAAAACTCTTCGGTGATAAAGGATTGGACCAAGCTGATCACTGCACTAAATTGTACCCCGATCCTAGTGGACTCCACCAAATCGCTTGGAATTACGCTGGATAAGAACCTAAATATGCAAACACATCAACATGTTGGCTAAAAATGCCCGCTTTCACCTCAGCTATCTCAGAAAAATGAAACCATTCACCGAAAATCCGGACCTCAAAACCGCAGTTCAGGCATTAGTCATCTCGAGGTTGGAATACGGATGTACAACTCTATCTGGTCTTCCCAAGATCTCAACAGCCCCTTTAAAAGCCTGTCTCAATGCAGCCGCAAGACTCTTAACAGGATCTAGAAAATTTGACCACATCACGCCACACCTGAAGGCACTCAACTGGCTGCCTTACGAAGCGAGAATACAACTAAAGCTTTACACCACAAAACTCCCCGGTATCTAGCCCAGAAACTTATGATATCTGAAGGAAGCAGACTCTGTAGGAGCTCCAGCAATCTTCTCCTGAAACCTTCATTCTTCAGCAAGAAAAAAACATATGATAGAGCATTCGCTGGAGCCGCACCAAGAATCTGGAACTCACTCCCTCCGAGCATCAGAAGAATCTCATCAACGACAGTATTTAAAAAGGAAGCCAAGTCCTTTCTGGTGAGCAAATTCCTCCCTTAAATCCTCAGCAGTCCTTACTCACTTTGGCTCTATAAATTCCAACAGATAACCTTTCGACTTGCTCTTCGAGGAGTGACTCTCCCTATTTTGGCTATCTCAGGATCCAACTCCTGGAGGAAGCTCTACTTTCGATTTTTGCTTGCTATGAACCTATCCGCTATACTAAACTCGTCTCTAAGATACCTTGTGAGGACAGCCTCTCTAAATTGGTTTGTATTTGAACATGTCCTAATGCACCGAAATTAACAACCTATTTTTACTTAGTATGCTTTTATCGAATGTACTTATCCACCCATCATATATGCCAGATATCTATCTGTAGGACCCTACTAAACTGTCTTAGAATCCTTTGATCTGTACCGTGAAGCGCTCCGATACCCTGTTCAGGGTCTTGTTCGCACTATAGAAAACACAAAAATAAAAATAAATAAACATGTGGACGCTTGATGACAATAACCCCACTGTGTCAACACTACTCATGCTCTGCATGTGTTTTCAAGACTCAAGAAGAGGTTGGGGTTCAAAGTACATCTACTAGATCCATCTACTGTCAATATATCTCACATCCATCTGCTGATCTTTAGGTCGACTGGCCCTAATCTCTCCAATGTCACCCTGGTTACTGCCTCAAACTCAACATTACCTACGTGGAACAACGGATTACCTATTTGGTCAAAAGCATGGGGCGATTGTTAAACTCCCATCTAAATCTGTCACAACAGGCTTCAGGTCATTCACACGAAGTCTGAAAAATAGTCTTGTGCTGGTGGCTATTTTCTTTTCCCAATTGTAAAAATATCAGTAGTGATGATTTCATTATTATTTTGTGATGAGGAATTATTAACTAGACTTGGCGAGGCATAATTTTATTTCAGCTGTTCAAGAATCAAGTCCTCCACCAGCAACAAGTACCCTACCTGCTCCTCCGATGTCTGGCCTGGCAAAGGGACCTCCCTGCCCCCTCACCCGCCCACTAAACTATTTGAAATCATTCTCTCCTTCCTCCAACTAAGGTCATATGTCTTGTTTTGCTATGAACATTGTTCCAGTGTGCCACAGCAGAGAACGCACTGTAGAAATACCAACACAAAACACACAGACAAATACCCGACTCTAAGCCCCTGCGATCTAAGATTGAGAGGACATTTTTCTAGAATGTTTTGGAAACAGAATACCACAAATAATCTTTCCTGTTTTAATTGAGAAGTAATCCCCTTGTCAGGTCATTGAACTCCCTAAAACACCACTCCTCTCCTTTTCCACAAAGATGAAATTCAAAGTGTAGGACAGTTAGAAGGCTCTTTCAAGCCAGCACTGCCATATTTTCTCCAGTGGATGCGACATATTTGTGTACCAAACCCTCAAATGGGTATCGGTCATTTCACTGGAAGAGGTCCCTCTGTCACCACATGAGTAAGCAGTATCAGACTACAGGAGGTAGCCCATAAACCACAGGGAGACTGGGGCTATAATCTGTAACAAACAACAGTGTCTCAAACAAGGGTATTATTTTGCGTTCAAGTACACGTAGCACAATTAATTACAATGGATTAAATCCAAAGGAGGAGAAAGCCAGGGAGACATCATCTTGTGAAGGTAAATTGTAATTCAATCGATGAACATGTTGGACATATTAAACTTCATATGTACAAGCACATGAGGCGGAAGCACTGCGTTACATTAAATGACATGTAACCAATAAAATACTGTGCACAAGTGCTCGTGAAGTTTTTGTGACGGCGCAAGTGACACGTGACGTGGTATATACAGCGATTGTAGTGGGTGCTACAAAGGGTAAGTGAAATTAAAATTCTTTACATATTCGAGATACCCAGGCAGTTAATGGTACATGAATACAAAAATTAGGTAGGGTATCCGTTAGATGGAGGCGCCAAGAGTTCCGCTGTGGAAGTCGACGGCGTTTCGGCCTGTAGATGCGTTAGGCCATCATCAGGACCAGGTTACGTAATATTTAGCCGCTTAACCGCGGCGCGAATTTCGCCGCGGTGCGGCGGTTTGAAAGAGTGGGCAGGGCCGCGTCGGCCAACGGACGTGCGCAGCACTAGCGAGGTAGTGCTCGCGACAGCCGTTGGCCGACGGAAGCACGGAAGGGGTTAAATGGCAGTGCTGGGGATAGAAGGATACATACATTTCCTTATATACAAGGGTAATTAGTGGACCAAGAAGGACAGGTAGGCTAGAAAAAAAGGCTTTAGAAATCGAGCCCACAACGAGTGGGGGGCGCTGCAGACATATACCGCGTGCCTAGGCTCATAGAGGAGAAGTGTGAACTAGAGGCGTCAATACATGGGCAAAAGAGAACTTACTCGTGAATCAAGGACGGGCTCCGTCCAGGAGGACACGGGATGTCCCTGGGTAACCTATGCGCAGAGAGAACAAAAAGCGAGGGCGTGGTAAAGACGGGAGGTTTACCATTTACCCCTGGCGCCCCTCCCCGCACCCCAGCCCTCATAACCAGACAGTACTCTTTAGCATGCTGTACTTTGTTCACGCCCATGGTAAATCTCCCGTCTTTACCTTACAGGCAGCACGTCCGAGCTCCTTCACGTTTAAATTACCCCTCGCTGACCCCTATGCTCATTTACCTGTCATTACCCACTTCCCCACCGCGACCCCCTCCGCCACGCCCTTACTTTTTGTTCTCTCTGCGCATAGGTTACCCAGGGACATCCCGTGTCCTCCTGGACGGAGCCCGTCCTTGATTCACGAGTAAGTTCTCTTTTGCCCATGTATTGGCGCCTCTAGTTCACACTTCTCCTCTATGAGCCTAGGCACGCGGTATATGTCTGCAGCGCCACCCACTTGTCTTCCCTCCCTCGTTGTGGGCTCGATTTCTAAAGCCTTTTTTCTAGCCTACCTGTCCTTCTTGGTCCACTAATTACCCTTGTATATAAGGAAATGTATGTATCCTTCTATCCCCAGCACTGCCATTTAAATATTACGTAACCTGGTCCTGATGATGGCCTAACACATCTATAGGCCGAAACGCCGTCGACTTCCACAGCGGAACTCTTGGCGCCTCCATCTAACGGATACCCTACCTAATTTTTGTATTCAAGTACCATTAACTGCCTGAATATCTCGAATATGTAAAGAATTTTAATTTCACTTACCCTTTGTTGCGCCCACCACAATCGCTGTTAATACCATGTCACGTGTCACTTGCGCCGTCACAAAAACTTCACGAGCACTTGTGCACAGTATTTTATTGGTTACATGTCATTTAATGTAACGCAGTGCTACCGCCTCATGTGCTTGTACATATGAAGTTTAATATGTCCAACATGTTCATCGATTGAAATACAATTTACCTTCACAAGATAATGTCTCCCTGGCTGTCTCCTCCTTTGGATTTAATCCATTGTAATTAATTGTGCTACATGTACTTGTACGCAAAATAATACCTTTGTACCACATGAGTAAGAGCAGCAACCTGTTGCAATTCACCAATGCAACCCCACTGAAATTAATGGAGACATTACCAATATGCAATAAATGTTATAACCCACTACTGAAGTCAATGGGGCAAGTACCAGCATTCAACAGCATTTATTACACTGTAAAACCTTGCATTGTCAACCATCAGCAGTGTCAATAAACCATTGACTTTATTAACATGTCCCAGACTTTCTTTCACTTCACTTCGGTGCCACTGCAGCTTTAAGGCCCATGAATTGAGCTCATTGTACTCCCAAACCCATGTACAAAAACACAGGCTCATGGAAAGCTTTTAATTGAACAAAAAATCTCTCACGGGGCATAAATATAATCCCGTGGGAGTCTTAGGGAAACTTTTGAGGGAAGGTTATAGGTGGCCACTGCACCTCCTGTGCCCCCGCCTCACGACTGGTATTCATGCTGGTGGTGCGCTTGCACACCTTGGGGCACCACAAGGGGAATATGCAAGTCTTTGGGCACTCGTACGGCCCCAGGCACTCTGGGGAGCTCCTATGGACACAGGCATTTTGGGGATCTCCTACGGACACAGGCATTTTGGGGATCTCCTACAGCCCCAGGCACTCTGGGGAGCTCCTACGGACACAGGCACTCTGAGGAGCTCCTGTGGCCCCAGGCACTCTGGGGAGCTCCTGTGGCCCCAGGCACTCTGGGGAGCACCTGTGGCCCCAGGCACTCTGGGGAGCACCTGTGGCCCCAGGCACTCTGGGGAGCACCAGTGCCCCTGACCCTCTCATGAGGCACCTAGCTGTTGGTGAAATTGGGGCAGCTGGGGAGCCCACTTCTGTGCGGCCTAGCTGGCACCCCTTTCTTTTGACACACGCTATGCTGAAGGAGTCAGCATGTTTGTTTTCTTGCCCGCAGGCATGCCACCTGATGCCGTGTGGGAGGGTAGAAAGATCTGCACCCTGCTCCTCCCAGACACAGTTACAGGGAGTCGGGCCATAAATCCCCAATCTAGGAGTGCACTGGCACTCAGTGTGGTCCACAGGTGTCCCAGGCAGATAGGGTCCGCTCGTAGGTAGGAATCCGGCTACCTGGCAAGCTGGGGGTAGAGGGATGTGCGCCCCGCTCCCCCTAGTCATGGTTATGGAGAACAGGGGCTGTGCATTCCAACTGTAGGAGCGCGGTGGCGCTCAATGTGGTTCACAGCGGTGCAGGGAGATGGAGTCCAAAAATACCCTCCCTGACGCACTCCCTAGGTCCCACAGGCTCCTGGCTTCTTACGTGGCAATAGTGTGTCAGCGGAGTCAAGGGCTTGTCCACAGAGGTTCTAAGGGAACCCCTCCAAGGCCAGCAGATCCATTCCCCCAACTGTTCCTCGGGGGGCATAAGGGGCCAGAGTCACTGGCCCTAGCGTGCCCCATCCTAGTCCTGGGGGTCAGTTGAAGTAATAGTCATTCAACCCAGCCTTGCAGTGACTTCAAGTGTTTCACCTTCCAGCTGGGCATTCTTTCACCTTATTTGCTGCCAGGTCCAGTAACTTCTCATCTGTTTCTCCCTTGTGCATGAGTTTTTCAGTATGGGGACAAAGATCTAGAAACCAGCCACCCTTGGAGTATTCTAGGGTGCCACATCATCACTCCACCCCTGTCACAACTTTATTGCACAGCTTTCTGGGACATTCCACTGTGGGACTTTACGTTGCCTGTGGAAAGAGCTTTCCTGAGAGCCTCAGCTCAACTCAAACTCTGGTCTCGGGCTCCAGAGGTCTGGCTCTCATTTGTTTCGGGTTTGGGCCATCTCTGAGCAGGTGTAATGCGACAAGTTATTTAACAGATGCACATTTCCTCCACATTCTTTCTTGATTCTATTGCATGGGGAGGACTTTGATCCTCCTTCTGGGATGCAGAGTTATTAACTTGGCACAGTAAGGGGGTTCCAAAGGCCTGTAATCTGATTATGAGCTGAGCCAGAGAAATATGACAATTCTTAAAGTGTCTTAAGTAGTGTAGATATGTTAGGGATTGTAAATCTACACCTGAGATGCAAGTTTATCCCTAAATTGATATCTTGCTAGACCCAGTAGGCATGCATGGAGTAAAACTGTACTTTAGTGAAGATTTCACTTATGACGTGTAACACAGTTTAAGAATCACAAAATACCCACACTATGAATGTTCACTCACATTATATGGCCTACTCCAGGTCAGTACCAAACCCGAAGGGTCCCTTCTTTAACAGGCTATCTGTGTGCAGATACCAGGCTGCACAAGACAGTAGTCTCATACATGCAGCCCTCAACGTGTGTGCTCACGTGTAACCAGCCCACATCATCTTACCCCAGCAATGCAACAGCAGCCTTGTCTTAAAGGCGGACACTGGTGCTTAGCATCCTCAGTCACTTTACTATGAATTTACCGCAAGTAGACTCAAGTAGTGCAGCCCACTCACAGAAAAGTCCTAAAGATGAGTGGGCACATGCAAAGAATCTAAGGGTAATGCATGGGTGGAACCCACTTTGCGACGGTATCCAGCAAACCACTTACCTTCAGAAATGCATTTTCTAGTGGAAACTCCATCTTACCACAGATTCCTCTACTTTTTAAGTCCCCCACCAGGGGCCAAACTGGATCCGGAGGAGACAACAAATGGTCAGTCTCCTCTTCATCATCATCCTCGTCAATTAAACATGGTCCTGTATTGCTAAAAGAGGCCTCAAGAGCTTGAAAATTCAGCTGCAAAGCAAAGGCACTGCGTTGGAGAACAAACCAAACCGAGTATCCCTGGAAGTGGTACTGTGGTATTCTGCTAAGGAGTGTTGACAGGGCCCGGTGCCGGATGGTGCTACCTGTCGGCAGACAGGAGCAAATGCTGGAATAAGTTTCTAGATCCATCCTGGTGTCTGCAGGGGATTCAAAAGGTGAACAATCGGCAGTTAAAAGAAACCCTTAGAATAGGGTCTCTCGTGAAGTCTATTCTTAGTGATCCTTTTGGGAGGGGTAATTTGGCTAGTTGCTCTCCAAAGGCAGGAGAGCCTCTACCAGAGGTCTGACCGACGCCTCCACACACCAGTGTAAATACAGGCATCACTCAGACCCAAACAGAGACTTAGCAGGGATGTCTTTTCCCAAATCTGTTTTATTAGTTTTCACAGGAAAGGTACAAGGGACAGGGTGGTTAATCACACGTGTCATCATTTAGTAAGTCAGCATAATGCACCATGAAAGAGAAGGAAAGTGTCTAGGTAGACTATGGAAAGCTAAGGTGTCTGTAGAGTACAAGTAATCGTGTGTAAGCAGTACTTTTGTAAAAATAATAATAAACATCAGTCGGAGAACCATGAATAAAACTGGGGGAGGTAACAACGGGAGGTGATAATAAGGGGAGGGTATACTAGGGAGAGGCGCCGTGGGATTCCTTTCTCCGTGATTATTCAGGGTAATGGGGAAATGGAAATAGTGTGTATGGGGTTTGATTGGCAAGGAACACGCAATTTAGGCTGCGAGGACTGTTTGCAGAGCTGAAAAAAGGGGTAAAAGGAGATGATATGAGATAGTGTTTTGGGGGGCTTTATGGTGGGAGGTCACCATTACGTGTGCGGTGTAGGAATTCCGAGAGAAGGGCGGCCCATTGTGGAGAGATGGGTGTTTTGAGCTGTCCACGTACCTCCTCGTAGCAAAGGGCGTCCTCCTTCACCGTGCCCCATTTGCGAACCGTGTCACACCAGGCCTCCAATGGGGGGGTGGTCGAGGAGCACCAATTTAGGGTGAGGGTGCGCTTGGCTAGGAGTAATACCAGAGAGGCAAAGCACATGCGTACTTTGCGGGGCTTGCTCCGCTTAAAAATGCCTATGGAGCAGGCTTCCCAGGTGTGGATATCGGTGAACTGCGTAACCTGGAAAAGTTTGTGGATGCTAGCCCAATAATGATGCAAGGATGGACAAGACCAGATCACATGTCGCAAATCCGCGTCAGAGTCGCAGCACATAGGGCATTTAGCATGTGCCTGAGCGAAGATAAGGTTAATTTGGGCTAGTGAAAGGTATGCATGGTGCAATATGAAGAGTTGCAGGTTCTTAAAGCAAGAATTGCGGGACACCTGTCTTGGAAACTAAGGCCAGTTCCCCTTCCTTATCATGAAGAGCTCTTCCAAACTCCTCCTCCCATTTATGTCGGAGCATGTCCATGGAAAGCGTGGTCAATTCACATATCGCCTTGTATAGCCAAGTGATTAAGCGGCGTCCGGAACCCATGGTTAGGAATGTGTGCAGTACCGGGTGCGGAGCGGGCTCTGTCACCGCGGCGTTCCAGAGGGTGTGGTATGTATGAGTGAGGCGGCAATGTAGGAGAAACTGTCAAGGGGGTAGGTGTGGAATGAGTGGGAGGTCCAGAGGGACAAGTCAAGTTTTGTATACAATCCGGGAAATTTGAGCAGCCCTATCAAGGGCAGGGCGGGGCTTACGAGGGAAGTGTGCGTGCCATACGGTAGACATGTGAAATGCAGTTGTGCACCACAGCCACTTATATAGCTGAAGAGGTGGGAGGTGGCATCCTGTGCAAGATGAGGCGAGTGGCAGCCTGGGGTGTCATCCTTTCGCCCACACCACCACAGGTCTCCCCCATGTATCTTCCATCAGTCCAACGTTACACCTATTGTAACTGCGCGATAGTACGCCTCAAAAGATGGAGTTCCCAGGTCACCTTGGTCAAGTGGAAGCTGTAGTTTACAGAGTGTCCCTCGTAGCCTGCTACCCCAGATAAGAGCAGTCAGCAGGAAATTGAGCTAAGGATTTTGGGGGGGCAACTGGGAGATTGGCAAAGTTATATAATAGCCGAGGTAGTATGATCATTTTAGCCAAAGCAATCCTCCCTATTGGGGCAAGAGATAGCGAACTCCAGAATTACATTTGTGTTTTAATGCCCTGTAGTGCCATCCGGAGGTTCCCTTCAAATAAGTCAGAGGGGGTGTGGTATAAGCGGATCCCCAGGTAGCTGGGAGCTGCGCTCTGCCAACGCAGGGGTATGGAACCCAGGGAGATGGACTGAGGTGGTTGGTCGGGGTGTAGAGGGTATATCACAGATTTATCCCAGTTAGACAAATCTCACGAAGTACAACTCGGAGGGGAGTGAGGTCACACGTAATGTCTTTTACATAGAGGAGGAGGGAATAGTCAGCACACAGGGACACCACGTGTATCCTATCCTCAAGAGTTATCCAGTCGTGGCCCGTGAAGGTAAGAGCAGTGGGGCCGGTTGGGATTTCGACAGATGACGAGGGAAAATTAATTAATTATTTATTTTTGCCTCGTCGTAGTCTGTTGAAATCCCGCCCCCCACCTCACCCAGCCCCACTGCTCCTACATGCATGAGCCAAGGCTGGAGGTATCCCCCAACTTGTGCCCTCGTCTCGCAGGCGGATAGCCAGTGGTTCGAGGGCGAAGAGCAATGGCAGAGGGAGAAGCCCCGACGGTTTCTCCTGCCTACTGGAAATAGAGTGGACACCAGGCTTCTTAGCTTAACACTGGATGTTGGGTTAGCATATAGAAGACGTGTGTACGCAAGGAGTCGCGGACCGACCCCAAATATGATCAAAGTCTGAAAGAGGTAATTCCATGCCAAGGAGTCGAATGCCTTCTCCAGATATAAAAATTAGACAGGGAAGAGTCCTCTAATACGGTTGTGAATACAGAAAAGCCGTTGCAAGGGGAGGTGCTGCAGCCTGGGACAAATCCATTTTGGTCCATTTTGGTCTGCGTGTATGAGATCTGGCAGCACTTGAGGGTAACGATCAGCTAGTATTTAGCCTAAGACCTTGTGGTCCGCGCCCAGTATAGCAATCAGGTGATATGACGCTGGGTGGGTTGGGGTTTCCTCGGGCTTCAGGATGGAGACCAGAAGAGACTCTGAGCGATGGCGGAAGTGCTCCCGAGGCCAGGGATGCTTCGTACATGCTGGTTAGTCTGGGTGCGAGTTGGGTGGAGAAGGCAGCGTTTAACTCAAGTGGCAGACTATCGGGACCTGGGGCTTTGTTTCGGGAGAGGTCTCTAACGGCTTGCAAAACGTCTTCTGTGGTAAGCTTGAAATCCATTGTGTGTTTAAGGGTGTTCGGGATCTGGGGGAAGTGTAATTCCCTCAAGAAAGGCTGTGGAAGTGTTTCCCATTGTGTTAGGTGCAGCCCGATACAGGGCAGATTAGTATGTGTAAAATAGTTCTAGAATAGCCTCCTGGGAACGAACCGGGGCTCCTGTGAATGAGATAAGCTCGGTAATGGGAGTTGGGACTGTCTCTAGGCATTTGAGTCAGGCCAAGAGTCGACCTGATTTGTCCCCTTCTCAATGGATTTTGGCTGCGGGGCCGTAAAGTAAAGCGTCGTAGGCGCTCTAAGAGTTCTGTGTAAGTTGTTTTAACCTCAGTGAGCTGTGAGAGATTTTCTGGGTCTCCATTCGTCTCCCTGCTCAGTTGAGCAAGTCTTCGCTCAGTGGACGGTATTTCCATGTCAAGGATCTTACAGACTCCCACCACCTGATAAATGCAGTGGCCCTGTGTTACCGTCATAAATGCGTCCCATTCTACCGTCTCCGAGGAGGCGGTTCCGTGGTTTTCTGCGAAGTAGTGTGGGATATGATCTCCCTGCTCTGTCCTGAAAACTGGATCGTCCACATAATCAGATCTGAAGACGCCAGGTCGGGACTGGGGGATAACCATCAAAGGTCCATGTAGTGGGCGTCATGGTCTGAGATTATGTGTTACAGATAGTCGGAGCAGCGTATGAGGGGGGACAATGATGTTGTACACAGAAAGCGGTCCAGCCTTACATGGAGTTCGTGATGTGGGGAATAAAATCAATATAAACGAAGGGTGGGATTGTGTGTATGCCAGGCGTCCAAGAGTGACCACTGTTGCGCACAGCTGCGCTATCGAGCGATGTGTCCATGTGGGGGGGCGTCTGGAAGAGGGGGGTGGAACCTATCGAGGTGTAGATCTAGTGCACAATTAAAAACTCCCCCCAGAATCCAGGGAAACTCAGTTTTTATGGGCAAGGATGGAGGAGAGTGCATTCCAGTAGTGTGGATTGTCCAGTGTTGGGCTCATAGATACTGTCAAAAAGGAGTGGGCGTCCATCTAGGCGACCCTCCAGAAGCACATAACAACCATCAGGGTCTATCACGGTACTGCGTGCGTATTCCGAGTAGGTGGTGGCATAAACAAGACCCCTCCAGCACTTACGTAGGCAGGTTAGCTCAGGTGGTGTAGTATGGGCCTCTTGTATGAAGACCACATGCGCTTGTTGACGCTTGACATAGGAGTACACCTGGTACCTCTTACGAGCAGTATGCATGGCTCTCATGTTCAGCGTGAGCAGGCGGAGAGTAATAGGGTTGGGCTGCATGCTTGGTATGTGCATTCTATTTCCAGTGTGGTAACGAATCAATGTTAGGGATCCGCGGCGCCATGTATGAAGTGATGGGGGGGTAATACAAGGGCTGATATATAACTAGGATCTTTGTTGCTCGGGTGTAATCGGGAAACAGTATGACCACTTTGTTCTCGACTTTATGTGGGCCCGTACGGCATTTAAGATGGAGTCCCAGTCTTTAAAGTGGTGGAGTTTCACTAGCACTGGCCTTGGAAGGGGGAAAGGGGGGACGGGAGGGGGCGGCTTGTGGGTACTCTATGCGCCCTCTCCAGAGAGAAAAAGGGTGTAAGTTCCAATGCTGGAATGAAGGTCCTAAACCAGGTCCCAAAATATTGAAGAGTGTCACGGCCCCCTGCTCCCTCCGGTAAACCTATGATGCGGACATTGATTCTGCGGGACCTGCCTTCGAGGTCAGCAGCTCTGTCTTGCAGGTGGCGGACACGGCTGTGCAAATCTCCTACAGCGAGCTAAGTGTCCATTATTATCGGGTCTAGGGTGGCTAATTGCTTCTCACTGTTCACCACCTTGTCAGCATGTTTTCGGTGATCGTCCCGCAGGAAGCTGAAGTCCGAGGCGAATGCATTGAAACGTGTCTCCAAAGCAAGGCGTGAATTTTCGATGGCAGCAAGTACCAGCTCCAGTTTATCCGTTGGGGTTTGAGAAGAAGTCCCAGGTAAAGTATCCAATATGACGCTTGGTGTAAGTTCTGTAGCCTGTGTTTGCACAGGCATAGTGGTGTGGTTGATCGGAGCCTGCCCATTCCGTGAGATGTAAGGGAAGTCTGTTTCAGGGGCATGAGGGCTAGCCAACGGGAGGGACGCAACTCCCGCATAGTCAAGCAGGTAGCAGATGTGGGCGATCAAGCCCCACCACTGTGTGGCAGGGTGCAGGAGTTAGTTTCAGCAGGTAGGTAGAGACCACTTGCAGTGTGAGAATGTGCCAGCGGCGCTGGAGGGCAATTAACAGGATGCCAGCTGCGACAGTGAGGAAGTAGTCCCTCTGTGCGCCTTGATGGTGGCACCAATACGGTAAGCTCTCCTGGGTCCGACGCGATGTGGTCAGGAAGTGAATAGGATCAGCAGGCGAGGCTTCACATACCGCCTAGTGAGGAGTGTGTCAAGGTCGCCCCTGCAGTCTCGTGGGTAAGCTGGAGTCCAACAGGTGCGAATAAATGGAGAAGCCTCACCACGTGCCTTGATGGCGACGCCTAAGTGGAGAGGCTGACAGAGCCCTGTGGAGCGCGATGTTAGTGAAGGTGGTGGGCATGTGGGTTATGCTCACAGAGGTCGGCCGGTAGAACACATCGCAGGTGCCCCCCGCCAGCGCGAGTCCTGTAATGGCGGTGGTTGAATTGAGAGCTTCAAAATGGCGGCTGGCCTCTCCTCAAGCAGGGGCTATATGTGTCTTGTCCCCAGCCAGATCCTCCGTGGCGACGGGGAAGGGAAAGCTCCCACGGGTGGCGCGACCCTCAGCGGCCTACCTGATAACCGCCGGGCTGCTTCAGATCCCCCAGGCTTCTGCGGCATCTTGACGACTGAACTGCAGACCAGGGAAGGTAGGTGATGGCACCTTCAAATTCCGGCGGGTGCCTCCAGAGGTGCAGTGCGAGGGGCCCCCTTCACTCCAGGGGAAGGTCGGCTCCCACCGTCGATGTAGAGATTGCCCCGCAGTGGCGGGGAAGGGGAAACCTCAGCGGCGGTGTGTTCAGCGCAGCCCGTGTGGGCCGGGGCCTCCTCGCCACGATCCACTCAACAGCCGCCGGGTCTCTCTTTGCCCCCTGGGCATCCACCGCAGCCCAATACCACCGCAGTGGGTCAAGTAAGACAGGGTGGGGCTCAGGCGGATGCGGACACCACTGGGGCTCAGCAAAGTGCCTCCAGCCGTGCAGCCAGCGCCAGGCCGGGATCGGCCTCGGGCAGCACCGCTCACCGGAATCTCGGCTACCGTTTCACAGGAGGGCCTCAGGGTCATCGCATGGGGTCCGCTAGCTTGGGTGGTGTTGGGCCATCGCCGGGGGCGAATGTGCGGAAACCACGGGCCAGATGTTGTCGGAAAAACGAGCGAGGCGACGGAGCTTCACAAACTCGCGTCCGCCATCTTGGCTGGCTCGGAAGTGCCCAGAAACTTAGCAGTCATGATCATGTATGCGCCCCATTCCTGAATTCCTGCTTCTCTACCGAAATAGCAGAGGATGGCTCTGTAAGGAGTTTAAAAGCACCAGGCCCTCGGAGAGCAACAAGATAGAGATCCGAACCCCACAAAAACACAGTGCACAGAAAGAATAAAACAATGGTGAAAAGCACTATTAAAACACATTGAGGACCCGATGATTCTCAGACAATGGTGTACAGAATTAACCTCTCTCTACAGTAATCACTATGTGGGAAACAGCCTGGGGCTCTAACTTGAGGTGATAGGGAGATTTTGAGTTGAGTTGGTTTACTTTTTGGATAATAGAAAATGTAACAAAATTGGAATAAAAAATGATCTGAATCACAAAAATACATTATTCAAAATTGAACCTCCTGAGAATGGAGGTATGACAGTATACTTTGCTGAACCTCCTGCTTTCAGCCAAACTACTGCAACACCTCTTCACCACAGTTCTACTAACATCATTACAGTAATAATTTCCAAACTCAAATGGGAAAAAACGAGATGACACAGTGGTGTAACAAAGACAACTCTAGTGTTGGGGATCAGTAACATTTTCTTACCCTTTGCTGTTAGATGCATGCTGGATGTCACTCAACACGTGCTGCAGTAGCTGGAAACCTAGCATAGTGGACTTGAGTTGAATTTTACCTAAGTGGTGATTTCCAACATCGCAATATGGAGTCTGGGAAATGTATGTATTGGTGCCAGCCTTTTGCAACAGAACTGCATTCACTCTTAACAATGGCACCCATCTGAATCCTCTACATTCTTTGCTAATTACTCAAACCATACAACTGTAAGAAGTTCCCATCTGTGTTTTTTTGTTATAAAACAAATCTAAAAAGCGACTTTGCTATCACAATCACATATGCTGCCCACTCCTGAAGATTCTACGACTCTTCAATACCTCTCCATGTGCTAGACTGGTCTGGAAAACTTTTCTCCTTAGCTCTACCCTGACTGTTGTGGGTGCAGATTCTGTTCACCGCTGGAAGTGACTTTGCCGCCTCATAAAACCCCCACCATCTTATCGATGTCAGTTTTCCATCCATTTTTTCACGCCGCTGAAGCAGTGGATGAGAATGACATATAAGGTATGTAGTGCAACAACAAATTTGGAACCTTATTATTTTGGTCCAAAACCATCCATTAAATGGGGAGGTGGGAGGGATCAGCGAGAAATCTGCAGGTAGTGTATCCACCAGAAACACTGTTGCCAAAGGGAAGTAACTTTTTCTTCTGATGGATACTTCTACTTGCAGATGTCTCAACAGATTCCTAAGCAATACCCAACTATGGCATGGAGGGCCTTGACGGATGGCTATACCAGGAAGTCCTGTAACACAGATCAGACAAGATGCCCTTCTCTCCTCACCTAAGAATCCAGGCAATAGTGTTTAGTGAACGTCTGGAGGGATGACAAAGTGGCTGCTCTGCAGAGGTCACCTACAGGAACTCCCGTGGTCAAGGCAGATGTTGAAGACTTGGCCATCGTGGAGTGTGCTGCAATACCCCCCCAAACCCCAAGTGGTTCTTTGTGGGCCATGGCATGTCAGATTTGAATGCACCAAATAATCCACCTAGGACATAAGATCCTTTTCTGCACTACTTTTCCTTTTCTGTTGAGTACATAGCATATGAAGAGCTGATCATCTTCACAGAAGTCTTTCAAGTGGTAGATATAAAAGTTCACCGCTCTTTTCGGATCCAGCCTGTGCAGCCTCTGCCCCTCCTCCTGCTTTGTAGGGTGAGATAGGAGAAATAAGGAAGAGTGATTTATTGACCCAGAGGGAAAGGGTTCACCACCTTCGGGAGGAAAGCAGCCTGTCTGAAGTAATGGCAACCAGGAAGACCGTTTGAATGGTTAAAAGCCTTAATGAACACCTGTGAAGGGACTCGAGAGGCACTCTGATCAAAATAGATAGAACGAGGTTCAAATATCACTGCAGCATAATGAAAGAAGAGGGAGAGAGTATGTTGGTCAGGTTTTTCAAAAATCGCCAAACAGTGGGGGATTTCAAAAGATACTGTAGACCCAGGAGGAAAAGGAAAGCCGACAATGCCCCAGATGCCCCTTCACAGTACCCAGGTTACAACCTTCTTTGGCTAAAGATCGGGTGAACGTGAAGATGTAAGGCAGCTGCGATCTGTGCACCAAATGACAAACCTGTGCCACCTCCCAGAGTAAACCAATTTGGTGGAGAAACAGGCAGATAATATTACATCCACCAAGTCATCAGGCATGTGGCTGCAGTAGCTTCCCCATTTAATCTCCATGCATGAAGGTGTAGGCTCTGGAGATTCAGGTGGACGACCTGTCCCTCCAACTGGGAAAGAAGATCCACCCTGAGAGGTAGATGGAGCAGGAACAATGGGAGGGCTGCAGAAGGTATGCGTAGCAACCCTTCTCGGCCAATGTGGAGCCACTAAGATGACTTGAGCCAGGTCTTGGCAGATCTTCCTCAGAACCCAAGGAATCAAGGATATCTGGGAAGGGGGTGGCATGTAGTGAAGAGGAAAGATCCACTTCAACCAAAACACTTCCCCCAAGACTCCTTGCACCAGATGTTGGAGCGCACAGAATGCCATGCAATGTGAAATGAAACAAGTGTCAAAGAGCTCCATGTGGGGCATGCTCCATTGATGGAAGGTGTACTTCACAGCCTACGGATAGCGATGCCACTCGTGGTCGGCAAGATGATGCAGACTCTGGTGTTCAGCGAGCCTGCCAGATGATTCACAAACAACCACATTCCATGCTTGTATGCCCAGAACCAAGCCTCAAATTCTTGACAAGAGAGGCAGGGAACCTACTCACCCCTGTTTGATGAATTAGCACATCACAGTCGTACTGCGCAAGTCCAGATCTGGAGCGACTGATCGCAAAGGGAAGGAAGACATGCCTTGAGGGCAAGGCAAACAATCGTCAGTTCAAGCAGATTGATGTGGAAACACTGCTCTTTCCGAGACCACAGGCCTCCTATATGCAGTTACTCCAGATGTGCCCCTCAAGACCTTGGAGTGGAGGCATCTGCCACTACCATGGCCAAGGGTGTTAGAAGGACAACCATCTGAAAAGGTTCTCTTCCACCCCAATCGACATCCTCCACTGCAGTGTCCCTGGAAACCCCAACAGAGTCCGCAGGGTCGCCCCTGTGCTAGAACCACTGCCTGCAAAGACACTACTGGAAAACCCTCATATGCTAGAGGGCTTGTTTTATCAGGAGGATGCAAGAAGCTAGCAGACCGGGCAGGTGAAAGAAACACAAAACTGAAATCTGGGCACCTTCCTGGAAGCGCTTGAATGTTCTGTACAGGTGGAAGGGCTCGACCCAAGGTGGTATCCAGTATTGCCCCTATAAACAGGAGGCGCTGAGAGTGCTCCAGGTGAGATTTGGGCACATTGACAACTAAACCTACACCGTCTAGCAAGGAAGCCATCGACTGCAGGTGTGAGAGCACCATATCTTCTGAGTCCTGGCCTTCAGAAGCCAGTCATCCAGGTAGGGAAAACTGGAATCTACGACCTCCTGAGATGGGCTGCCACCTTTGTATGACTTGTAGGGCCGATGTCAGCCCAAAAGGAAGAACTCCAAATTCACTGCGAGTCATGCCCACCAAAAAGCGCAGGTACTTCATGCGGACTTCAGTGTCAGAATATAGAAGCACATGTCCCGTAAGTCGAGTGACACCATTCAGTGTCCAATTTGCAGCGCCAAACAAAACTTAGCAAGGGACAGAATCTTGAATTTCTCCTTGTGCAGGAAGAGGTTCAAGACCCTAAGGTTAGGATCTGATGCAGCCCACTGTCCTTTTGTACAAGGAAGTACAGTGGGTAGTATCTTTCACCAAACGTCTGCTCTGGCACCAACTTCACGGCTGCCACCTCTTGCTGGAGTAGAGGATGTTCCTGTGAAAGCTCTAAACGGGGAGGGGGAATCATGGGAGGGGACTACGGGAAGGGTAGGGTATGCCCCATTTCCATAATCTGTATGACCCAGTGCTCCAATGCTATGGCCCTCTAGAAAAAGGGAAGCCCAGTCTCCCACCAGTCTCAAATGGCCCAATAAGGGAGAACTACAGCTGCTTTCCTGTGGTGGCTGGGAAGGAGTGACTGCTTGAGGAGGTGCATAGCCTCTATCCTTTCCATGTACCCTGTACTTTTGCAGAATGGGGTTCTAAGTATGCTGCTGAACAGGGGCTGCCTGGAATTGATGGAAGTTGAGACCCCCCCCGCCTCTCCCAAATTCTCAAAACTTCTGAAACACCTGGAATTCTTTCATTTGGGTCTGCAGACCAAGTAGGCCGAAGCAGAACTGGTGAGAATCCACAAGGCACCCCCAGACACCCTATGGGGCTCTCAGGTGGCCCAGAGGGGACCAACGCATATCTCACATCTCTCAAACATGGCATTGAGATAAGCAGCTGGATCAGGTCAGGGCACAGTCCAGTTACGGTTGGGACCAATGCTGGGACCTTCCTTGGCTGGGGAGCCTAACTCAATTCTGGCTGCATAGAGGAGTCTGAGAGAAGCCTGGCTGACTTACCTCATTTTAGTTTGCTCCCATCCCTCTTTTTCTTCTGTTTTTGTCAGGAGGATCTGGACTCCGAAGACCTTGAACGGGGCCTGGACCTGCGCCTACCTCTTCTTTCCTTGGCTCTATCATACAAAGCTTAGTATCCTTTCTTTAATGGCCTTTGGGTGCATGCTCTGGCACGACTCACAAGATTTGGAGTTGTGGTCAGAGCCAAAGCACCACAGACGGATGTGGTGGGGGTCATTGACATTTGCCCCTGACATTCGCCACAAGGCTTAAAACCTTGACCTGTTAGGAGGGCACATGTTACACTTTGAAGAGATTTTTCTGAGGAGAAACAAGCTCCAGGGAACTGTGTCGAAGGCACAGAAAAAAGAGAACAGACGTGGGTTTTCTAGTGAGTGTGCTTTTATGGGGTCAGCAACATCACAGGAATACTACTTCCGGCGTTGAACAGAACCACCACCCCTACTATCAGGGTAGGGCTGTGAAGAAAATTTTCCAGACGAGGCTTGCACCTGGAAGAGTATTCAGGTAGAAGTACCTATCCACAGGAGAAGTATCCATCTGAATTCAATAGCTCTGGATCGCTATCCCCAAGAGAACAATGTTTTGGAAATAGCCAATGCCTTCAGTTGAATATGTTCCAAAAAAATCTAGCGTCAGCCATTATTATTTCATTATACAATTTAAAAATATATCTTTTCACCTTTTGGATAGGAGTGTGATTAAGGGCAAAGTGCTTAGTTGGGAAAGTCTTTAGTGGACTGTAGAAATGTAATCCAGGTTTGCAACAGAACTGCTTAACCTCAGGCTGGAAGGAATTTTACATTGAGCGAGATCCAGATTCTGGCTGGCAAGGGGTGCTAAGCTCCATTTATTGTCATTGCATACTGTATATTAATTATTAATAAAACAACTGCAGCCTTGGGAACCATAACGGAACCAAAAAACATACAAACAGACTGACAGTAGGTTTTCCATAAGTAACTGAGATGGGTTATTGGTTTGATCTTAAGTGAACAGCTGAGCTCCTAAAGCCCATCTGCACTATATGTTGAAGGAGAAAGGTACACTTGACATGTAGCAGTGATATCAAGTTGTTGACGTATAATCCAGTCTGATGTTAAAGCAGAAGGAAGTTCTATTTAATGAAGATCTGAATCTGGAAGTTTGCTGCCCTCTTCTCAATTTAGAATTGAACACGCAATTGGCAAGATGCAAATTAATATTTAATCAGATATTTTGTTTGAATTCTTGAAGATACATCAACCTTTCTACATGGTTCTGGACATCCTTATCCTACAGTTCCCTTGCCATCCTCTCCCTGCCCAATTATGTGGACATAAAGCGCATGGTACCGCTATGTGAACAGTAACGCTTAGCCTAATGTGCCGCAGCGATTCAAATATCTGCTCTTGTATATTCTAGAGTATCATTGGTACAAATATATTGTCAATTTCTTAGTGTTCTGAATCATTATCAAATACTTATCTTTGAGAAAGACTTGGATTGTTCCTAGTTTCCAAGGTTATTTAGTCCTGCATCCCAGGGTATATGGACACCTGTTTAGCTTTGGCAAATGCCATACATAAGGCTGGAACTCTACACTCTGGAGCTGATAGGTTAGTGGTAAGAACAAACCGGAGACCTATTGCCCTAACAGCTGAGATAGCTATATTATTATAAACACAAATGTTCCTCCTTGTACAAAATGATTTGATTAACAAAACAATGTAGCTGGTGTTGCAGTTTAGGGTAATGAACAACCATTGAGACGAATTAACTACCTGCTTGGGTGACTTTGATGTCACCCTTCCAAAGACCAGATATTTTTCCATGGACAAGACAATGCTGGTAGATGCTGAATTGACCTTTGCCAACACTTGACTAGGGGATGCCCAATGTAAGGGGCTTATACCCTATTAAAATTCACACATGATAATAACCTTAGGCACCTGGAATGACTTATTACAGGGACAGCCCTGCAACTCAAGTATCTTCTTGTCAGCATTGTTACACAAGTATACATTAATTAAAATGGAATTCTTGTGTGTTGTCTTTCAAATCATGTTGCAAGATGAAAGTGATCACTTTCAACAAGCCTTTTATTTAGAAATATACATACATTGTGTGATCTGCCTAGACCCAAAAAAGATTTCAGGAGAAGATAAAGCTGCTACTCACTGCATCTGTGACCACAAAGAACCTTACTAGGGTGATGGACGCCTTTAGATAAGTTGTCGGGTAGCTATGAGGTAAAAAAAAAAATATATATATATTTGTAATATTTTTCTACAGAACTATAATTTATATGGAATACAGTAGCCACTGCTGCATATTATAAGGATACTGCAAGTCACAGAGGAGTTCAGTGACCATATAGATGAACTATATGGTCATGGAATTCTGACATGTGTTGCATTATCCCTATAAAGTGCAGCAGTGGGTACTTTATTCCTTATAATAGATGGGCACCTTTCCACCAAACCGCTTAAATCCTGGGTGTCTTGGTCTTTCATATTCATTGCAGATAAGAATAGAAAACAGAACCTGTACTGTGAAATGTCAATAAAAGATTTTTTTTTTTTTTTTTTTTATAATCTCTTTTTTTTTTATTAAGCATCAAGAAAAAGTCACAATGACAGCATAACCACAGAGGGGCGCGCAGGCCCCGGGGTTGCAGAACATTCAGCCATTTTGAGTCTCAGATTCGAATAACCCTAGAGCATGTCAAACCCACCGGCAAGATAACTGATGCTAATTTTTCGAAAAGACAAACCCCTGAGGAAGGTCTCCAAACTAGAACCTACCCTCAAAATACCCCTTGCCCCCCCCCCCTAAAACATACCCCCCCTCCCGTCCCGGTGGTGAAGAAGGTGTGCCGTATAAACCTGAGAAGCAGGAGTGTTGCCATGGGTTAAAATATGCAGCGTGGGGCCTCCTCCATTCGTGCATTAGGGGCCAATCTACTACTGGTCGGACCGAGGTCATCTTAGACTTGAAAAAGGTGCATAGCCCGTACGGAGGGTGGACATACTGCAGAGGGCAGACCCTGGGATAGGAAGGTGACCAGTGGGCCCCACTTGTGTTTGAAGCCCTCATAGGTATCCCTAAAGATGTCCGCCAAGCGTTCCATGGAGAGGATCCTCCATAAACGGGCGTGCCACAACGAGATCGCTGGTGTTTCTGTCTTTTTCCATGCAGCTGCTATGGTGAGTTTCGCCGCCCCCAAGCATGTCCACATGATCGCCTTGTCAGCGTTTGTTTGGTGCTCTAAAGCCGGGTCCCTGATGCCCAGAAGGGCATACTCTATGGTGGCGGGAATGGGATACCCCAGCATGTCTTTAAGGTGGGAGAGAATTTCCTCCCAGAAGGGGCGAACGCTCGGGCAGTCCCACCAGATGTGGCGAAAGTCTCCCTGGAGCCCACAACCCCGCCAACAAAGATCAGAGGTATCAGGGAAGATTCGTCGTAGCTTGGTAGGGTACAAATACCAGTCATGTAGCGTCTTGTAGTGGGCTTCCCGTAGGGCCATGGACTTGTTGTGTTTAGTAATGTCGCCCCAGACGTGTTTCCATTCATCTTCGGTGACATCTCTGCCTAGGACTTGCTCCCAGAAGGACATGTAGCGTGCACGGGGTGCGTGCAACGTGGTCAGAAGTATGTCGTAAAGGGAGGAGATAGCGCCTTTCATTGTACCTGCCTTGTGGATCACCATTCGCTCCAGGGGTGTTAGTTCCCTAGTAGCTACCTCTCTAATGTGCGGGAGTGTAACCCAGTGTTTAAGCTGGAGATAGTGGTAGTATTCACTATGAGGAAGCGCGAATTCTCTCTTACAACTGTCAAATGTCAGTACGTCATAGTTATGGAACAAATCTGAGAGTTTTATGCAGCCTCCCTCCCACCAGCAATCGAAGGGCCCCTCGCGGAGCGCTGGGGGGAACGCCGGGTTAAAATGTATTGGAGTGTAGGGGGAGGGAAATGAAGTCCAACCCTCCCGCCTTGTGAGTTGGTCCCAGACGGACAAGGTGGTACGTGTGGGGGTGCTAATGTAAGCGTTTGTGGGACGGTCTCCCTTAGGTTTCCAAAGGACATCCCAAATGCATCTTCCTACAACCGAGCGGTCCATATGCAACCAATGTTTGTCCGACTCCCTCGCGGACCACTCCGTCACCACTCTTAGTTGTGAGGCCTGATAATATAATGCGAAGTCAGGCAGAGCCAATCCCCCTTTATTCCTTGGGCGTCTTAGCACATGGTACGGTAAGCGTGCCCTCCCTCCCTGCCATATGAATTTAGTGATCAATGAACGAAGATGTGGCAATAGATTCCGGTCAAGTGCGATAGGTAGGGCTTGGAACAGATAGAGCAATTTGGGCAGAATTGACATTTTAACCGTGTTAATCCGTCCGAGCCATGAGAGGTAGAGGGGAGACCATCACTTAAGGTCTTGCTGTAGTTGCGCCATCAAAGGTGGGTAGTTAGCCTTGTAGAGGTCGCTAAGCTTAGCCGTAAGTTGTATCCCCAGATACAGCAAAGAGTGTTTGGCCCATTGTAGGGCTGTCTGGTTCCTCAATCCATTTGCCTCAGCAGTAGAAAGGGTAAGGTTAAGTATGGACGATTTGGACAAATTGACTTTAAAACCCGCCACCCGCTCAAATCGATTTAGTTCTCCTTGTACCGCCCGTAGCGAAGAAGCAGGGTTCGTAAGTGTAAGCAAAATGTCATCGGCAAAAAGAGATGCTTTATGTTCTACGCCACTAAACTGAATGCCTCGAATTTCATCATTTGACCTAAGTTTGGCTGCTAGGGGTTCGATACTGAGAGCAAATAAAAGGGGGAAGCGGACACCCCTGCCTGGTACCCCTACTCAAAGAAAAGGGAAGGGAACTACAACCATTGACCGTGACCCGTGAGTGTGGGAGATCGTAGTTGGCCTTGACCATGTTAAGAAATGTGTCCCCGAAACCAAATTTCCGCATTGCTAAAAAAGGAAGGACCAGTCCACCCTGTCGAAGGCCTTCTCCGCGTCCAAGCCCACCAGAACTGCAGGAATCTTAAATTTGGATACTTTCTCAATCAGATGAATGGTGCGTCTGATATTATCGTGTGTTTGCCTGCCTTTTATAAAACCCGATTGGTCCGGGTGAATTAAGTCGACCAACAAGTTTTCGAAGTCTGGCCGCCAGGATCGCGGAGTAGAGCTTTGCATCAAGGTTAAGGAGAGCTATGGGTCTGTACGAGCCACAGAGTTGGGGATCCTTTCCCGGCTTGGGAATCACCGTTATCACAGCCTCAGCCATCGAACTAGAAACTCGTGCGTCCTGAGCTATGGCCTGAAATAGAGTAGTAAGATGGGGGACTAGTTCAGAGGCATAGCATTTAAAGAATTGAGCCGTTAGGCCGTCGGGTCCCGGGGCTTTACGTAGTTTGAGCCTTGTGATAGCTTCCCTCACCTCCTCCTGGGCGATGGGGGAATCTAACGAGTCGGCTATCGTAGGGGGAATTTGCGGAAGCGTCATAGAGTCAAGATATTGTTGTTGTGAAATCGAATCGGGAGTAGTACCTTGGTAAAGCTGCCCATAAAAATCACCAAAAAGGTTGGCTTTAGCGGTGTCAGTGTGTGAGAGTTGGCCCCTGTGGTCCAAAATGCCCCCAATATATTCACGTTCCCTCTTCACCCTGAGTTGGCGAGCTAAATGTGAACCCACCTTGTCACCCTGTGCAAAAGATGTTTGACGAAGCTTTAACAGAGTGTATTCTGCTCGATTAGTGTATATAGAACGTAATTTGCCCCGGAGGGCAGTGAGATGTCTCAGCGACACGCGCGTGGGTGTGGCTTTGTGTGTCTGTTCAGCTATCTGTAACTCCTGCTCAAGAGCTATGCGTTCTCTCGTCCTCTGTTTGTTTAGGGTTGCATTGAGTTGGATGCATTTTCCCCGTAGCACTGCCTTGAAGGCGTCCCAATTGTTCTGCGGGGAGGTGTCTTGTGGAATATTATGGGTGAAGAAGTCGGTGATGGTCGCCCTTAGTTCCTCCCGGAGGGCCTTATCCCGTGTAAGCGCCAACGGGAAATACCATCTGGGAGAGCCAGATTTAGGACTGTTCCAGGCCAAACTGATGGTGATCAGGCTATGATCGGAGATAGAGATCGGCAGTATTTGCGCTGCCTGTAGCGGCCCCAGCAAGGTTTGGCTGATGAAAATATAGTCAATCCTGGAGTATGTCTGGTGGACGTGTGAGTAGTGCGTGTAGTCTTTGGTGGTGGTGTGAAGGGAGCGCCAGGCATCGCAGAGGCCGAGCGCAAGTATTTTCCGTTTGACCCCTTTGGAAAAAGAGCCTGTAGGTGCCCGTGTCGAGTGAGAACTGTCCAGTGACCCGTGCCAGGTTAAATTAAAGTCTCCCAACAATATAATGGGGCCCTCTGCAAATCCCCCTAATAGGTCGAGAACAGTGGAAAGGAAAACGGCTTGGCCCGAATTGGGAGCGTATAGGGAAACAAACGTGCATAAGGTGCCTTTCAGCCGTCCTTTCACCATAAGTAATCTCCCCTCCGATCTGTTTTAGTGGCTTCGGGCTGAAACTTAGTTGTGCTACGAAAGAGTAGCGCCACTCCATTGTGTTTAGTGGTTGCCGAGGAGGTATAAATCAGGGGATACTCCCTATGTCGGAGCCTAGTGACTTCAGATCTTTTGAGGTGAGTCTCTTGGAGAGCCACTACATCAAATTTGTGATCTGCGAGATATTTCCATATTTTCTGACGTTTCTGGGGGGAGTTCAACCCTTTAACGTTCCACGAAGCTACAGTAATCATTGGAGTGGTTGACCCCATCCCCCTCCCCTTGTAGACCACTGCCCCCTTGAGCATGCGTTGGTGGCCTCTCTCACTGAGATGTGAACTTCCCCACCCGCCGGTGCCATGCCCTCAGAGTCTTCCCACCCAATCCCACTGAATACAAAGAGACCTAAAAAAATAGACAATAAAACCCAGACTTCACCACCAGGACCCCTCCCTCCCCCAAAAAAGAACCCCCAACAACCCCCTAAACTGAAAGCCGGAGGACCAACGGGTCCACGGCTCGTGATGCTTCCAAAAGAAAGAGGAAGAATTGTGGGTAGCACGGGCAAGGCCCGCACCCCCGATTGCCATATCATAGTGTCTAGTGAGCATTTCAATACGAAGCAGAGGAAAATAGAAAATAAAAACCTCAGTGTCCGTAATGATCGAGCTTCATTTCAGGTGATCTCAGTCCGGCCGTCCCCCAAGCCAGGGTTCTATCCGGAGGGTGCACCGTCGACTCCCAGGAAGATAACCCGGTCCGAGATCTCAGGGGAGCGGCAATTATGTAGAGTCGGGATCCTTAGTTGGGCCTATTATGATTCACCGTGATTTCGTGACCGTGTGCCAAGGCCTGGAGCCTCTCCTGGCCCTCTCCGCCGGGGAGCCCGATGTGGATGCCTCTTCTGGGAGAGGGAGACCAAGGATGCGGATGCCGTCGGGGAGTTCTGTCACGTGGTGTAATTTGTTTCGATACTCGAATGTGAGGCCAAAAGGAAATGTCCAGCTGTAGCGAATATTCTCCTCTTGTAGCTTGGCGGTGATCGGTCTCAGCGAGTGGCGTCTGGCCAAGGTGGAGGGGGCCAGATCCTGGTAAAGGGAGCACCTATGGTCTTGAAAGGACACCTCCTTCTTCTTTCTCGCTGCAGACAAGATAGCCTCCTTCGTTTTAAACGAGTGTAACTTAACCAAGACGTCTCTCGGACGTTTGCGGCCCCCAGCCTGTAGAGTGCCCACGCGGTGGACCCGGTCCAGTTCGAGCTTCAGTTGTTGGGGGGCCAGGAGCTCCGCAAAGAGGCCCGTCACAAATGCCTCGACATCGGGCCCCTCCGCCCCCTCCTCCAGGTCCCGGATTCGTATGTTCTCTCGCCGGGTTCTATTTTCCAGGTCCTCCGCCTTAAACAGCACTTGCTGGAGCTGGGCCTGGAGGCCTTGATGGGAGTCTTGCATTTTAGCGGTGGTCGTCGTCAGTTCTTGTGTCTGCTCCTCCACCTCCAACACTCTGGAGCCCACGGAGTCCACATCCTGGCATAAAGTCGTCATTTTCTCGGTGAGATCGGCTTTCAACTGTTCCACGGAGGAGCGCAAGTCCTGTTTGATCTCCAGGCAGAGCTCTGCCTTGAAGTCACGGAGGGCGGCAACCAAGTCCTCACGGGTAAGCGTCATAGTTTGCGGGTGGCTGGTCTCCGCTGAGGGGGTATCCTTTTCAGCAGACTTAAAGTATCGGGAAACCTTGTTCGTAGATTTCTTGGGAGGCATAAGGTCGCCGCCCTGCACGGCGATAAGTCAAGAATCCCTGAAGCTTTCTACTGTGCAGGCGCTGGTGGCCCCGAGTAAATGTGTGGTCGCCACACGCAGTGAAATCAGGCCTCTGCAGAGTGGACTGGTCGCCCTGTTAAAGTCAGGCAGAGAAAGGCACGAACCGGCTGATTGCCTCAACGCTTCTCCTCTCAGACCAATTCTATGGGACTGCTGATGGATGCTGATGGGTGCTCCCCGCTGATCGCCGTTCGACTCCCTCTCAAGGCCCAGGGTGCAGGGGGATCACTGGCGCGTATCTCTGAACGCCGCCATCTTAGGGCCAGGCGGGGCATTCATGGCTCACATTCCCCAGCCCCTCCATCTGGCACACGGCGTTAGGAGTCGAAAAAAGAGGCGACTGACCCGCTCTAAGTGTGCACATCAGCTGCCTCCCCGCTGCTCCTCTTCACTCCTCGTAGAGCTGCGGCCTCTCCGCAGCCGCTCTGGAGCGCTAAAATGGCACCGGAGATGTGTCGGCCGCAACCACCAACCCATCGGGCCCGCTGGACAGGGCGTCCGCCCCCGGCATTCCTCCACAGGACCGCAGAGTTGGGAGACTACGCTTCCATCCGTGGCAAGAGAAGGCGCCTCCGGTGTACACCGCCGTCGGGTGTGGGAGATGGTAGAAGATCCGTCTCATCCTGCTACGCCATCCCGATATTGGCCTCGGGGGTCCGGCGAGCGATTATGGAAGGTAAAAATTTGCCGTCGCTCGTCCGCTTCTCGCTCCCCAGGGTCCCGACACTTCCTGGGATGTTGTGGGCAACAGGCAGGGCAAGCAGGGCTCACTAGGTGCGAGGAATTCTCATGGGGCAATCATTGGGGTCCGGAGCTGAAGCTGGCTCACGACCGCTCAGCCATCTTACTTGGCCACGACCTCAAGATTTTTTTTTTTAAAGATACTGGAATCAATTGAATGCAAGTCTGGTTAAAAATGTGTGGTTTAGATTGTGTAGAAACTTGCAGATATTCTATCTTTACTGCAATGACCTGAAGCGTGGAAAAATATAAATATGTTAACATAAATATCTCCTTTCTACTGATCAGTTTTTCTTTTTAGAAAAAGAGATCAGAAAAAGGAAAAGCCAATTCCCATTTTCCTTGTTTAAACTGCAGCTGTAATTATGCTCAATGTCCTGCATTTCACCCTTGTGGCTGGCTCTACTGTGACGTCAAAGGTTAACTGTAATAAGTAATTACAGTTAAGCGGCTACATCACAGGCGACTAGAGACATCACATGTCATATGTAATTAGAAAATTAGAGACTGGCATTTATGAAGGAATTGCAGGCTCCCAAGTATTATACATTTACAAATGCTGCATTTAACTATAACCTACCGCTTGAGAGGTTAAAGAAAGTGATCTTATTTTGGACTCATTCACAAAAACAGGGCAAGAATCACTATTGATTGGTGGGATAAATTCAACTTGGAGTTTAAGAGCTTGCAGTAACTTCTAAGGACTATTAAAATGTGTCACTGCTCTGAATCGAAAGAGTGTTATAGGTGAATCAAAAATAAAAAGAATTGAGAAACACAATTAAATATAAAAAGAAAAACAAATAAGAGAATTTTGGAGGTGGTGTCTAGTGCTTTAATGTCATCTAATACGAAACTTTTGTAGCTCGATCTCGTCTGATCCAAGTTAAACCAAAACCCAACAGCCAGTACCAGCGATATTAGACGTCGTTTGGGCCAGTCATACGAGGAAACTGTATGGCGGTAGTATGAATTGTGTGTCATATATGGTCAGTCTACACAGAAACATGGGTGCATAATACAACAAGCATTTGCAATGCAATAGGTCTCGCATTTATGCAAGTTTGAGCTATTGGCATTGTAAATGACAATGCCTTTTATTTATGTTTTGGTTTTCAAAACATAAATAAAAGACATTGTCATTTACAATGCCAATAGCTTCAACTCACGTAAATGAGATACCTATTGCATTGCAAATGCTTGTTTCATCCCAGCTACTTGGCGCTGCCCTTCATGGGAATTCCTACCTGGAGAATGATAATGCTGTCCAGAACTGCCCATTCCTTCCTGACTTCAGTGCCCTTGCATGGCCTCCACTTTTACCCTTACTTAATCAGTACCACGGAATCAGTACTTCGAGGTTATTTTTTGCCCAAATATTCTCCTGGGGGACAGTTCCATGGATTTACAACACAGTCAGTAAATCAAGGCCATTACACTACAAGTCTTTGCTCATAGGCAGGACCACTGGAATAACGCAATATTGTGGCCGCCGCGTTCTCGGAGTATTTACATATTTTCCACACTTGACGCATGATTCAGATCTTCTGTATCAGTTGCAAACATTGATTCTAGCTCAGATGGATCAAAAGAGGCTTTAAAAAGCATCAGCCGTGGTCCCCCGGGGGACAGACGCTTTGCAAAGATTAACTGTCACCATTTCATTGCTGACGGCTGTATTCGGGTGTTAGAGTGCTGCTAATGAGGAGAAACGTTTGCCCAGACAGTACTACTGTATTGTAAAATGACAAAATAGCAAAATATTGCGACAGAATGTGCCATATTACGCTGCATCATTGCACCTCTTCTGTGTCTGATTACGTTTGTACCTCTCCAGTCCCTGCAGCACCTGTTCTGACCTGGGTCTCAGGCTCTACAACAGCTCTGCTGACCTGGTTCTCTGGCTCTACAGCAGCTCTGCTGACCTGGTTCTCTGGCTCTACAACAGCTCTGCTGACCTGGTTCTCTGGCTCTACAGCAGCTCTGCTGACCTGGTTCTCAGGCTCTACAGCAGCTCTGCTGACCTGGTTCTCTGGCTCTACAGCAGCTCTGCTGACCTGGTTCTATGGCTCTACAGCAGCTCTGCTGACCTGGTTCTATGGCTCTACAGCAGCTTGCTGACCTGGTTCTCTGGCTCTAGAGCGGCTCTGCTGACCTGGTTCTCTGGCTCTAGAGCGTTTCTGCTGACCCAGTTCTCTGGCTCTAGAGCGGCTCTGCTGACCCAGTTCTCTGGCTCTAGAGCGGCTCTGCTGACCCAGTTCTCTGGCTCTAGAGCGGCTCTGCTGACCCAGTTCTCTGGCTCTAGAGCGGCTCTGCTGACCTGGTTCTATGGCTCTAGAGCGGCTCTGCTGACCTGGTTCTCTGGCTCTAGAGTGGCTCTGCTGACCTGGTTCTCTGGCTCTACAGCAGCTCTGCTGACCTGATTCTCAGACTCTACAACGGCTCTGCTGACCTGGGTCTCAGGCTCTACAATGGCTCTGCTGACCTGGGTCTCAGGCTCTACAATGGCTCAGGTGACCTGGTTCTCTGGCTCTACAGCAGGACTGCTGACCTGGTTCTCTGGCTCTACAGCGGCTCTGCTGACCTGGTTCTCCGGCTCAAGAGCAGCTTTGCTGACCTGGGTCTCAGGCTCTACAATGGCTCTGCTGACCTGGGTCTCAGGCTCTACAATGGCTCAGGTGACCTGGTTCTCTGGCTCTACAGCAGCTCTGCTGACCTGGTTCTCTGGCTCTACAGCAGCTCTGCTGACCTGGTTCTCTGGCTCTACAGCAGCTCTGCTGACCTGGTTCTCCGGCTCAAGAGCAGCTTTGCTGACCTGGTTCTCTGGCTCTACAGCAGCTTGCTGACCTGGTTCTCTGGTTCTAGAGCGGCTCTGCTGGCCTGGTTCTCTGGCTCTAGAGCGGCTCTGCTGACCTGGTTCTCAGGCTCTAGAGCGGCTCTGCTGAACTGGTTCTCTGGCTCTAGAGCGTGTCTGCTGACCTGGTTCTATGGCTCTACAGCAGCTCTGCTGACCTGGTTCTATGGCTCTACAACGGCTCTGCTGACCTGGTTCTATGGCTTTTACAGCAGCTTGCTGACCTGGTTCTCTGGCTCTAAAATGGCTCTGCTGACCTGGTTCTCTGGCTCTACAGCAGCTCTGCTGACCTGGTTCTATGGCTTTTACAGCAGCTTGCTGACCTGCTTCTCTTGCTCTACAGCAGCTTGATGACCTGCTTCTCTGGCTCTACAGCAGCTCTGCTGACCTGGTTCTCTGGTTCTAAAGCAGCTCTGCTGACCTGGTTCTCTGGCTCTACAGCAGCTTGCTGACCTGGTTCTCTGGCTCTTCAGCAGCTTGCTGACCTGATTCTCTGGCTCTACAACACCTCTGCTGACCTGGTTCACTGGCCCAGTTCTCTGGCCATAGAGCAGCTCTGCTGACCTCGTTCTCTGGCTCTACAGCAGGTCTGCTGACCTGGTTCTCAGGCTCTAGAGCGGCTCTGCTGAACTGGTTCTCTGGCTCTAGAGCGTGTCTGCTGACCTGGTTCTATGGCTCTACAGCAGCTCTGCTGACCTGGTTCTATGGCTCTACAACGGCTCTGCTGACCGGGTTCTATGGCTCTACAGCAGCTCTGCTGACCTGGTTCTCTGGCTCTACAGCAGCTCTGCTGACCTGGTTCTATTGCTTTTACAGCAGCTTGCTGACCTGCTTCTCTTGCTCTACAGCAGCTTGATGACCTGCTTCTCTGGCTCTACAGCAGCTCTGCTGACCTGGTTCTCTGGTTCTAAAAGCAGCTCTGCTGACCTGGTTCTCTGGTTCTAAAAGCAGCTCTGCTGACCTCGTTCTCTGGCTCTACAGCAGGTCTGCTGACCTGGTTCTCAGGCTCTAGAGCGACTCTGCTGACCTTGTTCTCTGGCTCTACAGTGGCTCGGCTGACCTGGTTCTCTGGCTCTATAGCGGCTCTGCTGACCTGGTTCTCTGGCTCTACAGCGGCTCTGCTGACCTGGGTCTCAGGCTCTACAGCAGCTCTGCTGACCTGGTTCTCTGGCTCTACAGCAGCTCTGCTGACCTGGTTCTCTGGCTCTACAGCAGCTCTGCTGACCTGGTTCTCAGGCTCTACAGCAGCTCTGCTGACCTGGTTCTCTGGCTCTACAGCAGCTCTGCTGACCTGGTTCTCTGGCTCTACAGCAGCTCTGCTGACCTGGTTCTCTGGCTCTACAGCAGCTCTGCTGACCTGGTTCTCTGGCTCTACAGCAGCTCTGCTGACCTGGTTCTCTGGCTCTACAGCAGCTCTGCTGACCTGGTTCTCTGGCTCTACAGCAGCTCTGCTGACCTGGTTCTCTGGCTCTACAGCAGCTCTGCTGACCTGGTTCTCTGGCTCTAGAGCAGCTCTGCTGACCTGGTTCTCTGGCTCTAGAGCAGCTCTGCTGACCTGGTTCTCTGGCTCTAGAACAGCTTTGCTGACCTGCTTCTCTGGCTCTACAACGGCTCTGCTGACCTGGTTCTCAGGCTCTACAGCCGCTCTGGTTCTCAGGCTCTAGAGCAGCTCTGCTGACCTGGTTCTCAGGCTCTAGAGCAGCTCTGCTGACCTGGTTCTCAGGCTCTAGAGCAGCTCTGCTGACCTGGTTCTCTGGCTCTACAGCAGCTCTGCTGACCTGCTTCTCTGGCTCCAGAGCAGCTCTGCTGACCTTGTTCTCTGGCTCCAGAGCAGCTCTGCTGACCTGGTTCTCTGGCTCCAGAGCAGCTCCGCTGACCTGGTTCTCTGGCTCCAGAGCAGCTCTGCTGACCTGGTTCTCTGGCTCCAGAGCAGCTCCGCTGACCTGGTTCTCTGGCTCCAGAGCAGCTCTGCTGACCTGGTTCTCTGGCTCTACAGCAGCTCTGCTGACCTGGTTCTCTGGCTCTACAGCAGCTCTGCTGACCTGGTTCTCTGGCTCTACAGCAGCTCTGCTGACCTGGTTCTCTGGCTCTACAGCAGCTCTGCTGACCTGGTTCTCTGGCTCTACAATGGCTCTGCTGACCTGGTTCTCTGGCTCTACAGCAGCTTGCTGACCTGGTTCTATGGCTCTACTGCAGCTTGATGACCTGCTTCTCTGGCTCTACAGCAGCTCTGCTGACCTGCTTCTCTGGCTCTACAACGGCTCTGCTGACCTGGTTCTCAGGCTCTACAGCCGCTCTGGTTCTCAGGCTCTAGAGCAGCTCTGCTGACCTGGTTCTCAGGCTCTAGAGCAGCTCTGCTGACCTGGTTCTCAGGCTCTAGAGCAGCTCTGCTGACCTGGTTCTCTGGCTCTACAGCAGCTCTGCTGACCTGCTTCTCTGGCTCCAGAGCAGCTCTGCTGACCTTGTTCTCTGGCTCCAGAGCAGCTCTGCTGACCTGGTTCTCTGGCTCCAGAGCAGCTCCGCTGACCTGGTTCTCTGGCTCCAGAGCAGCTCTGCTGACCTGGTTCTCTGGCTCCAGAGCAGCTCCGCTGACCTGGTTCTCTGGCTCCAGAGCAGCTCTGCTGACCTGGTTCTCTGGCTCTACAGCAGCTCTGCTGACCTGGTTCTCTGGCTCTACAGCAGCTCTGCTGACCTGGTTCTCTGGCTCTACAGCAGCTCTGCTGACCTGGTTCTCTGGCTCTACAGCAGCTCTGCTGACCTGGTTCTCTGGCTCTACAATGGCTCTGCTGACCTGGTTCTCTGGCTCTACAGCAGCTTGCTGACCTGGTTCTATGGCTCTACTGCAGCTTGATGACCTGCTTCTCTGGCTCTACAGCAGCTCTGCTGACCTGCTTCTCTGGCTCCAGAGCAGCTCTGCTGACCTTGTTCTCTGGCTCCAGAGCAGCTCTGCTGACCTGGTTCTCTGGCTCCAGAGCAGCTCTGCTGACCTGGTTCTCTGGCTCCAGAGCAGCTCCGCTGACCTGGTTCTCTGGCTCCAGAGCAGCTCTGCTGACCTGGTTCTCTGGCTCTACAGCAGCTCTGCTGACCTGGTTCTCTGGCTCTACAGCAGCTCTGCTGACCTGGTTCTCTGGCTCTACAGCGGCTCTGCTGACCTGGTTCTCAGGCTCTACAGCCGCTCTGGTTCTCTGGCTCTAGAGCAGCTCTGCTGACCTGGTTCTCAGGCTCTACAATGGCTCTGCTGACCTGGTTCTCAGGCTCTAGAGCAGCTCTGCTGACCTGGTTCTCTGGCTCTACAGCAGCTCTGCTGACCTGGTTCTCTGGCTCTACAGCAGCTCTGCTGACCTGGTTCTCTGGCTCTACAGCAGCTCTGCTGACCTGGTTCTCTGGCTCCAGAGCAGCTCTGCTGACCTGGTTCTCTGGCTCCAGAGCAGCTCTGCTGACCTGGTTCTCTGGCTCCAGAGCAGCTCTGCTGACCTGGTTCTCTGGCTCCAGAGCAGCTCTGCTGACCTGGTTCTCTGGCTCCAGAGCAGCTCCGCTGACCTGGTTCTCTGGCTCCAGAGCAGCTCTGCTGACCTGGTTCTCTGGCTCTACAGCAGCTCTGCTGACCTGGTTCTCTGGCTCTACAGCAGCTCTGCTGACCTGGTTCTCTGGCTCTACAGCAGCTCTGCTGACCTGGTTCTCTGGCTCTACAGCAGCTCTGCTGACCTGGTTCTCTGGCTCTACAGCAGCTCTGCTGACCTGGTTCTCTGGCTCTACAATGGCTCTGCTGACCTGGTTCTCTGGCTCTACAGCAGCTTGCTGACCTGGTTCTATGGCTCTACTGCAGCTTGATGACCTGCTTCTCTGGCTCTACAGCAGCTCTGCTGACCTGCTTCTCTGGCTCCAGAGCAGCTCTGCTGACCTTGTTCTCTGGCTCCAGAGCAGCTCTGCTGACCTGGTTCTCGGGCTCCAGAGCAGCTCTGCTGACCTGGTTCTCTGGCTCCAGAGCAGCTCCGCTGACCTGGTTCTCTGGCTCCAGAGCAGCTCTGCTGACCTGGTTCTCTGGCTCTACAGCAGCTCTGCTGACCTGGTTCTCTGGCTCTACAGCAGCTCTGCTGACCTGGTTCTCTGGCTCTACAGCAGCTCTGCTGACCTGGTTCTCTGGCTCTACAATGGCTCTGCTGACCTGGTTCTCTGGCTCTACAGCAGCTTGCTGACCTGGTTCTATGGCTCTACTGCAGCTTGATGACCTGCTTCTCTGGCTCTACAGCAGCTCTGCTGACCTGGTTCTAAGGCTCTACAGCAGCTCTGCTGACCTGGTTCTAAGGCTCTACAGCAGCACTGCTGACCTGGTTCTAAGGCTCTACAGCAGCTCTGCTGACCTGGTTCTCTGGCTCTACAGCAGCTTGCTGACCTGGTTCTCTGGCTCTACAGCAGCTTGATGACCTGCTTCTCTGGCTCTACAGCAGCTCTGCTGACCTGGTTCTAAGGCTCTACAGCAGCTCTGCTGACCTGGTTCTAAGGCTCTACAGCAGCTCTGCTGACCTGGTTCTAAGGCTCTACAGCAGCACTGCTGACCTGGTTCTAAGGCTCTACAGCAGCTCTGCTGACCTGGTTCTCAGGCTCTACAGCCGCGCGCTAAAACCCAGAATACAAATCCCAGACAAGCTGTCGCATTGTGGAAAAAATATAGTGCTTACCGACTAATGAAGGAGACAGTGTAACGCTGCAAGTAAAAGATCCAGTCCTGATGGGCGTTCTCAAAAGGAGACAGGGCGGTAACAAGGAGGGACTAAGAAGCCTCATTATCAATCGGAAGCCAGCATTTACCATGGACGATGACGCCAGCCAATGAAAAATATGGGCGGGGCTTCCACACCACTTCTAAAATATACCCTAATACAGCATGCCTCGCAAAGCGAGCAGCGGATACGCTGCAACGCTAGGCTCGACCTAAAAATGTGCTTCAGTTACTGCTAGCCCCATTATTAGGACTGAAGACAGACCTGTGCATGTGCCCCTGCCCATGACATTTATGAGTGACAGGAATATTATCATAATCGGTATCCACACATGTCCTTTGGGTGGCCTCAAGGCGGAAGCATTGGCTCACGTAGAGTCCAGATGGCACATAGTGTACAAAGGCTTCACATACTGACTAATCACACGTGAATATTGCGCATGAAGATTAATTTAACCACAAGCAAACTACAGTGTTTGTTAAGCCCATGAAATAGAGCGCTAACATTTATTTTACATTATGCACAACATGAACCAGGTTTTTACGATTGGTGGGTGTCTTCTGACCTTACCACGACTGCAAACTCTTTTAAAACACCTGCTAAAATGTTTCTTAGCATGAATAAAGAACACAGTAGATAGAGCAGCTTTAAAGCAAAAGCATATTTTATAACAAATGTTCTACTTTTAAAACGCCTGATTAAGGAGAAATAAACCTATGTGAAGCAGGATGCCTCATTCCCAGCTTCGAAGCTACTGATGTAAACTAGCAGGGGCTACCTCATGGTGGTGGGCTCTGCAGACTAAGCCATATCATGGTAGGTACACTGCAACATCTTTCTTTTGTCAAGTAAATCACTTAAGACCTAGGAGTCACTGCTAACTGTACCAATGATGATGAGATCAATGTATATATTGTCATTATTAGGCACACTTCAATTGAAAATAAATATTCCATAAATGTGCTGATAGTAGGGTACCGTCCTGTAGACCCAGATCCACGTGCAAGTAAATCTTCCTTGATCCAAGCACTACACATACTACTCCAGTGTGTATTGAATCAAACGTTGTATTTATTTATTAATCAAGAATTACAGAATAGAAGTGTCAGTTTCTTTATCCACCAAACTAACGACAGCGACAATTTAACTCTTTAACAAATAGACGCAATCTGTTTTGGAAAACGTGTCCATGATAAATAGAATGAAAAAAGTGTATCAATGTATGGAATACACATAACTGAACACAGTCATTCTATTACATTCATACTAGTTCATGGAGGTTTGTGAAAACCTTAATAGTCTAATCATTCATTCAACCCATCTGGGGGTGAGGGGAAGTGTTACCATATTTGATGATTTAATCTAAAAAGCCTCCTTTCTGAGAAGTTTGCTTAAAATGCATGGAGTCTATTTTAGATCTCACCTAAGATAGCGCATGCAGTCTGTTGTGAGACATATTGTTAGCTAAAAGTGGGTTTAGAGCCCACCCATTACATACCATTGGTTGGCTTCATTGACGCTTTCATTTGCTTCCTTCAAATTCATTAGGGCGCGTGGGCTTCAGTTCCTTATCTTGGGTTTGTCCCACCCCTAGAAAATAGACTTACTTGGGACCTTCCACTGCTCAGTTTTCAGGCGCTATTTTTCTCTCTGTTTAAGCACGTCACGAAATTGTGTGTTTTCCAGATGCCTCCCTTGCGCATGTCTCCCCCTCAGCTGCCATCACTTGTGCTGCGCTTTCGTTGTTCTTGTGCTTCCCCCATGCCCTTGTGTGTCTATCCCACCCTGCATTGCTTTTTTGCCATCTGTGTGCTTCTCCCCCACCTCCACGTCCCCCCCCACATTCCCATCACTCCCTTTGCTCCAACCTAATGTGTTTCTTCCTCGTGCACTCCCTAATGCTTCCCCCCATGTTGCTTTGTGCACCCTTTCCTGTTGCTTACCTCCAGGGTTGCGATGCTCCTCAGCAAACCTGACCCATAACCCTCTGCCCCCCTGTGTTACCCTCCCTCCTTGCTTCTCCGCCCCCATGACCACTTAGATGGGCAAACAGAAAAAAATCCCTCAAGTTATTTTGTAGAGACCTGCATGCTTAGTGGGCATGCCTACAAAATGACACCGCTGGCCGCGGATGGCTTGGCATGTGAGATGGAGAAGTTGGAGGAATAGGGTGCAGGGAACTGGTAGCCTTGTCCTTTTTCTTCTTCTTCAAGGGCCGTGGCCACTCGGTAGAAGGCACTGACGCAGTCTTTGTAATAATGCGGCCAGTCTCTGGATGAATATAGATCTGTTTTTGCTTTGGATCTAGTCTCTCCTGCATTGTTTCCAAAATAGGGTTGGGGAGTGTAGTGGGAGCCGGTTTTGGTGCCGAAGGTTTTGAAACCGAACCGGTTTTACTTTTCGGAACCGGACCGGTGGGAGCCGAAGAGGTGGAATCTCGGCGCGGAACCGGATGGCTTTATCTGTGCTTTCGGTGCAGAGCCCAAGGGCAGTATACATAAACAACAATGTCTCAACCGGTATTATTTAGAAGGACAAATTATTAGGCATGCACAAAACATTGCAGGAAAAAGAAACTAGAGAGACTCATAATTTATTTGAAAGTGCCCAAGGCATCTTATATTTGGATGAATACACACAGGTAGATGGATCAAGGGAAACGAGGGGTGAGGGAAAATTAGGGCACAGTTGTATCAGCACTGTACGTAATTTAAAACGTGAGTAACCCGAAGGCACTTTGTGCACACATGTGCTCGTGACACGCAAGGGTGAACGGTGCAGGTGACAAGTGAGAAACAGCGGTGGCGCAAAATAAGAACGTTGTATTTATATACAAAAAAAGATAATGATAAATTTATGGTTCACAGGTAAAGAATTACAAGGATTTATACAGGTTAATGACTTTTTGGTGAACCACAATAGGGAGCGCCGGAAGTTGCGCTGGTATGTTAACTGCGTTTCGATCCTAATAACTGAGGATCATCTTCAGGACCAGGTTACTAATTGGAGGTGCTGTACAAGAAAGGGATAAGGACAATGAGAAACATGGGAAGGAAGGGGAGGAAAACGCGGTGTGAAATGAGAAGGTAAGGCATTACCTGAAAGAGGTGGGGTACGGGGGAGGCGGAGGGAATGGGACAAACGTAGAGCGGTGAACTTTCAACAGCTTAGCAACGATCAATTATGTGAGGGGAGGATCTGTGAGGTAAAGGAGCCAGTTAGGGGAAAACCCGGCATAGACGGATTAGGCTGGAAAGTAGAGAGGGAGACTCAACCTGGATGAATCAATAACGGAGGTCGCAGTCTCTCCTGCATTGTTTCCAAAATAGGCTTGGGGAGTGTAGTGGGAGCCGATTTTGGTTTTGGTGCCGAAGGTTTTGGAACCGAACCGGTTTTACTTTTCGGAACCGGACCGGTGGGAGCCGAAGAGGTGGAATCTCGGCGCGGAACCGGATGGCTTTATCTGTGCTTTCGGTGCCGAGCCCAAGGGCAGGGCAGCTGAAGCTGAATCTCGGTGCCGACCATGGCCAGATGGCAGTGGCAGCCCGGTAGCCTTTTGCTTTGTGGAAACCAAGAGTTTTAATGAGAGCAGGTGAGGGGTTTGAGTACTCAACGCACCTTGACCCGGCAGCAGATCGTGCGACTCCAAATCAATCTCCAAGTTGGAGTCCGAATCTCCAACCAAAAAGGTTCCTTCTTCAGCCGCAGAGGCCTCAAGATCTTCCTCTTCTTGTTCGACATCTTCCTGTCCGAAGATATCGGGCGTGTGTTCGATTTCACGTCTCTACATCTCTCTGAGCCATGAGCGAAGGTCCTGCACAGTCTTTTTTGATTGAAAGGATCGACAGGCCTCATTATCTTCTTCTCTGTGCTCGGGGGATAAGCACAGATTGCAGACCTTGTGAAGGTAGGTCCGTGGATACTTGGAATGGCACTAGGGACAGAATCATAATGGAGTCAGTTACATTACATTCGCGCCGGGACACTCTTGTAGTATCTGTGCGAGCTAGAAATGGAAACAACATAACATTAGCAGAGTATCATTGATGAAGTCGAGTGAGAGTAAAGGGTAGCCAGAACGGGCGAAGGCCGTGAACGAAACGTGCTGACCAGAGGAATGAAGGTCTTCCGAACTTCGACACGCGAGGAAGGAAAACACGTTCGAAACAACACCGATGAGGGTAGAGTGGACTATGCACCAAAAGGATCCCGAAAACAGTCTCGAACCAGGGCGACGTAATACACGTCCAAACCGGATGGCGGAAAGAAAACAATCTAACAATGGAGTCAATGCACATGTGCACTGTTACCAAGAGGAGGAGGCACCATACCTCGTGACTCAAAAGACCTTCTTCGAAGAAATAAAACTTGTACACATCCGGAGCAAACACTAGATGGCAGGAGTATGTCAAGCATGTGTATCTAAAGCCACACATAGCTCGAACATAATTATATTATCGATGAGCTAACAGAGACCTGCAGGGGGAGGGTTAGTGTCACAAGTGAAAGCTACACCCATGATTTTTAAAGCAAACGTTTATATTCTGAAAGAAAAAATACAATCGCAGCTTGGATTGTAGGAGTGATGTATTTTTTAGTTTAATAAGAAAAATAATATCTAGGCATGTTTGTGTGAGTCAGAGTACCAATTAACAAGAGAAGGCAGAGACAGAATTAACAAGTATATAGAGGAAAGAACCATTGACAAAGCCAATAGGTCTTACCCTTTTGCCTTTGATTTTTCCTAATGCTCTGTAGCATTGGGGGAAAAAAAGAAAAAAGCTGCGATGATGTGGCTGCATCTGGTGGCCGCGTCATTATGTAGTTGTGCCTTATGATGTATGTCTGTGCATTATTCACCATGCATACAGGAGCCATTTTCTTCAGTTTTTTTTATTTACCAGTTCAAAACTGAGGACGATTTTTGGAGCGGTAAATAAAATAAATAACAGATTTTGACACATGAAGCAGCCCAGCAGCAAATGCCATTTGCCAGGCTCTCCAAAAAGCTAAAATTACATTTCTTTCCAAAGGTTAGCATGGGGTGGTGAAGCAACAGAGGAGCAGGTGGGGGAGTATATGGGGAAAAGTACCAGTGAGTGGATGAGGGAGTAATTAAGTCACTTAAAGCCAGGGGAGAAAAAAAAAATGTATAAAAAAGAAAAGCAATAGACAAGCTGGGGGAAGTGGAGGGTGTGGTGAAGGAGTAACATGGAGCGAGCATGATAGGAGCGGGTGTTTGCAGCGGAGCGCTGCAAATGAGGGACAGAGCTAGAAAGTATGTACACATGTAATGTTGAAAGAAAAAGAAAAAAAATTAGTTCCATAATTGTGAGCAATTTGTCAATCAGAAAGCTGTTAAATAGGATATGTTGTGGGTATTTGTAGAGTGCACAACTCACCCGGGATGGTATCCCGGTGCTGAAATGAAGTTGCGGTGTGGACCGAGCCAGGACCAAGACTAGGTGAAGAGCCATGTCTTCAGTTTCTTACAGAATTCAAGAACTGAGGAGGCAGCTCCGATGTGAAGAGGTAGGTTGTTCCAGGCTTTGGGATATGCTCCAGGGGAGGGACAAGCATAAGAAGAGGAAAGCAAGCCATCAAATAAGTAGTAAGCAAATGAGTAATAATAAAGCCAACCAATGGTAAGCAAGGGGCGGGATATAAGCCCACTGCCAGTTTATGGTATAGTCCACAAGAGGTCTTTAGGAACCAGACAGCTAGAAGCTGTCTAGTAGGCGAGACCTAAAAACAGCACATCCGGGGCTCCTGGTGAAGCCTCTGTCTGCTATGCAACAGCAAGCTGGCCAACCAATGAAGAGCTATGTTGGAATAAACAAAACTTTAATAAAAAGGTAACTTTATGAAGAACCCACTAGGAAGACTCAAAAAAACAAAAATTAAAATGAACAGGAGATAACCTACAGTAACACAGCTCTATAGAAAATCCTTTAATAGGAATTACATTTAAATCCCATACCCATACCAGCCCCATCTCAAATTCCTAATTACCTGAAACCTAAATCTAATCATTACCCCAACAATGCCCCCAGGCGTGATCATAATTCTCAGCCTTACAAAAACACTTACCCAAAGCCCTACCCAAACCCTATTCCAATTTCTTACAGAGATAGATACTCACGGCCTACCCCTTTACTTTGAAGGCACATTGAGTTTATTTTTAACTCAAAGAATACATCTCCCCAATATTTATTTTTGTTATAGGGACCTAAAGGCTTTTGTTTGCAGAGGTTTCTTCATAATGTAAAGCCTTCTTTGTAGTGGCCCATCCCAGACAAAAGGTGGATATCTCTTATGCTAATTCATTTACATGTTTTGTATTCTGTGATGTGCAACCTCTCGGTTCAGCATACATACAGAAAGTCTAACATTAAAGAAGTCGATAAAAAAGAATAAAAAGAAAACTCATTCCTAGTGGAGGAAATATAGATGAGACAAGATACACTAGGTCGATACATTCATAAAAAAATTGTGTGGTACCCCAAGTCTCATCCGTCACTAAAAAATAATTAAATTATCTATAATTAAATTGTCTATTATCTTGTGACACTAGGGAGGGTTAGTGTCACAAGTGAAATCTATACCCAGGTCCCCTGATGCTGCTTTTATTATATGCTAGGGTGCATGTGCCTGCCACAGAACTGCTCTTCAATGACCCCGAAAGGTCCCCGAAAGGTAGTTCACTCACTGTTAACAACAGGACTCACACCAAAGCTCACTTGCAAGCACACACCACACCATAGCATAGCAAGCTAGCACCCCCTGACTCTCATACCAGGAAGGGTGAGGGCACGCTGTGCTCCGAGATGTCGAAGTAGGTGACCTCGACAGGTAACGTGGCATGCTGTGGGCAGTAGGACCCACTGGCTCCAATCTCAGCTGTGAACCCTTCAATTCGGCCAGACGGTGCAAATCTGCCTTTTAATATGGATTCCTGAAAAAAACAACATAGCAGCATTTGTAGGCACATTTTGTTTCGAGATTACTTTTATTGGCATCATGAAAAGATTCAATATAACAATTCTGACACGAAATTGAACCAAATATTCAATTTCAAAACAATTCAGTGGTCTGTGGGTTACATCTAATTCCTCGCAGAAGATGCGTAATACCCAATGACTTTAATGAACAGATAACAAGCCTTGCAAGTGGCAAGATTGCAACAGGACTAACCTTGGTTTGCAGAGGAAAGGATTAGCAAATTAGCTATGGAGAGTCAGTTTTCCAATGGTTTTTGTTTTATTCTTTTTATTGAAACAAGAAAATAAGAGACGACACCACATTGTCATTGTTGCACATCATTACATGTCCACGGTGATACTGCATATCTGACTGATATCCACCCTTTTCCCACCCACCACCAAACTTAGAGGGGAAACGGACACACCCAATGGCGGGGTCAGGCTGCAGTATCCTGCCAGGAAGAAACACAAAGTCCTCCACGATATTCATTCCACTTGCCCCATACTTTCTGCCATTTACTTGGGACAGCCTCTGTTTTTATAAACCACTTTTCAGCTCCCATACTTGGGTCCATATCTCTCTTCCAGTCACTCAAACTCGGTGCCATCTCCACCCCCCAGCAGCAGGCTATGTTAGGCTTGGCTATTGTCAGACCTAGCGTCATCAGGACCTGCTCCATGTGGTTAAGGATGGTTTCTTCTCAGTATTAAACAGACACCATTTAGCGTTAAGTGGAATAGTTGCCCCACACTGGATATTCCTACAATTTACAGTTGCCTCCCAATAGGGGAGTATGATAGGGCATCCACAGATGGTATGGAAGAAGGTCCCCTTTTGGTCACAGCGTCTACGACAAGTGTCGCTCTGCACTTTACACATTTTGGCTAATGTTGAACAAGTGAAGTAGGCTCTGTGTAGGATTTTAAGTTGCACCAGGTGGAAACCAGCCCTGATCGCGGTTTCCCTAGTGGAGGCAAGTGCTTCTGCAATTCGTCATTCTCTATTCCACTCAAATCAAAGTCCCATTTTGCCCACAGCTGTATGCAGGTGTCTGGGGTGCTGTTTATCAATTTGCGGTATGTGCGGGAGGTCGCCTTGCATGGCATATAACCGTCTAGAAGCCTGTCTTCCAATGGGAAGGATTCAGGCAGGTCTTTGCCTTGAGGGACAGTAGTTTGGAGGCCGTGTCTGACTTGTAGGTAGCGGTATATCTCGGTGGGGGCCAACTGGTAGTCTTGCTGCAGTCCCGAGAAGGGAACGTCCACCCCCGCACTCACAGGTCCCCAACCCTGGAAAGCCCGATGAGGTCCCACTTATTGAAGCCCGGTAGTTTACCTAGAGTGCCTCAGAGTCCCAAAGGGGAGTGGCTCGGATTAGCTTGCTCTTCCACCCCAATGCTTTCAGTGCTGTGTCCAAAGAGTGACGGTGACTGCCGCTGGGCCCTGTCGCATTGAACGTGGGGTATTGGAATACAAGGCCCTCAGATATTCCGCAGGGTGCATCGTTAGTCAATCCATTTGGAGCAACAGCTCGGTTTAGTTTCCAGGAGATGCATCCATTGGTTGATTGTGGTGAGCTGGGCTGCCCACTAGTACTTTTGCACGTCGGGTAGAGCAATCCCTCCGTCGTATCAGCCCCTTGTAAGCTTACCAAGTGCCATTCCACAGCAGGGTGCGAATGTGGAATCTAACGCATTTTGCTGGGACAGGATGTGGGGTGTTGTGTAAGACATATAGAAAACTGGGCAGTGCCATCATTTTGAAGAGCGCTGCTCTCCCAAGTAGGGACAGGGATCTCCAATGTTGTAAATCTTTCTTCAATCTGTCTGGGGGATGGGGGGGTATGGGGGATGGGGGTAATAGATTTTGTTTGTAAAAGAGGTCTAAATCGATGGTGGCGAATATACCTAGGCACTTAAAACCATCCGCTGCCAATTTGATCTCGCAATCTCGGGGCAATATGGGTGGCGGTCCATGCAATACATAGAGTTGGGATTTCGCCCAGTTTATTGTGTAGCGGCCTAATAAGGTTAGTATTTGCAATATCCTGTCTTGGGATAATTAGGGATTTGCAACGTACTAAAAACCGTCATCTGCGTAGAGAGAAATGTTATCCTCCCATTGGTCAGTTCAGTGGAGGCCTCGAATTAGGGGATCTCCACAGATCCAGGTGACCAGAGGCTCAAACGTTAGGGCAAAGAGGAGGGGGGGGGGGAGAGAGAGAGTGGGAATCCCTGAATAGTTCCATGACGCAGTGGAAAGCTCCGCAAGATTCCTCCGTTCACCACCACCTGGTCCAGTAGTTCTCTGTATAGGCGTTGGACCCATCCTAGGAATTTAGGGCCGAAGCCCATTTTCGCCAATACTTCGAAGAGGTACGGGCATTCTATTGTGTCAAAAGCCATGCAAGTGTCTAGAGAAAGAACCACTGCTTCTTCCTGGAGGTAGCGTGCCCGGCTCAACACACCATGCAGTCTCCATAAGTTGAATGCAGTACAGCGCCCTGGCATGAAGCCGGATTGATCTTGGTGGACTAAGCTTCCAATGACCTGTATTAATTGTGTTGCTAAACGTTTAGCCAAAACGTTGATTTCGGTGTTTAGGAGCGAGATTGGTCTATAAGATGCACATTCATCTCGTTGTTTGCCCTTCTTATGTATGACTACTACATTGGCTACCCGTTGGTCCCTGGGGAAAATCCCTCGCTCTCTGCTCTCCCTATACTTTCGAAGCATAAGTGGAGCTAGTTTGTGAGCATTGAGTTTGTATAGTTCTATGGGTATACCATTTGGGCTGAGTGCCTTACCGGACTTCAAATCCAGAATTGACCGAACAATCTCCTCAGTTAGATCACTTTCTAGGACTGTATTGCCATCACCCGTGAGGGAGGGAAGCGACAAGTCCCCTAGTAGTTCACAGGACTACTCTGCTGTAACAATGGCAGACGGGGAGTAGAGCAGTGAATAATAAGAGGCAAAGGCTTCAGCTATCGCCACTCTCTCGGTACTCCACTCTCCCTCCCCCGTTAGGATCTTTAAAACCCACCTATTTGCCCTTTCTTTCTTATTGAGCCATGATGAGTTTCCCCGTCTTGTCCCCGACCTCATATAGTCGGTGCAAGGTAGCTCTGTGTCTGCTTCTGGCTTTCTCTGCCACCATGTCTCGGTATTCTCACTGTTTCAATAGCAGTCTATGCTTGGTGTCAGTTTGATCCAGGCATGTCAACTGTTGTTCCAAATGTAAGATGTCATTTTCTATGGCCACTAGCGCAGCCCGTTTGTTTCTCTTATGCCCTACGATTAGGGAGAAGACCTGCCCTCGTCACTCTTTTATACACTTCCCAAATTTCTGAAGCAGAGTCTACTGTTGTCTCATTTTCCAAAAAAGAGTGTTCTGTGGCTTTTACTAGTCCCTTCCTTACTCTGGGAACTCTAAGGTACCACAGGCTGATCTTTATGGTTCGTTGGGTGGCACGGTCTATTTCATAGACTGCCCAAAGCGGCAAATAGTCTGAGATGTCCCTAGCCAGATGATGGACTTCACAAAAGTGGGGGAGGCGATAGGCCAAGGTCAGCACGTAATCTATTCTGGAGAGTGTTCTGTGTGCCCCGGAACGGAAGGTATATTGTTGCGCAGTGGGATTTAGAGAGCACCAAACATCTACAAGGCCCACAGCACCCATGAAATCTGCCAAGGGACTACAGCTTGACGCGGCTCGCTGGTGGGGCCATCGGTTACCCGCCTCACTAAGAGCCAGATTGAAGTCGCCTCCCATGAAGAGCTCTCCGTCAGGGAGATTGAGTTGCAGCGAGTTTAAGTCAGCCAGCGATGTGTCGTTGAGTTTAGGTGGGAAATAGACGCTAAGGAAATTGACCGTTGCCCCCTCCCACGTGCCCGCGACAGCCACGTATCGCCCGTCTCTATCCTCCCAAGCATTGTGGACTGTGGAGGCCAATGAATTCTTGATCATTACTCCCACCCCCCCTTGAGCCTGTCGTGTATCCCGCGTGTGCTACCATTTCATGCCCCAACGAGTCATGGCTTTATATGTAGTACCAGTCAGGTGCGTTTCCTGCAAGAGGACAACATCAGGGGCATGTATCGTAATAGAGTGTAGTACTACCACCCTCTTGATCTTGTCACCCAGGCTGTTTACATTCCAGGACATTAAGTGCAGGTGTGCCCTATCTGTGCCTGACATCATAAGTGTGGTTGGATGCAAGGCTGGGTCAGTTCAGCCTGCTGGCACACTCAAGAGTCAGAGCAAGCGTTTTCAGTGAGGAGTTGTGTGTGGACTTGAAAGTTAGGTCTGAAAGCCTTTCTCAGTGGTGGATCGTGTGGTGTAGGTAAAACTAAAACGAATTCCCCATTAACTCCCTACCCTCCCTGCAAAGCGGACCAAGAACTGCCCACCCCCTCTCCCCCGGCCGCCCAACACTGCAGAGTGCTAATCTCCCCTAGAAATATGTATACAAGCAATAGAAAGGGGAAGGCCAACATTCCCCACGCCAGATCCCTTAATCACATCATCTTACTGTATCTAGCTCTTCGATTAAGGCTTGAAAACAATTGATAACTGTTGTCGATGGCATTGGGATTTAAAAATGTAAGGGCCATTGCAAAAGTTTCTCTCGGTCTGTTTACTTGGTAACGTTTGTTACCAAGTTCTTTTACGTTTTCCAATGTGTGAACTTTCAGCCTCGGGTCTTAAGACTTTGCATGATGTGAGCTGCTCAGGTCTCTGTGCATGTCCACCAATTGTTGGGGGTCTGGAGAGGCGACATCTCACCATTGTCTTCCCGGGCGTCCCCGTGGCTTACCTCCCGGCACCGTTCTCCAGCCCTGCAACCACTCCCATGCTTTCTCTGCCGTGGAGATGTACCATGTCTTGCCTTCTGCTGCAACTCCTAAATGGGCTGGAAATATCATGGAGTATTTTAGTTCACTGACACACATTGCTTTCTTCATCTCTAGGAGAAATGCGACGCAGCTTTTGCACTTTTAAGGTAAAGTCAGGGAAAAATGCTATGGTTGCATTCTCATATGTGAGTGGTGGGGTGCTGTGGGCCGTCTGGAGCATCACATCGTGATCACGATAATTAAACAGTCTCGCTATAATGGGTCGGGGACACTCCCGGCCGCGGCCAACTGAAAAATATTTGGAGAGACCATGAGGCTGAAGGTGTTTTAATATGAGTTCTTCTACTAATAAGTCCATAGCTGGACCCTCCGCTTTCTCAGGGACCCTTAATATGCGAATATTGTTCCATCTTGAGCAGCGCTCGGAGTCCTCAAGGTGGCCTACAGGTCCAGTGTCGCTGCTTTGAGTTCGGCTAGTTGTGTTTTCAGAGTTGCTGTATCTGTTCTGAGGGCAGCCATTGTGGTCTCGACTTCTTTCACCCGTGCCCCCACATTGCGTAGATCTGCTCTGACCAGGGTAAGTTCCATATTGAGAGTGTCTTTTTTGATTGAGGGCAGTGCGTACCCCCCAGATCGCCACCAGAACATCTCATAGGGTAAGTGTCTATTGCTCGGCAGGGGGGGGGGGATTAGCAGCAGTTTGCGACAGTGGGTCCGATGCATCGCCCAGTGGCACCATCTCTCTTGGGACAGCATATTTATCAAGTTTGGTTTGGTGTCCTCCCTGCAATCCTTTTCCGACAGTCATTGTAGTGGTCGAATTCGGAGTCGCTTCCTTTTGGTGTTGCTGTATCTCGGCGGCTCTTTGGGAAGGGGTGGGACCAGAGGGAAAATCCACCGTACTCACCACCGCCTGCCAGGAAGAGGTTGTCCCCGTATGGCCTGTTGGGTTTCTGGGCGATGGTTCTCAGTCCCTTGCAGCGGTTGCGGGGGGATGCCGCCCTGAAATCAAGCCAGCGACGACTAGGGAGTCTGCTCCCACCGCGGCCGTGCAGCCCCACGCTCAGCACTTCGGCACAGACGTGACAGAGGTTACTCTTGGGGGTCAAAATGCATTTCTCTATGCTGTAGCATGTATGCCCTCAGGGTGCAGGTCAGACTTGCTGGGAGTAGAGTAAGTTCTCAGCATTCCCAACTATATAGACAATGTCCCTCGGTGTCTTTTTCGCTTCAGTTCAGGAGCCACTACTATTTTCAAGAGGAGGGGGATCACATACCTCCATCCGGTCGGCAGTTGTGCGGTGTTCGTCGTGGGCGTTGAACATCTCCCGCTTTACAAGGGGGCGTCCTCACCGCCCTGCAGCCTGCTGTCGTTGCAGACTCGGGTCTCGTGTCGGCCTTTACCGAGCCCCAGACACTATACAGGGCGATCAGCTGCTCAGGCCACAGTTTAGGCCCTAGACACACTCCCGAGACTTCTTTGGGTGGGACTGCTCGTGGGCCACCGCAGGAGACGCTCGAGTTCTCCAGCCTCCAGGCCCGGGCCTAGAGCCGCAGCGCTCAGGAGGACAGTTCATTTCACCGGGCCCCACCACCTCCGCAGCTCAAAATGCAGCACGGTGTGGCACCTCCATGACAGGGGGATCCCTGCCGCCCGTGACAGTTGCTGCAGGTGATGCAGTCACACAGGTCATACTCTTTGGGGCTAGTCCTCTCCAGCTCCATCTCGGCCTCCGCACCCAGGGTGGAGGCAATGGCATCCGCTGCTGCCTCTTCCTCGGTGGCTGTTGTACGCTATCGACCCTTTGCAGCTCCTGCTGAGATCGACAGTTTCTGGAGCTCGTCGCTGCGTTGGCTCCCGAGGTGTTTACGAGTTACCTTCGCAGCACGGTTGAGGCTGTATCACGTCCTCCGGGCCTCCAATCACATATCTCCCTCAGCTCGCTGGTTTTTCCACCTACGGGGAGTTCATCGGATTCCCTGACACTAATAGCATCTTGTACAGCTTCTGTTATCTGCCAGGGATGGATGATTTGGTGGATTTATGGGGGATTAGTCTCATGAGGTAAGGAGACGCTCTAGCAAGCAGCCATCTTGCTCGGCGTTTGGCCATGCCCTCCTTGAGAGTCAGTTTTAATCTAAACAAGAAACAGATGAGGAGTAAGGCTCTTAAGTTTTATGGAATTTATTTATTGACATTTCCATCTATCCATATTTACTTCCTAATGGTTTTATCTGTATTTATTCACATGAAGTTTTTGGGAGAAGATCGGGGTGGCACAACAGCTGGCAATTTTCTACTTCTTTTGATGGAGTATGTACACAACATATACAATGCATAGCTATTTTTTTTTGCATACAAGCCAAATTAGAAATATACTGTGGCCAAAGCCTATGCCAGCGGTTTTTAACCTTCTCACTTCTGGGGACCGCCACTGAATCATTACTGGAAGCCGGGGCTCTCCACCTAAACAATTTCTACAATTTAAACATCAACACAATACACAAATATAGAAAAAAGTAGACGTCAAATACTCAAATTATGAAATATATTTAATTCACAAAACAATTTTGAAAAGCTCATACCTTCCCATTAAATAGAACATTTTGAATTTCTTGTACTTTTTGTAATTTCTAAAAGATGAAGTGATACCCTAGACTCTAGCTTATTCATGTCTTTTTTTGCTCCTAATGCATGCTCTGTTTTTGTCGGAACATACCAGTGCTGCTTCAGTTGAGGCCACAAGTTGTACATACAGGATTCCATTTGCTGGACTTGGTCTTCTCCCATTTATCAACATAAGGATATCAACTTAATTTTCGCTTCCAATTTCTAATTTTAACTGATTTACAGGGCATTTTAAACCTTTCAGTTTTCAATTTTGCTTTTTGATGCGTAGGCACTTTATTAAGTACTTTATTAACAGTCGTGGACCCCCCTGACAAGGCGTCGCAGACCTCCAGAGGTCCACAGACCACATGTTAAGAATCACTGGGCTAGGCTGTCACACAGAGACTGGCAGTCTATTCTCTGTCGACACCAGCTTGCTTTTAAGTCCATCTTCAACTGTAAGCATAGCTCTCATTTGCCAGGAAACAAACTTTGACCGTATCATGATCCCATTTTCTACGCTGTGCCAAATAGGTCTGTGCATATTTTTTCACGTCTTCACTGCCTACATTAAGGTAGCAGCCGCGTCAGATCACATGGATCACTGGAAGTCTGTAGTGGTTTTCGGATCTTGTTTGGCTCCACTGAAGGTAATCGTCAACTGACTATTCCCTCCCTCACCCCCTGGACCTCAGGGCTTCCCATATTAACTGAGAGCAGTGTGTGCCATAGGCCTGCAGCTGTTCTGGAACTGAGAACCGGCCGACATGAGAGGCACCGGTTGACAGAAGGCTACGGCCCACACTTGGAAGCACAAGGTGGTTTTCTTTCTGAATTAATGCTACACTGGGACGGGGCCAAGGGGCATAAGTTGAGCACGGCTGCAAATGGTTCGCTTGGCTGCCCATAAAACATTGAGGGCTCTTCGAAAACAGAGTGTCAACTTGCGCAACCGTGCGGGCCTTGTGGGAGACCTGTGATGGAAGTGCTTACATGATTGCCTTCAGAGTGGACAATGAAATGGCATGAGAAAGTGTTAGTGGACTTAAAGGACATTTTGACAAGTTATCTAGCAACTGACTCGCACTCTGAGTTCACACCTCGCGATAAGTACTCAAGCAAGTGTCAAATACTTGTAATATGTTGGTTTTCCTCACTTTCACTGCAGAGTTGGAGGCAGATCCCACTCGCCTTGATACCTTCACCACTTACAGTATCCTAATGAAAGTGATGAGAACAGAGATTTGAGCACTGATGTGAAGGAGTGATAAATATACAGTGAAATAGAGAGACGGTGGACCCGGCATCAACTTGCCCTAGTATTCAGGAGGGCTCACATGTTCAAGAACTGTCGCCAAGCAGACCTGCTACATACCCTCAGAGACAGTCCTTCAGACAAATTAGACAACATTTCAGCAATGGTACAAGGTGCCCATTTGGCCTTGGAGTTTAAGATTGAAATGGTTACTGTTGATTTGGGCCTACTGTACAGGACCAACAAAAGCTTTAAGACAGAGTCAAAAACATAGAAGACTCCATCAGCGAAATTCACCCAGCTGCAGCCTCAGTCCAGATGCAGCTAGTGGACCTAACAGAGAGAGAGTAAGGTTTTTAGAACATAGGGCAAACGACTCGGAGGGATATAACCGCAGGAACAACATCAGAATTGTGGGTCTGACTGAGGGCGTTGGGAAGACATACAAGGGTATTGTTCTGTGAGAATTGGATAACGGAGATGGTGGCTTCATTGGAACTGGACAGCACACAAACGTTTCACCACAAGGAATATGACCTTCTGGTGCTCCCCGTCCAGTGTTGGCCAAACTGTTGCATTACCAGGATAGAAACATGATTCTACAGAAAGCTAGATTAAATGACCCCTTCAAAACTGAAAACCCATCTGTGCTGATATTTCCAGACTTTACAGCAAGTGTGCAATTCAAACTAGCTTCATCCCTGGAAGTCAAGACATCTTTGAGGGAAACAGGGATTCAATACATGGTGCTTATTCCTGCCAAGCTGAAGATAATGACTGATGGAACATCGATATTCTTTACCGAACCCTCTGAAGCCTGGGACTGGCTTGAGAAGTGGAAAGCAGGAAAGGACAACGGTAGCAGGAAAAGATCCAAATATCAACGTTGAAAGAGGCAAAGATTACGGATTGAATGCAGGACTACACAATGCCCCACGAAGCAACAGTTGAAGGCTGAGAGGGCAGCTTAGAGGAAGGTGGTGTCAGTCCACAATCATCTGTGGCCAGTTACAGTGAAGAAAGCTCAACTTTAGACAAGTCTGATTCTAAGGGCAATGACATGCTAGTTAGAACACCGCTGACCACTGATGGATGACTTGTGGCCGTGTGCAGAGTGCACTGGCTGCATGTAGTGGAAAATGTGTTACAATGCGGCAAAATGAAACAATCTGTATCCTTGAGAAATGGTTGGTGGGTGGGGTGGTGGAGAGATTTTGGACTCTTCCATTATCCACATAATTAATGTAATCATAAGCAGGGATTTTTTTTTTTTAAAGATTTTTTTATTGATTTCAAACTTTGAAAATCACAGACATTGATATTTATACATTTCAGCCTTGAATAAGCAGGGATTTTTGGTGGTCAGGCTGAGAGAAGCGTCCTTGTTAAAATGGGATAGGCCATGACCCCTTACATCTCCTACCTGGAGATAACGCCCATGGGTGGGAGTCAATTTTATAAGTTTGATGTTGGAAAGGTTTGGACGGGGCTCCGTTGGGTCTCGGTCATGGGAGTTGTGAATTGCATTGTTTGGATGATTTCAACAAACTGGTTACAATATTTGAACTCCTTGAAAATGGAGCGTTGGGTCAAACAAAATGAGAAACTATCCTTTTGGGAGACTTGGTGGAGGTATTAATATGTAGGAGAACTTAGTGGAGTTGCAATGCCCACATTGAACAATTACACTTTCTTTACATGGAATGTTAGAGGAATGGGATCCACCACCAAACAATAAAGATTCGTGCTTATCTAAAGAGACGAGCCGCACACGTGATTTTATGGCAAGACAGGAGTCTAGCATTATGCATAATCTTTTATTAACTCCTTCTGAGCAGCAACACACAACTTTTTTTTTTTTTTAAACTTTCCTTTTCTTTTTTTACTCAGTTAAACCATAGGATTATGACAGACATATATTTCCATACTGTGTTACATTACAGACTGTATTCATAGCAGTTCATAATCAGCAATCAATAATAATACTTTACCCCTTTCACAACTCTACCAATTGTGTACCCACTGCTTGAGTGAACTGATGAGGGGATCAAAGGTGTGCGTCACTAATAGGGCATAGGCGTGGTTTGTGTGCCTTGCTACAGGTTCGGGAGTGTGATCTGAATCATTTTGTGTTTCAAGAAGATATGTTTGGAGTGGTTGCCAAATGGCGTGAGGTAGGTGGTTGAAGTTTAGCGTATATGTCACTATTGGTGCTGCAGAATATTCAGCTGGCAATCCTGCACTTCAGTGTCGGTGGATGTTTGCTGCCCCAGCGTATAGCTATTTCCCTTTTTGCTAGCATCAAAGCTATTGCCACATATCTATGTCCTGCTTTTGGGGCATTGTGCACAAACCCCGAGTAGCGCCTGTAATGGGTCGGGTGTGAGTGCCTGGTGTATCATACGTGAAAGTTCGGTGTAAACAGCTACCCAGAATCCGGCTGTTTTGGTGCAAGTCTAAGTCATGTGTAAAAAATCTGCATGGGGAGCCTGACATTTAGGGCATGAGTGTGGGCGAGTATTACTCATACGGTTTACTTTGGGGGGGGGGGGGCGGTATATGCCCGCCATAAGAATTTAAAATGTAACAACTTGTGGCGATGGTTCATGGAGATTTTACGTGTTTGTGCGCAGCAATCCTGCCATTGGGAGTCGGATATAGCATGACCTAAATCCCGCTCCCTTGCCCCCCATATTCCAGTATCATTACTGGGGAGCAATGTGATGCAAGCTTTATATAGTTTAGACATTAGGTGCTCCCCGCCGGGTCTTTTTTTACTTTTTTTATTTTATTTATTGGTATTTTCAAACAATGTCATAAACATTACAAACAACATGCCAGTTGCTAATCCATACATCAAGGTTTGTACATCCATGTATATCCATCATTACAGTAAGTAATACAGACATGCATTGTTCTCCACAAAGTGTGAGCAGGTTATAGGTCGTCAACTCAACGTAAGGCCTTATAAAACAATATAGTTAAAAGACACAATAATCAGAAAGAGAAACAGCTTGAAGCCCGACTCATCACACCCATCCTATCTTATTCCTGCCATTAGGCACGTTGCAGTTGTCTAGATTACCCCTCATGCAATATTCCCCGTTTCATTGGCCTCCATTTTCTGCGGATCCCGTAGCGCCTGTCAGCGAAGTTTCTGTTGTCTCCTGTACCTCTCCCCTCTCCCCTTGCTGTTCCCGAGCCCATAACACAAATGGCTCCCATATATCTTTAGGTCTGGACGCTGATGGCATTAATTCCCAAAAAGTGGTTAATTGTGAATGCCCGAATGTTACGTCTCGCAGCCGTTCTTTTATGCTGGGAGTCCCTTTCCTCCCCCAATGTATTGGCACACATCTTTTAGCGAAAAGAAGCAACATAGCATGCAGCTGCCTACTCTCGACTGGCGTATCTTTTACATAACCCAACAACCCCTGTATGGGGTCCGGGGCATCCTGTGTGCCTATAATCTTGTGTATTATTGTAAATATATTGGCCCAGAATGATGCAAGCTGTGGACAGCTCCACGCCATGTGTAAAAACGAGGCGGAGGCAGAGCCACATCTCCAGCAACCATCATCTTCCTTTAGTCCTATACGATGTAAGATGGCAGGGGTCCTATAAAACCTGTGCAGATATTTAAAGTGTATTAAGCGAAGTTTGTAGTTGGGCGATAGAGCCGTGAGTTGGCTACAGCAGTAGGCCCATTGTTCTTCCGTGAGCGGCGCTGGCAGCTCCTCATTCCATGCCTGAAGTGCCCTTGGTTGTGTCAGTGGGGCTGAATGTTGCATATTATTATAAATGCGTGTGATCAATCTGCACGGGGATTCCGACTTAATGACATTCTCTAGAGCAAGCAATGTGGGTGGCGGACTTGGGAAAGTGTCGTGCAGTGCTCTACATGTAGCCTTAAGCTTGTGATACAAGAACAGTTCTGAGAAGGGCACAGCCTTATCTTCCACAGCTTCTGGTGGGGGTCTAAACGTTTCTTCTGGATATAAATCCTCAAACGTGCGGATTCCCATTTTGAGTGCCAATGCCCTGCTAGCACCTTCTTCCATCGTTGGTAACAATGGATTATGTGCCAATGATATCGATGGGGCATAGAGAACGGAATGATTTGCTCTTTTCCTTAGTCCATCCCACGCCACCTCAGGGTGTTGACTGTGTCTATGTCGTCACGGGGTCTTTTGCCGGTTTGGTATAGTGCCACTTGCAGAGGGATAGGTGCCGCCGCATCCACCGCTGTATGGGGTAAAAATGGGGTCGGATATACCCAATAGTGTAAGAATTGCGCCTGCGCGCTCAAGGCATACAATTGTATGTCCGGTGCTCCCAAGCCACCTTGTTGCAATGGAAAGGTAAGAAGTTCCCACGAGACTCAAGCCTACCTGCCTAGATCAGCGACACAAACAAGGATCTAACTGTTTTAAAAAAAGCTTGAGTGAGGGGAAGTGGTATATTAACGAATAGGTAAAGTAATTTAGGTAGCACCACCATCTTAGCGAACGCTATTCTTCCCGCTAAAGAGAGGGGGGGAGTCCGGCCCATGCAGTGACTTTTCCCTCCAGCCAATTTATGGCTCGCCCATAGTTCATTTCCCATATGTCCTGTAATTTCCTGCTGAGCCATATCCCCAGATATTTTATCGGTTCATTAGCCCACTTCAGGGGAAATTCTGTGGGAGTAGGGTTGGTGGTTTCCGTCAAGGGGAAAACGACTGATTTGTTCCAATTAATGGAGATCACGGACAGGCCCCCAAATTTGATAAACTCGCGCAGTAGTGGATCAAGGTTAATCATAGGGTCTATGACATACAATGTGACATTGTCAGCATATAGTGATATAAAAAGACTTCTAGTGCTGAACCCAATTCCCCTGGCGGTGTGATGCTGTCTAATGCCGGCCGCAAGGGGTTCCATGGCTATTGCAAAAAGTAATGGGGATAGGGGGCAGCCCTGTCTCGTACCCCGTGAAATGACGAATGGCTGTGACACCATTCCGTTCACCCTTATCCGAGCAGATGGCTTCGTATATAGTAATCGTATGAGGCTAAAACAGGGGGCTGAACCCCATTCGCTCCAAGACTCGAAACAAGTAAGGCCATTCCAGCGTGTCAAACGCTTTAGTGGCGTCAAGGAAAACTGCGCCTGCTTGCACATCAGGATGGAGGTAGTGTACAACGGTGAAGAAGGTTCTGAGGTTGTGGGATGTAGACCTCCCGGGGATAAAGCCCGATTGATCCGGGCGTGCAATGAGCGGAAGTAGGGGTTGTAGCCTATTTGCGACCAATTTCGCCAATATTTTTACATCTACGTTTATGAGCGACAAAGTCCTATAGGAATCCAATTCGTTTTCAGGCTTCCCGGGTTTCAACAGTGTTATTATTATTGCCTCTTTCATTGTAGGTGGTAAAATGCCCGAGGTCTGAGCCTCTTCATACAGTGCAGTCAAGCGTGGCGCTAATTCCTCCACGTACGTCTTGTAAAAAGCAGTGGTAAACCCATCCGACCCCGGAGCTTTATTTAGTGGCAAGCTTTTAATAACCTTGGCTACATCTTCCACCGTGAATGGGTTGTCTAGGTATTCCCTGTGCTCCCGTCCCAACCAGAGAAGTTCTAGTGATTCCAGGAATGGCTGCAGGTATTCCGGAGCTGCAGGCTGCTGGGAAGTGTATAGGTCAGAATAAAAGTGGGAGAAGGCATCTAGTATATTTTTTTGGCCTCTAATTACTGTATTCTGCGTGCTGTTTAGTTCCGTTACATAAGCATTGGTACGAGGCGCACGTAATATTGATGCCAAATTCCTCCCTGGCCTGTCCCACTCCCCGTATGTCCTGGCCTGGGCATGTTCCCCTAAAAATTTAACCTCCCGCTGTGCCTCCTCCTCGAATTCCAACAACTTCACTTTCAATTGAGCCATTGTCTTACAGTCGCCCGTTGCATAGAACTCCGTCTCTAACTCTCCGATTTGTTTCTCCACCATTGCAATCGTGCCTCGTATTGACTTTAGGACTCCTGCCTGACGGGCTATGCAATTACCCCTAATTACTGTCTTGAATGCCTCCCATAACGAGGCCTGAGTGGCAACTGAGCCCTCATTCAGGGTAAAGTAGTCAGTTATATCACTTCTGATTTCCTCTCTGAACGCATCGTCTAGGAGGGCTTCCTGTGGTAGTCGCCAGGTGAACAAAGGTGTGGACGAGTTGGGCAGCGTCAACCGCAAAAGGCTAGGCGCATGGTCCGATAAGGATCTGGGGAGATGTTGTACTTCATTGCTCCATGTGGCCACATCCCTAGACACTAGCCAAAAATCCAACCTGGACCAAGCCTTGTGGTGTTCAGAAATGCACGTCCCCTCTCTGATCGTTGGGTGGTTGTGTCTCCAAATGTCAATGAAATCCCCATCCTCGATAATTGCATTCAGCGCGGCACTGGCTGCCGGGTGTAGTGACCTAGAGACCCCCTTCCTATCCATTTCATCGTTCAGTATAGCATTGAAGTTTCCTCCCCAAATAATAGTATCGCAATTTATCGCCCTCACTTTAGCCCATATATCTTGGAAAAAATTGGGGGCATCTACATTCGGACCATATACTGCAACAAACACCACATGCGACCCACCTAACCCACCATGTATTATAATGTACCTTCTTTCGGGATCTACCTGTATTTCACTCTCTCTCCAGTCCATCCCTCTCCTTATCAACACAGCCACCCCCCTTGAGTAGTTCGAATAAATTGAAGAGTATACAGAGCCCCATCTACTGTGCTTCAACCTGGGAGACGGCGTAACATTTAAGTGTGTCTCTTGCAACATGCATACGTCTATCTGATGGCGTACTAGATATGAGTGGACTAGTCTTGACTTTCTGCAGTCGTTCAACCAACGAATGTTCCACGTTAGAAAATTGAGCTTAGTCATGTGGTGGGCAACCCCGCATCATACATAATTACAATGGGGAAAAAAGCACGGTTCAATGGGCCCAGCATCCCAGTGGATGTATCGGAGACTGCATAGCATGATACTGGCATTAAACATAACAAACCCCTCCCTTCCAACCCACCTCCCACTCCAACCCCCAATGAGGTTGTAGTAATCCCGACCCAAACAACTCAACAGGAAGTTCCTTTGTTGGGAGCTCTCCCATGAGGGCGCAGTATTGCCGGCTAACTTCCCTGTAGTGCACAGGGTGGCCGAGAGCACTGCGGAGAGTGCTGCTATTTAACTACTAACACGGATAAAGGCCACAATGCTGTATCAACCAAGGTCCAAGACAATAAAAGATAATCACAGTACTTCTAGAACAGCAATGAACTGTGGTGCCCAGATCCAGCCCAACATGGAACCAAGTACGCAGTTTATACAACATTACGATACCCATGTCAATCGTTATCGCTGAGGTGGTCGACCGGTAATTCTGTAGAGCCTTGGACCTGCTTGCTCCTCTTCCCCCCGATGTGCTTGGAAAACTTTAAGGCGGACTTCGCATCTGTGAAGAAGTGAGCTGTTCCATCATGTGTCACTTTAAGCTTGGCGGGGTACAGCAGTGAGTAGGGAATCTGAGCTTGAAGCAGGATGCGTTTTGCAGGCAGGAACTCACGCCTTGCCGCCTGCACCGCCGGTGTAAAATCGGGATAGAAGGAGATGGTGTTTCCCTTGTGTGAAATTGTCCCTTTTTCCCTGGCTAGCCGTAGGATGAGATCTCGGTCTTGATAATTCAAGATTTTTGCAAGGATGGGCCTAGGTGTGGCTCCAACTGGAGGTTTGGGACCCAGGGAGCGGTGTGCCCTCTCCACCACGAATACTGCAGACAAGTGGGGATCAAAAAGTTCATGAAGCAGGTCTGCGATGTAAGTCTCCATCTTGGAGATGGCTGTTGTTTCCGGTATCCCGGTAATGCGCAAGTTGTTTCTGCGGGACCTCGCCTCCAAGTCCTCGTTCTTGGCTCGGATGATACCCAACACTTTGTCCATGTGTAGAAGCTGTTCCTTCGTTTCCACTTGGAACTCATGGAAGTCCGAGCTGCGATTCTCCAGCACATCTAAGCGGGTCTCATGTGACCCCACCTGCTTCTTGACCGCGTCCAGTTGAGTAGTAAGCGTGTCCAGTTTAGTGTCAATATTGCGCAGGCTGGATTCTAGCATAAGGTTACGTAGGTCCTCCCCTTGGTCCTCCGTCTGTGTTTCGGGCGTTCTCTCCGCGCTGGCTTCCGGATCCGATTCTGTGTGCCTCGTGGTTCTTTTGTTGTCGAAGTTCAGCTTTGGCTGCTTGGCATCCTGTTTGCCCATTTTCCCGAGTGCAAGCAGTGTATGTTGGGTATACAAATAACCCGATGTGCCCGGAGCTGAGGCACTGCGCAACCCAGAACAATGACCTGCGTGCAATATGTATGGCACCACTCTTCGTACAATCCACCTGGGATACGGTCTGACCGTTTGCAAAGGTAACCCTGGGTGCGTGGTGTTGTCTGAAACATTGCACTGTCCCTCCTCTATCAGCCTGTGTCCACCGGTTTGCCGTTTTTCCACTACGCCCAACCGTGGTCGTTTGTTGGTACTTTCCACGAATCACGGGCTCAGGTGTGCCAGATTATCACCTCGGCGGCCTTAGGTCGGCCCAAATTGCCACTTTGCACGACACCCGCTAGTACTCCAGCCGTGCGCCTTCTCCCACATTAACTTCCAGTGCTCGGAGCCTGTGTCAAACAGGGTGGTCCGGCTAAATATTCCCCTCCACCGGGTAGTGGCCGATTAGGAAAGATGGGTGTCGGTGTTGCCTGATGTACGGATGCCGCCCCCACCAGGTCGCAATAGCACCTCTAGTCCCTGTGCTCGAGCTTTTTAGTTTGGGTTATAGTAATGGTGGCAGAGGCAGAATGTTACTTTTGACCAGTATCCGGTTATCGGGCCTCTCAAACTCCACTTCTCAGCACTTTGCCATGCTATGGGTGTCAATCCAACGCCCTTCCCGTCGGACATGCGTCTTTTGTTAGCCTTGGGGCCCTCCGGCTACTGCACGCAATCTACACCGGCCCTCCGTGTGACTGGGGCCTACCTGCCTGACTCCAATATGGCGCCCAGGCCAAAAGTTTGGCGACGCCCCGATCAGCAAGCCGCTGCACGTGTTAGCAGTGTCGCAGGCCGGATCACTTCATTCACTCTCATCCGCGCTGGGTCTTGGTACATGGATCACCATGCCGGTTATCAGGTCAGCATGCAGCTGTACGGCTGTGCGGTTGCGCGTCACTGCCTCTTATGCTCCCCGTTTTCACCAGCTGCGTATAACAGGGTTCTGCCACATACCGCGGGCAAATCAGCACTCACTTTTCCCTGTGTCCATCTGCGCTTCACAGCCTGTTAGCATCACCCGTCCGGAGCCCCCGCGCCAGCAGCTGTACCTCAGGTGCCCAGGACTTCGATCTGCCGCCCTCCACTGGTACTGTGGCCCGCCTCGTGAGGAAAGCCTCAGGCTCTATTTCTGCGCCCTGCCGCTCTGCCTTCCAGGGGTTGGGAGAAGTCCGCCTCGCTCTCCTCAGTCTGGGCCTTCCGTCCTCCGGGTGACTGGATCTGAGTGCAATTAGCCGATCGCTCGGAACCCTGGTCTCTAGGTAGCGTTTCGGTGTAGTGTTAGCCCCGCAGTTCCTCTCAGATTGCCCGGATAAGTACAAGATTGATTCTTGGCTGGCGGAGCACGCTTAGCTGGCGACCATTCCGCAGCTTGGCAAACCACGCCCCCCCGCCCGGGTCTTTAATGAGTAGAGTCAGGGGGGTGAAATCTTGCAACTCGAGTGAGTAACTGGGGATTTGTGCATGAAGAACATTTTGTAGTCTGTGTAATATGAAATGGTCCATCGGTGTCGCGCTGTGTAATCGAGCGTCTTCTGTCCGGGAGAATACGTGGCCCTGGGGGAATAGGTCTCCCATTGTGTTGAGGGAAAATTTAGTGAGTGTGAAATAAATGATTTCCTCTTGTGCGATGGGCAACCATGTGTTGCCCGCAAGCGGGAGGACTGGTGAATAGAGTAGGTGTTCGCCTGTGGACCTGGCGAACTTCCTCCATGCCCAGCTAGTTGTAGAGACTGTTTGAATATCCTGTGGGTCGTGTTTCAGACCTTCTGGTAAAATTGCAGAGTGGGATCGGGTGTGTGATGTCCGCTTCTGGTTTGATGTACGGGATTCTGGTATCTGGGTGATACCAGTGCCTAGCAAAGCTCCACTGGTTCACTAGGTAGTAAATTTGGAAATTCGGCACCCCAAACCCACGGCGTTCGTATGGTAGTGTCAAAGTAACCCATCTAATCCTAGGCTGTTTATTGCCCCATACTAGGCGCAGAAGTGGTGTGCGTAGTGTTATAAAGAAGGAGGAGGTCGACGGGATAGGTATATTGTAAAACAGGTAGAGAAATTTTGGAAGCACCACCATTTTGATTATAGCAATCCTGCCTGCCATTACTATTGCTATTGGCAGTTTTGACCAGCGTTCTACCTGACTGGTCAATTTATCGAGCGCAGCTCCGTAGTTTAGTCGCAGAATCTGCTCTAGATCTCTATGGATATGTATCCCCAAATATTTTACTGAGTCCTCACACCTTACCGGAGGGTATTCAATGTCGATTATCTTGGTGCAGGTGGTCAGTGGGAGCATCTCAGACTTGCCCCAGTTTATCTGAAGGCCAGACAACGCCCCAAATCTACCCACCTCTCCAAGTTTGGGATCAGGATTGTCACTGGGTTGTCTAACATATAGAATAATGTATTACCATATAATGTGATGAGCAGAGGGCCAGTTTTCAGTTGTAGCCCTCTGTGAATGTGTCGTTCTTGTAAGTGATGTACTAGTGGGTCCAGTGTTATAATGAACAACAAGGGAGATAGCGGGCATCCGTGTCTAGACCCACGCGTAGGATGGAATGCTCTAGTTAGCGTTCCATTTATCCTGATATGGGCAGTGGGTTTAGTATACAATAGGCGGATAATTGAGGTGAACGTCCCTGGAATACCCATTCTTCGGAGCGTGGATTGTAAAAAGAACCATTCCAGGGAATCGAACGCTTTTTCAGCATCTAGTAGCACGGCTGCAGCTGTGGTAGTTGGTGAAATTCTGCGAAGGACCGCAAAGAGTGTACGTATATTCAGAGCCGTAGATTTATGTGGGACGAACCCGGATTGCGCAGGCGAGATGATCTGATCTAATATAAGGGAGAGCCTGGTGGCTAACATTTTGGCAAGTATTTTATTATCAAAATTCAATAGAGACAACGGGCGGTAGGATCCGCAAAGTAATGGGTCTTTTCCTGGCTTGGGGAGTAGAATTATCACTGCTTCTTGGAGGGTGGGGGGGAAGGATGCCCTTTTCCATTGCTTCCTGGTATACTTCTAGGAGATTGGGGGCGAGTAAATGTTTGTGCGCTTTGTAAAAGCAGCCCGAAAAGCCATCGAGACCTGGCGCCTTGGAGCCGTCCATGGCATCTATTGCTTGGGTGACTTCCTCTTCTGTAAAGGGTTCGCTTAGAAACTGGCGGTGCGCACTATCTAGCCATACCACGGCTATTTCGTCTAAATACCCATTGCATTCCGTTGTACCATCGGGGGAAGTGTATAAGCCAGTATAGTAGTCAAGCACGGTGTCTAGTATGTGGTTCGTGTCTGTTGCCCGAGTGCCACCAGGTTGTTGAAGTGACGATATTTATGGCTGGACTCTAAGGGGCTGTAGTGTGCGTGCTAGTGTGCGCCCCGGGTGCTCGCCCTCCTCATACCTTCTTGCGGTCGCGTATTTTCCCAGGTAGTGGGCCTCTCTATCTGCGGCCTCGTGAAAGTCCGTCATCAATTTGGCCCAAAGTCTTGTATACGTTGATTGTGGGTGTGACATTTGTGTTAGATCTACTTCCTGTAGTAGTTGTTCTAGCTTGGAGAGTGTGCGTCGGAGGTCTTTGAGTATGCCAGCTTGCTTGGAGATGCAGATCCCTCTAAAATAAGCTTTGAAGGCTTCCCACTGGGTGGCCCATGAGGACACTGTACCTTAATTTAGCTCAAAATACTCCACTATTGCTTATCGCAATTCTGACTTGAATACTTCGTCCCTAAGGGCCATGTTGGGAAATCTCCATTTACGTTCTGACCCACCCTCCCGGGGGATATGCATCTTTACTAGCACTGGTGAGTGATCCGATAGGGTGCGTGGTAAATGCTGCATGGAAACTGTCCAGTTTATTAGACTGGGTGATAATAACCAGTAGTCGAGGCGGGTCCATGTATTGTGATATGCCGAGTAATGTGTGTATGCTACCTGCATGGGGTACAAGTGGCACGAAGCGTCTTCTAGGCCATATTCCTCCTTAAGGTCGGCAAGTGTATGTCGAGCTCTGGGTTTTGTGTATGGGGAATTCGATGTGCTGTCACGAGCGGGGTATGTTCAAGTCTCCCCCCAGGCATACTTGCGTTGTCTCCATACGGTCAATTTGGGTCAATAAGTCTACGTAAAAATCAGGGTCATCTATATTAGGTGCGTATATATTCACTAATAAGATGGTATGTCCCAGCAAGTGACCCTTTACCATTAGATATCGCCCCTACCTGTCACTTTTCACTTCTAGTGGGCTAAATGGGACACGCTTGTGTATTAATATGGAGACCCCCCCCACTAGCATACAAACTGTAGTTTGCGAAGTAAAGATGTGGGCCCCAGTTCCTAGCGAAGGATGTTGGGGTATTGGGGGATAGGTGCAAAACATGAAAGAATGCGATATCTATCTGGTGTCGCTGTAGATGTTAAATCACATGTTTACCCTTGCAAGAATTATTGAGCCCCCGGATGTGCCATGACGCTAGTGTGAGACTTGCGAATGGATGGATTCTGACTTCAATGCTCATTGTCAAGAAGTAGGTTCATAGAACAAATCTGGTTGTGTGGTTGCACAGTATGGAGTATTTTGTCTGGTAAAAAGGAACTGTATTAAAACTTGAACATTACCCTCCCGTCCCTCCCTCCACCCATCCCCATCTCTCGTACTATGGGGAGTCCCCATATCCCAATTACATATCCAAAACTTCGCAAAAGAACTATCTACTTATAGCTCTAGTGTGTCAACACGTGGGAGGTGGCAACGCTACGCCGGATCCTCCAGTATGTAATAACAGCTGTTTCTTATGGCATGCAAGAACAATGAAAAATTAACTCAATCTGTAATGTCCCTCATCTGCTAAATTAATATGTACATCACATTAGGTCCATCAAGTTTAGCTAGATGAAAACAAATCTGCACTGGCTCCAGAACTGGAGCCTGGAGGTGATCTGGTGGGGGAGTTAGGTACTTGCGTGATCTTCTTTTTGGACACTGCGTGACAAAACTCCTGCGCCTCCGATGGCGTTTCAAAAATCCGGGACCTGCCATCAATGACTACCCTCAGGCGTGCCGGATACAGCATTCCATATCTCAGTCCCAAGTTCCTGAGGGTGACTAACTCCAGTGAACTTTGGGCGGGCCTCCTGGACCATGATGGTGTATTCCGGATAAAAAGGAAATTGTTGCGCCCTGCCAGTGGAGTGTGCCTCTCTCTCTTGCCTGTCGCAGTGCCGTGCCTCTGTCTCGAAAGTTGAGCAGGCGGGCAATTATAGAACGGGGAGAGAAACCAGGGTTCGGACAGGGCCCCAGTGAATGGTGCGCTCTCTCCACCAAGAATGCCGGGGAGAATGAGTCTCTGCTAAACAGATCTGCCAGAAGTTGTTCTACAAAACCATCTAGGCGACCCGTGTTGGTGGATTCGGGTACCCCAATTATGCGAATGTTGTTACGCCTACTTCTAGATTCTAGATCTTCGTTTTCATGGCGACTGCCTTTAGGAGTTTTTCAACACGTTCCAGTCTCTTGGTTGTTTGGGCTGCGCCATCTTCGAGGTCCGATACCCTGCCCTCCACTGTTTACAGGCGACCATCGTGTTTGTCCAGCCGTGTCCCCATGTCTTCCAGACGTTTGTCTAGGGCATCAAAACAAGTGTCCAGTACCTTGAAGCCCGCCCGTAGTTCTGCCAATATTGGGTTGGGCCCCTGTTGTGCAGCCATACCGGTTTCTGGGTCCCCCCACCCCCCTCCGCTTGTCCCGGGCCAGTAGAATCACCTGCGCGCCCGGCTTATTCGAAGGTTAACTTGTGTTGCTTTAGAGGAGGAGGAATACTTTTCAGTGTCAGACAATGAGTCTGAAAATAGAGGCCCTGGTGGTAAGTGTTTGCAAAAGAAAAGGCATTCAGAAGATACAAGAAGAAATAAAGGAGGCCCAAGTGCCTCGCATGGTTCAGGTGTCCACAACGACACACGGAAGTCAGTGAAGCGCTGAATTAGAGGAAACTCCGGTTGATGAATTTGAGACTCAAGGAGAAAGATCCAGTGTAAATCTGGATGAGTATGTCCTAGATTTGGAATGCAAAGATGAGTATGAGAATGAAGAGAGCGAGTTGGGCTTCAGGTCTGGGTGTAAAGAATTGTCTTCTATTAAGGATCCCTTTGGGGAGAAACTTTTTGATCCAAGTGAGATTAGGCATCCCAGAGGTAAGGATTGGTGGCCCATGGAGCATGTGTCTCAATATATGAAATCCAGATTGCGGCAACCACTGGAGAGAGAAGAACGCAATCTAATGTGAGCCGAGTGCTCAAGACCAGTGATTGATAAGAAGGCGACTCAGACACCTAATTTAGATCCAGATCTGATCACTTACATGTTCAAGATGGGAAAAGATCCTAGGAAGGGTTTGGAAAACCCACTTAAGATTTGACAAGACAAATTGCTTGATATATTGGGACCCTTGGCAAGGATGTTTGACACAGCCGAGGAGGCTTTTTTAAAAGGGTTGGAGGTGGATTTATTACTCCTAAGAGGATGGTGCCAGAGAGCAATTTGCTTTATGGGCAATGCTAATGCAGGGCTTCTAGCAGAAAGACGTAGAACCTTATTAATGAGAATAAACCCTAAATTGAGTGAATTTGCGAGAAGAGAGTCATCAGATGATGCGAAGGGTTTATTGTTTGGAGAAGGACTGGTAAGATCCTTATCTAAATATGTGAAGACTTTTACAAGTCTTGATAAGGTACAGTTTTATATACAAAGGGTGTTTCAGAATAACAGTTTTTATGGAAGGGCCTGTAGGAGAGGACAAACTGCTGGCAGAGCAGGTTTTAGAGCCCAATATCAAAATTCACCATATCACTGATACGGTGGATACAGAGGACAGCCAGGAAATGGTCATTTCTATCCACAGAGAGGAAGGAATCAGGGAAGGAGTGGAGTACGTTCAAGAGGACAAACCTATGGTCGAGGGCAAGGACAAGGTGAGTACGAGGACAATATTTGGTTTTATCCCTTCAAAGGTAGGAGGAAGGTTGAAATTTGTCAGAGAGCAATGGAAAAAAATAACCTCAGACACATGGGTTCTGCAGTCTATAACAGGATATATGATAGAGTTCGATTCAGATCCAATTCAAATGGAGGAACCAAAAGAGCTGGTATTCCAGGTGGAATTGCAGAAGGTAATTCAAAAGGAAGTAGATCAGATGTTAGAGAAGATTGCTATTATTCAGGTGGAAGAAGAGGAGAAAGGGTTTGTGAGTACTTTGCTTGTGGTGGAAAAAAAGGACAAAGGGTGGAGGCCAGTGATAGATCTCCGGAATTTGAATCAGTATGTAAGGTATCGGCATTTCAAAATGGAGGGGATACATTTTTCTGAGAGATCTGCAGCAAGATTAGATTGGATGGTGAAGATAGATTTGAAGGATGCTTACTTTACCATTCCTATGGCGAAAAAAGTCAGCGGTTCTTGCAGTTCAGATGGAAGACTCAGTTGTTTCAATTTCAGTGCCTGCCGTTCAGATTATCAGCGGCACTTTGGTGTTTCATGAAGGTGATGCGTCCAGTAGTAGGTTATCTCAGAGAGAGAGGTATAAGGTTGATAGTTTATCTGGACGATATATTACTGATGAATCAGGATGTGGACGTTCTTTTGAAAGAATTAGAAGTGATGACGGATCTATTAAAAAGTCTGGGATTAGTGATAAATGTGGAGAAGTCTGTGATGTTACCTTCACAGAGCATGGAATTTCTTGGGTTTGTGGCGGACACAAAAGAAAGTTGTTTATGTTTGCTGGAGAAGAAAGTAAGAAAGATCAAGGAAGAAGTGATTTCTATGTCAAAGAGGGAATCTGTAAAGTCAAGAGAGTTGGCACGAGTGATCGGTCTTTTGTCGTCTTTGATTCAGGCCATATTCCCAGGTCCATTCATTACAGAGCTTCAGCGATTGAAAGCCCAGAGGTTGGCAGAAGGTTTTTGGTACGGAGATGTTGTTCTTTTGAACAAAGAGGCGAAGGAAGAATTAGTTTAGTGGAAGGAGAATTTAGAAGCTTGGAACGGAAAGCCTTTTTGGCACTCCGCCGGATTTTGTACTAGAGAGCAATGCAAGCAATCTAGGTTGAGGAGCATCTTGCTTACGACAGGTGGAGTTTGGTCTCTGAACGAGAGAGTAGAACTCAAACAGTTTGGAGATGCAGGCATAGTGTTACAAAGTTTTCAGAGGTATCTGAAAGGGGGGGTTCAGTTCTTCTGCGTATGGACAATGTAACAGCGGTCATGTATGTAAACAAGTTGGGAGGAAGCAGATCAAAGAGATTAACAGAATTGGCGAAGGAGATATGGGAATTTTGCTTAGAACACAAGATAGATTTGAAGGTGGAATATTTATCAGGAAAGATGAACGTAAATGACAGTAGATGCAGATTGGTACTTCAGAAATGTGGTAGATTACAGCGATTGGAAGCTGAACAAGGATATTTTCAGGAAGATCGTAGAAGTATTTGGGCCCTTGGAGGTAGATTTGTTTGCCTCACGACTGACATTTCAATTGCCAAGGTATGCGAGTTGGAGACCGGATCCAGGAGCTATGGCGATAGATGCCTTCCTGCAGAATTGGAAGGAGATAAGAGGGGAAAGTGTTTACTCCTTTCTCGATGATTCAGAGGGTGTTGGTCCAGGTGAGGAGACAGATGTCGTCTGGTTCTGGTGAATCCTTCTGGAAGTGTCAACAGTGATTTTCAACAGTGATTTCCAACAGTGATGGAGTTAGCAGTGGAAGAGCCCTTTCTGATAGACGCAATCAAAGGTCTTTTGTTGGGAGTAGATGGGGTGGAGCATCTCCTTGTGGAATCAGGTTTTCTCAACTTTCTAGTTTGGAAGATATCAGGCATTCAGGAGGAATGTCAAGACTTTCGGAATCAGCTTCTAACTTACTCGATGAGTCTTGGGCACCTGGAACCTGGAAAAGGTACAGAGGAGCTTGGGGAATTTGGATTTGTTGGTGCTTGGAAAGGGATTTGGATCCGGTGGAGGCGGATGATGTAGCGGTGGCTAATTTTTTGGCAAATTTATTTGAGAAAGGGATGTCTTATTGAGCAGTGAACTGTTATAGATCTGCTGTGGCAGCAGGGCATTCTTTGGTACAAGGGGTATCAGTGGGGAGAAGTCCCTTAGTATGCAGAGTCATGAAGGGTATCCGCTTGAAGAGACCCCCTTTGGCAAAATACAAGACTTTATGGGATGTCGATTTGGTTTTGAAGTTATTTCAGGATTGGCGAGGTAATGGGTATCTGGAGATAAGGGAGTTGTCGTGGAAATTGGCAACACTTGTTTGTCTAATTTCATTTAGAAGAGTTTCAGATGTTAAGGCTTTAGAGGTGTGTAGACATTTGTATCAGCCGGATGGTGTGGTTTTTGAAGTTTGTAAAAGAACAAAGACTATGTCAGGATCCATTTTCTATCCGAGGTTTGATGGTACGCCAAAGCTTTGTGTGGTGAGTTGTATAAAAGAGTATGAGTCATGTATGTTGGACAAGAAGTAATGAGACTATTGCGAGATGGGTGAAAGCGACTATGAAAGAGGCAGGTGTCGACATGTCCAAGTTTACCGCTCATAGTGCAAGAGGTGTGATGGCTAGTAAGGTATGCATGATGGGGGGTAGAATAGAAGAGATCCTGAAGGCAGCAGATTGGTCTTTGGCTGAGACGTTCAGGAAGTTCTATTTTAGAGAAGTTGATAATGTTTCAAGATGTGTTTTACGAAGGTTTGAACAGGCATGATGCTAGCCTCCTGTCTTGCCATAAAATGACGATTCTTATAGGTTTACTGACTAAAGAATCAAGATTTTTTTAAAGACAACGAGGCTAGCATTATCCCACCCACCCTTCCCATAGGGATGAGTGAGTGGGGATTGGGAAGAAAAGACTTCAATTGTGTATTAAGATTGTATACAAATAATATGTTTGTTTTAAGGATTGTTTGTTTCAGGATGTTTTCCTAGAAGGGGTTCATTTTGGTTGTTTGATTCTTTTACAGACATATAGAAGTTTTACAGTGGAAGCAACGATTGTTATTCAATGTTGTTAAGGAAGCTGAACAAAAGAGGAAGAAGATGGAGGACGCAGAGTCTTTATATGGGCTGAACATTCTTTTTAATTGTGATGTTTTAAGGTCCATTCTGGGAGCTTTTAAGTTGTGTGTTGCTGCTCAGAAGGAGTTAATAAAAGATTATGCTTAATGCTAGCCTCCTTGTCTTTAATAAAATCTCGATTCTTTATTCAGTAAACCTATAAGAATGGTCATTTTTCTTCAGAAGACACACCTGATTGAAAAAGAGGTGGTCCAACTACAATCAGATGGAGGCGCCAAGTATTTGCTGCAGCCTTCTCTGACTATGTCAGCGAAGCCCTGATTTGGGTGTGCCCCGGGATACCCTTCACAGCAATACAAGTGGTCATGCATACAGGGGGTGCTATGTGCTGGTGCTGGTACATGACAAGTTGAATGGCAATAAGGTGACACTAGGGAGTCTCTATACACAATTTTTTTTATCAACTGCAGTTCCTTGATATGGTCTCCATCGGATTAGCTAATTGCCCTCAGACCCAATGGTGATCAAGTGAGACACCAACTGTGTCCTAAATGCACACTTAGATAGATCATTACCAACACATTCGGCCGCCTGGCCCTTGGGAATAGCTAAGGGTTTCTTGAAATGGCTCTCAGACTGGTGGATATATGGAAAGAATAGTCCTAATCACAAGTACAAGACATTCATGCCTCTCTTGATCATGTTCTAAGAGCCGCACACACAGCCTTAGCCGCATATCAGGCAGAATATCAGGCAGAATACAGTGAGAACCCTGTTGGACCACAGCCTGCTGATTCTTAAAATTGATTGTCAGCCACATCACTTCCCACTTGGCACCTTACGGGGTGGGCCCTGGAAGACTCTGTGCTCTAGGAATCACTCCGAGACTCAATTACTAATTATTTTAATGAAAATCAGAGGACGGCAAATAACCCTGTCACTGAGTGAGAAACATTTAAAACAGTGATAAGTGGTCACTGTACTGGTTGAGTTGTGGGAGAATGACAAACCGTGACCATGAAACTGAACAGAATGGATAAGTCCTTGTGGGAATTGGAAACAGAAGCAGTGGAACCCTTGATAAGAACCAGTTGTTATTAAATTTGCAGGGGAGGTTTGCCACTGTGGTTGATAGACTGTGGTGTCTCGACTATAGGACATACCTGGCCGCACACATGCAGAAGGATAGAGATTGGGCGCCTCTGTGTGGTTGGGTGGATCGCCCTCTCACTGTTTTGTGATCACTCAAATTCAAAACACATCAGGGCAGACATTCCAGGACCAAGTTAGTATTCACATGTCCTTTAGAGAGTATTACTGAAAATTGTACAAGGTTAGCGCAGAGGCTTTTGATACCCAAACGGAGGCCTACTTAGGCAGGTTGACTCTCCCGATGGTCACAGATGAGGCCGCTGAGTTATTAGGGAACCTCATAACAGAAGGAGAAATTAAACAGGCCTTGGAGGTTTTGGGAACACCTCTGTTATGGATCGTTTGCATGCCAAATTCTATCTCACATTGACATTATAATGCCCCATGTGTGTAAAATGTATTCAGTAGCCTGGGATACGGGTAGACTCCCAGACTCTACAAGTCGAGCACTGATAATCTCGATTCCTACACCAAGCAGGGACCCAGCTGATCAGCCATCCTATAGGCCCCTGTCAATGTTGAGAGTAAACTATAAATTGTTGAGCAAAGTATTATGCCATGAGACTACACAGGCACAGGACATCACGAATACTTAGGGAACATAATGGTTTCAGACCCAGAAGAAACACGGCCATTGATATTAAGACACTGTATGAGAATAATAGACAAAACGCCACAGTGCCATAGTCCTGGCAGTTGATCTAGAAAAGTTGATTGACTCCCTCTATTTATTATTTTATATTTGGGGCCCTTACACACACATGGGTATGGGCAAAACTGGATCAAATGGATTAGGCTTCTGTACTATTGTCCCAAGACCAGAGTCATAACGAGTGGAGTGATTTGTTCCTCATATCCAATTTATTGGAGGACAAGGCAAAGTTTCCCACTTTCCTCCATGTTAATTTGCCTTGACCATAGAACCCTTTTCTGAGGAACTGAGAAGGGAAAACAGACAGAGGTATTTTGTGCTGGACGGGCCACATGTTCTATCATTATATGCTGACGACCTGTTCATATTTTTGAGGAACAGGAACAAGGGCCTTGAACCCACAGTGAAACATCTAGAGGAGTTTGGCGCGTTATCCAGCATCCATGTTGACTGGTTGAAAACATGAGCTTTCCTCATGGCCTTGAATAGGCAGTTGGGACCTGAAATGTTAGCCTGTAGGAGTCTTAGGTGGCGACAACACACATTTGATAGGTAGGAGTGGGGGTATACCATGCCCTTGAAGATATGATGGCAAGCAACTAAGAAGTCACAATACAGAACTTAAGAGGAAGTATGGACTTCTGGCAAACTCTACATCTGTCAGTAATGGACAAGATTGAGTTGATTAAAATGGGAAAGCTTCCAAGGGTTCACTATTATTTTAGTAAATCAACCCATATGGATACCTAGTTCTTGGTTCAGGGAATTGGAGACGAACCTGGGGGACTTCAGTTGGGCTGGAGGTAGACCGAGTAGCTTTGAGAACACAAAAACTACAGTTGCTGGAGGGTGGAATGGGGTTTCCTGATCTGAAATTGTATTATTTCGCAACCGGAATTCAGTGGATGGCTAGATGGTTGGATGACAAACTTCCCCAAGAACTAGCCAAGATGGGACTTGAGACGGCAAGGGGTGAATTAGTGGCAAGAACCCTAGGTCTGCCAGGAAATGAAAATGTTACTAACCCAGTAAGCATCTGTTCGTGGCATGTAGTGCTGTAGATTCACATGCGGTGCATACTCCTGCCATCTAGTGTTGGGCCTAGATGTATGCAAGTTGTTTTTATTCGAGGAAGTCTTTTGAGTCCTGAGGTAATTGACTGAATCCTCCTCTTGCTGGCAATGCGCATCGTCATCGACTCCATTGCTAAATAGTTTCCCCCGCATGGCGGGTGAGGATGGAATGTGAAGCTAAGCGATATATACAGAAATGTCCATGCAAAGAGTGAGATAGAAAGATCACTGCAGTGGCCACAGGCGCCCGGGGATGAGGGTGGGTGCAAGTGAATCTACAGCACTACATGCTACGAACAGATGCTTACTGGGTAAGTAACATTTTCTGTTTGAGGCATGTGTGGATGTAGATGCACATGCTGTACATAGACTGTAATGCAGTCCTCCCAGAAGTGGTAGCTAGTGTGTGGGAGTTGCAGTAGCTTGAAAAAGTGTACAGAGTACTGCCTGGCCAACCGTGGCTTGTTGGTGGGCTAGCACATCCACACAATAATATTTTGTAAATGTATGTGGTGTGGACCAGGTAGCTGCTTTACAGAGGTCAGCTATTGGAATGTTCCCCAGGAAGGCCATAGAAGCTCCTTTTTTCCAAGTGAAGTGGGTGCTAGGAGGAATGGGCAAGGTCCTTTTAGCTTTAGGATAGTATGCCTGGATGCACCTTATGATCCATCTTGCAATTCCTGATTTGGATAGGGTCATCCCTTTGTGGGGTTTGGGGAAAGCAACAAAGAGCTGTTGTGTTTTCCTAGCTTAACATCTAAAGTTAGTAGAGCCCGTTCTGCAGCTGAGTCAGGTTGAGGAAAAAAGACAGAATTCAATGGACTGATTAAAGTGGAACTGTGAAACCACCTTAGGGAGGAATTTGGGGTTGGTGCAGAGGGCAACTCTATCCCCATGTATCTGGAAGAGAGGTTCTTACAAGGTTAGTGCCTGAAACTCACTGACCTGCCCGAGTGAAGTGATGGCAATCAGAAATGCTACCTTCCAAGAAAGAAATTGTAGGGTGCAGGAGTGGAGGGGTTCGAACTAAGGGCCCATGACTCTTTACAATATTTGAAGTTCCATGTCGGGGCTGGTGGGACTCGAGGAGGAATGACTCTCCCGAGACTCTCCATAAATGATTTAATAAATGGATTTCTGAAGAGGGAGATGTATAGCCTGTTCTGAAGACAGACAGCTACAGCAGCTAAGTGTAGACGTATGGAAGATAAAACCAAACTACAAGTCTACAAGTGAAGTAGGTAGCAGACAATTTCCTGCACTTTGGCAGCTAAAGGGTCAATGTATTTTGAATTACAGGAATTACAGTAGTAGACGAACCTCTTCCAATTGGAAGCATAACAGGCACGGGTAGTAGGCCTGTGCACTTCTTTGAGAATGCTAATTCATCCCGGTGGAAGATTAAGATACCTAAATTCTACGACTTCGGGAGCCAGATCAGAAGATTGAGAGACCTGGGATCTAGGTGCCTGATTTTTCCATGATTGTGAGAGGCTGGCCTGGTACATGATGTCCACTAATGTAAGTGGGCACCTTGCACCAGTCCAGACAACCCTTATGGTGATTTAAGAGGTCTCAGACAACCTTAGAAAGCTATCCAAGTGGTAGCTGTGGAGAGCAGCCTTCAGGCTTAGTCTTGAAGGAGTGTAAAGCAGCTTGTTTTACCAGAATGCAATCTTATAGTATAGATTAAATGAAAAGGAACCACACAAAGTATGTATAAAAATATGTATTTATTATAGAACACTCTCTAGTACGTTACAGTATCTCCTACACAGAGATAGACACAAAGCACACAATACTTTAGCAAAGAAATCACAGTAAATCGCACTAATACACAGTGGGCCCCAGGGGGGGACCAAACCATATACTAAGAAAGTGGTATAAGAACCACGACTCGACCCAATGGAGGACTTCAGGAAAGTGCCGCTGCTGGAAGAGGAGAAAGTGTCCGGAGGAATCCAAATGTGGATTCTTGAAGGAGAGTACCCGAAAGCAGAGGGGACAGTGTCTATGTCACTCGGGAGTGACCAGAAGACTTGGAAGACGGAAGCCCTCCGATGTCGGGTGCTTCAGGAAGGATGACGGTGACCCTGACTCTGCAGCTGCGAGGACCAGGCGACGCCGAGGACGACCAGGACCCATATACGAGCTGTCCCACTAAGGATGTCGAGTGCTGAGGGGTCGATGTCCGGCGGGAGCACCAACAAGCCTTGGCAAATGCAACCCACGCAGGAAATCAAGAAGGTGCACGGTTGGGACCAGCAAGGTCCAGGAGACTCACCACAAGCAGGGCAGTCAGGGTAGGCCCCGAGCACTCAGGTGAGCCCAAGGAAAAGAAAGGTGATCCTCAAATGGACCCACACGCCGGAGGCACAGGAGTCGCAAGAGGACCTCGAGCAGCTCACCAACAGGAGCAGGCCACGGTGCCCACAAGGAGGTGTGGCTGAAGAACTTGGTGGAAGTTGCCGGAGGTTGGGGCTACTTGGAGCCCAATGCACTTGTCGCAAAGTTGCCAACAAGCATATGCACTTGCAAAAGTACACAGTGCACAGCGGTTCGGTTAATGCAGCCCCCACGAGGGATTCTGACCTCAAACTCGGTGAGAGGACATCTCGGGCCTCGAGAGACGTAGATAACCACCACCTGTGTTGTTGAACCCTTCGGAATCTGCTGGAGCTCGGGATCAGCAGACCGGTCAGCAGTGTTGAGGTGCCTGCGAATGCAGGGAAGTGACTCCTTCACTTCAAGGGAGATTATCTTCCAGTGTCTTGGATGCTCCACAGGTCCTGTACGGATCCTGTATGGTGCACAGGTACAGACAATGCAGCAGACTGAAAGGGAGACGAAGTCAGGCCCAAACGAAGTTCAGAGTGCCCAAACGGTAGAAGTGCAGTGGTTTCAGTTCTGAATCTTGTCCACGACGAATCTAGGGACCTACACCCAGGTAAGCCCTTAAGTACCCTAAGGAAAGGGTTGGGAAGATTCAGGGGACCCTCCAAGGGGAGGGTCTGGACAGGGGGGAGGTTACTCCCATGTCCTTTGTCCAGTTTCGTGCCAGAGCGGGAGCCAACGGCTCCCAGGACTGGTTTGAACTGGACTATGCACAGGGACACCAAATGTGCCCCTCATTCAGACTTTCAGGCGCTGGCAAGCGCACCCACCCAGCCCTAATACACTAAATCCTGTCTGGGAGGTGGTCACACCTCCCTATTACAGGATGCCTATTGTTCTGCCTTCCCCTGCTCGAGCTTGGCTCAGCAGCAGGAGGGCAGAAATGTGTCTCTGGGTGGCAGCAACCATTTTGTGCTGTCCGGGACTAGAAGGCTGGTACCGGTAACACTGAGAGCCTAACGGAGGGCTCTCCCGGTGCTTGAAATCATACCTCTCACACCGTTTACGTAGTGGGGGTACGATTCCAACATGTTTAATACCAAACATGATAGGATTTGGTGCAGACGTTTTCGAGATGGTCGTCGTGCGGTCACGCGATGTCCCTCTATATAGTATATGGCTGCTTCACTGACAACCCGAGAGAATGGACTCCGTAGGCTGCAGGGGTGTCCTGCTCATGCAGGGGTACCCTCTCATCTAGAACCAAGCACCTGCCCTCAGGATTGTAAAGGTCTGCTAGAGGGGTGACTTATAGGTTTTAAGTGCAGTGACCCTTAGATATAGCAAACCTATATCTTTAGTAAGTGGTGCATGCACCAACTTACACAGGCTGCAATGGCAGGCCTGTAGTTCCATTTTGAATTGTCTCATGGTTGGCATAATGCATGCTTCAGCCCATGGGAGACCTCTGGGGTACCTATGCCCTGGGTACATGGGTACCATATACTAGGGACTGACAAGGTTACCCCCAGTATCCAATCTGGGATGTACCTAGGTACTGAACACACCTTAGGGAGAAGTTTAGGGAGAAAGCAGATAGACTGGGGTCCTGATTAGCAGGATCCCAGTCAGACTAGTCAAAAACAGCATCACATCAAGCAAAAAGTGGGGTAACTATAAGAAGCAGATCCTACTTTCCTACAATGATTCTGCATGAGAAGGTCTGGAATGTTGGGGAGCCTCTCGTGTGGAGCAGAGAGGTGAACCAGGGTTGGCGGGCCCAGGTGGGAGCCACAAGAATGAGGGTGAGAAACGCCTGCCTAAGCCTCTGGACCACAAACAGAAGTAGTGTGAAAGAATGAAAAGCAGACAAATATCCCTGACCAACTCATCCATAGTGCATTGCCCCTTGACTGAGTGGTAACCTGGAGGCAAATTTGGCCATTGGTGTCTTCTCCCATGGCAAAAAGGTCTATCTCTTGGAGTCACCAACGGTGGATGTACTGGTGGAGGACTTCAGGGCGGAGTTCCCACTAGTGGACTTGTTGTTGCATCCTGCTGAGGAGGTCGGCAAAGTCATTGTGCACTCCCTAAAGGTACTCCGCTAGCGGATGGATATTGTGGAGGAGAGTCCACCGCCAAATGCTCTGGACTAGGTGAGAGAGCTGGGGAGATTGGGTGCTGCCTGGCTTCTTAAGATAATACATGGCTATCATATTGTTCTTCTTGAGGAGGACTACCTTGCCAGTCAAGTGGCTTGTTGTTTTTGCATTTGCTGCCCTAAGTGCCCTGGGTATGCCCAGATGTGGGTCCTGGGCTCACTGTGCCATTGGAACCAAGCTATACCTGGCTGAAGAGACCCAACTTGGGCGAAACAGGTGCTACGTTGTTTGTATTCCGGTTCAGGGAGGACCTAGCCTGGCAGTTCTGGCTGGACTGTTCCCATGAGGAACAGGATCAAGGCAGATTTGCATATGGCTGGGTCCAAACTGAGGTGGCATGGTGGACACAAAATGATGGATTGGGATGCGGCCCGAGTGATTGCCAGTGACTGAGAATAATTCAAGCATTTCATCCATCACCTTGTTGTTTTTGACCATGGTCTGAAGGCCGTGTCAGCCTGTCTCTGGCGTTACAGAGTGGCTGAACGACCCTTGGAAAGGGGCTGCTCGGCTTGCGAGTGGTGTTGAGGGGGTGGGAGTACCATAGTCATGGCTGGCTGCACTAGTGGAAGATCCTCAATCTCCAGATTGGAGCAGTCATCGAGGGAGAGAGCTTCCTCATCTGTGGCCAACAATTGTGGGGGGTGTTCGCCCTTGATGTCTTCAGAGATGAAGTGGTCCGGGGTGTGATCTCCACTCCTGTCGAGACGTCGGGCCAGACAGTCGCGGAGGGTTTTCTTAGAGCGCAAGACGTTCCAGGCTTCGCAGACAACCTCATTGTGCTCGGGAGAGCAGCACAAATTACAGACCTGATGGAGGTCCGTCCAAGGGTATTTCGCGTGGCAGTGAGGACAATAGCGGGATGACATCTTTTCCATTACCATAGAGGCATGGGTGGGGGGGTTGGGGGAGAGGGGACCCGGTCAGGAAACGGAAGGAGGCCCTGAAGGGCGAAGGCCCACATGGGGCCAGGGCCAACCGAGAGTCGCCCGGCTGAAGCTGGTTTCATCGAAAAAGAGGAACGCGATAGAGAAACAATACTGATGGAGGGAAGGAACCCGTGAAGATCGAACAGAGCAGCATGACGGTGTCGACCCGGAGCACACGTCCAAACTCGACACCAGAAAGAAAACAATCTAACAATGAAGTCTATGACAATGCGCATTGCCAGCAAGAGGAAGAGTCACAATACCTCTGGACTCGTAAGAAGTCTTTGAAGAAAAACAACTTGCACACATCTGGGCCCAACACTAGATAACAGGAGAAGGCCCAGCACGTGTATCTACAACCACACATTCCTTGAACATCTCCTTCCACAAATATTCTGACAGCCATCACTCTGAGGTGTTGGGCGCGTTGTGTGTGAGAAGGACTGCGTCCAGACCGCTCTACTCCCATCGTATTTTTGGTGGATTCCCAAATAACACACCTCACCATCGGCCTGCTGGTCAGAAGTTAGTCTCACTATGGTTGGCAATTTATATTGCAATGGTGAGATTTTGACCCTCGCTAGCTTCTCGGACAAATTTGCCCCCCCCCTCACAATGTTTGATGTATGTGTTGACAACACAGAATAAATGGCTAAGGTTTGTGAACCAGACACCCTTAAGGTTTTGCAAGTATTGTTCACAGCTTGGAATGGCTGTAAGCTGGTGTTCTGGATTTATTGCTCCCTGTTAGAGACGACTAAACCAGATGTATTACATTTTAAGGCTAAATGGGAGGCTGAATTAGGTGAAGATCTCAGTAAGAATGAGAGAGAGTTTGGAGCGCACACAAAAGGTTTCCAGAAATATAATGCTTAAATACACCAAAGTTAATTACTTACACATGACCTACATGTCTTCTAAACTAATAAACCTGATGATGGGCAAACAGATATTACTTGTCCTACATGCGATTGCTATAATGCTGGCTTCTACCATATGTTCTGGACCTGTACTGAGATCTAGACGTCCTTGAGGAGGATGGTGGAACAACTCGAGTCTCTTCTGGATAGAAAGGGGTAGTTGGGGCGGTTTTCAAAACCTTAAGCTCAAAAAGCGGGTAATAGATATACATAGATCTGGCATTAATTCGGACAAAAAGTCAAATAGCAATGTACCAGAAAGCTAAAGCGCTCCCATCGACAAATGGCTGTGTGATCTCGGCAGATGGGCTAAATCTGAATGCCTTGCCCTGCACGAAGAGGAAAGAAGGGGTCGGTGTAGAAAAGCCACTTGCTCACCTGTGGAATGAAATTTTAATGAACTATGAAAACCTTGAACAGGAGGAATAAGTCAGTCACTAGGAAAGATAAATGGGTATATAATTATAAACCTCACTCCTTTAATCTCCCTTTCATTAACAACTATGCACGTTTTGATCCCCAACACGTTCCTAGAGCACTCCGGAATCACACTGAGTTATGGTTTGATGTTAACCCTTTTCATGTTATTGTCTAGAACTGCTAAATCTGACTATTTGCTTGACCAACCTCGTTGCCAACACTCACTTGTCCTAACCTTGTGATGACCTGATTAAAACAATTTACAACCTACCTTAATGTAACTTGCCTTTGCACTATGGCTGAATCATATGTCACTAAATATCAGATTGCGCTGCATTTCTATAACACAATCAATAAAATGATTACAAAAAAAACCAAAAACGTAAATCTATACAGGATGAAGAAGGATGATGAGATATGTTATCTAGTGGCAAGTATAAGTGAGGGGATGAGTATATTCCAGCTAAAATGTGTACAATGGATTTTGTTGGAAGGTATTGGGGGCAACAGAGGTGCTTCAGACCTTGCTCAGATAAGTGATGTATATGGGTACCAACCTCCCAATGAGTACACCATGCACTGTTTTTCCAGACTGCACAAACTCCACCTTGCCTCAGAATAGTGTGGAAGTCCCAATAAGCAGTTGAACAGTTCTCAACTCCAACTACTGTGCAATCCCTTTACTACTCAGTGGTATGCACTGGTCACCCTTGTTAGACACCCATCTTACACAATCATCAAGTGTGAACATGACAGTTGAAATGCCATTTCTGAGCAAGAGGTCCTCCGGTTATCCTGTGATGACCTATTTCACTACCACTTTTACCTTCATAGCGGGTCATGGGAGCATAGAGACCCTCTTGTAACTGGGGCATCAACATGAACCCATCCTGTGTAGCAGTACGCTGAAGGTCAATTGTCAGATCTCTTGATTCCTGCAACTGAATGATTCTAATCCCACTTTCAGGGGGTTCATGATTACTGGCAAGGTATCAGGAATTACCAAAATAACGGGAATCTTTAGAAACAAATAATTCCAGTGTGCGTAACGCGCTACGTACACGTGGCTTGAAGACGAGCCTTCAGAGGAGATGCTCAATATTTAATAAAACAGACATAAAGGTCTTTGCTTTGTTGATGTCCAACTACACGTTGGAAAACCTCATAGTGCAGACTCCATAATTAAAGGCTGAATCTGAATTGTTACCAAACACCTTCTCAAATCCCAGTTACATCTGTGGACTGGAAGGCTCTTGATGACTTGGCTGCTGAACTAGTTTCTATTATCCTTCCATACATCTGGTTTAACTCAGTGTACCAGTGGCAGATCTACTGGAGACAGAGCCCCTAAAACACTACTTTTCAACAACACAGAACATGAATGTGAGTATGGATGCAAGCATATTTTGAATAAGTAAGCATACCCTAAGTGGCGCTTTCCTTGAAATGTTTTTAAACTCTTGGGTGGTAAGGAGGAGGGAGAACATGTAATCCTTCAACTAAAACGCATATTTTAAGAGAATCTGAATGGGGTTGATCCCTTGTAAGAGCTGCCTGTTCTCATCTTCCTCTGTAGCTACAGCAGTGTCTTCACCACTTTTGAGTTAACCCATGTTGAGTTTGCAGAAACTACTCGCACACAGACTCTGCCACATTATTCGCTTCTACCATCCTCTCTCGTGCACTCTCTACCACCCCCAGCAGATGTTGCCTCTTGTTCAGTGCCTCTTCAATTCCTCCATCTCCTCTGTTCCTCACAATCTCATTCTCACTCTCTCAATCACTCTCTCCCATATATATGGCAGATATAGTCTGATGCATGTCAGTAAGGTGCTCTGTCACCCTTCTGTTTCTCCTCACTCTTTGTTCTGCTTCATTCATACGTCTCAGGCACTCAAATAAGCCTATTCTGTCTTCAGGTGTCTTCTGTCCCGACCATTACGCTCACATCCATTCACCTCCGGTCGCCTTTCATCCCTCTCCCAGCACTCTGTATTTAACGCTTCAGGAGAATTTCCTCTCTCTCTTCCACCGAACTGTATACCTACTGTGCCCCTGTAGGATAGCAGCTTCCCCGCAACCACCCTGTGAAAATCTTCTATGTATGGGCTGAGTCCGCATGTGTATCCATCCTCGAGACACCACCCACCTTAGAACAATTGCAGTCTCTTGTTCTGTGGCAGCCAAGTGGGTCCACATCATTTGTGACTAATTTGGCCCCTTCTAAGTTTTAAGTCACCAACACCTCACATTCTGGGCCACACAGCAAGTCTGGCCTAAAAATCCCAACATGAAATGTGCTGTTGTGAAAAAAGGTCAAGCCCAGCTGAAGGTGTCACATGAAGCACTCCGACTCTTAGCAGCTGGTCCCACTCCACCTGCAGCCTGCTTCCATGTAGATGTCTTGCTACCACAGAAAGTGAGGGTTATTTTATATTGCTTTTATAGCTGCCATGCCAGGCTGTCTTGCTGCACAACACACACACACACACCAATGCTGTGCAAATGCCTATCCGCAACTGGCCCCTCCAATAAACACAACCACCGAGAGTCCACTGACTGCACACAAGACAAGCAAGCAAGACAATTTCTGGGTCCTGAGTCAATAAACAATTGAGTTCTCCTTCTCTCCCACCCTTACCCAGGGAATCCTAGCTTAAGATATAGTCAAGTGCTTCCATCCAATCATAGGCTATGAAACATCTCCCACCAGCTACTGGATTTGTTTTCACTACTATGATTGGCTGTGAGCACGAGTACCATAGTTCCTGGTCTGCATACTGTAATTACGGAAAAGCTGCAAACTGTAATAACTGACAGTGTGGTATTAGGAGATGAAAGTTGGCCAGTGGACAATCTAGAAATTACAACTGTCCACATCGCCAATCCTTATGTCCTGGGCATCGAGTGACACAATTTCCAAACCCCTGCACACAGCAAAGAAAGCGGGTGGTGGAAGTGGTGGGCATAAGGAAAGTTTTAAAGACACTTGAAGAGGCTAATGGATGAATAAGAGAGTATATATAATGATATTTTGGAAAATAGGAAGATGGCAAGACAACTAACGTAGTAGTCTCTAGGCCACATCTCAAGATATTAAACTTGCTAACTCCGACTGGGACCCAATCGAGGTTACCAGGACAGTATTTAATTACGAGTTTACTGTTGACCTCTACTTCTGACTGGAGTTTTTAACGTATGTGCCAATGAACATCTCCTACCTCAACAATAACCATCCTCATCTTTACGAAAGGAGATGGACTGGAGCCGAGCTGCTACCAAATTATCGTCTTTATATATCCTTCTGCCAAATATTAGGGAGGAATCTTCTGTGGAGGTTAAAATCTTGAGCCTACAAGAACGGGTTACTCTTAGAAGTGCAATCTGGATCTAAGAAAGCCTCTTTAAAACTCAGAATAGTAGGGTCCTGAAAAAGCCACAGTTTATCCTTGAATGGCTATATTGCACCTATAGTTGCACTGCAGTTAGATGGTAAAAATGTGATTTCTTTAGACATGGAGATCTTTTTCACAGTAAGATGCAGTTCAATTTATAAAGGTTGTCTCTCCTGCCGGCTGGATCATCAGTTTTTATGTAGGAATGGCATGTTTCTGGCAAGAGAATTCTACATTTCCTTCAGGGATGCAGATACTACAGTGACTTTTAGGGGTTAGGATCGACCGATTCAAGAGCATTTCCTTCTGGGTGGACAATTCTAGGAGCACGTCCTTCTGCTAAATTGAGATCGCAAAGATTTTCTTCGAGGATGACAATAGCTGGGTCAAATCATTATGGAAAGCTGCTACCGGGAGCCTTTATTTTTCCATAGCCGATACTAGTAGGATTTATTTCTGGTGGGACAATTCCTTTGCAAGCACCGAAACCAGGAGCCTTTCCTTTGCCGGGGACAATAGCAGGAGCCTTTCATTCTGGGAGCTCTAACGAGGTGCATTTCCTTCTGGATCATCAGCACTGGCAGCGCTTCATTCTCAGAGGTCGATACTGGGACCAGGTCACGGTCAGATAACAATAGCTAGAGTCATTCCATTCTGGGAGGTGGACACCAGGAGAGTTTTCTTTGCGACAGTCAATACCAAAGCAATTCTTTTGCAGAGCACAATAAAGAATGAAAACCCATAGATCCCCCCTCACTTGATTCACTAATAATCCAATTAAAAAGCGTATTAAATTAGTAAGTTTAGTACAGTAACAATCCATTCTCCGGAGTGGGGCGCACTTGAGGGGGTAGGAGTCGGAGGGGTTGGGCGGTAGATGTTGGGGAGGCATTCTCCCAGAGAGGGCGATACCATGAGCAATTCACTCTCGGAGGCCAATACTCTGATCATTTCCTTCAGGAAGCGGAGTATTAAGACCCCTCATGTAAAACCAATTCAAATAACAAAAATTAAACACCATGGAGAAGGAAAGGAAAATGTTACTTACCCTGTATGCATCTGTTCATAGAGTCTCCTAGGTATGATGGCCTTAAGCATCACCATAGTCCCCATGCGGCCCCACGTGCATCTGTTGCAGGTGTGCCTTTAGACGCCTTTAGACGCAACGATCACAAGTCGAGGTCATTTGGAAGAGCAAGTGTTGGTGAAGGCCAGCGCCCATCGCTCTCAGGAGTGGTGGAACAGCACCGCCTGATGCAGGGCAGGCCCTTCGCAGACCTTGTTCCACAGATGACCAATACCTCTGAGGCTGGGGCGGGGCACATCTAAATGACAGGGCAATACCGGCGGTGCGATGCCCTCAATGCCAGGGACGCCACTTCGACTACCTCAAGTTCCTGGCCGTACGCCTAACTCTCAAACCCTTCTTTCAGGCCATTCAGGGCAAAGTAGTCCTCATCAAGGCAGACCAAAAGGTAGGTCACAGTGCATCCTGTGACTCAAAAGACTTCTTTGAAGAAAAACAACTTGCAAACGTACAAGTCTGACATTAGATGGCAGGAGTATGCTGAGCATGTGTATCCCAGCAGCAAACCATGTTCTGAGGTTTAATAAATTGGACGAACCAAAGGATGACAGTTTCAAACTTCTATTCTGACATTACCTCAAAGTTCCCGAGCAGAGACCGGCTGATGGAGGACGACGTCCAGGACCCAGAGGGAGGTCTGCCAACCGTGCCTTTCCGAAGGCTGCGAAGATGTCTCCTATGAAAGAACACAAGTCAGAGAGGCATCTTTGTCCACTCAATCTCTAACTAATCATGCTGTATACCATGCTTAATCTATACTATAAATACCACAGTAGGTTATATAGAAATCCTTGAACTACAAAGCAGCCTTTACATTGTAAGTTAAAGCCATTTAATCTAAAGAAATCCTTATACCCAAGGTGCAACATTCTGATAAAATAGGAAATGCTTTTGTTTCTCACCCTTTGTCAATTTCCCATACTTATACTGTTTTGGGGGACTAAAAGCTGATGAGACTTTAAAATGTTCACAGATTTGACATTTGGTAATAGTGCATCAATCTGAAATGGAGGAATTCTATTCCTTAGACTGTAACCTGCTTATTCATATGACTCGGGTACATAAACAATGTGATCGAGTTTAAGAACAGGACTATTCTCGGGATTTAAAAATTTAACCTGATTTAATCATACTTGACGGAGTAAAAATATCATTGACTAGGTGCTGTGGGGCTTAAGGAATTTAACGTGTGCTAAACTGGAAATCCTGGACCACTGAAACCCTGTAGTTGAAGTATGACTGGAAGGTCATATTTCCTCATCGAATCTTGAAAAGGTCTCTTCCAGGATAGTACAGACATGTAATAGTGTATGGGCAACATTGTTGAATTATACGGTTCAAAATGTCCAAGTTTATGAACAAGTTTTCGGTATGGACTTACTCTCCACATTTTTCCCTCTGCTCATGTTTCTTCTGACCCCTTTTTCATATTTTTTCTGATCATTTCTACCATCAAGTTATTTCTCCTTAGTTATAAAATGTTTGGCCGTTGTATTTGTGGCAGTGGTAGTGTAATGGTGTACTTTAAAAAAAAAAACACCCTATTTCTTGAAAAATTGTTTATAAACTTTCCGCAATAAATGTGAATTTAAGAACACCAGAATTATTCAAGTGACAGCATTTCTAATTCCCCATCTTCCAGCAAGAAATGTCAGCTTCACTGCTTAAGTGAGGCTTGGTCTCTAAGAAATGGTAACAGTGTCAGCACTTCGTAAAGCTTGGCGAATCGCTGCAGTCGACAAGTCGCAATCCTACACTAACCTGCCCATTTTTTAAGCCTCCTATGATATTAACAACAAACGGTACATGCTGATCTGTATTTGGAATGTTAGACGCTACCCTTGGCGCCATAGCCAAAGAAAGGAAAATCTATATGAAGTGATGCAGGACACTTACGATTTTGAGCGAAGTCCACTCTTCAGCCGCCGGCTAACATTAGTGCAATCTGTTGAACTCTAGCAGGAAAAAGAGAGACAGAGATGATTATGAGTTGACCATAACCTACTTAAATCTGAAGTCTTTCCCGACTGGACCTGGGAGGGAGGTGATCTTATTGAAACAAAAGTCAGGGAGCTTACCATGATGTGGCCAAGACCCTGTCTTGCCATGACATTGCGCCTCTTGTGGGTATTTTCCTCTCTAGTATATTTATCAACCTAGCAAACCTACACTTAGACAACCAGACCCATATAGCCTAAACTTCACAAAAAACTTTGAAGCTATTGTGCAGATGGCAAAGCCATTCTCAAGTGTACTGAACTGCAGTGGGATCATTTGCTATAGGACAGCCACTATGGAAAGCTTCACCTGCCCACTCTGTAAGGACCAGCTGAATGTAAGTAAAACAGAAAATATAACAGGTCATGCCACACATTCCCCTTCTCTTCCTAGTATAAACCCACAATCACTACGGCTGTAATCTAAAAACTACGGGGCAAGCCCTCCCATTAGTGGCCGAAAGGGAGACTAGAGGTGGGCAAGGGGCTGTGCTGGTTTTACGTTGGTGCTGGGAAGTTTTCCTGAGCACGTCAAAGGTTTATCTCAAAGCCAATGTTGTTTCACCCAGGTACTTGCCAAAACATTCTTTTAAAAAGGGAAAACTATACACTGCAGTGTGTCTAAGTGTTTAACAAGTTAAAAACGCTAGAACTATACATTTTTCTAAAGCTTTTAGACAATGCTCCCTGCTGCCCCTTAGCCCCCTTAAACCTCCGAACTCCCTCACTTAAAATAGGCTTTTAATTTCATATACTGGTTTACTGTAAGGAAAAGGAATATATAAGCTAGTTTTGGGACCCCCACGCACGTTTTCACTTGAAATATTGGGGATGCTTGCAACGTTTACACTGCATACATTTACTGTGATAAATTGACACGTGTTCCATGTATGTGTGCCAACACCACACAATTTTGTTTTAACTTCCACAAAATGTTTAACTTTTTACATAATAGTTGTGAGAAAATATGTAATTTTGAGATGGCATGGGCAAAATGTACGTGAGGAGGGCTTGGCATGAGAAACTTTGAGGACCTCTGTCCTACAGACATCTTGATCATAAGCTTTGCCTTCCCACTCACCACACTGATGGCACCTCCTCCTCCTTGCCTGTTGAACTATTATTGCCTGCCAAAATGATCTAGAGAAATTTCATGCCGCCTGAATTTACAGAAGTTTAGGGATCAGCGTAGGTCAAACATTCTCACAACTTACTAACAAGATCAGCTGCATGTCTACAACATCCATGTGCGCCAGACCACTCGTGCCAAACGGATAAACTTACGACTGCGCTTAGGTAACCAGCTTCAACAAGAGACGATGGGGGCTTTTATACTGGGCCGAGCTTTCGGTAGGCAGAGTCCCATGATGGCAAAACAGTGGTATCCGACCGGTCCCCAGGGGCAGCATTTCTAGCAGCTCCATCTCTGACCAGGAATCCGACTCCAAGGGATGTCAGTCCAGAGTGCGGTGGAAAGTGGAGCAGAAGAGGCTTTCTGCTGACCCTCACATCCCATGTGAGCCATTGTGTCCTTCTAAAAGGAACAATGCAGCACTGCATTCATGTCAATGTTTCTAGAAACCATGATAATGACAGCAGAACGCCCTGATGCCCTCACACCACTCAACCCGCTCTGCTTTCCGTGCAGCTGAACTGTGACAAGTGGATTTTTCTGGGAATTAATACAATGAGACCGGTCTATGAAAGACAAGGTCCCTAGAGGACTGGTGCTGATGGGGCATCGCAAACCCAAGGGACTCTCAAGTGCTGATGGAGGAACATGGCCATCCCAGTGACCTCAGAGGACGGGTACTGAGGAGATCTGGTCATTCACAGTGACCTCGTATGAATGGTTCGGAGGGGGCCTGGCATCACTATTAGCAGTGGCCTTGGAGTACTGGTGCTCATGGGATAAGCCATCCCCAGAGGAATGGTGCTGAGGAAACATGGCCATCCCCAAAGACCTTGGATGACTGACTTATCCCGAGGGAGTACCACTATTCCCAATGATCTTGGAGGACTGGTGCTGATGGGACAGACATCACCAGTGACCTCACAGGACTGATTCTGAGTGGGCACCGCTCCTACCATTGACATTGGAGGACTAGTGCTGATGGGACAGACATCACCAGTAACCTCATTGGACTGGGGATGATAGTGCAAGCAAAGCCCAGTGACTTCCAAGGACTGGTGCTGCAGGGACATGGCCATCCCCAACAAACCCTGGATGGCAGGTGCCAAGGGGCACCACTAATCCCAGCGGTGATGGTGCAAGGCTACCCTAATGCCCTTGGAAGACTAGTGCTGATGGGACTCAGATAATCCCAGTTACTTCCAAGGACTGGTGCTAACAGTATGCATGTAGAATTAGTGTTCACAGGACCTGGTTATTCCCAGTGACTTTGGTGAACTAGTGCAAACTGTGCACAACAATATTCTGTAGCCCTTAAACAATTCTCCTAATGAGATATGGTTACCTCCAGTGATGCCAAGGGTGATATTTCCTGGGGCAACAATATCCCCAGCGACTGTGGAATACGGATGCCTCAAAGGACCGTGCTGATGGGACATGCCTATTCTCAGTGACCAAAGTCTACTCTCACTGACCAATAGCTTGGTGCAAATAAGACATAGCTATTTCAATGACCTGTGATTTTGGACCTTGTAGGAAAGATGCCGATGACACAGGGGTATCCTCACTGACTTTGGACAACTCATGCTGATGGGCTATGGCTACAGCAATGACCCCAGTGAACCAGTAATTTGGGCACACAGCTATTACAGTGACCCAGAGTGCGGTGCTAAAGGCACACTATCACACCCAATGACCTGAGCGTCCCAATACAGGAATTCATGTTACTGGTTTGTCATTGGATCTTGTAGACACATACAAACCGCTCTTGGCTGCTTGGCGTAGACAAATAGAAGCAGGAAGCTTGACGCATTAACTGGAGTCTATCTAGGCCTTGAAAGCATTGAAGCGTTGAAAGAGTCTTAAGTAAATAGAAAGCATGGGGTGGATATTAAATGACAGCCCAGGCATGGAAGTGTGCACATTCATGGAATGTGGTGCATAAAAGGCAATGCACATCCAGAAGAGAGGATGAATGGAAGGAATCACGACTGGCACAAAGATTAAAAAGATTTGCCCTGAGTGCTGGAGGGTAGGGTGGAACGCCTGACCCCTAGTGTGAGAGTAGAAGGACTAAAACGGTCAACATGACAAGGTGGAAAAAATAAATACCTATGCATGAGGACAAACGATGGGTGGCAATATTTACCAGGAGTGGGTACAAGAAGTCACTCAAGGAGGTGGGAGGGGGTAGAGAGGGATGCAAGTAGTGGCCCATCACCAAACAAATGTGTATGACATATTTCTTCAGGATGGGGGAAGGGAACAGATCTTATGAAAAGTCTTGAAGAGATCACTACTCAGTAACAAAAAGATATAAAAGGACACCCACCATGTAAGAGTCTCTTGCTGAAGGGAGAAGATGGTTCCAGAATGGAGCAGCTTTGGCATCTGTGCTTCTACAGGACGCTGGAAGAGGGTGAGACAACTGGACTCTTCTCCTCTTCACTGGCAACTGGCTTTCATCCTCCGAGCATGAATCTGCTGCCTCGCTAGATTGAAGGAGTTTCCTCTTCACTGTACAGCCACCAAAACCACAGACTGATGGCTTGCTCATCACAGGGGTCTTCTCCGAAGACGTTAAGCCATTGCTTTCTGAAATCTGGACCTTAGTACCTTCTGACCTTGGAGTAGTTGGCTCTTTGATTCCATTGGGTGATACTACACTATCCTCTCTCGGAAGGCTACCGTTCCTCAAACCTTGGCTATTAGAGGCATTGTGACCTACATGTGCAAGGGCTGAACTCCCAGATATTCCCGCAGTCACCTCATCGTGCCTTACACACGAGCGCTTTGTGTAGTTTTGTGCAATATTGTGCAAATCAAGATCAAGTATATTTTGGCTACTAGCCCCATCATCTTTAACGTTGCAATCTCTCCATCTTGAATGTCCTTCACATGGCTGTCGTGTCTGGGGATGGCTTCCCAAAGGTTGTGACCTCTTCCCTGCTGGCTTTCGGCAGTCTCTCAAGTTTTCAGCAAGGCATATCCCCACAGGAACCTTCCCCTGGGGAACACGTCGGCCAGAAGAATCTCCCTGGTCAACAATGTGCAAAGTGCTGCAGGATGTGCGCTGGTTGCTAGAGGATGGTTTTCCCAATGGGTCACCTGCATGCTTGGTGAAGACCCGACCAACTGGATGCTTGAATCCCAAATCCTTGACATGGCTAGTGACCTCCTCACACTTGTGCTCAATCACTTGGAGGCCACTATGACAAAAATGTTGGGCTGAACCGCACATTGGCAGCTCCTCTGCGGGTAAACCATCTTCACATGTATCAGAGTGATCTGATCTCCCGGGTGAGAAGTCTGACCAAGAATTCACCTTGTCCTGGTCATGTTTGGGTTGGTTTGGGACCCCATCGTGTATAGAACTGTCTGCACCTCCCCAGTGAGCCCTCTTTGGGTCACGGTTGGCCTCTGGGATCCGTTGGTCAGGGAAACCCCTCTTAATGGCTTGCTGGCCACTGATTCTCTGGTCTGCAGGATTTGAGGAGTTGGACAGGCTGGAATAGACAGACACTTGGTAGACCTTCTGGCGTTTGATCTCCTGCTCATTGTAACCCATCACAAACCTGCAGTCCTGGGTCTGCCCAGAGTCCAAGGTGTTGACGTCACCTGCAGACGAGGTGCTGCTATCTGCAGAGGAAGACTCTATGCTCTGGTCCCTGGGGGATGTCTCCACCTGGATGTGCCTCATTGCTCCTCCTGCCAGCGTTCACTTCCAGGGCCAAAATAAAAAAATATTTATGAAGAAGAGGCTGAGGTCAGGGCAGAGAATGAAAAGTGCTCTCAACGAACGAAGGGAGCGACCAAGATGAGATTATGGTGGCAGCCGAGACAGGAGCTGGCTTTTCTTTAAGAAGCTCCACAAAGCCCTTTGAGGCCGCATCCCCAGCAGTGCTGCATCTGTGGAAAGAAGGAGAAGATAGTGTGTTAAACCTCTTCATGTTTTTAAAATGCAGCCATAGCACATAACTACTTTCCTCCTACAACCTGACCAGTCCTCCAAAGTGGATTAAGGACTGGAATGACCACTGTCTTTAAGATGAGGTATTAACAGTGCAAAAGGAGAGAGAAATCTGTTATGGAGCGGTAACTCAGAGGACAGGAGACGAGCAGCCATAAGTGGCGACCACAGACAGTGAGATCTTCGTCGACCTTCCAGGTTGGAAACCATTTCTAATTTTTCACTGTTTCACGGCTCATTCGGATTGTTTTTTTTGTTGTTTTTTTTTAATATTGGCAGCAAGCAAGTCATTAAAAGAGAAATCATACATATACATCTATAAGACAACAATCGGAGAAGAAATATATTTGGAAAAATGTAAACTCAGTAAAAAGAACTATTAGTCAATCACAGTAGAGACTCCTATCCAGTAATGCTGGTATTTGAGGTGCTTCATAAATGAGGGCCGGATGTTCTCACCAGTTACCTTCCCAGCTGCAAATTAGTGGATAGCTTTCAAAACATGCTCAGTCAACATTGGGGAGCTAAATACAGCACAGTATACCTTCCTGTGAATATAACCCCAAGTAATACCGCTCAATGCCTTGAGCACTTCAACTGAGTGCAGGACAAGCCTTTTTGCTTATCCTTAGTGATAGAAATCCATAAACACTAGGAATCTCTGGGGCACCTTGTATCATCTTATGGGTTCCATTAAGCGATGCTTCTGGTAAAAGAAGCCCCCTGAATGAGCATAGTCTGCATGAAGTAAAGCCACATGTTCGGCAGGAATCCATTTGTACTCCTTAACATTTGGATTATGAAGATTTAGATAAACCAAGTGAAACATACTTCAAAAACCAAATCAATGGGCATTGAACCAAATGAAAGACAGTGGATTGTCCCTCAGTATAGAAAGTGGAGGACCGGACTCTCCCTTGACAGCAGGGCTGCACCATCGGTAGCAGTGGTCACTCGCATTACAGCACCGACCTTCCCCAGACAACAATGCGCCTCCTTCAACAGCAGCACCCGTGCCTTGACTGGAGCTGTGGAGAATCCTGGACCGTACTGTATTTGCCACATGCCTTCGGTCAGGGTTAGACCGAGGGAGCCTGAGCCCATTTGTTGCAGCGTCAGCTAGTGGTGGGCATCCTTCTTTGTACATGTACGGTATCTCGAACTCTTCATTATCTGCACACTCTGTACAGGACCCTGGTGTCTACGGTGTGTGCTGCATGAGATTATGGCACAACTGCCTTACTGTGCCCACATATTTGTGCATAGAGGGGACTGGCCTTTCCCTAAAGTTCTGTCCCTTTTGTACCTTCCCTTTCTCACTATGATGGATAGAGCTGTGGCAGCGTGATTGTAACAAGGCCCTTCCAGCTACTTTGTGTACGTTTTGCACAAGCTGGGGAACTTGTCGCGCACATCTGACCACCTAGTTTGTCTATGTGGTAGAGCATTCCCTGTTGGTATTGGACAGCATCACCTCTCATTGAATAAAGAGAAGTCTGGCTCCATTTCAAGGCTACTAGCAAGTGTAATAAATAGCCTGTGCTTTGCAGGGAACAAAAACTGGGTGACCTCTACATAGCTACTGAAAAAAAACCTTGGAAGGCTGACATACTCTAGATAAGAAGAAGGCAGCAAATTCCCACCCGTACCAGTGCTGCAAGCAGCTAGAGCAGCCTCAACCTCAACCCTAGAGATTTGGGGCCAGATGCACGATGCTTTTTTTAGGTCGCAAACGAGCAGATTCGCAGAATTGGGCCATATGTGACTGGAAAAAAGTATTTTTCTATGTGCAAAGCCCTACTGTGTGATTCGGTAACCTATTACCTGGGCGACTGGAATTATGCGATTGAGGCAATTTTTGCCTAATTATAGATTTGCTGCATTTGCCATGTAAGCCATCATCTTTCGCATAAGGTGCAGATTTTACCAAAACGAAAAAAATTGTTTCTAGCTCAAACGGTTCAAAAGTTACTAAAAATACAGTGACACATGTTGCTGCACAGTGGAAGGCCTTTTGCACAGCTGGACTGGTCACCTTTCTGTTGCTTATTTCATTTTGAAACGCATCCCGTTTTACTTTAAGGAAAAGTGACTGCATTAAAATAAAAAAATAAAAAAAATTGGGTCAATTCAAAAGCCATCACAGACATGGTGGTCTGCTGACCCCAGCAGGACCACAATCTCTGTGATTTTTAGGTATCGCCTAGGCAGCGCTTGCGCCGCCTCTTCAAGACATGCTGTATTCAGCATATGGGCATTAAGCTCTGCCCATCTTTCTAATTGGCTCCCTTGAATGTCCTTTGTAAATGTCTGCTTTTCATTGGTTAATAAGCTCAGTAGTCTCTCCTTTTCTACATTTGTAACCTCCCATGAGGACTGCCCGTTACATGTGCTGTTACTCGTTATGTTATTTATTAGTTTAGGGGCACTCTTTTTTCTTTGTGCTTCTTTAAGATCAGCGCACCCACGCTTTCTCCCTCTCCCCAGCTGCAGCTGACTCCTCCTCCTCCCCCTTCACTCCCCCTCTTCTGATGCAGTTGACTCCTCTTCCCTCCCGCTTTTCAAACGCACGGCCTGGCGTCCCGGTCCCTGTCTTCCTATAGCTGTTGCCGCCTGGTTCTGACGATACCAGCTTTCCTGCACGGGCGCTTAGAGCCAGAGCCAAACCTTGCCTCGGCTCTCACTGTAAAATTGTTGACTCGCCAATCTGTAGCTGCCAATGCCATATGCTAACCATCCGTGTAATCTTGGCCAGCCACCTAGCTGCCTACGCAGAACAGAACATACCATTGATAGAGGTAGGGCTGCTATAAATACGCCACAACCTCTGTCACTGCAAGCCTTAGAGTCGCCGCTTGACCCCAGCCAAAATTGGTGAGTATGTGGCACAGACATTTATTTAAAACAGTCCTTAAAGGGCTTAAAACCTATCATTTTGGAAGTTGACATGTACCTTGCATATTGTAAAACAATTTTTGTTCGAGTTAAGTGCCTCAAAGAGATTAATATTTCACACGCCTACAACTTTCCTCAGACAGGCTGCGGTAATTCAGAACTTGAATGTGACTTCATTTCTGGATATGGGTTAGTTCTATTTGGTTTTATAGTCCAGCGGAAAGCCCAACCACATCCAAGATGGCACCACGTTCAGTCAGACAATTAGGTCTGTCCTTTCTCTTTCTCATTTACGCTCCTCTCTACAACTAGCTTTTAATACGTCATAGTGTACAGTTTCCTAGCAACCACCCGCGGGCTCCGAGTCAACTCCGAGTGCAAGAGAGACTGGCCTGAGCGATGGTCACCCGGAATAGGGACTGGGAGTAGTGTTCGGATCCAGCTATGCCGACCATCCGGGACCCCCTCTTACTTACTTTGGCCCAGTAGAACAGGTATTGTGCATTAAAAGTCACCTTGGCGCAGTATTCACAGGGGCTAATGCTGTTCTCAATAAGCGCAGTAGCTCAGCCGCCTAGGTCGTTCCTGGGCTAAGTCTCTGGCGCCACCACGCTCTACCGCCTAGTGTAGCTAAAAATCCATCTTCCCCCAACTCCCCCACTGTACCAGGACACCACCTACAACCATATGCTGTCAGTGTGCTTTTCAATATTACAGGACTGCATCATCGTCCCATCTGCCTGCACCTTAATGATCATGGGTTGTGCAGCATCCATGCTGTTTTTAAAAAAACGCTGCAACATACTTCACTTTAATATGCCTCTCTACAGTTTTTAGCACTCTTTGTTATCTCACTTTTCCATCTATCTGCCCCTTCACTATCTCCCCACCCGCCCCTTCATCTCTTCCTCTCTTTCCTTTCCACCCTCTCCTCTCCTCCCTTCCCCTCCCCCTTTCCTCTTAAGAACCCATAAAATGCTGCAGTTTACTTTGTCTGGCATATATTTGCTTTGCTTATTTTTTTCCTCGTGATCCCAGCCACTGGTTAATCGCGAACTCATACATAAAGAAACATTGCTATTTACAACTCCAATATGTCAAAATGTTATTAATGTGAGATCTACTGCATTGCAAATGCTTGTTGCGACTCCCAATGGTTCGCAAACCGAGACCTACCTCATGAATATTAATGAGGAAGGTCTATTTGTGACCCGCTGGGAATCGCTAAATGTGTAAAACAAACATTTGTACACTCACTGTTTGCGATTACCTAATAGCGAATTCCAAAATTGGCTATTAGGTAAACGCAAACACAAAACTTTGTACATCTGGCCCTTGGATTAAACTTTGAAGGAGAAGATGGGTCACAAAAGATTTGGAAAACTCCCACAATATATTTTCTTGAACATTGCTCTGCAATCACAAGGACTTGATACAGTAACTATTTTTGCAGCAGAAAAGGGACTGAATGTGCAAACTCTAAGGCAAGTGATGTCAGAGTTCACCAAATGGATTCCTCTAGATTGAAAGCAATTGTCTTATTTGATACGATACCAGCCTTGGTGAGTTCATCATATTGTGAATGTAAACAGCCATGAAAGGCACATGAAATGCTAAAATGAGGTCACTTGTACAGCCGTGCCTAGGAGCTAGGCACCGTCTGGGCTGCATCACCTGTAACAACATCTAGGTGTTGGTCTCTCTATACAAAATGAGGGCAGAATAAAACAGCCAGGCATGCCAAACTCCCTATATTTCTACCAACCGTAGCACCTACAGCCTAACTCACCAAGATTTTGTCCAACACCGACTAGCCTTTGTACGCTTAAACAGTTTCGCTATTCTGGGACCTTGCTACAGCTAAGGAATCTGGTTACACTGATTTTCCATTATGAATATTTTGGGGAAATATTATCATACATCAACACATTTTACTAAATGATGCTGCAAAGAAATGGTACCTCAAAGTTTACAGTAGTTTGGTGAAATGCTTTTTTTCCTACTTGCATTTTTTGTGAACATTTTATTTTGAAAGCAAAGAATATTTGCATCTAATCAGAAAGCATTCTGGGAGAATTATACATAGCCTCCTATTGCTAAACTTTGAAAATGTGTGTACACATTTTTATACTGAAACCACTGTCAGTGGTGCAGTCCGGGTTTACAACATTTACAGCGCTTACCCTAATAAAGGATTTGCATTTAATGAACTATAAATACAAGTTTGAACAGCATTAACACATGGACACAAATATTACCTTAACTGCAGACAATGCCCTTCCCTGATCTATAATGTGCTACTGTAAACTGGCAGCCAAAGGGTTTGTGCTGTAAGGAGTGGGGTCTACTTGTCCCAAGGACAAAATACACATGAAAACTTGTTGCCCTTGACCTCAAACAATATGTCCTGGGTCCACATCCCTGAGACTCCTCGGAAACTCCAACGTGCAGAAGCTGGCGAACACTTGGCAGTGGCGAACAGATGGAGTTGAGGTTCTATCCATTCTTGGAAGAGACCTTGCGCCACCTCCAGGTATAACTGCCCCTCTTGATCTGCTAGGTGCGGACGGCTGAGCCTGTCTGCCCTGACACTCAATGATCCTGCTAGATAGGTCTCCACTAGGAAGTTCCCTTGGTGGTCCAGCCATTTCCCTAGGTGCAAGGCTGTGACCCCGCCCGCTCTATTTGTTGCAGAGCCAAATTGTTGTTGTCAGTGAGCACTGTATCAGCCTCCTCTTGATAGATATAAGGAAGGCTTTAAAGCCAAGCGAATGGCCCTCAGCTCTGGAAGGTTAAAGTGGAGTTGGGGTTCCGCTGGAGACCAGAGGCCTCTGATCTGACCTGTACTCACCCTCCCTCATATGGCCCCTTACCTCAACCCACAAGCGATGCATCGGTCACCACTGTGGGCACTGGGTGGAGAAGGGAGAAGGGTCTGCTGCTGACCCAGTCGCAGTCCAGTAACCACCACTGCAGATCTTTTGCAGTCTCCTCTGAAATCTGAATGTGGTCGGAGAGGTACCCTTAATGTTAGGCCCACTGAGACTTCAGATCCTACTGCAGAGCCCACATATTCCACCTAGTCTGCTTGACTAGTAGGAGGCCATCAGTCCCAGTCATGCCCTGGTCTCTTTTCCGGGGAAAGGCATCGGACCATGTCCAGATGGTTTCAATGAAGGGGAGCATCTGAGAAGGAGTCAGGAGCGACTTAAGCATGCTAATCATGAACCCCAAAGATAACAGGAGGTTTGCCTTAGTTTGGTGGAGGCTGACAACTGCTCGGGGCAAGCCCACCTTCAACAGAGAGTCGTCGATGTAGGGGGAAGACTTGGACTGTGACCCATGAAGGCATGCTACTACCACTGCCATCACTTTCATGAACACTGGTGAGACCAAAGGGAGGCACAGCAAACTGAAAATGCTCCTGTCCCACCATGAACCACAAGTAGCGAGGATGCGCGTGCACTATGGGTATATGGAAAGAGGCATTCTGCTGGTCCAACGCCACCATCCAGTCTCCAGGTGCCGTATGGTTTATACTTTCTCAGTAAAACTGTGCGTTTGTTGGACAACATAAACATCAAAAAAGCGCGAGACTTAGTCCCGCACACCATCAAGATATGTTGGTCTGAGTTCTGGCTCACAGTGCACCATCTGTACCCCTAACTTCGTAAGGTTAGAACATGACAACCCTGACTCTCCAAGGAAATGTGGAAACAGATCTAGAACCCTTACCTTTGGTAACTCATGCATGCCCAAAGGGTGACACAAGAAATACTGGAATTGGCATCTCAAATACTTATTGAAGCAATAAGATTCTTGTGTAAAATACTCGCACTGCAATAATCAATAGAAGGAAACAAAACAGAGTAATCAGCATCACGAGAATTGTAAAGAAAAGAAACAATTCAACCACTGTGCGGTTACATAGAATATATGCTTGCATATAAATACAATTATACTTGTGCTCCTACCTAGCGCTCACTATCCTAGTGTGCCTAGGGTGGGTGAATCTGCTGGAATCCCTATAAGGTGCTCTAACTTCCCAGTTACCTCTGGGTATGTTTCATCTGAGAGCCCGTCTTTGGGTAGAGCTGGGCACTGTCCTTCTTTGGAGGTAAACAGGATTTAGCTGGGCAGGAAATCCGGCATGGGGTGACCGACAGTGTCAGCGAAATGCTCCTCTAATTAAACAAAGAAGTGAGGTTGTTTAAATAATAAACTTCACCCATGTTGCCATGTCGTTATTGATTCTATCTTGACAAAGCTGTCGCAGAGCGAACGATAACAAACAACAACAATTTGCACAGTGAACTTTAGCTTTCGTGCAGAATGTTCAAGGCTCTGATAATATGCTTAAGAAGATGTGTAAATGTAGTCATAGTGATAGTCATAGGGTTTTATTGAGCGCACATATCACCCGGAGGGGTCTCAAAGCGCTGTAGCGGATGCTGGTGAAGGCGAAGATAGGACAGCTGAAAAAAGGGGGAGGGTAGGCGATCAGAACAGCCAGGTTTTAAGCTTTTTTCGTAACTGTTTATGATCCGAAATTGTGCGAAGCTGCAATGGGAGTTCGTTCCAGAGGCGGGGGGCCAGATGGGAATATGATCGGCCACCATGCCTGGCGGTACGCACCCTGAGTGGAGTGAGAAGATATTTAGTTCCAGACCTAAGGTTTCTGTGAGGGAGATAACAGTTTAGTTTTTTGGCCAGGTAGTTCGGCCCATTTCCAAACAAGGTCTTGTGTACCAGACAGCTGATCTTAAAACGGATCCGTTTCCTAATTGGAAGCCAGTGGACAGTTTTCAGACTGGGCGCTGACGGGGATCGAGGTGGAAGGTTTAGTACCAGCCTGGCAGCTGTGTTCTGTAAGACTTTGAGTCTGGTGACAAGCTCTTCGTTAATGGAGGCCATCAGAGCATTTCCATAGTCAAGACGACTGATGATTAAGCCTTGGACAAGCGGTTTTCTTGATTCTAATGGGATCCATTGGAAGATCTTGTGTAGGCTCCTCATTAGGCTATAAAAGGTGCTCACTATTTGGTTTACCTGGTCTTTCATAGATAGTTTGTCATCAATTTTTACTCCAAGGATGCGTACCGTGGGTTTAGGAGAAGGACAGGGGTCAAGACTTTGGGGCCACTATTCATTGGACCAGTTTTCATGAGCCTTGCCAAATAAGATGGGTGTCATCAGCGTATGACAATACGTCAAACCCAAATGATCTAATCACCTTAGACAGGGGTGCCACAAAGGTTGAAAAGCATGGGACTAAGTATAGATCCCTGGGGGACTCCCTTGTCTACCATCCGGCTACGAGAAGCTAGGGTGCCCAGTTGTACGATGGTAGTTCGACCTTTTAAGTAGCTTCTGAACCAGCTCAGGGCTGTTCCTCTGATACCCATCTCTCACAGTCGTTGTTCTAATATACTGTGGGAGATGGTGTCGAAGGCGGCCGACAAGTCCAACAGGACAAGTATGGCTGACTGTCCGAGGTCCTGGGCGAGTCTTATATTGTCGACTACCTCAACCAGAGATGTTTTTTTTTTTATATAATTTTTTTTATTTTATATCACAGCACAATCTCTAATATACAAATATTATCTGAGGAATAATTCACAATACAGTACATTTTTTAGCAGAAAGGAGTTGAGCATTATTATAATAATTACAGTTACCATAGACCGTTCAGGTTCGGGCAGGTGAAGGTAAAAAACAAAAAAAAGGAGAGAAAGCAAATAAAAAAAACAGAAAAGAACCCCTGCCTGTTTACTCTACTTAGGGGCTGCTATCAATCATATCTTCCCTCCATCTATAAATGGGCCCCCAAATGCATCTGCCAAACATTCTCCCTTTTCTGCCCTTTCTCTCGTAAATCCCTTTCTCAAGATTATAAGTGGCTAGCAGCCTAGCAAGCCATTGTTGGAACGTTGGGGCGTCTTGATCCAGCCAGGCTGAGGCAATGCAAATACGCAATACCGCCATAGCTACAAAGAGAAAGTGGAAGAATAGATCTTGACCTTCCTTGCTGTTTATCCCCAAGAGTATTATAGCGGGAGTAAGGGAGATTTTAAAATTCAAAGATTGGTCCAAAAAAAAATTCGATTGACCGTATCAGGGTTTGCAGCCGAGGGCAAGACGAAAACATATGGGTTAACTCAGCATCCAACCTATCACAGCGGGGGCATCTGGTTCCCTTCTGTCCCCCCCATTGTGCAATCTTTGCTGGCGTATAATACAAAGAAAAAATTGTTTTAAAATGCTGAGCTTGAAGCCCCGCAGAGCAGAGGACGGACTGGCCCAGCTCTAGGGAATCACAGAAGCTATCTTGATCAATGCCGAGTTTGTCTGCCCATTTCTTCCCATGCTTATCCAAATCATCCTGCTTAAGTAGATAAAGTTCAGCATAAATCCTCCGAATAGTGCAGTCTTCCCCTTCTCTAACAACGTCAATAATTTTAATTTCTCTGAAACCGTTCAACCCGCTCTTTTTCCCTCCTAGAAAGCTACGTATTTGAAGATACTGGAAAAAGTTTCTTATCAATACCATAATCACATTGGATTTCGGAGAAAGGGCGAATTCCATCTGGCCCTATTAGATCCCCTATTTTCCGAATCCCACACCCCTCCCATTCTGACATTATAGAATCAGAGAAAATTCCTGGAAAGGTGGGGTTTCCAAACAACTGAGTATAGAAGTTAATTCTCCCAAGACCAGTCTTTTTTCTAAACGCTGCCCAGATCTTAAACGCAGCCATCAAAGTCTTAAATCTAGTTTTTTTTTAAATAACTAGGCTCAGTAAATTTCAAAAAACAGTTCACAGCATCCTCTCCCAGCAATAACTTGTACATCTCTGAAGACCCGGTCTCAATCCATGGATCTGTAACATTCCCACCAATTAGCCCGCTCATATATTGAAAGGCAGCCGCCCAATAATACATTTTAAAATCAGGAACTGCCCAACCACCTCTTTCCCTTGGCAAACCAGAGATGTTTCAGTGCTATAACCAGCCCTAAAACCTGACTGAGAAGGGTCCAACAGCTCGTGGCTTTCCAAATAGGTTGTTAGCTGTTTGTTGACAAGAGAGTCAAGTACCTTTCCAAAATAGGGGAGTAGGGAGATGGGCCGATAATTGCTGGGCTCATTGGGATCAGCTGACAGTTTTTTGAGAATTGGCTTGACCCTGGCTTCTTTCCATTTAATAGGGACCGTTGCTTGAGTTAAGGACATGTTAAAAATGTCAGTAAGACTTTTGAGAAGCATTGGGGCAGCATTGCCAGAATATGGGGCAGAACAGGGTCGATGGGGGAACCAGATTAAATTTTGATAAGTGCAGTTTTACCTTCTTCATGAGTAAGTTCAGCAAACTCTTCTAACAGTGCTGTGGGGGGTGTCTGGGTGCTGTCCGGCTCAGGATTTTGCTGTTCAACCTTCTGATTGAGGAAGGTGTTGTGGATACTGTCAATCTTTTCCTCAAAAAAGGTAGATAGTGTGTCAACCCAGTCTTATGTGGATGGGCTGTCAGATTGGCAAGTAATGTAAGCAAAGTTATTTCACTAAACATTATCCCATACAATCACGCAAGCAAATGTGGGTCAAATGTCAACGTTCAAGAAAAGATGTCAACTTTAAACGTGAACATGTAAAATGGTGGTGTTTCTGCCCTAGCCTAATGTGACCACATAACACAGGGTCAAGGGCAGACAAGGCCTTGGCCAGGGTGAGCATTTAGAATTTTGTCTTCCGGAGGAAGGTACTGAGAGCGCACAGGCCTAAAATAGGCTGAATACTTCCATCCTTCTTGTGCACCAGAAAGTAGCTGGAATAGCAACAACGTCCTACTTCTGGCGTGAACACCCTGTCGAAAGCCCTTGGGTTAAAAGTACTTACCCTTACTGCACAAAACTGAAAGATGGTCCTCCATCAGTTATTGGGGGGGTGGAGGGGGAGAGGAAGATGTAGTGGTGTGGACTAGAAGGGTAGGGCATAGTCCTTCTGAACAATTTGCAGGACCACCTCTCAGATTTTATGGCCTGCCAAGCCGGCAAGAATCACTTGATCCTGCCTCCTACTGGGTGGCTCTGCTCCACTAAGGGCACTCTAAAGGGGTATGGCAGGTAGAGCCCCCTATGGGGCAGTGGACTGGGTGGCCCATTGACCTTCACCCTGGGGGCAATGGGTGCCACGGCTGTAAAACTGCTGGGTTCCATGCTGGGGCTGGATATCAACGGTATGGGGTACCTCTGCCGAAGCCACGAAAGGAACAGTAGAGCTGATGCAGTTAGCGAGGTGGGACAGCTAAGCCTAGGGAGCAAACTGTAGCACTGCTCTCCTTAAACCACTCGAGAGCAGAGTCTGCTTTGTCCCTAAACAGGCGAGTCTCGTTGACGGGCATGTCCATTAGAGATGACTGGACATTGCCTGAAAAACCTGTGGACTGCAGACAAGCGTGGCGGTTAATGGCAACACTGGTGCCAATGGTCTGCCCGATGCAATTGGTGTTGTCCAAGCCACAAAGAATTGTGAATTTTCCCGCGTCATGACCGTTTGGAATGGCCAGGGCAAGGACCGGTCAAAGATCAGCAGGGACACCTGGGAGGACTTAAGCCACCGAGCCCCAAAGGGCGTGAGAATAGTGTCCCAGCAGGCAGTTGGCATTCATGGACCTGAGCGCCAGGCTGGTGGATGCAAAGACTTTTCCTGAACGTCTCCACCAGTTTTGACTCCCTACCGGGTAGAGTAGTGGGAATGTGTTAGGGTTAGGCTTGCCTGCAGATGCCAGCACCATCAAGGTTTCAGATGAGGTGTGTTAAATGCAGGGTCACCCGGGACATGGTGGTTCAGCTTGCACTGAGGGCAAACCAGCCGCAGTAACCCAGGTGGAGAACCTCTGGGATCCGTTGGGCATGCAGGCACACCAGTGGGAGTTAGCAAGGATCTGAAAATTGGGAGCATGGTCATGCTAAACTCCTAATCAGGTTGGGAAAGGCAGAGAGCCCTGGAAACTTTGACTGTGCTAGAACCAGTTGCAAGACTGGCTCTGAACTCGAATGACTACGGGAGCGAGATAGAGATGTAAGGTGCCGACACTTACCTTCTCGGAAGAGTGTGAGTGGTGGGAAGGGGCTGAATTTCTTTGACTTACCCAAAGATATGGATTGAGAGGAAGACTGACCCCTGGAACGATGCTGGCGACTTCTGGATCTCGAACGGGACTGGGAACTAACTTTCGACTTGGACCAGTCTCACTGCGGAGACTTCCAGTGCTTGGCGATGTAGTGCCGCCTTGCAGACTTGTATGGCCTTAGACTTCCTCGATGCTCATTCACTGCAGGCCTTAGAGTCGCCGCTTGACCCCAGGCAAAATTGGTGAGTATGTGGCACAGACATTTATTTAACACAGTCCTTACAGGGCTTAAAACCTATCATTTTGGAAGTTGGCATGTCCCTTGCATATTGTAAAACAATTTTTGTTCGAGTTAAGTGCCTCAAAGAGATGAGAGGTGACTCTGGATCCGCATCTGGTAGCACGGAAAGAAAGAAACTAATGCCAGAGAGTCGGAGGGACCGTCCTGAAAATATGAAGCATGACCAGCTGGAAGGCCCAAAGTTGTGCCGGGTTACTGAATTTAGTTGTTGAAGCACCAAGAAGTGCTCCCGACCACACTCGATGTGAGGAAAATCAGAAACTGACAAGAGTGTCTGTTAGTACCTTAAATGTCCTGAGAGCTAGGAGGTAAATGAGGCAACATGGAGGCTTCCTGTAGGTAAGTAAAATGCTTATGTGAGCTCTTTAAGTAAGATATGAAAAAGTTGGTCTATGATCGATAAATTATTTTAGATTGTAGGCAGGTATGGTGGACTGCTTGATTTCTGAACCATCCCAAAATTAGCACATTGGTGCATACTCTGATTTGTGATTATGATGGGATGCAAATAATCAAATTGTTTATTGATTAAGATTAAGGCTCCCGGTTTTCCGTTTTCACTGATTTTTACAGATAATTACAGACAGAAAACAAAGGGTTTCCTGTCTGTATTTATTTTCAAAAGCGGAAAAATGCAGAAAAGTGTGCTTTTTGTGGGTGACTCTCCATGCAGTTTTTCGTGGTTTCTAAGACAACAGCTGAGCAGATAGGCAGCACGAGAAGCTAAAAATAGGTTGAGATTTCCCTAAATGCAGGTGTATGGTAACATATATTTGTATTATAATGCTCATATTTACCTGAAGGTGTAGTGTTTTGCTATATTTGGCTGCTTAATTTGCTACAACGCGACAGGCAGCAAAGTATGAGTGCATGTTTATCAGTTAGATAAATGTGGAAATATACCATTTTATGACTCCATATATTCGCAAAACACAAAATAAAAATGGATAAATACCAATAAGATGGGCAAAAAATAAATATGGATAAATACAGATGGAAATGTTTTTTAAAAAAAATACCATAAAACCGGGAGCCCTAATTAAGATATGAAATAGTTTGCTGCTGATGGTTGAAATGTTTTTAACCGATTTAGGTAAATATTTTTACATTGTGAGGGTTTTGTAATGTTTATGGTTTTAATGGACTAATAAACGACTTATTCATTCAAAGTAAAATGCTTCTCGAAATAAATAGGTTTTCCCAAATACATTTTCCTCCCTTGGAGAGGTTTAGGTTTTTTAAGGGGAAAAGTTGCACGGATTTGCGAATCTTGAACACAGTTATGGTGTTCTCAGCGTCCTTGAGGCACAACACTAAACAAGCCACAGTGGCTAAAACTTGAACTTGGGAACCACCGAGTAAATGAAATGACATGTAACGGAGAGGCTAATATTGATGTATTCCACCTTACTTGCTATGGTAATACTTGCCCGGCCAGTAACTGTATTGTAAAGTCATCTGCTGGTATTGTACCCAGGATACATGCAGAGGCTGGCCTCCCTCTACAGCAACCCCTCATACCTCCACAGCACCCCTCTCCCATGAGCATCTCTCTAGGGCTGCCCCACCGCCTTCAGTGTCACAGCATTATACGGCAAACGCTTCAAGAGTGCAGTGTATCTCCAGAAACAGACTGTGCATCAGTCCACCCATCCCTGTATCGCTTGACCATACATACCACAGCAGCAAACCGCAATGCATCTGCCCCGCAACACAGCTTCCACGCTATACATCACGCGGAACTTCACAGGGCGTCCTTTTTAGGCTGGCCTCTGGTACACTATCTCACCTTAGGTTATAGCTTACATTTTAGCTGATCTAATCACCAACCTTCCAGTTGCACAGCAACCTCAGGCTCGAAAAGTCATCAGTGTCACCTGAAACGTGTTAACAGTAATTTATTAATCAAGTATTAGACAGACCACAAAAACGCAGCACAGACTTCTCGATTTCCCTGTGTTCTTTAAAAGAATATTTTTTTAAACTATATGTGGCTAGTTAAATAATAAATATATATATAGATTTTTCCCTTCTTGTGCTTTGCTCACTCACAGCATCCCTTAAGGTTGGTGTTTCGGCTCTTCGGCTCCCCACAGTACCGAATAAAAGGGATGGTCCTCGAAGACACAGGGGTCTTGTTTTGCATCTATATTCACCCTCTGCACAGCAGACCACCTTCCGCTAACACAGGCCTCCTTCCCCAGAGAGAGTCCACTCTCAAATCCCTCAGCAGAGCAGATAGTTTCATCTCTGTATCTCTACACCGCAGTCCGCAGCCCAAAGCTCCACATAGTAGCCACACCTCTATACGGCATTCGCCCCTATACGTCAGTCCTATCACCATACAGATGCCCTACCACCTCTCCTGTGTGACAGCCTGCCTGCCACCATAGAACATCCCCACTTCAGCAGTAGCCACAGCACTCCTGTCCAGCTGCCCAGCACTGCCTTACAAGTTACAAGACTCCTATACCGAGCCACACCTTATACAGCAGGCCTCGACTCCTACAGAGCAGCTAGCGGGCTCGCCATATCCGAGAGAGCAGCCCACCCAACCTGTACATCAGTCCCAGCACACTTCTATAGAATACACACCAAACCTACACAAGTGACCCAATGCCACCACTCTAAGCACTGCTACACGCACTGTAGCCCCACCACTCCAAAGAAGCAACCACACACCTCACCCCCACCACTCTGGTTCCTATAACCCCCTCCCCCCCCCGCCTGTGCACCAGCACCACCTGCCACAGCAGCCTCAACCCATAGAGCACACCATCTATAAACAGGTGGCGCTCTCTATGCAAGAGTCCAATTTACAACTGGCACCACCTGGTTTCAAGGGGCATCACAACTCGCCACACGAGCCCCTTCTCTAGCCCTGCTTCGGTCAGCACCCCATCGCCTATACATCAGCCCTGCTCCATACAGCACCCTCTTTATTATACACAGCATTCCCGCGCAATAAAGCCCTGCCTTATCTATACAGGCGCCCCAGTCCATACACCAACGCACTCCAGCACAATACAGCCCTGCCTGTCCATACAGGAGCCCCATTCCATACACTGCCCTGTCCCCTATATAGCACTCCAGCGCAATACAGCCCTGCCTGTCCATACAGGAGCCCCATTCCATACACTGCCCTGTCCCCTATTTAGCACTCCAGCGCAATACAGCTCTGCCTGTCCATACAGGTGCCCCATTCCATACACTGCCCTGTCCCCTATATAGCACTCCAGCGCAATACAGCCCTGCCTGTCCATACAGGGGCCCATTCCATACACTGCCCTGTCCCCTATATAGCACTCCAGCACAATACAGCCCTGCCTGTCCATACAGGTGCCCCATTCCATACACTGCCCTGTCCCCTATATAGCACTCCAGCACAATACAGCCCTGACTGCCAATACAGGTGCCCCATTTCATACACTGCCCTTTCCCCTATAGTGCATCGGCATTCAATAGAGCCATGTCTCGTCTATACAGGAGCCCCACTCCCCTCTTCCACACACCACACTCTCCCATACGCGGAGCCCCTGTACCCCCCTCTCCACGGCAGTGCCAGCGCCCACCCCCAGCCCACAGCAGCAGTGCGCCACTCACCCCTCTGGAGAGCCAGCGCCTTATAAAGCCACTAGCACTTCCATCCATGCACCCACCAGGGCTCTCCCTCCTCAGGCAGCACCCCGCCCTCCCTTGGCACATCTAGCCGGTCTGCCCACCAGGGCAGGAATAGCGAGACCTGTGTCTGACCCCAAGTGACCTCTGACCCGATAGTCACCGAATACATGCTGCCAGACTGGGAGGGGGTATATATATATATATATATATATATATATATATATATAGAGAGAGAGAGAGAGAGAGAGAGAGAGAGGGAGGGAGAGGCATCAGGCACATGGAGCACTGAAGGCCGAGTCTCAACAGGCTCAGAATAGCCCTCCCCTGTAGAAGGGAGCGCTGCCCCTCCACCCCCCTAGACCCCTCCACCCAGCTGGAGAGACGGCTATTAAAAGAGGCCTGCGTAAGGCTCGAGTGCCCACTTCTACATGGGCATGCCATCAATATTTATATATAGGTACCCACCCTCACGGGAAACATCCTAAACAACGAAGTGTGAACAACGACTTACCTGAACATCGAAGTGTGAACAACGAAGAATCACATACAACGAAGTCCTGTAACCACGAAGTCCTGAACCACGAAGTCCAGAACCATTCATTTTAATTACGCTGTCGTTATAATAGACTAAATATAAATTTTAAATGTTAGGCCAGTAGATGGCACTGTAGGTTTGTTTTTCAATGATGCGAATTAGAACTGTGCTCGATGCGACTGTTCCTATTTGGTTTTCACAGATGAAATGGTCACAAAAGGGGGGTGGACGTTAATTAAATGTTTTATATGAGTGAATTCTTTTAAAAAATGAAAATATGTTTTGGAAAGTGTTTTTTAATAATTTTATTTTGTGAGAGAAAAAAGATGATGGAATTATATTTTATAGTTTTTTGCCGAACATTACTGTATCTTTGTAAGTGCGTCTGTATTTTTAAAAAAATGATTATTTGAATGTAAATTGAAAGTTTCTTTAATAAAAATAGTTTTAATAAGAAGTGTTGTTTAATTTAAATACATTTTTATCATGTGTAGATTTGAACTTAGTGGTAGATTCGAGTAACATGGCAAATAAATAATTTTCGTGGTATAGTAACTCGTTGTGAAAAAAGAAGTGGTTTGGCTTTGGTCGTGGTTTCAATTTATTTGAGCCATAGGAGTCTACTGTCCTTGATTGTGTTTGCGCAGAGGGGCACAGCTTGATGTGTTTGTGTTCGTCACTTGATAGGTGCTTAAGCAGATAAGCACAGCCTTTCATCTCACTCTGCTTGATTGTGCTCGCTGATGGGCACAGCTTGAACATGTTTATTTAAGAGAACATACTGGCGTCAATTAGTAATGGGCAATTTAAAGTATTTTCGTTGTTTAGGAAGTCGTTGTAAAAAAACTAGTGGTTAAGCATTGTTCGTTGTTTAGCTTTCGTGGTTTAGGAAGTCGTGGTTTAGGCAGTAGTTGTTAAGTCATACAATCCACCCTCACACGTCAAACTGGGCGCCTCGGAGTACAGTACTCGAGGTACTAGAAAGCAAAAATACTTTATGGGCACGACACGTCGCACATCTTTTACAAGCGCACGGGTGGGTTCGTGTGTCATAACTTTCCTTCCGGTCCGTTTCCGATGAAATTCAGAGTTTTCCGGTGTTTTTGGCTTGCCTGGAAACATGGAGTCACTTTTCGTTGCCCTCACAGTTTCTCGGTTTCTCGTGAGCAGTGCACCCGAGCATCACGCGGGGTCTGGCTTCTCTAGGGCGGCCTGCACAGGTATTGTACTGTATTGTGCACAACAGTGCCCCTCCCCTTCCGGCATGCGGGCCCGCCACCAGCCCTTCCGACATGCGGGCAGAGGACAAGACTCGCCTCCAGGGTAGACTGTAGTAATTGAGTCCACGCAGATTAGTGTGATTCAAGTAGATTTATTCAAGATCCAGTGAAGACCCAATCAAGACCCCACCAGGAGCAGCCAGCATGCTGCTCAGCCCAGCCAACTGTGGCTCTTTGACTCCCAACATTCTGTAAGGTGACATCACATAAAGATTCCACAGAGAGGGCAAGTATAACATGGGAGTCAAGGTACAACATATCCTCCTTTCTTCTTAATAAAAAAAAAGGACAATGAGAAAAGAGAAGAACCGAGAAAGAGGAGACACAAAGAAACAGAAGCGTAAAACCATCGAATGAAGAGCAACATGAACGAAATTGAGAAGCAGAGAAGAAAGGATAACAAAAACATAGCAACCATCCTCCCTTCTATACACAACAGAAAAGAAAAGAAATAACGACATCAGAGAAGAGGAGAAAAAGAAACACAAAAGACTGCCACGATGCACACACACAGGCCAGAACAGGAATGAAATGAGGCTAAAAATGGAAAGCTAACAGAACACAGGGCTACAGGCTGCGATGAGCGCAGAAAAAGGAAACACGACCGAAAAGCAGAGGAAAGTTCAGAATACACAAGAGACACGAGAAGAATACATAAGAAGGAAAACAGAAATGAAGAAAGAAATAAGGAAGATGAGGAAAAGTAAGAGGGGATTCCTCATCCAAACACCATTATCATAATAATACGATAAGATTGTAATACAAAAATAACAGTGTATCTCTCATAGAAGAAAATTCAATACAAACCGTACATACTAGCAATGAAAGCATGAAAATGCACCCAAAAAGGGTAAACGTAAGCTAAATATGTAAACACGAATGCATGGGTGGGAACCCATGACGAATCTCTTGGGATGGAGATGCGTTGTGCACAAAACTAGTACTTCTCCCCATACACATCTCAGTGTAAGGACCAACTTCGTGTGGAAAAACCATACCGTGCACTGTAGTAATGTAACTGTGTTAATACAGCACGCAGGATACTTTGGAAAACCCAAATCGAGAAAACCTCGTAAAGGGTCACACATTGAAAAATAGAGGAGAATAACCCCACAACCTAGTGAAGGTTATATTGAAGAAACATTGAAAAATTGAGAGGGATGACCCCCATATCAACAACCTCGAAAGGTCAAGCATTGAAAAAAAATATTGAAATGTTGACCGCCAGCAACAAAAATTGACAACCTCATAAAAATCACACATTGAAAAAAAATCGAGTAAATGAACTGTTGAAGGTGACCATTTGAACCATGAGTATCTTGATAGATACAACAAAATGTACTCCCAACTAGGGAATACAACTGGAATGCATGCAAATCGATAAAATGAATTGATAAACGCATTCCCTCTAAGGAATACTGCACGCAGTGAAACATTGGAACGTAAAATAGATGTAGCTAAAACGTGGCAGCATAGACAGACAGGTGCGACAGGAGGCAATCGCTCTAAGGAATACTGCACGCATCCATGTAGAGTAGTACCGTGGAAAGTACAACACAATATAATTCCAACTAGGAAATATTACTGGAATGTATACAAATTGAGATATGCAATCTCGAACGTGGAATACTGCAGACATGCACGTACATTGTGGTAATAAAGTAACTGAACACATGCATGTACATTGACAATCGACCAACAGAGAAAATTGAGTAATTGAAATCTTGAGAGCATGTAAGTACGGTCATATACAAGTATATACACCATTGAACTAAAATTCAACTACATACATATCACACAGCGGACATTTGAGAACAACCTTATGTAAAGGTTAACCTTGAATTTCCATTTTTTGAGAACAAAACACCACTGGAGAAAACACGCACAAACAAAAAAAAAAAAATAGCATTTGAAATTGAGCATTTTGAACTAAAAAGAAATTGGAATGGAAAGAAGGAATAGCAAAGGTGAGAAACAGCATGCTGGAAAAACACATGCAGGAAAGCAGCGCTAGAAACATGAGAAACCTAACATTCGAGGATAGATTTGACCATTGTAATCTCAACTAGAGAATACTAGTAGAATGGACGAGTATAGAGGTGTGCAATCCCAGCTAGGATTCCCACGCATGCACATAGAAATGCTAGACATAATAGAGCACTAGAAATGTTGAGAGTGTATATAATCGCAACTAGGGAATACTGCAGAACAGGATGAACTCTGAGATTATTGAGTAATTGTACACATCCATGCAGATTGAAATAAAAGAGAAGTTGAATAATAGAGAATGTTTAAGTTGAATTATAGAGAGTGTGTAAGTGAATGCATGTAAATGGAATTAGGCCATCCCAACAAGAGAAAACTGCATGCAAGCAAGAACATAGAGACAAAAGAGCACTAGAACTGAGTTGAATAGAAATAACACAATGTAGAATCCTGTGAAGAAAACATTGTTAAAAAAAAATAACAAACATTTGCATTTGCCTACATATCATTTAGATTGTACTTTGGCTCGCATAACTTTAGAAAGATACCGTATGGTGAGCACCATAGAAAAGTACCTCCAGAACGTGGAAATTGCACTCATGTAAATACGTGTGACCACTGGCTTGGATAAACACCAGAATGACATAGAGATAGAACCGCATGCCCCTTGGAAACTTAATTGACATAGTGTTGGAGCGTTGACAAACGTTCCCAACTTGACATGCATTGAGATGTGCAAATGCTAAACTGTCATTTTTTAATAAAACCAGCACTGGTCAAACCATCCACGAACAAAAAAAAATAGCATTTGAAATTGAGCACTTTGAGCAAAATAGAACTCGCATACAGTGAAACATTGGAATATGAGTAGGAACCCATACGATAAAAACAGATATGGATAGGAACCCATATGATAATGCGAAAGGACTAAAACCTTCGCATAGCTTCCAGGAGGAAGACACCAACCCTCGTGTAAGGGATAGAACACAGGTAAAATTGACTAATGCGAAAGGACTGTAACCTTCGCATGGACACACCCTGTAGACGGGTACATTTGAAAGCGTACGGGTAGGAACCTGTACTAAAGCAAAAGGACTGAAACCTCTGCATGGATCCCCTGTGACAGGGTAGAACTGGAGTACTGTAAGTGTGTTGACATAACACACATAAGAGTAGGTGTAAGTGTGTTGACATAACACACATATGAGTAGGAACTCATGACATATTCCAACGGTGAAAGGAATATTTGGGTAGGAACTCGTATACATGTGTAGAAACCCATGCAAAATATAGCATGCATAATGGACTCTTGACAGCGAACCCTTGCTTAGATCCTCTGTGGGAGGGAAAACGGAATAGTATAAAAACAGAATAATGTAATGGACTCTTGACAGCGTTTACCAACTTGGCGTATACCTAGGGTCCATGGACAATAGTGTTGAAGGTAGATCAGTGATCCACGCCCGGAAGCGAGTACTCACCCGAGTACCGGTGAGCGACTACTCACCATTGCATGAGGGAACAAAATGTAAGCAAGGCTAAAATGGCACCATCAGGAACATGTCTAGCAATTAAAACGTAAGTCGTAAAAAGTAAACCAGACATATACATAGAAAGCTGAAAACATTTGCAGTAAACAAGCTAGAAAAACACATTTCCACGAGGTATGCTCTAGTAAAGCGCACCAGACACTGTAACATCAAACACTGCACATAGGAAATTTGAGCTGTAGGCATCAGGACTCAGCAACACCATATGCAAAAATAAGAGAAAAACATAGTGTCTCTGTCACCCTGATAAATGTACAAGGAAACGACAGTTGACGTCCTCAAATGTGCTCATGCGCTTCCGACAAGAACATGGAGATCGTAATAACAGTACCTCAACTGTCCTCCAGCACTTACGACGACAACATGGAGAATGCAACAAAAATACCTGAAATAAACTTGAACACAAAGGAAGCAAGAGATGAGACGACGTGTAGAACATCTTCACATGACAGCGCTCCAGTCGGCTCGCAGACTTCAAATAACTTTATTGAAACTGTCATGTCAGACAGATGCGTGATTGGCAAAGTGAGACGTGGAAGGTAACATGAAGATACTGGTGGCACGCATCTCTGACGGCATGCCGGATGGCTAGCAGCAAATGAGTGCACCCAAACGTCCGTGGCGATAGCAGGATCGAAGAAGATCTGTGCGTCACAGAAGATCCACTGGACACAGCTGAAATCAGGAATGGCGGCACGTTGGATCACGTCATGCCGGGTGGCTCACGGCATGGACGTGCTCCGAACTCATGAGGGCATCCGTAGCAGAGGAGAAGAGTGCGTCACAACCAAGACTTAGAGACAGGTCGGGACAATGAGCAGGACTGAGGCAGGTAAGCGCGTGGAGAATCTGCCTCGCGTAGAGTTCATTTTTAAAATTCAAATCGGCGGTTGAGCACTGCAGATTTGAAGTCTCAGAGTAGCCCAAGAAACAAAGACCAAAAGTGCCTCACCCAACTCAAATGTGCAAACCTGTTGCGCCTCTGGAGCAAAATAAAACACCTCTCATGTAGTGGCTGCAAGAACATAACACTCTTGCTGTCAGAGCACGACACTTCCCACATAGATTGAGGGCCCAAATAACACAGGGAACACGGCACGATTCTAAGATGGTTGCACCTCTGAGAAGCCTTTTTGCTGGAGAGACTGCTGACAGTCTTGCAGGGCTATGCAGGTGACAGTATTGTGAAAGCAGATTACCAGTGATACTCCAGGCGCTTGTTCTTAAAAATCATCAGGAACCACAGGAACTGACTTTTTGAGATACTGTAGGAACAGCAGGACCAGATTAGAACAGGCGGCGCACACATGTAGAAACACACTTCTTCACCAGACAGTGTGGGCTTTGATGTGTGGCTTAGCAGACAGTAAAACTGGCTTTCCCTCAGTTCAGGCACAGTACAAAACACGTAGAGTCCAGACGTAGGCTTACCCTCACGGAAGGCACAGCACAAAACGCAGACGATGGCACAGCACAGGACGCAATGAGGTAGTGGGGAGTAGACGCCAAAGACAGGATGGGCAGCTCTTGTAGTGGCACTTCCCCAGACGCACAGGAACAACTGGCAGACTGCTGTGGGCGACCGATAGGAGGTCACTGGTGGGGTCAGGATGGCAGTTGACTTAGCTTAACTTGAGATTGCAGTAGGTCCTGTGTTTTTAGAGTGGCTTGAGGCCCTGAAAAGGTGGTAGGTGCAGGTTCTTTTGAAGATCGTCGCCAAAAACTTGTAGTAATTGAGTCCACGCAGATTAGTGTGATTCAAGTAGATTTATTCAAGATCCAGTGAAGACCCAATCAAGACCCCACCAGGAGCAGCCAGCATGCTGCTCAGCCCAGCCAACTGTGGCTCTTTGACTCCCAACATTCTGTAAGGTGACATCACATAAAGATTCCACAGAGAGGGCAAGTATAACATGGGAGTCAAGGTACAACATAGACTCTCCCCATTCTCACACCCAGAGCGCACGGCCCAGAATATGCTGCCTGGCTCTACGCAAAGCAACACCCCAGACCAGATTTGGGAGAGAATGTGAGGCCAGCCTTCATGGAATGGATTAATAAGAGTTCACAATAATAATCTTATTTTTTTTTTTACCAAGATGCTCATTTCGCACTGCTGCCGTTTCCAGGCACTGAAAATAACTACTACTATTAGGGAATGTTTACTAACATTGCAAGGGTGAAAGGCTGAGTCTGAGAGTTACTTGTTTCCCCTCCCCTTGAGAGTATAAATAACACACCCATCTCAAGAGCCATGTTGAGCAGAGGGACATTCACTAAATAGGAAATCCAACAGGTGTTATATAGGAATGGGGGTCAAGCACAAGTGACCCCAGAAATGCAACAGGAAGAGCATATTGAACATATAGAGCCTTCTTTTATAGAAAATATGCTAGAAGCACTACATATGGCGGATAGTGCCTTGCTGGGTTCTGGGCACTTCATAAAACAGGGCCAGGGATGGGGGGGGGGTGAAGTGTGGGGGGAGGGGGGCTCCTCTTCTCACCATGAGCCCCAAAAATAGCACTTCTCTGAGTCAGACAGGAACGGACTTACTTGTAGTCCCAACCCAGCCGCACCAGCCTATCACTAACACATTGCACATTGGTCAGCCCTGGAGGCCTGCTGGTGCACTGGCAGAGAGCTGTCACCATTTAAGAGAGGCAGGAAGCTGCCAAAGTGAACATGCACCCTTTTTAGGTCGAGCCTAGCGCAGCGCGCATACGCTGCACTAGGAGATGACCTTTTGGAATCGGTCTGCACTTTTCAGAAACTCGTGCATGCCACGGCATCCACCTTGCAGGAGCGAGCAGCAGCACGCAGGGGCCATCTGTTTGTAATTAGCGTGGCCGCGCTTGTTTACATTTGCCTTGCCTGTCTCGCGGTCGCTTTCACTTTCGTGCCGTGCTTCTTCCACCCTCTGACAGAAACGTAGCATTTGGCCGTGCCGCTTCTTTTAATTTGAATATGAATATATATATATTTTTTTACATTGCTGCCTTCCGCCCAGAAACTTATATTTGACCGTCCCGCTTCTTTTAATTTTTTTTGTCTCTTAATCCCTTCTCGCTGCCATTCTCTCTTTTCTTTGTCACCTCTGTGAATCTAATTTTATTTATTTCCCTTTCTCTCGCTTTCATTTTCGAGAATGAGATATCACTAGAAGTGACAGGTTTACAAGATCTTGCAAAGCTTTGTACATTCACAGGTATTGCAGCAATGGTTTTACCTATGAGAAAACCCATGTTGCATGTCTCCTGACATTAAACCCCTTCTATAAACGCATAACATTAACATAATACTGGCTCATGGTGTTTTACAGGGTAACACTTGTGGCAAGTGTCTTGCCAAAGGTGTGCCATGTATACATTCAGCACTTAATAATGGTTTTAAAAAAAATAATAATAATAACGTTGCTCGTAGAGCTTCGTTTTTCATTTGTGCCATTTGGAAGCGCTGTAGCTAAGAGGTGTTTTTATGGTCAAAAACAGGATTTGCGAGCACACACAAAGCACTGTCCTTGCACACACAAAGCACTGTCCTTTTACTGCACTTACCGACCTAGAGAGGATGAGTTGGGATTCCATTGAACTCGGGACCTGCAGATCACTGCAGAAAAAATTCACTGTTCTATCTTCGTACACAGTAAATAGTGTAACAACTTTTTATTGGGTTATTCTGTGTAAACAGCGTGTTCTGTGAAGGATCCTAAATTGTCAACTCTTCCCGGGCAACCGGGAGCGAAGAGAACACGCTCAGTAAAGGCTGGCCTCATAGCAGAGCTAGAAACCTAGATCCAGATGCGAAAAAAAATGTCACGACCTTTGATCCCTTATCCCCGGGACTCGCTTCAATGAGAAAAGCTGAAGTAGGGGATGATTCTGTCTTCTTAGTTGACCTTGTGACCTAAAATGGCAGCAGTCTGGCGGATGCTAAATTGCAGTGCTAAAATCTCATAATGAGGTGAGTCCTCTTCAGCTGTCACTTATATGGTGTGATCAATCTCAATACACTGTGTCCTTGATAAGAGTGCGCCACTAAGAACTCTAAAAAAACAAAGCAAATGATGCAAAACATGTGATGAAGTACTTAAGTTGGCGTTGGACCTTTTTCAACAGTTCAAAGTATGGAGCAGTTTGCACTGTGCAGCCGAGACTCCACAAATAATTTGTAGACTGGCACAGAAAGATCGCTCTTGTATTCGGCTGTACCAAGTTTCAGATTCCAAGACTATCCATTTGCCCATTGACTTAGGTTTGGCGTCAGCAAATCCTTTGGATTTTATTAAAATTATATATACATATATATATTGAACTTACTTGCAGGGACTTTCAGCCAGCCCTCTTCATTACATTGGTCAGTTGTTGTGTCATTTACATATTTCTTCTGCCCACTTCAGCATACAACATGGGGCAGTAGGACAGCCCACATCAGCTGCTGGATAAATTGAATATGACCTATGGCTTTCTGCTCTTTTAAAAGGAGCTTTCACCTTCCGACCGTCACAGTTTATCATTTAGCCGGGTGCAGTTTGCTTTAATTTATGCGTCCCGCCCCCTGCTTTTCATTAGATTTTTTTTTTTTTTTTTTTAAACTTGTGAGATATTGTACTTCCAACTAACTGCCCAGCAAGCACTTTGTCGCATAGGTCACCTGAGGTTTTCATGGGTAATCGGGGCAAGCTTGCTATCCTAGCTGTGACATTATAACTATTTTCATGTCAACGATAAACTCTCACCACTTCAGCGGAACGTCTATCAATGCAAAATACCTCCTTTAAAGCAATGTGTTCATGTTGGAGAGGTGTGAGTCTATTGGACTTAGCCCTTTCTGCATGGTCACACCTAAAGTTTTTGCGTTCCCCTCTCCAGTTTTTTGTACCAGTTTTTGTTGGCTTTTAGGACTCTCTGCACATTACCATGGCTAACCAGTGCTAACATGTTTGCACTCTCTCCTTCAAACATGATAAATTTGGCTTACACCAAATTGGCACATTCAGTTTAAAGAGGCTTTATTTAGATTGTGCAGCAGGTGTAGTGACACTGGGGCCCAAAGCTCTAGGAGCCCCTCTAGCCACCAACTATTGCAATATTTTACTACTAAACAGGCAGTCACAAGTGCTCTACAACACAGCTTAAACACATTAAAGCCAATGGCTCTGTCAAAACACTTATAAGGTCCCAAAGGCGAGACCTATTGGCTATGCCAATGCTTGTTTTCTTTTACACCATCTCATTTGAAGACGAAGGCGACAAAAATAATGTGACAAGCCGGGAACATGACACCGCAGCAATGCACTTGGCCACAGTCTCATGAACTCACCAAGCAGCTGCGATCGCGCCACCTCGCCCCTGGGGTGGGGTACCATGAGCTTGTAAGGGTGGGGGCTGCGGAAAGTTTACCGTCTGTAGTGTGAAAGAGCCTTCTAGATGGGAGAAGATGGAATGGTTGGACAAATGGCTCGGATTTCTATCGGAAATGCAGAATCGAACCAACCCAGTAACTTGAGATACACTTCCTGTGGCACGTGCCGCCTCCTTCTCTGCATCAGGAACATTAAACACTGGCATCGGGAAGTGTCCCCGCCCCCGATAACAATCGCCTTTAGTAGACTAATCACCTTCACTACGGTAACCAATCACATAGCTGCGTGTCGACCGTATCAGGTTCGAGCCTCAGCGTCGGATCAACATCCTGGGATTCTTGACAAATCCTTGTGCCTGAAAAAGTGACCTTGTGTGATATAATCTGGTGCTCATGTAAAGAACTCCAATGACCTTGGGCCAAATTTGCGCTCCTTACAATTGCAAAAAAATAAAATAAAAATGAAACTAATCACCTCAACAGAATTAATACCCTCAATAACCAATCAACTGTAGGAAAATAAACGCCTTCGCTACAATAACTAATCGCCTTCATTAGAATAATCACCATCACTCAAATAAATTAATCACCTACAGTAGAATAATCACCTTCACTCCAATTGCCGATCATCTTCTGTAGAATAAGCACCTTCACTCCAATGACCAATCCCCTTTAGCAGAAAAATCACCTTTACTACAATAACCAATCACCTTCAGTAGAATCAGCACCTTCACTACAATGACTAATCCCCTTCACTAGAACAATGGCAGTCTCACCTTGTGTGCCTCCACCAGACAATGGAAGGATGCTACCTGCCTCTGAAGAAAGCGGAGTAGGAAAAGGCCCTCCCCTGGAGTAAACCTTCACTACCTCCAAACCCAGGACACAAGTCGGGGTACACGGCGTCCACCCACTATTTTCACAGGGTGGACGCCGTCCAACTTGCAAGAAGTGGGCCTACCTAAAATATGCTGAACTTGTCCCGGTGTAATTTTCAGGTACCGAAACACATTGAGCAGCGTGCCGGCACCTTGCCTGCTTTCTTTCAGAGCAGCAAAGTGCAGGCGGTGAGCGGGCTATTTTATTTCAGACTCCAGCTGGGCCCATAACAAAGGCCGAATTTACGTGGCCATCGGGCTCCTTTTGGTTCACTAGATTAGTTGGGAGCAATCTGAGCGTCACACCTAGATGCAAGAGAGGGGAAACTAAGGCACACAGTTTGTTACCGCTTCAAAAATAATTTAGAGAGACCTGCTTTTCACTTTGTTTAACCCCTGTATATAAGAGCTATGCATGCACTGTAAGAATGTCAAATGTGCTGGTCTGTTCCAGAATTTACACAAATAACCTTTTAAATACCATTATTTTATTTTTTATAGGCACTAATTATCCCAATGCAGGGTGTCAGAGTGCTTTACGTCACACACACATGTACATTATACATTAACAATAAATTGTATAAATTTGTAAATCAATGTATGTGATGTGTTACATAAGACAGCTAGGGTTACAAGGCGTAGGAGTCACATGTCCTTTATAGCTTGCTGTGCTATATTAGAAGGATTACAATTTATGAACTGCAAGGAACAAAATGATCTGTGTTAAAAAAGAGTAATCCTCTTACCTAGCTACATAAAATAAAAATCTGAAATCTGCATGTTAGATGATGTGCTTTGCAGGAGACACATTAACCCACAATGCTACTTTGATTCAAAACTGGGACTAGAGAAAACACAGATCTCTCCAGCAAACACGTTACCCTCCAAAATGACCTTACCATTATTATTGTTCCTTGGGATTTACTGGTCACACAAAGATCTCTGCAGCAGGTGCCTTAACCCCATAAGGTATTTAAAAATCCAGTCTTTGCAACCAATTAAACAGAATATATTGACTGCCACTTTTCTCCTTGTTGTCAATTTCTTTGTGGCAGAATTTTTACAAAAGAAATGTGTAAGTTGAGGGCCACATTTTGCGTCGGGGGGATGCGTCACTTTTTTGGCACAACCCCGACACAAACTCTCATTTGTTAAAGCTCGTAATGCACTCATATCTACTGATGATAGACTTGCGAAACATATTTGTGAGGTGTTCAGATCTGATGTCACTCCTTGTGATGTCACTTCCTGTGAGGTCATGGGTTGTAATGCCACTTCCTGTGATTCAGCGCCGTGTTGTCACGCTGTGATGTCTAGCGCCATGATGTCACTTGCATACTGCCTAACCTGGTTAGTCCCCCCACCACTTCTTTTTTTTTTAGGACTTGTGCCCTGTCCAAACCCACAGTAAAACCTCTGGGAGCCCCCCCCGCCCCTTTCCGACTTTAAACCAGGTCAATCGCCTACGAATAATTCTTGAAGTGGCCGATAAGGTAACAGTGCCAAATTTAATCTCAAATCTCAGGGCGGAAAATCATAGTCTGTATACTACGGGAACGAGGTCACCAGGCTGGACAGGCATCTTCAAGCGGAAGAACACAGTAGGCCAGGGAAATAGTAGGAGTATGGACCTTACTAAGTGCAACATTTATTTGTGGCTTGGTATCGTCTGCCTTGCACAGTACCTCCACTTACTGGTACCATAAGGAATCGCGTTTCAAAATGTTTAGGACGGGAGAGTGGCTGGGGGCACAACAAGATGACCGCCTGAACCGTGAGCTCACAGTCTGTTGTGTTGTAGCATTTATACAGCATGTCACACCGACGCAGGCGATCAGGCATGAGGCACGCTGGGGGGAGTGCGTGGTTGGCAGAGATGTACTTGTAGCAATACTAAGTGTGAAGTGTTGTGATGTCATGCACGAGTGACCAGAGAGATGCTCTCTTCTGTTAGGGGTCCAATGCCTAGCCATTAGATGGAGGAATGAGAGGTAGGCAAACACGTTATAATTGTAATTATTAGTTAGTTATAACTTACTCTGCAAGTACTGTGCTATGTTTCATGATTTCTAATATGCAGAGGAAAGAGGCAGTGATCTACCTGCATGGTCTGTGTGGCACCTCAAGAGAGGTCCTGGGACTAACCAAGCTGACAGGTGGGACTGACAGACCATGACAGGGCGGCCAGTTGCACTTCATGAGTGCCCTTTTGAAAGGTTGGTGCTGCACAGAACTGATGGTGAGCAACTGTGACCACCTGATGATCATTTCCTTTCCTAACTGGAGCTCTGGAAGCCCCCATGAATGGGTCTGCCCTAAGTAACCCCTCTCCCATGACCTGGACAAGTACCAGACACAAGATAATGGTGGGGACACTACTACAGCGTGGGCCGAATGATAATATTTGACTGAAGAGAGCCATGGCAGAGGCGCCCTCTGCATGCTTGTTCTCTCTCCTCTTTGTTTCCAACTAAAGCTTTCTTACGCCTAACTCTCCAGCTCTCTTTCTTGAATGTCTCTCCAGTTCTCCCACCACTTCCTTTGGAAGTCCTTCCCGCCTCTATATAACATTTTTCACTCCAAAATAACCTCAATCGGGGATGCCATGATGGGGAGTGCTAAACTAGATGCCTCCTGGCAGCATTCATCTCGTAAATATCCAGAAGCAAGGGATCAGACTCTGGTAGTTGAATTTCACCTTTTTAATGCATCCGTAAATGACAATTATCTTCTGCTACGGCAGCTTAAGGACATGAGTTAGTTAGCTATCCAACATCAGCAATCAGACTCTTACACCCTACATCTCAGTTTTTATTAGTCTGTCCCTACAGGAGAGAGTTGTTCCATCTTCTTTAAACCATGCTTTAATCATCCCACTGATAAAGCCAAACATGTGACAAGATAAGAACAAAATTTAAAGGCCTGTTTACAGAACGCGAGCACTCGTGGAAGAATATCGTAAACAGGATATGCTCCATGGAAGGGACAAAGGAATGCTGGACAGCCTAAAACCAATAAAGCCAGCAAATCTACATAGGGACATTGTCGTTTTGCACTAACTTAGCATGAGCACGATGCAGCTTGTCTTTATTTTTGTAATATTCCAATGACTGCTTTCACATGAGAACTCATCGCTGTGCTCACACTCTGCATGTTCCTGGGATTTTGACTGAACATTATGTGCAAGGTCGAACAACAATGCCCTTGTTATTTTGTTCTGGCCAGACCTTAGCCCTTAGACAAAACATCCCGATGCAGCTGTTGTTTGGACAACGTACTTTGGTTTCTAGTGGGGTACACAAATTAGGTGAAACACACTTGGAGAGGGACCTTTCCAGGGAGAAGAGCGAGACAGCACCTATGATGTAGATCTACCATCTATAGGCTAAGGTATGGGGTCTGCTGACAAAGCCCAGAGATCTTCTAATATATAATAATACTTCTTCTTAGCAAGGGGAGGGAGGTTAGGCTCCATTGTCTTTTTTATGATGACATCTCCCTTCATGATTTATGGACTAGCTGCTATGCTGACTGTTTTTAGGTCGAGCCTCGAGTAGCGCGCAAGCGTTGCTCTGGCAAGACTTTATGTAGGGGTTTCAAAATGCTGACCACACGCTCGTGCACAATGGCCTTTTCCCTGCGGTTACCCGCAAGCAAAAGGCCATGGTGCACGAGCGTGTGGTCACGCCTGCTGCTGGCAAGCGCGCGCACCACTCGTGTGCTTGTTATTTTTTCTTGACGACGCTGCAGCGGCTTGTTTAAATTTGTGCGTGCGCGATAATGAAAAACAGATGTCACGCTGTGGCGCGTGCGCACCACTAGCGTGCTTGTTTGGGACTGCTTGCACCCGGTTAGTGGGAGACGAGGCAGTATGTCACTACGCCCGGGAGGTGCAATTGCCGCCGTCAGGCTTCATTCGCATACAACATATGTCCGGGAGGGTTTGCGCGTGTTTACCATTGAATCCCAGCACTAAAATAAAAGCAGCCCGGGGTTGTGGTTACTCGCCAGGCACTGTCCTGATTTAATCGAACAACATTTGCACTGATTTCGAGATCCAGTAAGTGTCTCTATTATTGTCCTGTGTTTAAAATAAAATCTGGATTACTTTATTTTTAAAACGCTGGTCTTCGCATCCCCGAAATGTTAAGAAAAAAAGTCAATATTGGTGGTGGCTTTTGGTGCGAACTTGCCTCAGTGGCATGCAGATCCCTGGCATGGGTGCACCATGCTCCCTTAAACTCCAGTGACCGGGGCGTGTTTACATTCTCATGCTACAGACATGCACGCTCCAACGCCAGTGTTGTGGGGCTGGCGCACTGTTATTGTGCAGTGTGTGTGGGGATGTTTGACAAGCCCACCTCTCGAAGGAACAAGAGAGACTTGAACATTGCCAGGCATTTAAAAGAAATTCTTGTGCGTGAATTATTGATAGTGCACAATTTAGAGTGATGAATATATGTTACAAAGTTTGGAGCCATACGTTACAAATTAACATGTAAAAGGTATTTAAAAGTGCAATGATCTGATTTTATTATGTACTAAAGGAAACTAAATGCAAATAAAAACACCGACATCTTTAGAGTTTCATATAAACATCACTGAAATCCTCATTTACGCTCTTACCTCGGAGCATTTAAAGCTGTTTTATTATTTTGCAGTTAATTGGTATCTTCAAATCTCTCTTCCCAAGGAGGAATTACTCAGAGCTCTCAATTTTCCAAGGCCCATGCGTGTGTGGGTCATCCAGGACTGTTTTTTTTTGCTTTGCATTCTATGAATTGTAGTCCTGATTTTATAATGGTCGAAATAGAACAATAGGCCCCAGAATACAATGCAAAAAACCTTCGCTGGATGAGCTACTTACGCATGTATCCAGAAAACTTGAACACGCTGGACTTTGTGCATTTATGCTTCGAGTATTTCCTGTGCTTTCAAGGCAGTTTTTACTTGGCATGACAAGGGACTGAGTAGGAAATGTTTGGGGACATTTGAGAAAGATAAAGCACCCAGTCTTCTGAAATTGAAAAAAGTTATTGAATAACAGTCTATGTTGAATGTGACATTGTCCATCCCTCCCGTTCCAAATCAAGGCAGATGGTTTTAAGCCGAAACGGAGTCTTATTACCTTGTCTGCAATTTGTGAAGGCGAACAGCTTTACCATGTAACACGACTCATGTAAGGTACGTTCTTCCCCTCATCCTCCATCTCCCCGCATTCGCTGTTCCCAAAACACCACCGAGACGACGTTTAGCTAGTAGTCCACTTGTGATCTTTCTGAGACTGGAATCAATCCACTACTCATTTTTTTGACTATTGGTAATGTGTTCCTGGGCTCTGTGACCTCAATGCAAGTTTTGTTTTGTATGGATTCGGATCTTCTATTGTGCACTGGCACAGAAGGGTTGACGGGGCCAGGGAGGGGAACACAGGGGCACTTTGGAGTCCAGACATTGGGCCTGATTCCAGCAAATGGCGTTTAGTGATCAGGGTCTCTGCCTCTTTTGTTGCTGCAAGCAGATGACTGCCTCTGGCATCAAGATAAACTACAGGAAACCCTGGCTGGTGCGAATCATTTTCTGGCATTTTGTGGGCACCTTTACAGATTAAATGAATTAGATCAAGTGTTTCACCACTTTGTTGACCTCCGGATGTGGCCCTCTATATCCGTCTCTGATGCAAACCTCGCCAAGCAAATGCTTTCCAACATGAGACTCACTGCTGGCAGCTACTAATAAACTGGAAGCTTAAACCCCCTCTTCCTATGCCTTTGCTGAGACGGGCAGCAAGATCCACCTCAAATGCAGTGACAGTCCTGACACGCAAAGAACCAGCGAAGCCGTTTTAACAGTGTGAGCCATACACCACACTGCTGCAGAAACTCCACAGTCTAAGATCTTTTTGTGATTTGGTTATGTTGGGGATGTGTTTCTCAGTTCTACATTGAACAGGGAATACTTTCTTCCATTCCGGCATCCATCTTGGAAAAAGAGAAAATGCTGCTCTCCCCTTTGGATGTTGTTGCCACCTGACTAAACTCCATTCCAATGGTCCCTTGTACAGCCATGTGGTAGGCAATAGTAAAGAGGTGTTGTGGAATATCCAAGCTGTGGTCCTGCAGGCAAGACTAACTCCAATGGCCACAGGCTAGTATAGTCTTCTCCAGCCTATCTTTTTTCTTTAGGGGTGTGCAACATTTGTGGCAATTTGCTTTTGTATGATTCAGCAAAATTTCAGGGAAATTATGCGTGAAATGTGTCCACTCAAAAAATGGGATTGTTGCGAGCAGCAGCCACTCATGTTGTGGCCATTCGTGTTATTCTTGTGTGCTTGGGGTAAAATTATATAGGGAACAGCTTGCAATTTGATGTGGTGTAATTACGTAATTTCAGGGATTTTGTGTAACAAGCGTAACACAAAATTCCTAAAATTACGCTGGCATAATTAAATTTTTGCCCAAACCAACTTTTTTGTTGTTGACATATTTGGGATCCATGGCCCGGGCTAAATTTATATTATGCTAGCGTGGTGCTGTCACACTATTTTTGTACAGAGGACATGAGCACATTGTTTATCAAGTCAATATACATTAAAGATGTGCGCATATAATACTAGTGCGCACAGGAGACTTTATTGTGACCTAGAATAGTCCAAATGGACACATTTGTAGGAATTTGATAACATTTGACAGCACTGCTGGAAGCAGCAGGTGGTGCAATCCACAGTGTCTTCCTGTCAAATACCCTGGGCCCTGGCATTCATTTTTCTACAAATTAAGCACTGCCCCATGCCATCTCTATTTTAGGAAACAGTTGAAGATGCACCTCTTTAAAAAACACTACATCACAGTGTAGTAAATGTGCACTACTGCTCCCACAACGCAGCTACCTCTCCCATTACTCGTTGACTGTATGCTTGCCTTTGACCCTATGCAGCACTCTATTGCCTTCTGGTTAGGGTTGCATAATACAAATACATAATAAATAAATACATACAATCAAATCACGATAGCGTGCACGCGCGCAGCTGCCCTGGGTTTCCTATCTCTTCCTCATTTCCTCGTCATGGCTCATTAACTCTCTGGACTCTGATGTTTCAATCGCAGCAGCAGCTCACATTACCAACTGACGCCCTGGACTACAGTCACATGAAAAACAACCGCGATTAGCATTGAAATGCAAGCTTTTTTTGTCTAGTTAGAAATATTGCTTCGGTGGGTTGATTTCACCTTATATCGCTATTTGTTTTATATTGGGAGTCACAGCCTAATTACCAGTATTTTTGTCTCACTGTTTTTAAAAAAAATATTTATTCGCGCAAAGCACAAAGCTATATTTAAGGTTACTTTTTCCGCGTAACTTCTTCACTCCATTTAAACTCCACACCCCCCACTCTTATTGTCTCTCTCCTTCTCTCTCTCTCCCCTCTCTAATTCTCTCTCTACTATTAACTCTCCCCTCTCTATCTTTTTTAGCCTTTCATTCTCTCACCCCTTTATCGGTTTCTCTTTCAAACTCCTTCATTCACTCTCTCTCCCCTTCTTTCTCTCTATCCCGCTCCACTCTTTATTCTATGTACACCCTTTCTCTCTCTTTCTCTCTCACCACCCTCTCTAATTGGGCATTATATCTTCACTCTATCTCTCGCTCAGCGCCGCCACAGCATCGCTCAGCGCCGCCACAGCATCGCTCAGCGCCGCCACAGCATCGCTCAGCGCCGCCACAGCATCGCTCAGCGCCGCCACAGCAACGCTCAGCGCCGCCACAGCAACGCTCAGCGCCGCCACAGCAACGCTCAGCGCCGCCACAGCAACGCTCAGCGCCGCCACAGCAACGCTCAGCGCCACCACAGCATCGTTCAGCGCCACCACAGCATCATTCAGCGCCACCACAGCATCATTCAGCACCACCACAGCATCACTCAGGGCCACCACAGCATCACTCAGGGCCACCACAGCATCACTCAGGGCCACCACAGCATCACTCAGGGCCACCACAGCATCACTCAGGGCCACCACAGCATCACTCAGGGCCACCACAGCATCACTCAGGGCCACCACAGCATCACTCAGCGCCAAGACAATATCACTCAGCACCACCACAGCATCACTCAGCACCACCACAGCATCACTCAGCACCACCACAGCATCACTCAGCGCCAAGACAATATCACTCAGCACCACCACAGCATCACTCAGCACTACAGCAGTATCACTCAGCAAGACCAGAGTATCATTCAGCATCACCTCAGCATCGTCTCCGCAACAGTCACCACCACCACCACTACCACCTCAGCATCACTCAGCACCACCTCAGCCTGCTCTCGGAATCTGGCATCTGTTGATTCTCCCCTAGCGTCTGGCCGCTGCTAGTGTTATAATACAGGTACTAGTTCCCAACCTTCACCCTCCGATTGTTTATGCCCCCTCAAAAAAAAAAGCTTTAACAAACAACCATTGCAATAGGCAGAAACAAGTTGCCAGCATTGCAAGAACAAAAGAAAACTGAGGAAATTTTTTATTGTAAATACTTTTTTAATATGGTCGTTCAGTTTTACATAATGCCTTCTTGGTCATATATAAAGTAACAAAAATGCTTCTGACACTTTTTTATTATAACTTTTCAGCATGCTGCACAGCAGCCACACTTCTCTACAGCACAGCTTGAAGACATTGGCTAAGTCAATAGCTCTGGCTAAACACTTATAAGGCCCCAAAGGCGAGACCTATTGGCTATGCCAATGCTTGTTATACTATGCATTTTCCTGCTTGTCATGGCAGTATACTGCATGTTATGGCACGTTAGTTAAAATGAATATTTTAAACTATCTCGTGTCTCTGTCAGATCTTATTGTGGATGAGTACAAGGGTGCGAGCGAAAGGGTGTGTCTTGTTACCGCGATTCCTGAGAGATCTGGGAGTGTTGTGTTCTGGGGTGTCTTAATCATTTGCTTCTCTGTGGGTGAGTAGGAGGGCAAGTGAGACACTATAGCTAGTCGGTCCTGGGCTCGTGGGAACGAAGGTGGTAGGAAGACTCAGTCCCTATACACCAAGGGCCAGATGTACGGTCCCAGGGACCACTGCCTGCCCTTAAAAAATGAAACGAAAAAGTTTCATTTTTTTTTTTTTAAATGCATCCTGTTTTTCTTTAAGGAAAACGGGCTGCATTAAAAAAAAGAAGCTGCTTTATTTAAAAGCAGTTCCAGACATGGTGGTCTGCTGAGCCCAGCAGGCCACCATCCCTGGGCGGACCAGCCATTCTCAATGGGATCGCAAAATGCGAGTGCCTCATGAATATTGATGAGCCTCGCATTTTGCGACCCCATTGGGAATCGCTAACAGTGTCTCTGACACTGTTGTACATTTGGAATTGCGACTCACAAATTGTGACTTGCTGTTTTTCGCAATTTGCGAGTTGCAATTCCAAATGGTCGTACATTAGGCCCCAAGGTCCCATAATCCTGCGCATAGTTCTGTGTTTGTGCAGAATTCCTGCCACAAAGGCAGGAGGCTTCAAAGGCCTCCACCGCCTTTGCTATGCGACCCTGGCTTCCCCCAGACTGGGGAAATGCCACCCCCTGCCCAGAGCCAATTTAGCACCCGGACAGGTGGGAAAATTAGCTATTCGGGAGGTGTGTTCAACTTCAGGCTAGTACCACCCCTAAGGTGGGCTACCTGAATTGCACACAACTAGAAACATTCTACCATCTTGGTTTTTTGTTGAATTAGGTCAGGGTTATGCCCACTTCCCACAGGAAGTGGTCATATAGAGGGTGTAATCACTCTAAAGGTAGGTAGCCCATGGCTACCACCTGTCACTCCCTATAATGCCCCTAAATACAATATTTGGGTGGCACCCCTGATGCCAGGTCCTCAGATTCGACGGACACAAAGAAGGAGTGGACAAAGACGAGTGCTGACCCGAAAACTGAGGAGCAACTACTGACTTGGCGCCAACCCTGTCAGCCTGCCTGCTGCACCTGGCCCTCGTGGAGAACCGGACTAGTCCTGCCACTGAGCAGACTCCCAGAAACTGCCAGGGCTGGAGGGCTGCCAGTGCTTTGCAAATCACCCGAGAACTCCCTTGGAGTAGAGGAGCCACTCCCTTGCAGCCGCAGGGATCCGAAGAAGCAAGGTCCGGTTCACCGTCCTGGCGCTTACCTGGACTACCGACGCTGCAGCTGCCCAGGAAGAGGTCGCCGAGCTCCAACAGGTCAGATCAGTCCTCCCTCTGAGTGCGGGGACGCCAGGACCGACTGGAGCTGCACAACACTAAAACCTGGGGTACTGCACCCCTTGCAGCAACCAAGGCTTGTTGTGTTAAGCCTGGACACCAACGCCAAGGAAGACTAACCTGCATGTTGAGGGACTTCAGGGACAGTGAGAGCCAACATCAAGAATGGCCCAGCTGTCCTGTTTGCCCCTTTTCTCCAGAACCAAGACAAAGAGTGGGCCCCCGACCACCGCCACCCGACACCTCTGCACCAGAGTCCCACAGCCGAGAGGTGACTGTGCCAACAGGGTTCTGAGACCCTCAAAGGCTAAGCTCACCCCAGGGTTCGCCCAGACTGGACTCCAAGTTGCCGCCTGCAGTCTCTTTCTGTATGGACTGATTACCACGAGTGTCTCCTGCAGCACGAATCAGACACCTAAAAGCACCACTGCACCCGAGCCCCAGAGCCAGAGGAGGAGTGGACCAATGGTGTCCCTACGTGCCCGAGCATCTCACGGACTGAGCACCCCTGTGGGTTCACCCAGACTGGCCCCCCTGTCCTTGCTTGCAGCCTCTTTCCAACTGGACCAATCTCCATTGAAGTGAATGTGGCACTCAACGCTGTTATGCACCTCTTCACCTGGCCGCCCCAGTGCTGCCCGAAGTTACCTGTTGGTGCTGCCTTGGACCTTGCTCGATACTCACCTTAAGTCCAGGAGAAGAGTCCCGTAAGTCGCTGACGAATGCCAGGATGCAGTACATGTTTTTTCCCCATAGGAAAACATTACTGCTCCAGAAATCGCACTGTCAACTTTTGAAATGTATGCAAATTCATCTCTTGAAAAGTACTTGCGCGATTCCGACGATCTTGGTATCTAAATTCATATAAAAATAAGTGTTATTTTTATAAATTGGTGTCAGAGTTCCTTATTGAGAGTGGGTCTCACTTACACTACCACAAAAGAGAGCATTTGGGTAATCATTTGTGCCTCTGTAAATCAGCTGAGGTTTGCCTGGACTCTCTACACAGTGTACCTCGTTTTGGTCCACTATATAGAGAGCCAGCTTCCTACACAGTGGTGTAGAGTGCATTGGTTTTGAGTACAGTGTTGTAGAGTGCATTGGCAGAGAGTGCATTGGCAGAGAGTGCATTGGCAGAGAGTGCATTGGCGCGCAAACTTGAGTGGCGCAGATTAGGTTGCAGTGGCGTAGAGTGAAGTTGCGCAGAGTGGCACAGAGTAGCATAGATTGCAGTGGCGTTCAGTAAATTGTTTCAGAGTAGAGTGGAGTGGCGCAGAGTGGAGTGGCGCAGAGTGGAGTGGCGCAGAGTGGAGTGGCGCAGAGTGGAGTGGCACAGAGTAGAGTGGCACAGAGTAGAGTGGCGCAGAGTAGAGTGGCGCAGAGTAGAGTGGCGCAGAGTAGAGTGGCGCAGAGTGGCGCGGCGCAGAGTAGAGTGGCGCAGAGTGGCGTGGCGCAGAGTGGCGTGGCGCAGAGTGGCGTGGCCCGGAGTGGAGTAGTGCAGGGAAGTGGGGTGAAGTAGACCCTTTTTAATGTCTACCTCGCCCCCCTGGCCCCTCTGGTAAAGCAACGCGGGGTTGATGTTATCTCATATGCTGATGACACGCAGCTCGTGTTTTCCTTCCAAGATTGCTCTGAGGCCGTATTTTCAAACTTTAGGCAGTGTCTCATGGACATCTCAGCTTGGATGACAGCTAACTGCCTAAAACTGAACACAGAAAAAACGGAGGTGCTATTTTTCAACCAGCCCTCACCTCCATTATCAGATCTCTGGTGGCCCGCAGAACTCAACCCCCCTCCTCTCCCAGTCTCGTCTGCTAGGAATCTGGGGTTCAAACTAGATACTTCCCTGTCATGTAAGACCCAGATAGGCCATGTCTCCTCGTCCTGCTTTTGGAAAATGAAGGCCCTTCGGAGATTCCTCTACTTCCTACCAATGGACTGTAGGAAAACAATAGTCCATGCGGTGATTACATCACAGCTTGACTATGCAAACAGTCTGTACATCGGGCTGCCAGCATACCTGCTCAGGAAATTGCAAACTGTGCAGAATGCGGCAGCCAGGCTTATTAAGAACATCCCACTAAGACATCATATATCCCCTCATTTGCGTAGTCTCCACTGGCTGCCTGTCAAGAGAAGAACTGAATTTAAGGCACTAACTCTTGCATACAGAGCACTTAATGATATTGGCCTGCAATATCTAAAGAAGAGAGTTCGCAAATATCATCAGTCCAGGACCCTAAGATCTAATCATCGTGAGTGCCTTGTCATCCCCCGTTTTTCTAAGTCCAGAATAGGAGGACGGTCCTTTTCCGTCAAAACCGCGACCTTGTGGAACTCCATGCCTGATCACATCAGAAAAGCCAAGTCGGAACCTATCTTCCGGAAGGATTTGAAGACTTGGCTCTTCAGCCTCCTTTAGCAAACTAGGGCTCGACAACTCTAACCTGCCCTCACCCTCCACTGTATCCGCAAGTGGCGGGACACCCCCGTTGGGGGTAGCTGAGCGCTATATAAGCTTAAATACATACATACAATACATTGGTGTAGAGTGCAGTGGCGTAGAAGGGAGTGCAGTGTTGCAAAGTGCAGTGTTGCAGAGTGCAGTGTTGCAGAGTGCAGTGTTGCAGAGTGCAGTGTTGCAGAGTGCAGTGTTGCAGAGTGCAGTGTTGCAGAGTGCAGTGTTGCAGAGTGCAGTGTTGCAGAGTGCAGTGTTGCAGAGTGCAGTGTTGCAGAGTGCAGTGTTGCAGAGTTGAGAGGCGCAGAGTGCAGTGGCCCAGAGTGCAGTGTAGGAAGCAGTCATGCAGAGTGGAGTGGCGTTGAGTGGAATTGGTGCAGAGTAGAGTGTCATGGCGTAAAGTGGAGTATGCATGGTGTGGTAGTTTACTGCCATTACAGACAACACATCTTAATGAACTGCCCATTAAGTTTGCACAGACATACAGTTTTACTGATAAAAGTATACAGTGCAAAAACGATAATGTGTGGAAATATCACCTAGTGTATTTGTTTCCACCACAATTCAGAATTACAAGAAAATGTGCTTCATTTCTGCTTTCCTAATTCTGATATATTCTGAAACAATAGCACAGTTTATTTACACACATTTAAAATTTGTTGTGTGCTAGAAAAAAGCCTTTCCTTTCACAGCAAGATTGCCACATAAATACTATCAGTTTGAAGTTAGAGTAAGAAAAGTAAACACCAAGCTCCCTCGAAAGATAGAGCCTACTTTTGACCTCTCTCTTTGAATGCACCGCAAATGTAACAAGAACAAAATTTAAAGGTCTGTTTACAGAAAGCGAGCACTCGTGCAAGAAACCCAGTAGACAGGCTATGCTCCACTGGAGGTACGAATTCAAGCTGGACAGCCTAAAATAAATAAAGCCAGCAAATAGAAAGTAAGCAAATGTGAATTAAAGACGATAAATCCAAATGGTAAGCAATGGAAGGAATGTATTCCCAGGGAAGTGTTCCAAATGTCTCCAAGATGCCTTTAACAAACCAGATAGCTGTGCTGTCTGCTAGGCTTCGACCTAAAACTCACTCCCAGATTGCGAGCGGATTCAGCGGGAGTGGGAGGGATGCCAAAGGAATTTCCAGTAGCGTGAGGACCATAGATCAGATTTCCCGAGAACCAGCACTTCCATCTTCACTGTATTTAAAGTTTTTCTCCATCCAGGTGTCCAATACTAACAGAGAGGACTAATTGTGTCTGCACCACGGAAAGGGAGCCTTTGACCTAAAAAATATTCAGGTGTTGGGAGCATAAACAAAGAACGACAGTCCAAAAGATGCTACCATGTTTGCAAGAGTTGCAACATAGAGGTTAAAAAGAGTGGGATTAAGGGAAGATTCCTGGAGACAAACCACTTGTGAAAGGCTTACTGGTAGAGTGGGAGGTGGCCAGAGAAACATTTTGTGTTTGTCCTCTCGAAAATGAAGCAAACCATCGTAACACCGTACCCTCTATACCCAGCTCCTTCATCCTCATAAGGAAGATATTGTGGGCGACAGTACTGAAGGAGGAAGCAAGGTCAAGAAGGACTAAGATGGCACTTCCCCCCCTCATCCAGCATGAGCCTGATGTTGTTAATGGCCTGAGCCCGATGTCGTCAATGGCCTGAGCCCGATGTCGTCAATGGCCTGAGCCTGATGCCGTCAATGGCCTGAGCCGGATGCCGTCAATGGCCTGAGCCGGATGCCGTCAATGGCCTGAGCCGGATGCCGTCAATGGCCTGAGCCGGATGCCGTCAATGGCCTGAGCCGGATGCCGTCAATGGCCTGAGCCGGATGTCGTCAATGGCCTGAGCCGGATGTCGTCAATGGCCTGAGCCTGATGGCGTCAATGGCCTGAGCCTGATGGCGTCAATGGCCTGAGCCTGATGGCGTCAATGGCCTGAGCCTGATGTCGTCAATGGCCTGAGCCTGATGTCGTCAATGGCCTGAGCCTGATGTCGTCAATGGCCTGAGCCGAACGTCGTCAATGGCCTGAGCCTCATGTCGTCAATGGCTTGATGTCGTCAATGGCCTGAGCCTCATGTCATTAATGGCCTTAGCCTTATGTCATTAATGGCCTTAGCCTCATGTCATTAATGGCCTGAGCCTCATGTCATTAATGGCCTGAGCCTCATGTCATTAATGGCCTGAGCCCGATGGCATTAGTATCCTCAACAAGCATGGTCCCAGTGCTCAATCCTAAACAAAAAGTTGTGAGTTAAGTAGGGCTCGAGATTCCAAAAATGAGGCAAGCTGTTGATTGGCACATCTCATCTTAATTTTAACAAGGAAGAGAAGTGAAATTGGTTAATAATTTGATGGTGAAACAGTCAAATGAAGCCTTCTTCAGAAGGTGAATTATCCCTGCCTGCCTCCCTCCATGACATCAGTAAACTGGCTGGAGGATATTGTGTTAGAACAGAGTAAGTGAACTGCAGAGTAAAAAGTGGAAAACATAGTTTTTACTACCCTCAGAGGGACAGCGTCTAGAGGAGAGCCAGAGGATGTAGCAGTAAGATGGAGCTCATTGTTATCTAGAGATGGTTTTTCGAATGTAGTTCAGTCGGAAAAAGAGGTCTGACCACATGGCTCAATGGAAGAAGACGGATGAAAGGATGAGTCAATAAACGTAATTATTTTATCATAAAAAAGTCTGAAAGAGAGTTTTATTGTTATGCTGATGTCACCCACATCTCTGTCAACGTTAACATATGTGTCTCAGGTTAGAACACACTAAAGTGACCCAAAATAGACTATAGCGCAGAGCAGCTAAAACAGACCTTTTTTGTTGTTTGGTGCTACATTTGGATGAAATATGGCTTGACAGCCCCCCCCAGATACCTTCTAACTTAAAGCTACCATATCCACTAAGGGCGAACAGTTGATTTCTTGATAATACTCTTTCACTGGGCCTCGAGGCTGCTGATGGTTTAAAAGAAAAGCTGGTTTCGTCTTGCCTGTGTACAAAGCTCCACAACATTATCCCACCTTGTTGGAGAGCTGTTAAATCACTGCTGTTGTGACTTCTAGATAGGATTGTAATGCCTGCGAATGGGACAGTTGACACTGCATGTCTCATCTGAAAGGGAGAGCACCAGCACGACTAAGCAGCACTTCTCGGCACCGGTGCACCACTGCTATTGAGAGTACCAGCACTTCTCAGTAGTAAACAAGTACTCCGGGAATGGGTTAGTGATAACCTGAAAAGGAAGGGACAGCACCAGCACGTCTCAGCAGCACTTCTTCACACAGGCGCAGCACTTTTATTGGAAGAGTACCAGCACTTCTCAGTAGTAAACGGGCACTATGGCATAGTGAGCACCTATGATTGCATATTTCAGTTTCAAACATTTCTGTGGGTCTCCTGTCTGCCCCTTCTTGTAGCAGAGGATGCAGCACACTTTAGCACGGAAACTGTATTGTAACACTTTTGATGCGGATTGTGACTGCAGTGCAAGGCTGAGGCGAGGAATGGGATGGCAGGAAATGTCCCAGAAGGCTGCTACACTGAGCTCCTACCACAGGTGGAATTAGTGTGTACTGTGGCAGGCCAGGAAGTAAAACAAGGCAGCATCTTGCACCATTTTGTGGCATTCCTCTACCGTGCAGCATGGCTGCAGAGGCGGACTCACACACTATGCTCGTCAGCTGATAGGTGTGCTTTGGTTCCCACCAAGCCTTGTTGTAGTGCAGACACTGTACCAGGAGAACACTGAGCAGTTACACACATGCTTTCTCAATTTTGATGTTTTCTGGGTACTATGTTTTCAAGTGAAACAAAATGGTTATTTACCAGTAGGAGTAGTTTTACAGCTTGAAGAGTTTTCTGGATTCATATGCTGTGCATTATTCCACCATCTAGTGGTTGGGCCCGGAATGGTCTCTATTTTTTTGTGGGCGTTGTCGACCGCCATTTGGTGCTAGGTCCGTACCTTGTGTGACGTCAGATGGCGTCCTGGAAGTTCCTGTGCGTGGGGGCCATCCTGGGATTCTTTTTTTCCTTTCTTCTTATGATTAAGGGTATTTATTTACTTTTCCTGTTTTAAGTTTCTGTTAAGAAGAATCACGAAGCAGGTAAGTGGCTTTATCCTTGTTTAATCACCACAGCCTCCCACGACCGCAACAAGACTACAACTGTCATACATAACGGAAATACCAAGGCGGAGACATTATAACAGTTTTTCTTCTTTTTATGTAATTTTTTTCCCAACTGTTTGCTTTCCTCATCTCTGGGGAGGCGGGTAGATCGCTTGCGAATCCAGAAAACTCCTCAAACCTCAAAACTACTCATACTGGTAAGTAACTATTTAGTTTTGCAGCATGAATCCTTTCCTGAATGCACATGTAGAGCATTAGATTAAGTAGCGGTTTCCCCTTCCTTGGGATGGCAGGGGTAAGATGTGGAAGAGTTTGCGAACAGGTGTTGAAGTACTTTCTGTCCCGCCTGCACTTACTTTGTCATTTGCATAGCCACACAATAATGCTCTGTAAAGGTATGTGGAAATGCCCATGTAGGGGCTGTACATATAGTGTCTACTGGCACATTTGCCATAAAGGCTAAGGTTGCAGCCTTTTTTTCCTTGTTGAATGTGCTCTTGGGCATGAGGTTAAAGCTTTTCCAGCTTAAGAGTAGCATACTTGAATTGCCTCTACAATCCATCGTGCAATTGTTCCTTTTGTAACAGGTGAACCTTTGCTGGATTTTGTGTGAGAGACGAACAATTGATTCCCTTTACAAAATTGTTTTGTCTCCTGTAGATAATATAGTAACGCTCTTCTTACGTCCAAGGTATGTAGGCTTTTTTGCAGCAGTGTTTGAGGGTTTTAAAAAAACTCTGTAACAATGCTTTGATTCAGATGAAATTTGCTAACCACCTTAGGTAGGAACTGTGGATTAGTTCTAAGAACTATCTTGTCCTTGTGGATTTGCATGTATGGTTCCTCAATAGTTAAAGGTTGAAGTTCACTTACTCTCAGTAGTGATGTTATTGCTAATAAGAAGGCAGTTTTTAGGTCTCGCAGACCTGCGTTGCAGCGCATGCGCTGCTCGCGTCTTCGAGACATATTGTGGGTGAGTATATTTCAGAAGGGGGCTTGAAGCCCCGCCCCTATTTTCATTGGGTAGCGTCAGCATTTATGGTAAACGGTGGCTTCCCATTGAAAATGAGGCTTCTTAGTTACCGCCCTTTCTCCTTTTGGGACGGCCCATCCGGACTGGGTCTCCTGCTTCACGGCTGTCGTGAAGCAATTTCTTATCTCAAGGAGGCTGTTATGTAAACAACCCCTGAGATCCAGTCCTGATGGGCCTCCCAAAAGGAAACAGGGCGCCCTGTGTTTATTTTTGCATCGCGCTTTCGAAAGTGAAAGCGCGATGCAAATATAAACAGCGTTGCCTTCCCCCAATGGCGAGCGCTTGTTCTGGTATGCACTGGCTTTATCACGTTCGGTTTTGGGGTGTTTCCACTCTCGCCTTGTTAATGGGAAGTACGGTTTTGTCGCTTTAGAAAATGTACAATTGTGTGTTTTCAGATTTTTCGTGGATTCGTGCACTTTTTGTCAAAAGCGCAACTGATTGTGAAAAACAAAAATTAAAGGCCTCACGAAACTTGTAATGTACTTCGCTCTATTGTAAAAGCGCTCTGACACCTCTGGGCACACTGCGTGCTATATACAAACGTTTAAATAAATAAACGAGAGCGTTCATTGCTGTAGGAGCTGAGAGTGCAAAGAGGGCTGGTGGGCTGGGGCGCCGCGCACGGTAAGTGGTCGTGGGGATGGGGGTGATCGAATAAAGGGGGGACATATACTCTGCCACGAAGAAACAGTATTAACGGAAACACGCATGTTACGTTTCCATTTTAATCTATGGGAAACGCTGAGAGAACGGTATGAAGCGCTATAAAGCGCTATACGCGCCGAGACCCACCACGAAAACAGAAAGGCGCACAGCAGACAAGAGACAGTTGCTGGCCTGGAGATGCTGCCTGGGGGTCCAGCGGGGGCTTTTCCAAGCTGGGCGTCAGTGGTAACTGATGGAGCGAGTCATCCCACAGCCTCGTGCTTTCTAGCGCTTGCATGGATTCATTCGGTCTCTTTCTGATGAGCTATATTTGGAAATCTCCATGAAATGTGGAGCAGTGTAACTAACATACAGGAGAATATTCTAGCGCTCATGAAATCACGGACATGCACGCGGGGTTGGCTTGTTTCAAGCTCAAATGGTTTAATGAGTGATTGTTTACATTTGTCAACGGGCAGTGTGTCCCATGCAATAAATCTTGGAAATGGGATATAAAGTAAATTATTAAGGCATCAAGTGCGACGGTGTTAAAATACACACATGCCGTCAAAGCAAGGTCTGCCTCAAAAACTGTGAACGAGTAGGTAATTTATTTCTAAAAACACTCACAGTAAAATCAACCAATGGGCATCCTGCAGCAGGGGCAGGTGGGGGAGGGCCCGTGCTTCTCGCTGGGGAAGCCTGGGCATACTGCAGGGGGAGAGAGAGCCCTTGCCCCCGCATCTACCAGAGGGCAGTCTGCGCATTCATTGTGGAGCACTTCTGCATCTCACTGCGCCAGTATCCGGCATTCAGAGTGTGCACTGAGCAACGACCTGCTACTATACCGGCATAGTAATTGGCAAACGTGTGTTATCTTTTAGCGCTCAACCTGTCATTAAGGCCTCGTAGCGCTGTGTAAGTGCCGCCCACACAGTTCCGAGGTTTAGAGTCCGAGTCATCCTGGGATACGTTTCATTCGTCGAGCTTTGCATGTATGATGTTAGTGTCCGGGGAGTGGCGGGAGGGAGGGGGGTGTGGCTTTTCTGTTTTATCTCCATTTAGTAGATCAGTAAGTCATTAACTTTTGTGCATCGAAAGCTTTTCCCAGGTTTGTCTAGTACACACAGAACAGGTGCATCACAGGCTGCATCAATGCAAGATTCCATCAAGCCTAGAACAAGCCTTTCCATCCCCCATGCAAATGTGGAGGGCCATTGACTGTCAGTGTTTGTACAGGAAGTAAGGCTCTGATCTCCGGATGGCCTTATCCCCCCCTCCCTGGGGGACACACTCTGCGTGCCACTGACTCCTTCCCCAGGACCATCGCACCCTTACATACAGGTCTCCCAACGAAGTTTTGAAGTTTAACATTTGCCCCTATCAACCCCATTCCCTTTCCCGTATTTCAACATGAGTTGATTGATTGTTTTAACTAGTGTCCCAGCATTTGTTTAGGCAAATACTGGACAAGGGTGTTTAATGCAGCTCAGTACTTTAAATGGCAGGTACTGTCTGGTACTGAGTACCTGCGCCTTTTTAATATTTATTTATTTGAGAATTTTATATAGCGCCAGCTAGGCCTGAAGGTATCGGAGTGCTTTACAACAGTAAATGTTCACATCAAAGAAAACAAGTCCATACAGAGCATCTCAGTCTGAGTGCTTTACAACAGCAAATGTTTACAACCTGGATAACAAGCATAGTGGGCATTTATGCTTTATGAACAAATACCCCTTTCTCTCTTTTTCTCTGGCACTAGCCACAAGTCACCAGTAGCGGCTTATCTCGCAGCAGAGTGGCTGGGGAGGGGTCTGGGGTGATGGGGGGGGAGGGGGTAACGGACGTACAGACAACTGAAAAAATGAAAATAACTTACCTGCTCCTTGCCATTCGCCACTCTGCTGCTCTTCTCCTTCCTGCTGTGTACGTGCTGAGGCCACAAACACACACCACTGGAACTTCTCCACGGTAGGGAACTAGAGACTGGGGCCTCAAGGGTGAGCTGGCCTCCAAACATGTTTTCACACAGAAGAGCTATCCGAGATTTTATTTTTTGATTATATATCCCTCATGGTTCTACTCAACATAGCATCTGTAGCTGTAAATACACAAAAATGTGACGGGATGTCCTCACACACCACCAGGTGGGAGGAAGGAGCAGACGGGATCAGGTTTCTCGAGAGGAACGCACCTTGACAAAAGTGTGACTACAGGGGTTCCTGAGCCCTTCCTTCATGGGGCCTGGATGACAAGATAGTGGGGTACATATGGGACAGATAGAAAGGGTGACCTGTGTCAACCTCTTTCACCAAATGGGCACTCCCTCTAATGGTAAGATGCTTTCTTCTTTGGTGATTTACATGCACTTCCCTGCCTGTCCCAGAAGGCAGTCACTCTTGGGGACACCCACATGTCGCTCCGCAGGTCTCCATCACCATGTTGTGCTTTCTGAGGCCAGTCAGTTAGCAAGTCACGTAAGGGCCACGCTTCCAGAATCCAGCACACGCCGATCAGCAACACTATATTCATGCTCGGGAAAGATAGCTAATTAGCAACAGGAGGACGTGCAGCGAACCGAACCGTCCAGAACTAGGTAAGAGCCAGTGACCGGAAAGTAAGTTAGAGGAGCCGGTTGGATGGAGGAAGAACGTACTGTATGAATTTGATAAGATTACTTTGGTCTAAAGTTATGGGGAGGCTAATGCAGCTGGAATTAGAACGAGGATCATGCCGCTAATCAGTGCGGTGTGGGGAGACCTCATTAGAGGTGTCCCAGCGCTAGGTACAGGTGTCCACCGGCTTCAATGCAGTTATCAAACCGGACGATTTTAAGCTATTAGTATTGGAAATAACAATGCCTTGTATTTATGTTTTAAAACCCAAAACAAATAGAAGGCATTGTCATTTACAATGCCAATAGCTCAAAATCATGTCAATGCGAGACCTATTGCATTGCAAATGCTTGTTATTGTGATATGCCATAGTTCTGCTTTGTGCATTGGCTCAAAAGGATCTGTCATATGCTGTGTCAGTACAGTGTTTAAAGTCCACATAGGAGCTGGAGCCATCCTTGGGGCTGCTATCCTTTTGGAATCTTTAAGAACCTTTTGATGACTGCTGATGTGAAAAAACTTTTACATGATGCTCCCCTGGTGTAAGCCACAATTGATGCCAGGTGCACCCTGAGGCTTGAATAGTTAATTGCACTGTCTAGCAAGTGGGTAAGATAGATTATAATGGTCTCCTGCGTAGTTAGTGACTCTAGAGTATTGTTGCCTTTGCACCAACCAAAGGAGATACCTTTTCCACTTAGCTGTGTAGTATTGTCTTGTGGTTGGTTTTCTTGCCTCCCTTAGTACCTCCATTGTTCTTAGTGGTAATTGTATATGTCCAAATTCTATGTACTCAGAAACCAGGCTGCTAGGCTGAGTGTTGCTGGCTCCGGATGGAACACTTGTCCCTTTTGCATTGTGAGGAGATCTTACTTTTCCTTGAATTTGATCATCTGTCGCTTGGACAGTTCGAGCAGGCTTGAGTACCATGTTTGTCTCGCCCATTGAGGGGTTTTGAGTATTAGGTTTGTTCCTGGTTTCCTGGCCTTCTCAAGTACTTTGTGTAGTAGAGGAATGGGGGAAAGGCGTAGGCAAATCTCCCTGACCAATTTAGTGATAGGGCATTCCCTTCTGATAGTTGGTGTTGAAACCTGGAGAAGAATTGACATTTCCTGTTCTCCGCTGCTGCGAATAGGTCTATTGTTGGTGTTCCCCAGAGTCTAAAAAATGTTCTAGGCTCCTCGGTTTTATTACCCATTTGTGTGAGCTGCTGTTCTGTCTACTGAGTTGATCTGCTTCCGTGTTGTCTTTCCCTGGTAGATTGATTGTTTGCAAGTTGATCCTCCATGGCATAGCCCATTGCCATATCTCTTGAGCTAATTTGCTTAGGGTGGGTGACTTCAGTACTGTCCTCCCTGAATGTGGCCGTGAAAAGCTTTCAGTGCTAGTAGCATTGTTTTCATCTTTAGGAAGTTCATGTGTTTTATGGAGTTTGAGATGCTCCACTGACCCCGTATTTTTAAGTTTCCTGTTTGCGCTCCCCTTCCTTTGTGAGATGCATCTGTTGTGATAGTCACTGAGGGAGTTCTTGTTTTGAAAGGTCTGCCTGGGGTTATGTTCCTGGATGTCCACCATTGTGTTTCCTTGTGTACCTTTTCTGTTACAACCACTAGATCTTCCCAACTCCTTGTAGCTTGCGACCAGTTGTTGCATAGCCACTCTTGTAGAGGGCGCATGTGCAAACGTGCATGGGTAATGAGGGGGATACATGATGCTATCATGCCCATTAGTTTCATGATCGTCCTCACTGTCAGACTGCCCTTTCTGCTAGAGGTGAGTTTGCTCTTTGATTGCTTGAATCTTCCTTTGGGTCGAGTACGCATGTGCCACCTTGGAATTCAGTCTTGCCCCATGGAAGATCTTTTTCTGTTCCGGGGTTGGCAATGATTTCTTGAGGTTTATGGAGAACCCCAGCCTTTGTAGTGTTGCGATTACCTTTTGAATGTGTCTGACAATCTTCTTTTGATTTTGCCTTCACCAATCAGTCATCTAGATAAGGGTAGACGTGAACTCCTTTCCTTCTCAGGAATGCTGCCACTGCAGCTAGGAACTCAGTGAAAACTCTTGGTGCCGATTTTATTCAGAAGGGTAAAAGACTGAATTGGTAGTGTGTGTTTTCGTGCATGAACCTGAGATACTTTTTGTGTCTTTGATTCATGGGTATGTGTAGTTGGGCGTCTTTTAAGTCTATAGTTGCCATATAGTCCCCTTTTTGTGGAAGTGGGATTACCTCTCGTAGAGTTGTCATCTTGAAATGCTGCATGCAAATGAATTTGTTTATGGATCTGAGATCCAGAATTCGTCTTAATGGGACATCCTGCATTGGTACCAAAAAGTAAGGTGAAAAGTTTCCTTTGTTGTGCTCCCTTATTGGTACTTTCTCTATTGCTTGTTTTTTTGTAAGAGTTCCTTTACCTCTTCACTTAATTTTAAAAGTTTTGTTTTTAGAAACTTCTTTTTTGGGGGGTTTGGTGGTGGAATGTTTGTTAGTTCTAAGCAATAGCCGTGGCACGCCACATTTATTACCCAATTGTCTGTGGTGATCCTTTCCCATTCTTGTGAGTAATGGGCTAATCTGCCTCCCGCTGGTGTTGTGTGGGGGCCCAGTTTTGTGTCCAAGTCACTTGGAGCCTGCTCCTCCCCCTTTGGAGGATGGTCGTCTACCCTTTTCTCCATCACGAAAAAGCTGCTTTGGGTGCGGTTGACAGGATTGGTATCCAGCTTGTTGGCTTGACTGCTGTCCACTGCCTTGTGTCTGCTGTTGGTGTTGTCCTGCAGAAAAAATCCCTCTTTCTGTGGGTTTTTTGAGATTGCTTCCTCCTCTTCTATAGGTGCCTCTGTACTGTAGAGCACCCTTTGCTCTTGCCGTTTCGTTGTCCTTCTTAATCTGTTGTAAGGACTCATACACCTCGTCGCCAAACAAAGCGTCTCCTTTGAAAGGCTTATTAATTATTGTTGTTTGGACTTCCTGCTTAAAGCCCGAAATCCTGAGCCAGAAGCATTCCTTCTCAGAGGTGGACCTGTGAAAGAATGAGCGCTGCTCCTTTTCCTTGCTGTGCAGACGATGATGGAATCTGCCACCTTATTCCCCTGTATATACTTGGGGTCCTCTGAAGATTCTTGGGTCTGCATTTTGTTCTCAACCCTTGGTGTGACTTCCTTTGTTGAAGCTGGCTTCTTAATGGCTTCTTTGTCCTAGTGCAGTATAATTGGTAGCATTGGTAGGAATTGGCTACCCTTTGTGGATGGCATTAGTGTCTCAAGGAGAAAACACAAGTCTCTCTTCTCCTCTTCTAAGGGAACCTCGAAAGTGTCATCTACGCTTTTCACCAGGCTGTTACAGAAGGCTGTGTCATCTGGCGGCGAAGCTTTCGAGGGGTAAGTACAAACCTCTTCCTCTGGACTTTGTGTCGAGGCTGTTCCATTCTTCCTCAAAACTACCTGTTGCTTCTTCCCTTTCCAGACCCAACAGTGGAAAATAGAATATGAAGATGGCGACCACGCGCATGAACTCCCGGGGCACTGTCAGTTGTCACACAAGGGATGGACATAGCACCAAATGGTGGTCAACGACCCCACAAAAAAAGAAGAAAAAAAAAAGAAGAAACAGACAACTCTGAACCCAACCATTAGATGGCGGAATAACGCACAGCATGTGAATCCAGAAAAGGATATATGCTGCAAAACTAATTTGGCCCATGTGTTCCAGAATGTGCTTTTCAGGCAATCATATCAGTGGTGACGTGACCAGCGACAGTAGAATGGGCTGGCGATTCTCGGTGGCAGCCCCAACCTCAGGAATAATGTACCCTTCATCCAGAGGGCAGCTAGCCTCATGAGCTACAGGCAAAACTGAAAATGAGCCAGTTCCGAGGATTCCTCCGCCATTACGGTAGCACGAAGAAGTCTACCTACCTACCTGCAAGGACTGAAACGTAAGCTGCTCAGATCTTTGTATCTTCACATGAGGGCTCTAGGTATCCACATGGAACAGATTTATATTCAACTAAAGATTTGGCTACCTCACTGCGTGACCTCCACAACACAAAGGAAAATACCCAACATGTTTTAAGCAACTGCCTTCAATGGTAGTGCAGTACGCTCTTCTTTGCTCATATAGCGGGGCGAGAGCAAATTTGTGCCATTTGTTATCCTCGGAGCCAAACTGCAGGAGTTTGGGTGGCGAGGGGTGGGTTGAGGGAGAAATAATGCAGAGAAGTAGAAAGGAAAACAGGGTGAAAATAAGGGACAAAAGGAAGGAAACAAAGATTTATAGAGAGACCAGAATATAATGAAGTGATAACGAAGTGACTGGTGGTCTAGAATTTAAAAAAAATGAAAGATTAAAATCAATTGCTGGGTAAGCTCAGTACACCCATCTGAGGCAAGTTGCCCTGGGCCTAGGCACAGCTCGCCCATTCCTAAAGCTGACCCTGACACCAGTGTCCCGCTACTCATTCTTGCAAGGCACCCAGTAGCAATTAAGATGACAGTGTGTGCTACGCAAACAAAATAAACAGACACCATGACACATTAGACAAGAAACGTCATTTTGTTGAAGAGGCAGCTACAGTGAAGTGCCTACAACTTTTCATATAGTATGGCACAATAAGTGTGTTCTTGTTCATTGATCAATCAATCAAGTATTACCTCTGTTCTCTAAAGGTAAAATTCAAAGAATGGTAACTTATTTAATTCAAGTAGTAAGCCAACAGGCTCTGACCGGTACAGGGAATATTTAAAAATGTAAATCATACATGTATAAATAAAGACAAACTGGCATGGAGCTGCTCAAATCGAGGACAAAGTCAAGCTAGAACCACAGGCAAAAGATCTCTTTAGGAGGCCGAGAACACGCAAGGTAAGAAAACTCATGAGTGGCCTAGAAACACAGGACATGGAACAAGTGACTGGTAGTAAGTAACAGGTGAGAAAAGAAGATGTCAAAGTCTGAAAGACAGGGCACAGGAGCAGGTGGGGCAAGAGAGCAAACCAAGGCGTAAAACAGGCAAGAAGGCCTGTCATGGGTTAACAGACGAGTCCACTGGAGTTGAAAAAACAGGAGTTCAGTGAATAGGTAAAAAAACGCATAAAAGTAAAAAACTTTTCAGATTAAAAAAAAAAGTGGATTCAACAAAAACAGAAACGGGGTGATGGCGAAGGGGTTAGAGAGAATGCCGGCGAGTGTACACAGGGCGTGGGAGCCGGTGCGTGTGTCAGGAACAGGAATCTAGAGAAGACAGTGAGCCTTTGATGGCCTCGAGCAGCGGTTCTCAGCCTTTTGACTTCTGTGAACCCCTACTGAATCAATACTTGAAATCGGTGAGCCCGGCCAAAGCAATTTTTATGATGTGAACCTCAAAAAAAAATACACAAAGGCACAGCAACAAATATACATCAAAAACAAATACACAAAATATGACATGTTTTGCTTCATTCACAAATGTACAAAAATCGAAATGTATTCTGGGAAGGTTGGAACTTTTCAACATCTGGTATTATTTATTGGAAAGGCTGAAGCAATATGCTAGACTCTCGCATATCTTTGTCTTGTTTGCTCCTAATGTATGCTCTTTTTGTCTGTCAAGTAGCAAGGCTAGAATCAGCTTCAAAAGCAGTTAATTCAGGGTTTTCTCTCTGAAGGCATCAGTGAGTCACCTACAGCTGGTTTCCTCCCCTGTGCATGTGCCTCAGTGTCAGTCACCGTCTTGGAGAAAAAACACGAAAACCGGGCAATCAGTGTCTAGGCTTGGCAGCTATGAAAAGAAATTCTCACCAGTGAGAAGTGGTAGAGGGGCCTTGGAGGGGGCAGAGCCTTGCGCCCTTTAGTATCTTACTGTCCAAGGAGGGGCTTCTGAGGGTGCGGGGCTATGGAAATGGGTGTGGCTTCCTGCTGTGCGCTGTCAGAGAGGGAGAGAGAGACAAGCTACCCTCCTGTAGGGGACGGGGGTTCAGTAGGGAACAAAAGCCTCAGAAGCTGCTGCTGATGTTCTGGGGGGCTTGTGGAACCCCGCACCCTCAATGGATATCAGCTGTGCAGAGCACCCACAGATGAGCTTGAAACCCCCCTGTGATATCAGCTCCTCAATGGGTGACCGTGTGAAAGGACACTGTGCACTGCCCTACGAACTGGCAGGTCTGTGTGCAAGCTGTGATTGACAGCTGAAATGTCACGATTAGAGCGCTGAAATGTCACGATTAGAGCGCTAATAGCGAGAAGCAGCTTATGGGCGACTAGCAAACAAGACACCATAAACCCTGCTCGAACAGCCCGCTTCATTCCCATTCTCAACTTTGTGGAGCTGGAAAAAACAGTAGGAGAAGGAAGCATTGTGCACCTTAGACTGAGGCAAGTGGATGTCACTCAATTTACTGTCCAAAGCATGAATCGCTCCAGGAGGACGTCTCAAGGGCGTGGTGTCAGCAGAATGTCTGTGGGACAGCCCACATGCTCAGGTGTCTATTGCAGGTACAAGTCTAGAAAATGGAACTAAAGCAACCTTAGCCCGGGTGCACTGCCCTCCAAAAGCAGGGGCAGGTGCAGTCTTCTACAGATCGCAGTGAGAGTAACAGAGGGTGTATTCTGTCTGGCATCAGCAGTCACTTGGACAGCACCACTGCACTGAAAGTCCCAAGAACTCAAGAGGTAGAACACACACAGCCATGGCCTTTCAAGGATAAAACCCAAGGCGTGACAAATGTCCAGGCTGCTTTGTATCTCCTTCGTGCAGGAGACCTATAGATGCAGAAAAACAGTCACAAGGATGTTCTCCTTTTTAAAATGGAATTCAAAGAAACTTTGGAAAAACATTAGATTGAATCCTCAGGACTATGCAATGGATTTTCCTGAGGCACAAAGTCCTTGTAACTTTTATGCTTGGCCTATGTTGTGGCCACTAAGAAAGCACTTGTTCATGAGAGGTGCTTAATGGCAGATGCAGCCAACAGCTCAAAAGGGTTATGCATCAGTTTAGCTAGAACCACACCGAAGCCTCCATTAAGCTGTAAGCTGCTCACAAGAACAAGGAAGTTAGGGTCTTGAGGAGCCTTGATGGTGTCTCTGGCAGTGCAGGACTACCCCTTTCTATTTTGAAAGGCCCCTCCAGCTGCGAGGCAGGTTTTTCAGGCGCCAATCTTCACACCGGACTTAACAAGATAACAGGGAATATACCATGCCTGCATTTGCAGAAAAATTAAGCCAACTGATCTCTTTTGATATGGCCTAATGGCAAAAGCCAGTGCCTTTTGATCTTGGACTAAGCGTTTGGTCTTCTTTATGAATAGGCCAAGACTATTTCCTTGAACTAGAAGCTCTTCAATGTAAGTGATGGTAGAGAGGGATGCAACCGTCTCCCGTCCCACAATGGACAGGAAATCACTTTGGGGAAGGTGGATTAGGTCCCTTTAACGCAAATGGAGCAAATCGAGAGCTAAGCTTGGTGAGGCCAAGTGGAGCCACTAGGATGATATCAGGAGCTATCTCAGATCTTCAAAGGTACCGTCTAAATATAAGGAATTGGAAAACAATCCAATCCAACATCAGGCCACGCTCCTAGGTCTCAGTCCCTCCATTGATTCAGGAAGCAAACTAACTGCACCTGGAATTCTGGTTGGGGGCAAAAGAGTCTAAAGCCTGAAAGATGGAGTCAATCACTTCCTGGTGGATCTCCAACTAGGAGAATGGACAGCACTGCTTTGGTGTTGTGGATACCCAACCCCAGCAATACAGGAGACCAGCAGAAACATGCCACACGTGAACACCCAATTACCAAAGCTGTACTGGAGTGAGGTATCCTCTTTGTTTTCTGACATAGAGGCAAGTGTTGTCTGCATGCACCATGACCGCTCTGGCTTAGAACAGTGGTTGCAAGGATTTCAATACTGAAAGAAGGCCTCAAGTTTTAACATGTTTATGTACAGGGATGAATTTGATCTGTCACACAAAACCCCCTCCCCCAAAAACCCTCCTCCTCCCCACCCAGCCAACCAGCACCCACCCCGCCCCCTGCGCTCCCCTTCCCCCTCCCACTCCCAACCCCCCTCACCCCGAGTTGCTTTTGGCCACAAATAACCAAACGAAGAGCAAGTGGAATGGGCACAAAGAAAGGTTAATCCCTAACACTTTGCCTCAAAAAAGTCCCACTCGTGTGTGAAAGGTCTTCTTGTGTTTTTACTCATAAACCACAATCATCATATCCTATGTTGTAATTGTCGCCACAAACTAGCCAACACGTGTTTCGTCACATTACGATCCAACCAATATTACAAAATGTATAATAACCTCCACCAAATTTCCAGTGGTCACAAAAAGTAGTGCACCGAAGTGAATATAGTGAGAGAGGAACTGTAAGTTTTACATATCAAAGTTAACCGAGTAGTAAATCCATACTAAAAATAAAAACAAGATATCCAAACAGGAAGGGAGATGTTTTGTTTATGGCCATATGCATTAAATCTACCATCCGTCATTAGGGACACTAAACATGTTTTTAATCTTTTATGTGACATCACTTGGGAAGAAGCAATGATATGGGCCACCTTAGATGTTGAGTAATTGTATACCAATATTATACATGACTTTGGAAGACAGGCAGTGGAATATTTAAATAGAGGGCCCACTGAACTTTTATAAAATACACGTATCATGTTACATATGATTCGTCTGATACTTGAAAATAATGTTTTATATACAATGGACAATGGTACTGCCAACTTTGTGGGACTGCCATGGGCTCCAGATTTGCCCCCTGGTACACAAACCTATTTATGGGTTGGTGTGAGGAGAGGCATGTCTGGAGCCCGGGTGATGCAAAATGGAATGAATATATACAAGATTTATACACAACATTTTAATTATTTGGATTGGACCTCTTGATTACTTATTTTAATTTGTAGCATATTTGAATTCAAATTCCTTCAATACGAGTTTTCCATTTAACTACAGTTATGAGAGTATCTGTTTTTTGATGTAGAATTGTATGTTAGCAATATGACACTTCAGAGCCGGATGTATAGAAAAACCACTTCATGCAACTCATTGTTGCATGCATTTAGTGCACACCTTAAAAGCCATTCGATTTAGAGAAATGGCGTGTGCCAGAAGGAACTGTAGCATAGACAGTGAATGTTTACACAATATTAATGATAATGAACAGAGATTTTTGCAAAGAGGCTATGATAGACAGACTGATGTGACTGCTAGAGCAAAAACTAACAAATTGAACAGGAGTGACACATTGAAAGATGCTAGAATGAGCTATTCGGATACAAAAGATACAATAAGACTAATTACATCATATGGCTTGGAAACCAGTAAACCTAGTAAGATTCTCAACCAACACTAGTATCTTTAATGGAAGATTCTATTGCTAGAAATCATATTACTTCTCACTCTAGTATTGCCAACCATAAAGGGCGTACATTAAGAAATATTATCAGTCGTAGTTGTCCTGGACCTACAAATATTGTGCCTTGGTGGTCTTCTAAACCAAAAAGCTTTTATAAATGTGGTCACTGTGCTGTTTGTAGGCTTGAATAAGATAAAGTGACATGCTTTTGTTATAATAGTAGCCAAACCTATGAGATTAAAAGCAACATTAATTGCAGTACTAATTTTGTGAGATCTGTTTTAATTTGGAAATGTCACAAAACAGGTGTTGGTAGTACTATCAGACCTTTGCGTGACAATTTCTGAACACTTTAGAGCAAACAGGGAGATTTGAAATATCGTTTAGCAATGTATATTCTTGAAGGCAAGATATAGGACGCTCATCAGAACTTTATTTCATGGTTTAGATGTCGTACAGGTAGATGTTAGAGGAAGATGGTAGAAGTGGTAATAGCTGAAATTAAGAAGGAGGTACTTTGGATCATGAAACTGAAACAGTTTTAGAAGGTCTTAATGCAATCCACTGTCAGTATTATTTTCTAGGAGACTCATAGAATGATTGTAAGTGACATAACCGTGCCTTGACACCCAACAACTCGAGGTGTCATCTAATATTTCTAACACTTTTTCAATTTTCTGACCCTTGTATGGTCCTCCACCAGGATTGACGGCGAGGGAATTTTATCCCTAGAACATGTATACATGTACTTATTACTACTCTCTATAGCGTATATTTACTTGCCCATTGTTGAATTAATTCATTTCTTTATGAGCCGCACATTTAATAGATAACTCTAAATAAATAAATAAATAAATATATATATATATATATATATATATATATCCAAATGAAGAGAGTGCTCCCAAATGAAGGTGCCACATGCGGTGTATAATGTATTCCTTTATTGCTGGAGGACTGCAGGTCATTCAGCGTTGTCTTCAACAGCGAAAATCAGCTTGCCAACTAATCGCCATACGCGTTTCAGGCACATTTGCCCTTGTTCACTGGCTTTGGCTACTCTGTAACAGGCAACAAACAGTGACGCTGTGTTCACAGCGCTTTTAATAGTCCCGCCTCAGTGGGCGTGTCTGACAGGTGCATCTTGGTCTCTGTAGTTTACAATCCATAGTGGGTGCCTGCTTATTACTTTAAAATGTTCAATATCCAAGTGGACTCGTTGTTTACTCACAAAGTTGATGACCCACACAATTTGTGCCCTACCACCAGGTTACACCGCTCCAACTGCGCTTGGTTTCCTTAAGCGCTCAGGACCCGCTTTCTATGCAGGAGGCGTCTTGCGACCAGAGCAGGGCCGCCATATATCCAAATGAAGAGGGTGCTCCCAAATGAAGGCGCCACATGCGGTGTATAATGTATTCCTTTATTGCTGGAGGACTACAGGTCATTCAGCGTTGTCTTCAACAGCGAAAATCAGCTTGCCAACTAATCGCCATACGCGTTTCAGGCACATTTGCCCTTGTTCACTGGCTTTGGCTACTCTGTAACAGGCAACAAACAGTGACGCTGTGTTCACAGTGCTTTTAATAGTCCCGCCTCAGTAAACAACGAGTCCACTTGGATATTGAACATTTTAAAGTAATAAGCAGGCACCCACTATGGATTGTAAACTACAGAGACCAAGATGCACCTGTCAGACACGCCCACTGAGGCGGGACTATTAAAGCGCTGTGAACACAGCGTCACTGTTTGTTGCCTGTTACAGAGTAGCCAAAGCCAGTGAACAAGGGCAAATGTGCCTGGAAACGCGTATGGCGACTAGTTGGCAAGCTGATTTCGCTGTTGAAGACAACGCTGAATGACCTGCAGTCCTTCAGCAATAAAGGAATACATTATACACCGCATGTGGCGCCTTCATTTGGGAGCACCTTCTTCATTTGGATAGATATATATATATATATATATATACACACACACACACACACACACACACAAAAACACAGTTCAATTTTCACTTTTTGTTTTAGAGATGTTGTTTTATCACATAATTTTCTTCACAAGATTACTAATCTAAATGGATGCCCTTGTCAACCTATCTTGACTAAAGTGTCATAATTGCAAAGTCCCTTTCTTTTATTTAAAACTTTTATTTTCATATTCATTTCCACTATTAATAGTGACAATTATGAACGATTTTAATTTTGGTTCTGATATTTTGACTTTTGATTGTTTAAGGATATTGACAGTCTAGTACTGTACAATTGACCCAGTTATGTAGATTCTCAAAATGACTTCCATGAGAATTGGGGACAGAGATAGATATATCTTGCAATATCTGCCTCTTATTTAATGTGATGCTGTTTCATTGTTGATAATGATAGTGATTAGCCTTTGATTTTTGTTGATTAGAGCTGTTAATATGCATGCTAGTATTCCTTAAGTTGTTAAGGTGTCTTGGGAATTTGTACTTCTAAGATGGCTTCTTGTGGAAGCAGACTAGTCCTCTTTCTTAGGGTGGTATCTGAATTGCTTCAATATGGCATCGAATTACAACGCCACAGAACTTAACTGGAGTTACGGAGTTGTGGAGTTACTCTCCCATTCGGTAAGTTTTTGCTTTAATTGTTCTCCATTCATACTTTGAGCTGTAAGATTTACCTGCTTGGAAGAATGAACATAATTTTAGTTACTCCTGGAGCAGAGGCTTTTCCCGTTCTGTGTCTATACTTGATTAGTTACGGGTCTCTTTACTATCCAGATTCAATGTAATACAATTTGATGTTAGGTCAATATAATTGTTAAATATTTTACTACGAGTGCTAATTTTAGTATTATATAATCTGGTCAACTTATTACCACACATGATAATTAATATTTTCAACGCAGTGGTTAAATAATATTTTCTTGTTCCATGTTAATTACAGGCTCAGGATCATGTTACACCACAAGTAAATAGTTTAGTTGTTGAAGAAACTATTATTAGTTTTTGGAGATTTTACACTTTTCCCTCCTCTTCAGGCTGAACATATTTAATACATTTATGGACTGATTGGTTACTTCGATAAGTAAGGTTGTTGAATCCGATGTTGGTTTCACTTGGTGTTAAGGGGTGTGAGAAATTGGCCTGGTATATGCTGTCCACTAATTCAAGTGGGCACCTTGCACCAGTCCAAACAACCCTTATGGTGATTTAGGAGGTCAAAGATAACATTAGAAAGCTATCCAAGTGGTAGCTGTGGAGAGCAGCCTTCAGGCTTAGTCTTGAAGGAATGTTAAGCAGCTTGTTTTACCAGAATGCAATCTTATTGTCTTGGTTAAATGAAAGGAGAACTACACAGTAGTTATAAGAATATATATGTTTATTATTATAACACACCTTAAATACCTCACAGTATCTGCTACACGCAGATAAACACAAAGCACACAATACTGTAGCACAGAAACAATCGTAAGTAGCACTAATACACAGTGGGGTCCAGGGGGAGACCAAACCATATACTAAAATAGTGGTATAAGAACCACGACTCGAGTCAAGACAGTGTCTAGAGAGTGTAGAATCGCTGGGACCCCAAAGAACCACCCAAGGTGAGTAAGTAGGGACCCCACGGAGGACGGGTGCAGTGTGAGAACACGACCGCGTGCTACGTACAATTCAATGGGAGAGTCGCGGTTGCAATTTTAAAGTTTAAGGACCCATCCCAGTGGATTATGAGGAAACCCTTTGGAACATAGAAGGTTGGAGAGCCACTCCACCCGTGGATACCGAAGTACAAGAGTTACCTATCCCAGGGAAGCCGGGTGCATAGGGCTGAAGTGGCGTCGGAAACCGCCGTCATTCTCAATGGGAGTCCTCAAAGAAATGCCACTGCTGGAAAGAAAAAAAGTGTCTGGTGGAACCCACAGGTGGATTCTTGATGGAAGGAACCTGAAAGCAGAGGGGACAGAGTCTGGGTCACTCAGGAGTGACCAGGGGCTCGGTAGACGAATGCCCACCGATGTCGGGTTATTCAGGTGTGAAGGAGACCTTGACTCTACAGCTGCAGGGACCAGGAGACGTCGAGGACGACCAGGAGCCGGATACGAGCTGTCCCACAAAGGATGTCGAGTGCTGAGGGCTCGTGTCCGGCGGGAGCACCAACAAGCCTTGGCAGCGGCAACCCACGAAGAAGGTCAAAGAAGGTTACGGTCTGGCCCAGCAAGGACCAGGGGACTCACCACAGCAAGGGGAGTCAGGGCAAGCCTGGAGCAACCAGGGGAGCCCAAGAAAAGCAGTGTTGTCCCTCAAGTGGACCCTCAGGCCGAAGGCACAGGAGTCGCGAGGGGACCTCTAGCAGTTTCGCAAAGTCACAGTTTGCAGGGCACAGAGTGCGAGGAGGCCGAAGTCTTTTGTACGAATGTGCGCAGAGGTGGGGCCTATCGATAGCCCAATGCAAGAAGTTGGGGAACAACAACAAGCATATGCACTTGCAAAAGTATGCGGTGCACAGGGGTTTTGGGCTATGCGGTCCCCACGAGGGATACTGGCCTCAAACTCGGTGAGAGGGCAGCTCGACCTCAAGGAACATAGTAACCCACCTCCTGTGTTGCTGGAGCCTTTGGAATCCGCAGGAGCTCAGGATCAGCAGACCAGTCAGTTGCGTTACGGTGCCTGCAAATGCAGGGGAGTGACTCCTTCACTCCAAGGGAGATACTTCAGTTGTCCTTGATGCTCCACAGGTCCTGCATAGAGCCTGTATGGTGCACGGGCACAGACGATGCTTTGGATGGAGAGGGAGACGAAGTCGGGCCCAGTCGTGTCCAGACGGGCGAAGGTCAGTGGTTTCTTGATCAGAATCTTGTCCACGTCGAATCTAGGGTCGTACAGCCAGGTAAGCCCTTTTGTACCCACAGGAGAGGGTTGGACAGATTCAGGGGACCCTCCCAGGGGAGTATCAGGACAGTGGGAAGAATACTCCCATGTCCTTTGTCCAGTTTCGCGCCAGAGCAGGAGCCAACGGCTCCCAGGACTGGTTTGAACTGGACTATGCACAGGGACACCAAATGTGCCCTCGTGCAGACTTACAGGCCCTTTGGAAGTGCACCCACACAGCTCCAATACACTAAATCCTGTCTGGGAGGTGGTCACACCTCCCTGTGACAGGATGCCTATTGTGCTGCCTTTCTCTGCTCGAGCTTGGCTCAGCAGCAGGAGGGCAGAAATGTGTCTCTGGTCGGCAGCAACCATTTTGTGCTGTCCGGGTCGAGAAGGCTGGTACCGGGAAGACTAGGGACCCCACGAAGCTTGCTTCTGAAGGGTGGAATCATACCTCCCACACCAATTACTGGTGTGGAGGTATGATTCCAAGGTGTTTGATACCAAACACGACATGGTTTGTTGCAGCCGTTTGAGATAGCATTTTACGCAAGCATATAATGCACCTCTACCTATATGTCTGGCTGCGTCAGTGACAACCCGGGAGAATGGTCTCCGAAGGCTGCAGGGGTGCCCTGCTCATGCATGGGCACCCTCTCACGTAAAACCCAGCACCCTGCCTTCAGAATTGTCAAGGTCTGCTATAGGGGTGACTTATAGGTTTTAAGTGTAGTGACCTATAGATATAGTAAACCTATATCTAAAGTAAGTGGTGCATGCACCATCTTACACAGGCTGCAATGGCAGGCCTGTAGTTCCATTTTGCATGGCCTCTCATGGATGGCATAATACATGCTTCAGCCCATGGGAGGCCTCTGGGGTACCTATGCCCTGGGTACATGTGTACCATATACTAGGGACTGATAAGGGTACCCCAGTATCCAATCTGGAGTGTACCTAAGTACATGTCATAACATTTTAGGGAGAAAGCAGGGGTCCTGATTAGCAGGATCCCAGTCAGACTAATCAAAAACAGTGCAACATCAAGCAAAAAGTGGGGGTAACCATAAGAAGCAGATCCTACCTTCCTACAAGGGGCTTGTCTGTTATAGGTCCCGTGAACACTTGCATGATCATAGGATTTTATTTGCCCTGACCAGGGTATAGCCAGTGCATGATTATGTTTATTATATTGATAGAAATTACTCACTATAGGTTGTTAATTGTTGTTAATTTTCAGTGTCTAAGGAATGAAGTACGATTGAAACTAGATGTTAGTGATTTGAATACTAAATGTGTTCTCAGATGAGCTCTTATTTGGGCTATGTGCCACCTCTGTCACCACTATACCACTATCTTGGTTTACATTTTAGGCCACTTCTCTTCCTCTCATTTTTTCACTTAAGGATTTTTCTTTCTTGGGGCTTGTTTTGCGGGTACCAACAGCTCCGATATGTCACATCTGTGCTGTAACACACTGGTACTTTATCTTATTTTCTATTTTGTTTGGATATCTTGTTTCTATTATTAGTATGAATTTACTACTCAGTTAACTTTGATATGTAGAATTTACATTTCCTCTCTCAATATATACACTTCTGTGCACCACTTTGAGGCCACTGATAATTTGGTGGAGGTTATCATTATGAATTTTGAAATATTGTTTGGATCGTAATGTTCTTATGGTTGTTAATTTTCTAGCCCTTAGGAAGTCAATTTAAATAGCATTATCCAGTGACGAAACACATGTTGGCTAGTTTGTGGTGAAAATTACAACATAGGATATGATGATCGTTGTTCATGAATAAAGAACACTTAAAAAGACCTTTCACACAAGAGAGGGACTTTTTTTTTGAGTCAGAGTGCTTGGGGATTACCCTTTCTTTGTATGGACTTTGTCCTCCTTGAAGAAGCTTTATTGGCTTTCCTTCACCCTGGAGCACCCAATCTTTTGTTTCCATGTATGCACTGTATTATCGGAGTGCGAAGTTATCTACCCACCCACCATTTTCTGGAATGGGCACATCACCTAAAGCTTGGCTTGGCATGGGGCCCACCCCCTAAGCTGTACGCCTTGTCAGAAGCCTAGCATGTGGGCCACCCCAATGTAGAACATCTCCAGCACAGGAGGACTTTGAAACCACCACACACAGCTTTACTCTAAGAGTGGTGCACTGTCTGGCCGATATCCTCTAGGAAGCAGGGAAGGTCTTCACCTGGCTGGAGTCCAGAAATGCCCTAATGGATCTTTGAGGGCATCAAGGAGGATTTTGGGCAGTTCACAGACAACAGGTTTGAAGCACTGCCCTGCATGCTATGTTTTTTGCTCAAATTACACATTTTCCAGTTGCCATTTTCAAGAAATACCTGGTACCACAAAGCATCTACATTTTGGGAGTGTTTCCTGAAGGAAAAAACACAATGAAGCAAATAAATTCAGTTTCAAATAAAGTATCATCTAACTTTTTTAATTAAATCTTGGTCGAAAGGTATAAACCATGCATACCAGCACATGGAATGACCACAGTTGATATTTCTGGATGCAGCAGCTGAAGAAGTTACCGGGTATTAAAAGTTACCCAAGGATAACCAAAAATCATTGTGGCCCAAGTCTGGGAGAGGGGAGGTATAATGATCGACTTCGTGCCTCAGGAGCATCCCGATGCTGGGCAGGATGTCGACATCATTATCTTCTACCAGACTGGCACATTTTCATCCTATGTGTCAAGAGATATGGGTTCTTGGTCAATGTGGTAGGATGACGCCATCAAAGAAGATGGTGTCCCTACCAAAGCTAGAACTGGCAGGGCTCAAGAGACAAACACTAATATTCTCTTGGGGGTCCAGAGATTCTGAGACCTCTGGTGTCCCAGTGGCCCCATAACTTGTATGGGTGGTTAGTCTGAAAGGCGTGCTTGGAGGTGACCGTGTTTATGTAAGTTTGTGAATGAGGGAGGCTCACCTCCTGCACTTCTTCGTGCCCCAAGACTCTGCTTGCTCACTGACCGGGTGATCACCTCCTCTGAACGAGCACTTGGACAGCATGGAACTGGTCTCTGCCAGTGAGAGAGAGGAGAAGATGCACCAGTCCGATTAGGTTGGGACTGACATGGACCGCATACAGGAGAGCTGAACTCTACCCGGTACAAGTCCTGTGCGCCACCACAGTGATGCGAGACCTGGTCCCCTGACCAGCAGACAAGAACTGAGATGGCTCTCCCTCTCAATGCACAGGGTTTGCAGCTAGGCGCCCAGAAGGAGAGACTGGCTGAATCGTGTGGTGCAACAGCAGCTTGGACATTGGACCTGCCCCTAGAATCTTTAACTTTTGGGAAAGGTGGCGGAGAGGATGAGTTAAATTACTGGGTTGGATATGAACATCCTGAAATGGTGGTTATATGTAACTACATAACTAGTGCAATTTCTCAAGACTCTGTAACGAAGCTGTGGAAGCAGAAAGCCATAATAACAGTCAAGAAATTCATCCTATCTGAATGAAAAGGAGAAAGTTACACTAACAATCGACCGGACGAATAAATTAATTAGATTAGCATCTTTAGAAAGAGGGATATTCACAAAGAGACAGACTAGATTTTTTACAATGCATAAAGCAAACTTTTAGGGGGTTTGTATAGGCAATCTCTGTATAATCTTCAAGGTTTTGTAAAAGCAATGCAAATATTTCAAACTTATACTATATCTTTGTATGCATGAACTGACAAGATTAACTTAAAAAACAAAAAAATGACTTGGTGCTCCATGATTTTGCATGCAAGTCCAATGGGTCTGGAGGAAGCTCGTATCTACGGAGAGGAAAGGTATGCATAGGATGACCGCTGCCTAACAAGAGATGCACCGGTCATGCATAGGATGCCAGCTGCCCAACAAGAGATGCACCAGGTATGCATAGGATGACTGCTGCCCAACAAGAGATGCACCGGGTATGCATATGATGACTGCTGCCCAACAAGAGATGCACCGGGTATGCATAGGATGACTGCTCTCCAACAAGAGATGCACCGGGTAGGCATAGGATGCCAGCTGCCCAACAAGAGATGCACCGGGTATGCATAGGAGGACTGCTCTCCAACAAGAGATGCACCGGGTAGGCATAGGATGCCAGCTGCCCAACAGGAGATGCACCGGGTATGCATATGATGACTGCTGCCCAACAAGAGATGCACCGGGTATGCATAGGATGACTGCTCTCCAACAAGAGATGCACCGGGTAGGCATAGGATGCCAGCTGCCCAACAAGAGATGCACCGGGTATGCATAGGATGACTGCTCTCCAACAAGAGATGCACCGGGTAGGCATAGGATGCCAGCTGCCCAACAGGAGATGCGCCGGGTATGCATAGGATGACTGCTGCCCAACAAGAGATGCACCAGGTATGCATAGGATGACTGCTGCCCAACAAGAGATGCACCGGGTATGCATGGGATGACTGCTGCCCAACATGAGCTGCACCGGGTATGCATAGGATGACTGCTCTCCAACAAGAGATGCACCGGGTATGCAAAGGATGCCAGCTGCCCAACAAGAGATGCACCGGGTATGCAAAGGATGCCAGCTGCCCAACAAGAGATGCACCGGGTATGCATGGGATGACTGCTGCCCAACAAGAGATGCACCGGGTATGCATGGGATGACTGCTGCCCAACAAGAGATGCACAGGGTATGCATGGGATGACTGCTGCCCAACAAGAGATGCACTGGGTATGCATGGGATGACTGCTGCCTAACAAGAGATGCACCGGGTATGCATAGGATGACTGCTGCACAACAAGAGATGCACCGGGTATGCATAGGATGCCAGCTGCCCAACAAGAGATGCACCAGGTATGCATAGGATGACTGCTGCCCAACAAGAGATGCACCGGGTATGCATGGGATGACTGCTGCCCAACAAGAGATGCACCGGGTATGCATAGGATGCCAGCTGCCCAACAAGTGATGCACCAGGTATGCATAGGATGACTGCTGCCCAACAAGAGATGCACCGGGTATGCATGGGATGACTGCTGCCCAACAAGAGATGCACAGGGTATGCATGGGATGACTGCTGCCCAACAAGAGATGCACCGGGTATGCATAGGATGCCAGCTGCCCAACAAGAGATGCACAGGGTATGCATGTCAGCTGAGCAAGCAGTCACATCACCTTTTGTCATAAAGCCTGAATTTTGCAGAATAAACTATTGCAGCTGCAGAAACGAGAGAGAAAAGAGACTGAAAGTACAGCCCGACAAGTACCGGGTCTACGTAAGAAATCTGTGACCGTGGATAAAGTAGGATGCGAACCGCACCACTGAGCAGAAAGATGGGAATTGGTAAGGACCAACATACAGGATGGATCAATATGTGTGCGCTAAAAGCACTCGAAGCTCATATGTAACAGCTTTTAAGGAGTTTCCTACTCGCTCCCCTCGGCACTAGTGCAGCAATAACGGAGAGAGCCAAGGCGGACAAGTAACCCGAAACAGAGGGAACCTCTCAGGGTGCAGGAAGACAAGGTAGGGAGGTGCCTGAGAAGGGCCAGAAACAAACAGGGAAAGGGCTCGCTGGAGCCGAGAAAGTCAGGGAACATGGTGCCCAAGAAGGAATGTAGAACACAGGGAGAGAGAGCATGTCAAGGTCTACGGACACAGGAAGCGGGTACAGCCTATCAGGACCTGGCAAGAGAGAGAATGAGCACAGCACCACAGGGATAGATCCAGCCTAACCAGTCGATGAACGAACAGTCAATCAATCCGCAAATATGTAGAGCGCTACTTGTAACCCGTGAGGGTATCCAGGCGCTGAAGTAGGTCAGTCTATACAGACAGAAGCCTCCTTGGGCTGAAAAATAATGGGGAGGGGAAGTCTTGGGGCTTAACACCAATGAAGGACAAAGCCTGGTGTGGCCCTAGAGAAGAGGGAGCTGACCAGTGTCTACAAACCCAGGAGAATTTGTTAACCCGAGAAACATAGGCGCGAGGAAGCCTATTAACGTCTTGACTGACAAAAGTGAGAGTTGGAAACATAGGGAAGAGGGAGCTTGCCACTTTGTGAACGTGATAGAGAGAATATGTCACACCCTAAAGCCTCAGAGGAGAGAGGGAGTCTGTCACAGCGTCAACATGAGCAAGAGAGAACATGTCACACCCTAAAGCAACCAAGGAGACGGGGACATTGAAAACAATGACCAACAGTCCTCATTATTGAAGAAGTAGAGAGGAACCAGTCATGAGAGAGAGATCGAGGGAGAGAGAGAGAGAGAGATCGAGGGGGAGAGAGACCGAGAGAGAGAGAGAAGAAAGACTACAATGTTTATTCCACTAAACACCTGGGTGGACATAGAAAGCAAATACTGCAAAAGAACAGCAGTTTTCGGCCTCTGAATCAATGACCAGCTCTGTTTTGGATGCTTTGACAATGACATGGACGAAGAGGATAACTGGCTGAAACAGTCACTTTGAGACCACAAACACTCCACATCTACCCAAGAGTCATCACTGCAGTTGGCAAGACATCAAAACTTCCCAAAGTCAGATGCAAGCTGATCCTCTTTCCCAGAGGACAGACGACTCACCTCTTCCCGGGCATCATTTGGGTCTGATGGAGGTCCATGAGAATCCAGCAGAGATCAGCATTCGCCCAACCACCATCCCCTGTGCACCAAACAGCCACGCGCCAGTCCAGAAGGAGGGCATCCACATACCAGGGCCGGCATTTCAGAGACAGCCGCAAGAGCTGGGGATCAGAAGAAGAGCGACACATGAGTAGAGCAAGATGGACCCGGTGGTTGACACTTTAACCAACGATCACCAGGGAGCAGCTGCCGCAGACTCTCACGAGACACAGCCCTCTTACACTCTAGATGCTTACGGCTACATTACCTACACCCCTGTCTGCGAGTCCCTTGGTGGAGGCTGTTGCTCCTTCCCTTCTGTTCTTAACTGTGACTGAGGCCAGGACCCCAGTAGGAGCTGCAGAAAACAGTCAGTGTCCATAAAACTGGGGGGCAACACCATTGAGACTGAAGACAGGCAGTGCTACAACAAATTTAAGAGTCTGATAAAGTTAAGAGTACCTTTCAGTGTCCAACACAGACCCTCTGTAGCCTCTGTTGTGGACCTCTCAGTTTTTCTGGTGCAGAGGAGCTCTGAATCTTTTAAGGTGAAGAGGTGCCCATGAGGCCCATATGATGCAGTTGGCACCCTGCATCTTCCACGAGTGCCTCCTCCAGCCATTGTGATGTAGGCAGTCCTGCAGCACATTTGGTATAGAGGAACGACCACCCTTAATAAGGCCCTGGATTTCCGTGAATACTTTACGTATCTGTGATCCGACCATGTAAGTGAGATTTTAGGGGATTCTCACCTAATTTGCAGGGGGACCAAGTTACACCACTGGTGTGTTTGGCCACAGTGTGATAAAATGTTCTACATCACAGGACGGTTCTAGATTATTGTCGTGGTTAACAATGAAGACACTACTAAAATGTCTTTAATGCAAGAAGTTTTCATGCACTGGTCATTCGTCTGTATTTTCATCCAACTTCCCCTTTGTATTCTGCCATACGTGGAGATATATATATATATATATATATATATACACACACACACACACATATGTAACATCAACAACAGAGGAAATTTAGAGAAATACCCGGCGCTAGTTCCCAGATCCCCGTTTTCCTTTCAGGGAATAGTCACACATTAGGTTATGCATGTGAAGAGAATTTTGTGATAAAGCATACGATGTACTTCAAATGTTACTTCTACCAAAGTTGAAGACAACTTTTTTCGTGTCTGAACAAGGACGGACGATAACAAAAGAATTTTGCATGGACACTTAAGATGCAAAGAGTGTGTTTTTCTCAGTGCATAACCTAACATACACATATATATGCATCTCGCGTAACCTTATCAAGGGAACGGAACCACTAGCTGATGAGAACAAGCCTGCTAGCCCACTCAATAACTTGCATAGCCCGCTGGACTGTAAAAAGAACAGGCTCGCTGGCCGACTCCGTGAGGGGAACAGGCCCGCTGGCCCACTCGGAAGGTAACAATTGCTTTCTCACTCTGGAGGGAACAGGCCTGAGAACCCATTCTATGAAGGGGCCAGGCTCGCTAACCTGCTCTGGTCCACTAGCCCACCCTGTGCATATACCAGCCATCACTATTGTTTCCACACAAGGTGAGATAGATAGATAGATAGATAGACATAAAATCAAAAGAGAATTTTTCAAACCAAAGAGACCCTGTCCCCCTCAGAAGTTACGATGTGGGCTTCCGTCAGCAGGTAAACAGGGACATGCCTTATTAATATGAACGCAGTCGTCTCTCACCAAAGCAGAACACAAAATAAAACACCCTATTGCAACTGCAGAATTAGGAGGCAGAACATATAAAATCCTTAGACATATCTTGACTGTACTGGGAACATAAAAACGGAACAAAGCTTCTCATACAGTTCAGGCTCATCGAAGATGAATCCATAGCTTCATATATATGGGTAGATGTTCAGTCAGACCAATACAAACTACCATTATATGTGTCATTTTACTCCCGCCCCCATTCAGACCCTGGTCACGGTGCTTGAAAGATTCTACAGCTCCCTTCCAAGCACCTCTCTACTTCCAGCTCCCTTGATGCCCTGCGACAGCATCTCTTGGTGTAGCTGGTATATAGACTGCGTGGAATCTTCAAAGAGACGCGCGATGGGCGTAGTCAACCTAAACATTCATTTAGCCACCTGCTTTGAGACAACTTCTATGGCTAACCACTAAAGGGCTGGCTTTCGGATTCACAGAACTAGAACCCTTTATATTCACTGCAGAACAACAAATGTATTAAATTCGAATTTCCGTTGCATGGTGGACAGATTACACCGAGCAGGTAAAAGTAGTTGGTGCATTTCTATGACTCGGCTCCCGGGCCTAAAAGGCAGATAGTAAATTAAAATACTCCGTCCCAAGGCACAAGTCCTAAGAAAATAAGTGGGGGGACTAACCTAGTTCATCAGTATGTAAGTGACATCACGGCGCCTGACATCACAGGAAGTGGCATCATAAGAAGTGACATCAGATCTTAAGCCCTCACATATATGCTTAACAGGTCTATCATGAGTACATTGGAGCACATTTTCAGTATACAGGGAAACCCTCCTGAAGATTCACACTTTTGTAAGCTACACATAAAACAATGTTGCCTTTTGCCAGCGTAAACTTCCTGTACCCATAGTGCTTTACAAGAAAAAATAGTAATATTTAAATTATTACAACACCGCCTCAGGGGTAGTCAGCACTATATAAATGCTATTTATTTTGTGTAAATACTGGGAAAGACCAACATCTGATATTCTTACAGTGCATGAATATCTCCTAAACAGAGTCTGAACAAAGTGAAAAGCTGCCTCTTAAGTATGTGTGAAGTGCTAACAAGGTGTGAGCCTTTGTTTCCCCTCTGCTTCATTTGCGTCAGGTGTGAGGCTCCTGACTGCTCCCAGCCAAGAGACTGGAACAAAAGGAGGCCTGATGACCCCTCAGATTCGGCCTTTGTTATGGACTCAGCAGGAGTCTGTAATAAGAAAGCCCCCTCCCCACCTGCAGTGGTGGCTGGTGACATTTGAAAGTGGTGAGGCGTAAATTATTGTCCTACTGAACTGTGGCAAGCAAGCGTAGCGAGCAAGCCCGAATAACCTACGGAGGGTTTGGGGGGGTCTCCCCTGAGAAAAGTTTGAAAAAAAAGTGGACAAATGGTGCATTTTCAAGCAAATTTGAGGAAGCATGAAGGTTAATAAAGCAATACGATTGAATTATTTATCATTTAAGAAATTGCCAATTTTTTATTAGTTATAGAGGACAATCTTTGCGTATGCTGATGTAAAGGTGTGCAGCTGTTTACATAGGTGTGTCTGGGATTCCAAACACAGGCGACCCGGAGAAGAAAAGGCGGGAAGATTGAACGAGCCACGAGCACCCCTGGAACAAAGGATGACACTCATCCTAAGGCTCAGTGGAATATCTCGATTACCCCTCTTATGAAAGCTATAGTCACAGGTCTAAATTCCACTGAGTGTAAGCCACTCACTGTGCAGCAGTAGAAAAAGGAGTGTGTTTTCAGTAGCAGAAACAGTTTACCCTCACAACAGTTCACCAACCTTTGGTGAATCCATAATGTAAAGTTTAAATCCACATAAATCCACAAAGAGTTAATCCAATAGCAATGTACAGTAAAGATGTATTTTCCACTTTCGAAAGAATATTCAAACTCGACCAGTTAAACGGTGAGAGGGTTTGTCGTTTGTGTTAGGACTTGACCATATTCAACCTTGGGTGTGGGGACAGTCGGTGTCACAAAAACAGGAAAACACAAATGTGATCCAGAATGCATGGTGGGCATTTAACAAGTTGACACAGGCAAAAACCTTTAATAAATCAGCCCAGCGAAAGCAAAGACAACAAGATGATCACTCACAGACAGCACCACCGCAGCAGAGTGAGGCATTCATTCACAAGAAGACTAGGACCTCCCATCACTCTGACAGCATCAGCATGCTGATAAAGATCTGGCAGCACGCTTCCCGTGTCCTCAACTGGCACTGCCTTAGCACTTTTTCACATTGGCATTATGACAGTTGATGCTGATGAGGTGATTCCAAAATATGGTAATCTGCTTAAAGCGCATCATATAATTAACAATTTAAAAACACAGAGGTAACCTTCACTCCCACAAACTACTAAATGCACATTGTGTTACAGATTGCATACAACTAAGACAATAATGGCTGTGTGTATATTTACAGATATATACTGTTTTCCATAGAGAGCTTGGATCAGCATCCTTAAAAAAACAAAGCTAAGGTGTGGCCACATTTCTAGCAAACAGCCCACATTTCCCATACACAGACTCGTTTCCAAATAAAACCGGGATGCTTCATATTTCTATGTGGTGCCTTTTGCTTGCATACACTTCGGTGTGATTGCACTTTGAGTTTCTGTGCATGAACTATCATTTTTCCCTTATGCATTCCATGTGCACTTCCTTAAAGATGTCGCTACCCATCGTTTTCTATTTACTTCAAACCCACTCAATTCTTAATGCTGTTTGTTAATTTGCACAATCGGAAGGCAGGCATCCTTTTAATTGGGAACTGAAGGAGCACCTGCATAAAACTAAAACTGACCCAAAATGTCACAGCTCCTCCGTGACCACAATACTTTAAGGACGGGACGTAACAACCAACTTTTCAAACGTATTTTGACAGAATATTACATGTGCACAGTTTTTTGGAATATGCATTAAGCATTATATAAACGTCACGAAGCTGACGCGTTTTTCTGCAGGGCGATGTTGGTAAAATGCTGCATGGATTGCCGAGTCTCCCAAAATGCAGAATAATGAAACAGCCAAGTTTAATATAGTGCTGTTTCGTCTCAATGGACAGCTGCGGTCTGCGATTTCAATTCTACAAGGTGGTGAAATGCTCCTGTACGCGAACTGAGGTACTAGAGGAAACAAGGTTTTTGAACGAGACTCCAGGATCTATTCGTCCTCCATTAGCTCAAGCAACTCTGTGTTCAGGCTTAGAAATCACACTCACGTGCACACACTATACCAAGGAACCCCTGCGCAACGATAATTGTGTGGGAGTTGCTCAGGGGGCTCGCGAGTCCTCTATTCTCCTCGGCTGGAAACAGTCACCCCCCACAGGCCCTCGCCTCCAGGTGCCCACCGCACCGAATGCCATCAGCGCACTATCGAACACCTCGGCTTCCCTCGATCAGAGAACAATAACGACCCAATACACACTCGAGAAGCCCACCCTGCGGGGGTGGGGGCCCGAGGGAGAATACAAAATTTAGAAAACTTACCTGACCGCCTCTGCTCCTGGTCCGCGTTGCAGCAATGGCGCCTCTTCGATCAGGAGTGGAGTGGCACCCTCAGCCAATCCTGGCGCTGCTGCAGCGCCAGGATTGGCTGAGGGCACGGTTACTCTTCGCCCGCCGCCTGCCCATTAGGAGACCGAGGGGCTCTAATGGGCATGCGCAAGCTAGTGGAAACACAAGTGCGCATGAATGGGCACGGGCGAAAAATTCGCTCACCTTCCCCACTCATGCGCACTTGTGCTGCTGCCTGTCCCTGGCTGGTCTGCAATGCACGTCAGTCAACATGACGCCGGACCGCCCACCCCTTCAGACTCTGAAGGGGTGGGCGATCCGACGTCATGCTGACTGACATGATTGTCAGACTCAGTTCTCCCTCGGTGACAGCATCTCTGAACTTAAGTAAACTAAGTTCAGAGATGCCGTCATGCCGAGGGAGCTGCGGGCACGGGCAATGCCCCAACGCCCCAATGGACGCACCGCCCCTGCCCACCTGCACGTTGTTGCTGATTTAAAGCAGACAACAACATGCAGGCGCTGCTGAATGTGTCCCGGTGTTTGCAAATTACACCGGGACGAATTCAGCATATTTTTCAGTGGGGCCCAACTTCTTGGCAGGGTGGACGGCGTCCACCCTGTGAAAAGAGTAGGCGGTCGCCGTGTACCCGCATGTACCCCCGGCTTGTGCCCTGCTCCGTCCACATCACTGGTGTACTTGGAACCGAAAGAAATCCAGGATAACGTTCTATGTTACAAAATTCACTAAGAGGCAGGAGCGCAACGCCCATAGGGCTCAAAGGGCTTCAGCCCCCCCCCCCCTCCCGTGTGTCAGCCCGGGCTGAGACAGCTTTCCGGGCACAGACAGTTTTTGAGCTGCTGTAGGCTGGCTGGTCTGGCGTCCGTCTTATTGCAGCCGCACCCGAGTACTTCACAGGTCTTTAAAAGACCATTTACTTGTTAACGAGGCTTTGTTGATTTTCACCCCTTCTTAGAGCCCCTGCATCTCCATTCTGCCTATTGCTGGAAGAATTACCCCACCCCCGTAATTTTTATTAGGCCCCCCCCCCTCCAGAAATTTGTCTCTAGTTGCACAGGGCCAGGAAAAAAATCAAGCTGTGTAACTCACGCTTAACAGTGGACTCGAACCTAAGTGGACACGACTCATATGATGGAGGACAATGCACATAACATGGCAGAACACAGCAGTAGGGCCGCTGGAATCATCAGTTTCTGCAGCCCCCGAAGCTCTGTATGATTGTACATTTCCTGAGCTTACCAGGTAATCCACCATCTGCTGCATAATTTGTATATTTCCACGAAAGTGTCCCTAAAGAACAACAATATTAGGGAATTCAATCAAGCTCCATATATTTTGCATATGTTAACTGGTCATTTATCCCATACGGATTGCTGAATTAATGCACTAAAACAAGATGAGAATTCCATGCACGTGAACATTTGCCATAATAAATCAACAGGGAAAAGGAGCGCTTTGGAGTAAAGGAGGAAACAAAAAGATTTGGGTAAAATTTAGATTTCAATGAATTCTTTTTATTGAATAATTAACAAAAGATAGCCACCACCTTCCCAATCCCACCAGACACCCTGCATTTAGAATAACTTAAACAAGGTAGAGAGAATAATTGGGTGCATGCAGAGCCCTCAAGCTTCCTGGTTCATGTGAGAATAACTTAACCAGCACCATTTTATGTGCTTTGTGGTATTTGTAGTCCTGTTTATCCCAATATCGGAATAAATTCAACGCTACAATTCAACAGAAAAACAAGACTAGAAAAAATACTTGATCATTGATTCAGAAAACTCATGAACATTTTGTTTTACAGCAGATGCCAACTCACGGGGAGTGGGTGGACCTCACAGAGTTTCACAACTTGCGGATTTTCACTCAGAGTAATTCCTTGGAGTTGCATAAAAACTCAGCAAGATTCAGCAGAGTTCCTCCAATGGACGGAAAATATTCAACTTGCGCTGAAATTTAGCACTGGTAGCGCAAGCAGCACTGAAAATCAGCACGAATGGCACCATGTGTTGCGCAAACACGCACAGCCATTAAAACTGATTTTCTGCCGGTCGGGTAGAACGGCAGCTCTTTGACCGCGAACGCCCGTGTTAGAAAATCGAGCTAGGGGACGCCAACCTTCGCTCACCAGCTTGCATTTTCTGGAGCCTCACAGGAGAAAAATTCCGCCACGTGGCGACTGATGGAATTTAGCCAGAACTCATAGTTAAAGAGTAACGCAGAGTTACCAAAATTCCACGGCCAGAAGGAACCATTCGGCCCACCCTTAAACTCACATTTGCATCACAGATATCTCAAAGAAGAAGTTATTTCCATCAGCGAATTCACCATTAAGAAGGGTATGACGTTTGAGAACCTCCACGGTCTGAACAGAGACTAAATCTGAAAGTGAGCTCCATGACAGAGCATCACAAGGTGTGAACAGGGAGCAATGCCGCAGGGCCTCCGCTCCTGCTACTAAAAATAATTTATGGACTTTAAAGAATGTCTGCCGGTTTATTATTGAAGAGGCAGCTAAACATGGCCATACCAATAGATTGGTGCCAAATGCTAGAGCTGCGATATTTCCCTTTTCCCTGGAGAATACTTTTTTTAGGCCTGGGCAAAGTTAACATTACCATAACCAGACATAATCTTGCATAATTCACATGACACTACATTTCCAAAATGATGTCATTGCGCCACGTGATGTAAATACACTGGTTCATAGCAAACGTTTAGCATGGGGGTACGAAGGACCAGAACAGGAGTGGCTTTTGTTCACAGCCATTGTGTATTTTGCACTTTTTAAAAATAATTTTGCACTATAACATAAAGCTAGATGCTGGTTTTGCATTTGGCGTAATGTTTGCACAATTTCAACGTATTTTTATGCTAAAGCAAATCATGTGATTTTTCACTTACACACCTACGTTTAAAAACAAAAAAGTAATACTTTGAAGCAAGCAGATCTGGGCCATGTGATAACTTCCGAGAGGGCTGCTCCAGGAGACAGCTTCTAAAAAAGGTGCGCTGTGAAAAATAAAATGATGCATGGAGCTATCTGATCACCTAAGTAATATACAGTAAAATGCAGCAAACATGTACCATAACACAAAAGCTGTATCCAATGATGCACTTCTGGCTTCCCATGTTCCTATCGAAGGCGCTCTGGGCGAATCCACTCACAGAGCAAGGATGAGAAAAGCTGGAAGCAACGAGAACACCAAAATCACGTCACTTGTGGTTTAGGGTGAAAGAAAGCTTCCGGTGATACGGGCGAATCCACCAGCCTGGCCTAAGAGAACCATAGCATTGTTGTTGCTGCGGCTGCGCGGCCATTCTGACCACCCTGGATGTTCTTGAATTCCCTCATAATATGAATGTCCAGAATAACACCAGCGAGTAGATATATTGAAGATCGACCGAGCCTGAAATAAAGTCTCAAATTAAAAACCCCCAGTGACACAATTTCATTAGCTGCTATGGTTGGTTAACAAGTCAAATATCTCAGCCTCTGAAAATTGAAGGAATGCCTCGCAAAGTTTTCAATGCTTTCTACTTTGTAAGGGAAGGATTCTCCTACTCAATGGAGGAAAAGAGCGGAGGATTGTCTTGTGTGCTGTACTAATCGTTGAACAATAGCGGAGGTCCATTAAATGAGGCTTGGAGTCCCTAGGAGAATTCTTTCGCTCTCTAACAATTTTCTAACTCAGAGACCCAGAAATTACGGAACCCCCCAGTTTGTAAAACCCACCACTTTTTAGACAATTTCTTCAGAAGACTGTGGTGCAAAAAATTAATCTTTGAGTGTGGGGATGCAACAGACACCAGTACAGCTAACCATGATGATAACCTCAGAAGGACAGGAAAGAATGCGGTAGGATTTAAGAAGGGTGGAGTAGTCAGAGAGGTGGTTGCAGAGGGTGAAGCTAAGCACCTAGAGAGGTGGAGCCCTAGGACTCGAGATTCCTGCATAACACTACATTAGTGTAGGATTTTAGAAATTTCACTTGATAGGATAACTATGATAAAACTTTTTAACAGTGAGATACACACAATGCTCCAACCTAACACTGCAATAAATTAAATCTAAAGCTCAGTCATTCTATCACTCACTACTCTAGGCTCCACCACTCAATTGAGTGCAGCGACCGATGTCAGGGCCGGTAACGATGCTACCAAGCAAGGTATTGAACTGGCATAAGACCATATTTATCTCTCTCTTGACTAGATGCGGACACACTGGCAGAAAAGCCCTAAAAAGGACCTCTAGGAATTCCTTGATCAACCTGGGAGAGAAAAGCAAAGGGCTCTCTGCAGAGCAACAGACCCTAGAAAATGCTACCTCGGCCACACAGGAACTATAAGGATGATGTGGCATTACTCATGCGTGATCTAGCTGATGGTCTATCAAATAATGAGAAATGGAGGAAGCAAATTATGCCTTCAAAAGTCATCTCCCCTGAATTCCAGTTGCCACTGTCAGCTGGGCTTAAACCATCACTGTTTGTTGATGTTAGAGGCAAAGAGAGGTCTGCCTCAATGGCGGAACATGTGTCCAGTTGAGCCTGATCCAACTCTCGCCCACTTGCTTAGCAAGTCGGCCCAATTATTCATAGAACCTGGCAAGTGATCTGCTCTCAATGCTATTTAGTGCCGATTGGCCCAATTACAGACAAGCAGAAGAGTGGAGATTCCAACAGGGGATCCTGCGTACCACCTCAACACCCTACCTCAGCATCCTCCCCTCCGTTTATGGACCAAAAACATGGAGATGGAACGGACTGCCCAAACACCGAAAGAGTCCTGGACCTACACGATAAACACAGAGGCTCTGCTGTATAACATCCAGCTCCATGGCCCTCCGAAACAAATCTTGACGGTGGGCTCCTTCCACTGCGGCATCTATCGTCATCATGAAATGAATAACTTGCACTTGATACTAGAGACCTAATAAGATGTTGCGTCTCATTTCCGACCATGTGAGTCTTCCATCTGTGGCATGATCAGGATACGGTCGCTGAAGGACCGTGAGACTTGCATCCATTGGTTGAGTCCTCATGCAATGACCACATGCAAAGACATCAGAACATTATGAATGGAATGCTAAACATCATTTCAAAAGTGCTAATCATCATTTGTGAAGTCGCACTGAGCTGGATGACGTTTTTTGGAAGAGTTGCACTGTCAACTGAATCCTTCAAATGGGAAATGGCGGGAGGAGGTCATACAATGGGCCACTGCTGAGAGAGAGGCGCTGCAGCGCGAAGAGTATAGAGGGTTGAGAAAGAAACCAATATCAATGGAATGGGCTCAGCTACTAGAACATTTCAAAATCCAATCTACAACTCTTGCTGACAACTGATGTACTACTAAGGTAATGACCCACTTCCTTTCCCTTTCCTCCCCAATCCCCCCCTTATCCCCCCCATCCTATCCCCCTCCCCCCTCCTTTCCCCCTCCCCCTCCCTCCTGCCCCCCCCCTTCCCAGGCCCCTGTCCCCCCCACTCCCCCGCCGGTGCTGTTGCCCTCCGCCCTGCCTAGCTTGCCAGGAAATTGAAACAGACACTTAGTTCGTAGTAGCTCAGTTCTTTATTGTTGTTTCTTTGTACTTGACTCAGATTTATTATTTGATTGAACGATGGTAGATGATACATTTATGATTGTAGGCATCATGTAATTCGACTATGTATGACATATACCGATTTTTTTCCACTGTATTCATGTATGCGATCAATATATACGAATGGATAACTTGGAAGATGTTATACTTGTAAGCTTTATTGTTGTCATGTAACTCTGTAACCACCGGATTTGTATGTTACTGATTGTCTCATACATACATGATGGAATGTAATGTGAACCTCAACAAAACTAAACTCAATAAAATCTGTTAACATTTTTTTGTTTTTTTTAAATGATTCCTTCAAATGCTCTCTTGGGAAGGGAAAGATTTCCACATAGACATGTTCCGTATTCTCCCTAGGAATCGGTTACCGGTGGATGGTACCGGGGATGACATTTCTTCGTTCAAGGTCAACCTTCACCTGCAGAATAATCAAACACGTTGCAACACAGACCTCTGACTTGCCCTTCTCCAGCCAGCATTGCAGAGCATACAGCTGTACTCCCAGGTGCAACAGAAGAGCCATTCTATACACCCGTCTCAATCTGCAACCAAGCTGCACAATGTCTACAGGAAGAACTAGGGCTGCTCATGCACCGGAGGACATGAGAATCTACACAGGTTAGTCAAAGGTCTAACTACCAGGACCCATTAGCAACGCTTCAGGCCATGTCCCAGCATATGCAACATTATGTTACGAGGACACAAATTTTTCTTTATTGGTGTTCTAGGTGTAGTGGTGGAGCAACAGGAAAGGAGACTTTCTGGGGTGGGAGAAGATGAAACAGCAATACAGTGATATCTGCAAGGTGGCCGCATCTTCAAAATGAGGACGGACGAGGAATGGAGACAAGGAAGTAATGATCAGTGTAATACTTGCACGCCTGTGATGTACTTAATGCTAGAGTGCACTAAATGGGGAACTTTCCAAACATAACAAGCATTGGCATAGCCAATAGGTCTCACCTTTGGGACCTTATAAGTATTTAGCCATGCAGCAAAGTGTAGAGCTGATTAACACGATTATACAGTGCGTTTGGAAAATTAAGGACATATCTATATACATCGCTTTTGCCGAATCATCACCTATAGACATATTATTCTGTGTACATATATTAGTGAGGAACTGAGACGACCTAATATTATAATCAATTATACCTGCATATCAATCTCCACAATTGGATTAACGTGCCCGTTGTCTGCCCTGTGAGAAACTGTCCCCTCAGGCTCCCCCGTCTCTTTGCCCATTAGATAATGCTGAAACAAGCTCCAAAAGCTTTTGGGTCGGTTCGGAACAATGCTGTTTGAAGTGCCATTTTCAAAGATTGTAAAGTACCATTACAGTGTCAGTTTTACTGTTCACAATACCTCGATAAGTAAAGCACCACTACCAAATTCGATATTGCCGTGTTTGTCAAAGCTGTGGTAGATAAAAGATCTGAGGTGGCGGTGGTTGCATTAGAAACAATAATGCTTATAAAACATACATTCAAATTTGCTTAGGCTCCTGTTTGTAAATGTTACACAATTACTTTATTTTTACTGCTGTGCAGATACAACAATGGGAACTTGTGGTTAACCAGAAAAATTATTAATGCAGCCTAACATATCCTTACTGAGAATGTGGGTCTTTGGTGGCGTGACTTGCACGCGCATGGCGGCGGTCGCATAGAAGACGAGCTCCGGCACCGTCCGACCTGTTGGGAAATTATTCGTACTTCCTCCCCCATGGGCACCTGAACCCCAGTGTCTGGGAGGAGTGGTGGCGAAGCCTAGCTCCCCTGGATGATGGAAGGGGGCCCCCCTATACGGAGCAGATGGCGAGAACAGCCAGTCCCGGGTGAAAACCAAAATGGTGGGTGCAACGCCGGGCCGGTGGTGACTAGCTCGGCCCGGTGCAGGAGAGTGGCGGCCGGAGAGAATCGCCCACAGTGAGCAATATTGAGCAGAGCAGGAAGTGTGTCCCCCCCCCCCTTTTTAGAGTGGACGGCAGGGAGCGGCGAGGCTGGTACCGAGGTCCGCCTAACCTGGCTGCAACACTGAGGTAAAAAAAAGTAAGCAAATAAAAATAAATGTCGGCCGCACAATCAGTATACCAAGCCTCCCGAACCACATGGGAAGTGCCCGAACAAGGACCTTCCCTCCAGCCAGTAAACAATACCGTTGTAAACATGAAGGAGGGCTTCCCTGCAGGGACCCCGGGAGCGAGAGAGGAAGTAGGTCGATCAGAGCAGGGGGTGCGAGAGGCGGAATGAAGCGTTGCTGCTAGCCATTGTGCAACCGAAAGCAGGCATGGTGGGCTAAAAATAAAACAAGCATGGCCACGCTAATTACAAACAGATGGCCCCTGCGCGCCGCTGCTCGCTCCCGCAAGGTGGATGCCGCCACACGCACGAGTGTCTGAAAAGTGCAGACTGATTCCAAAAGGTCATCTCCTAGAGCAATGCATGCGCGCTGCGCTAGGCTCGACCTAAAAACGAACACACCCTAAATGCACATTACCCTACAGCTGAATCATTTGCACCGTGCAAGGAACAAGCAATCTCTCTTCCGCACTTGAATCAGTTTTACCAAGGGCTTGCTGGAGCTACAGGTATCCACTCCGCCTTTCCAACTCCATAAGTTGTAGAAACAAACCCTAAGATTGGGGGGAAGTTTGCACTGGTAAATTTGATGTTGCCGCCCAGGTTTAACCCCTTGTTCTTGGGCTTTATTAGTACACGGCCATCTAGCAGCTAGCGTTGCCATCTGACTAGTATTCTGCCACCTGGCCAGTATTTTCATGCCACGACTGGTAAATAGGTAGTAAAAATCATAAAAATCTTGTACTTTGTAATAAAAACTGGAAACAAAGACTACAAGATGTTTGAGACGTGGCTAAACAGCGCTCAGATACAAGTATCCGATCTTAGATCCTATAAAGGTGTCCCAAATGGTGAAAATATTCACGTGAATGGATTAATGGCAACTTCATGAAGCCACCCAGAAACTTACATGTAATAGCCAACTCCTGCACCTGTTAATTCACACTTGTGGTCTGAAACGGGGACACCCTATTTCGCCAATGCGGTTTGCATTATTTAAGGAAAATTTAATGCTGAGCCATAATGCTAACCCGAATATGACGGGAGTACAAGTTGGCAGGGGGCACTATATTATGCACAGCTAATATTCCATCCCTGCTCCACACAAAGATTTATACATATGGGGGAGGGATCCTGGCTTTGGTGAATAAAGTCTACAACCAGTTAGATGTGGCTCAGGACCTCGCTATCCTAGCGTCTGATTACGAGTTTGGCGGATGTGTTACTCTGTCACAAACGTGACGGATATCGTGTACACCGGATCACAATTCCATTATAACCTATGGAACTTGTACTACGTCGGACGGGATATCAGTCATGCCAGTCAAACTCATAATCAGGCCCTTAGTCTCTAAAGGGACACTAAAGAAGATTTAAATGAGTTTTAGCTTTCACATTGGGTGGCAAGTTCACCAGAGTGGCTGGTTAATAAATTTAATTTAATTGCATGATTAATTAAAATCTTACAAATAGAAAATCATCAATACACAGCCATGTTAAAACATAACTATAAAATCCGAGATCCATCTTAAACCATAGACGAGCGAATATCCATTGCAAATAGTAGAGAATACATTATATACACTAATTTAGTTAATCATTATTGCAGGTCAACAAGGCAAATCTTAAAATGGGAATAATTTACAGTTAATAAATTCATTACTTATGTGCAAATTCGCGTGTGCATTTCAGAATTCTATTCTAGCTATTAGTAACTTCCAAGTTTACTGTGCTCAAATCACGGACCTCTAATTTCTTTTTCGCTAGAATCAAAAATTTGGTAAAATTTGCATTCATTATTATATCCATAGGCTTAAAAAAAACTACCAGGGCTTGTCTACATGTTCGTACACCTCTCTCAATAAAACAATTTTTTAAATATCTCATTCTTTCATCCTTCAATGATGTACATATACAAACCAAATGTATAATATTTTCTTCCCATTGGTTGCATAATCTACAGTGAGTCAGCTTGGTTGGTCTTAGCCATGGCATTGCATGCATTAGTCCTGGAAGATAGCCAAATCTTGCTTTAATAAATATATTTTTTGTTTGTACTGTCCAAGGAATTTCTAGATATGGCTGAGCTTTAAGGATCGTATATTCATTCACTATCATCCAAGCAAGTGTTCGCTTAGTAAATAACTATCTTTCAGAAGGGATAGGTGTTTTGTTATTCTATTCATTATTTTTTTAAAGGATAGCGGTGTTAGGGTCATTTCCCAAATCTCGTGTACTGATAACTCTTTCAGTGCTATTTGAAGATATTTATAAAAATGAGAGGTTTGATTCCGTTGCATTTCTTGCCAGAGTAGACAACTCATTGGATTAAAAGTGTTGTTTTTTATTTGTTTCCATACCTTTATATACTGACCTATCCTTGCAATTTGCAGGTTGCAGAATCCAAATTCCAGTCGAATCTGTGCCGGTGAAGCATTAGCCGGAAGTCGAAACAAATATTTAAAAATGTTGGTTATGGCATTATTCAATAGCGTGGAGTCCATACCGTTAATGAACCAATCTAAGGGAAGAGCTCAACCCTGGAAGGCCTGATAGGCCTTCGGTAACTGTGGTACATTAAAATCTGAACCCATGTACCATGGAGAAGCTGGATGACACTTTATAGGACAGACCAAGTAAGTTTAAATACGGGGTCTGCTCTGCACATACGGTATGCGTCTGCAGGGTCTTTCGTGGTGACCGCCTCCCCGAAGCATAGTGGGGATCCTCCAGTCTTCCATGCCCTAAATAGGGGTTCACGTTAGTTATATAGGGCTCAGGGTTTTATGGTATGGTTTTTTTTTTTTTTTTTTACACTTCTGTCTGTATTTTTCCATGTTTATTTTTTGCTAATGTTATCTGTTTATCCATTTTTTTGTCTTTGTGAAAAATGAAGGTTTCAATAATGTGATTACCCAAAGATGATAAATGAATGTAGCCATATGAAAACACGCACATTTGCGCATCAATCTGGTGGAAAACTACAGCTGTTTAAGCCTCATTGGGAAACTTCTGTTTAACTTTCTCTTTTTTCACTCACTTACTTCTCAATCCACACAGCTATTGGCTTGACATTCATGAATAACAACATTTAGAAACACTAAAAAAAAAAAAAAAAAAAAAAATTTTTTTTTTGTTGTAATTTTTAAAAATAAAGACATGTAAATAGATGGTTTTCTGTCTATATTACTGTAAAAAATGGTAACAACGGAAATCTGTGAGCCTAATTAAAATGTTATTTCGAGTGAAACCTTGGATCATAAAAATAACATATTTACTTGTTTTTCTACAATACTGGTCGTCTCTGGAACCCTGCTGATGGAAAATCACCGAGAAGATTTTATACTTTCTAAATGTGCCATCGCTACTGTTTGTTTGAATTCTAATTTCTGGTTCGTTCGCCGAATAAAACTAAAAATAAAACGGTTACAAATATTGAAATAATTGATAAAAGACTGATAAATAGTCACAACTAAAATCGAGTCAACATATATTCTTGATAGCGTGTGTATGATGAAGCCCAGTGAGAACATTAACAATATGCAGGTCACGGGGGACCTGGGCGGTGCTGCCAAAACAACATCCTCCTGGTCACCCCGCCCACTGTGCACGAGAGTGAGGGGACACTTTACATGCAGGGCGCCATCTACTGGGCCCCAGAAGACACGCACCATGTGTATGCAGGGGCCCAGATGACGTGCACCATGTGTTTGAGGGCAGGGGAAAAGCTGTGCCTCACCAGCAGTGGTGTATGATTGGTTGGCAGTGCACTGCTGCTAGACCAGTACCTTCTAAATGGGAGGTGGATTATAAGTAATCTATATTGGCACAGTTCATAAAAACCATTGCAATTGTAGGATAAAAGCAACAAGCACTGGTAATATTAAATTTTCGAACAATCATGTAACCGTAGTAAAGAAAGTTAAAAGACCGGGATAAAATCGAGGTCGGAATCATCTATGAGGTTATTTTTGAGCAGCTAAAGTTAAAGTGCATAGATGGATTCTAGTCCACACAGACCAGCCCGAGAGCGCCTCAGGAAATTAGCACTTGAACAAAGGAAGTGAAGGGCACATTGTGCCACCGAACTTGGCACATGCATCAGAGTCTAAGGAGAGAACCCCGTTCCGTTCCGCCCCGCCCCGCCCCCACAAACAACCAGCAGAGCCATTTAAAAACTCGGCTCAGAACATTTCACTTTCACACAGACCTGCTTCTAAAACGTCTCCTCAGAGCTGGGTGCAGACTCGGCCACACAAGGCCCCTCCCTTCCTGTATCACAGCCATACCGTGCCAAGAGCGAGGGAATGCTCCCACACCGGAGGCAGGGGTGACCGGCACTTCATTAACATGCTAATGTTATCCCTGATTATCCTCATGCATATGCAAATCCTGATCGGAGCCGGGTGGGGGTGCAATCAGCAGAGGCCCCCTTGGCTGCTTCCCAGCACTCGCCTTTCTCTACCCCCACCCCCTGCACCCCCTGGGCTGCAGCGGGGGCGCCCCTGGCACCTCACTGGCACATGCAGTTGGCATCCACCCCCTGCAGGAGAAGCAAGGCCCAAGTAACTCCTGGGGGTGCCAGGAAGGGCAGCGCAGCCCACCTTCAGACGCGGACCTGTGCGCGTGTGTGGAGCAGAGTGGCACACTAGAGAGAGGACAGTGTGCCCAGGGGGTGCCAGGAGGGCAGAACAAGGAGCAGAAACCCAGCCCTGCCTTGCAATGTCAAGCAGGACTACTTTAGAAGCCATCCTTGAGTGGGCGGAGGGTCATCCAACTGCATTAGAAGTCAGGGTCACATCACCAGGTGTCATCAACTCCTAGAGTCATCAGCAAAGTTTAGAAACCAGGCCTGGAGGTTTGAGGAGGGCCATCTGATTACTTCAAGATAAGTGGCTCTTCCCGATGCTTTGAGGACGATTTAAAAGGAGTAAAAGATGACATTGGTCTTGATGATTTGTGGATAACTTGCTCATTATTTAATGGAGCTCGTGCACCATTTTGGTGTCGCATTTGTTACAAAAGTTGAACCGGTTGGATGATTTCAGAATTATTTGTTGATAAATGCACAATGAATTCCAATTAGATATTTCAATTCCAAGTCAAACTCCGTGCCTCATAAAATCACACTACACCAACTCATGACATGATCATGTGCACTACCCTACCCTACATTTTGATATCTCAACTACACATACCCTCTCACCGACCTACATACCCAACACCCTACATATGTCACCAACCTGCATGTACATACGGAATGGTATCCAAGCCAAATAATGGGTGACGATGCTTCACAGACTGCAACCAACTTAAGCCAAGTAATGGGCAACGATGCTTCACATACTGTAACCAGCTTAACCAAGCAATGGGCAACGATGCTTCACATACTGTAACCAGCTTAACCAAGCAATGGGCAACGATGCTTCACACACAGCAACCAACTTAAGCCAAATAATGGGCGACGATGCTTCACATACTGCAACCAACTTAAGCCAAATAATGGGCGACGATGCTTCACGTACAACAACCAACTTAAGCCAAGTAATGGGTGACAATGCTTCAGGTACAGCAACCTACTTAAGCCAAGTAATGGGCGACGATGCTTCGCATACTGCAACCAACTTAAGCCAAGTAATGGGCGACGATGCTTCACGTACAGCAACCAACTTAAGCCAAGTAATGGGCGACGATGCTTCATGTACAACCAACTTAAGCCAAGTAATGGGTGGTGATGCTTAACATACTGCAACCAACTTAAGCCCAGTAATGAGTGACAATGCTTCACAGACTGCAACCAACTTAAGCCAAGTAATGGGCAACGATGCTTCATATACTGCAACCAACTTAAGTCGAGTAATGGGCGACGATGCTTTACATACAGCAACCAACTTAAGCCAAATAATGGGTGACGATGCTTCAAGCACAACAACCAACTTAAGCCAAGTAATGGGCGACAATGCTTCACATACTGCAACCAACTTAAGCCAAGTAATGGGCGACGATGCTTCATGTACAACAACCAACTTAAGCCAAGTAATGGGTGGTGATGCTTCACATACTGCAACCAACTTAAGCCAAGTAATGGGCGACGATGCTTAACCTACTGCAACCAACTTAAGTCGAGTACTGGGTCCTAAAAGAGCTAAAGGCAGCCCAGGAAGTGGAAAGATTTTCTCCCCCCCCCCCCAGAGTTATGGAGTCCCATTCCTCTCTGTCAGAACTGCTACCTTGCGAAAAATTATCGCTATCTCCCAAGAATGGGGGCGGGGTAATCTCAGCAGGGGTGGCACAAACTCAGCATCAGCCTCAACCTCATCCTCAACCCCCAACCCCAGTTCCAGGCAGTCACTGATCTAATCCAAGTGTTAATCATGGAAGTTAGGAATAGATTCAAAACATCGGAATCAAATCAACGGGAGATCAGAATGGCCTGTGACAGTCTGGAAAAGAAGCTGGATGATCTCGCCATTAGGACATCACAGCTGGAAACTTTAGTAAAAGTCCTAACTCTGCAGTCAGCAGCCAATACTAAGGAGATCACACTCTTAAAGGGGAACGAGGTGTTACTGAAGGACAAGCTGGAGTCGTTAGAAAACAATCAGAGAAGAAGTAACCTTCGTATACTACAAATTCCAGAAGGGGGAGGATATAAAGGCATTTGTGGCGAGACTGATCAAGCTGGGCATTCACACTGATTGTACAGAAGAGGATCTGGTTAAGGACATACAGAGAGCACATAGAGATCCATTTAGATTGAATCCGAACAAAACAAAACCAAGGAAAATCTTAGTTAATTTTAACACCTATAAAATTAAGGAAGAGATTCTTACACAGGCTCTAAAAAAGAAAACTCTAACAGCAGAAGGTATTAATTTTGAAATTAGATCCGATGTCTCTCAGATCACGGCCAATAGGCAGTGGGAGTTTGGTAATCTGATTGAGCCCTTTAAACGACTGGGTGCAATAGCACAGTTAAGATTCCCTGCTAGTCTACGGGTTATGCATAACAATAAGATGCAGAACTTTCGCAGAATAGAGAAGGCCGAAGAATTTCTTAAATCCTTATCAGGTACAGGGCCATGATGGGACAGGTAAAACGTATTTTCCCCTAACTCCTTTTTTTCTTCTCTGGCTATGCCTCTGTGTTATATGGTAGACATGGCTTTTTTTTTTCTCTTTTTCAATTTTTGGTTTAGATGTAATTAAAAAAAAATCGCCTAAAGTTGTAGACCTACTGGGCGGAAGGAATTTTCAAATGTGATAATAAGTCTCAACTTTGAAGGGCCTCCTCAGGCTTAGGCCATGAAGAAGGAAGAGGAGGGTTTTCCATGGGTTGGGTCACGGGCAGGTTTTAGTGCACGGGTGGGGGAGCAGAGGGAAAAAATACCCAAAAAAGTTTGTCCTCATCGAACAAGCTGGAACCCAGGTTTTAACGGGATAATGAAGTCAAGTAATAAAAAATGACCACCAGCCAGAAGGCACAGATAGAGCTCCTATCATGGAATGTAAATGGGCTCAGAATGAAATATAGGAGAGAAAAGATCCTGCAATATTTAAAAGACGCTCCGTCCCAGATCATAATTCTTCAAGAGACGCATTTAACCAGCAAAGAGATGAGGAAGGTATTTAAATCTAGAAAGTGGCTACAGAAAGTGGTATTCACCGACCATCATCTCACCATAAGAGGGGTAGCGATCCTTGTTAAAACGAATCCCCAAATAACAATAGAGGAAAGTAGAGTGGAAAAAACTGGTAGATGGGCGATAGGAAAGTTAAGACTTTGTAATCAAGTTTACACTGTGGTCGGTTATTATGGCCCCAACCTGGATGACCCTACCCCGTTCGGAAATCTACTCTCAGAACTCTTAGACTTTCCTGATCCTGTCATAATGGGAGGGGACTTTAATGTGGTTTTAGATGATAATTTAGACCGTCCCACCAAAAGAAGAGCTGTAGTACACAACAAAACACGATCTTTGATAATAAACTCAATAAAGAAACTCAGTTGGTGTGATATCTAGAGAGAGAGAGGAAGGGCTCCCTAAAGAGTTTTACTTTTAATAACACAAAATACGGGCCAATCAAGAATAGACCTATTTTTAATTGACCAGAGTATAAAAGCTCAGGTTAAAGACGCCAGTCATTTGGGATCGCACATGTCAGATCATTCGGCCATAACCTTAGTTCTGGTCCCACCGAATATTGAATCACAAAGGAGGTGGACAATGGATCGCACCATATGGTCCGACGAAGATATGATAGTGAAACTCGGGCTGGAATCTCAAGAGTTTGAGAATAATATAGACAGCGCACCAATAGGAATAGTGTGGGATGCTTATAGGGCTTTTTTAAGGGGGAAAATAACATCTATCCAATCTTATAAAAAAATGAGCAGCAAACAACATTGAAAGCAAGATCCAGCGGCTAGAACAGCAGATACAAGAAAATGAGACAGAACATGGGCCGTGTCAAACTTCTATCCAAGCTCTGAAAATGGACCTCGTAGGGGTAGTGGAAGGAAGATTACAAGAAAGATGGCAAGTAAGCAAACTGGCTCACTTTAATTATAGAGAAGGCTGTGGGAAGCTACTTGCATGGTAAGTAAAAAATGACCAGGCAAAAAACTTTATAAAAGAACTAAAACATGAAGGGACAGGCTGCCATACTAGGACAAGGGAGGGGATAGAGGAAGCTCTACTAAATCATTTTGGGAAAGTATACTCGGAAGATTTAATTACGTCGGAGGGGGAGGTGGAAGAATGGCTGGGTCAAGAAGTCCCCCGTAAAGTTTCGGACCCCCATAGGGAAGTAATCAACAGTACAATAATGGAAGGGGAAATTTGAAACTCTATAAAAGCAGGAAAATTGAACAAAGCGGCAGGCCCAGATGGCCTCCCTGTTGAGGTGTATAAAAAGCTAGGGGAATACCTAGTCCCGGTTATGGCCAGGCTATTTGCATCTATTTTTGACAGGGGTAAGGAGATCCCCCCCTCGTGGAATGAAGTCATTGTCACCTTGATACTTAAAACAGATAAACCATCAAACTGTTGTGACTCCTATAGGCCTATCTCGCTGCTAAACTCTGATTATAAGATCTTTACAAAAAATACTTGCGGGTAGGCTCAACGGAGTAGTGGGTGAGCTCCTTCATGTAGATCAGAAGGGCTTTTTGCGGGGGAGGGAAATTAAAGACCTAACCTACAATTTGATTGGAGCCATAGACCTAGCAGTTGTGTATAAAATACCACTGGCGGCTATCACTGTCGATGCGACCAAGGTCTTCGACCGGGTAAACTGGCTTTATCGGCAAAAATTTTTAAGGCTATCCAATCTAGGGGAAAATTTTTGCAGGGCAATAGGACTATTGTATAACAACCGTACAGCTAAAGTATTAGTATATGTATTTCAAGTTCTTTTAATATACACCGGGGGACCAGGCAAGGGTGCCCGTTATCTCCCCTTCTCTTCAATTTATATATTGAACCCTTAACGGAGAAGATAAGAAAACACGACAGCATACTCCCCTTTAAATGTCGGTCCTGGGAGAAAAAAGTAGGACTGTACGCGGCTGACTTAGTGGTATACACCTCAGAGCTTACCTCAGCATTACCGGTAGTGTATGAGCTGGCATCTCGGTTCGGGCAGATCTCAGGATATGAGAATAATGAAAGTAAAACTGTCGTAATGACTTGGAACATCAACTCACAATTGATCTGCGTTAAAGAGGAAATGAGATACCTTGGTATTAAAATTGTTCAGAACATAGAACAAATCCCCGAAATCAACTTTCAAAGGATCAGTAAGGAAGTGGGGAAACTTCTGCTTAGCTGGTCTCATCTCCCTCTGACAATTTATGGTAGAGTCAATCTTGTGAAAATGTCAATTCTTGCCAAGTTTACTTTCTTATTTCAGAATATCCCCATGGCTTTTAAGGAAGAATGGCTCAAAAAAGTTCAGGCGAAAATTACCAGCTTTATTTGGGCCTCAAAGGGTGCCCGAATCTGGTGGAAAAAGCTAAGACGACAATATGACAAAGGGGGCCTACGACTGCCTGATTTATCTTATTATGCCTGGCTCTCTCTGTTAAAAGGAGGGAAATTGCCATTTAGCACTCCAGATAGTTCCGACACCGGAAAAATGTTTAGAACAATGCTCCATGATGTCAAGAGGGGAGAGTATGCCTTTATACCTAAACATGGGGACCCACGTTTCTTCAAAAAGTACGCTCTTAAGACCTTACGGGGCTTTGCAGAAACATGGCATAAAATCAGGAGAGAACTAAAACTAAACTATTATAGTGGAATGGCTCCTATCTGGGATTCACCTGGATCCCCAGAGTGGTCTAAGGATTGTCTAGCTCTCCCTTTAAGAGAAGCAGGAATAAAAACATGGGGTCAACTGATGGTGGATGGAGTCTTAATCTCGTGGGAGGAGGGACAGGAGGTAGCCAATAATCATCTGTTAAGATTCAAATATAAGCAATTAAAAAGCTGGAGCCTAACTGCTGGACCGGGTGCAGGATTGTCAAACGAATTAGAATTTCGGATGATGGCCAATGTAACCCGGAAAAAAGAGCTGGCGAACTGGTATTGGCTTCTGGTGGAGCTGTCAGAGGAAGACTTCAACCTGCCATCAACACTATGGGAGAAGAGCTTGCCTGGAGAGCCAATGAAAGATTTATGGCAAGTATCTTATGACATGTTATACTCCACAGTACGTGCTGCAAATTTAAGGCGGAATCACCTCTTCTGTCTTCACAGGGTTTATTGGACGCCTTATAAATTATCCAAACTAGGAAAGGGTGCTACTCCAAGATGCCCTAAATGTGGAAAGGAAAAAGCAGATGACATACATATGTTTCGGGAATGTCCCGAGGTTCAAGGCTTTTGGTTAGACGCAAGTAACACTATATCCACAATACTTGGAGAGACGCTCCAGGTAAGCAAAACTCTTGTTTTCTTTAGGGGCCCGGAATGTTATGTATCCTTGCCAAGAAATACAAAAAAATTGATATTCTATCCGAGATTGCTGGCCGGTAGGGAAATATGTAAGAACTGCTTCAAAGTAACCCCTCCAAACAAAATAGAATGGTTGATTTCAATAAGATACATCATTCGGTTAGATCGGGCATCTAAAAACAAGCGGAATGAGTTCTGGCTCCCATATGAGAACTGGGAGAAATCCACTATGCATATACAGTCCAATGATTAGGCCTTTATACCATATTGCTCGATCACTCCTCTGGTAGCTCCATATATGGCAAGGCGAAACTAAGCTACCTATGGTTGGAGAAGGGGAAGCAAGGTGTAGAGTGATCCACCCCTGGTCTAAGAACAAAAAAAAACTCTGGCCGGTGCTACATCAAGGGAGACCCCGGAGTACACATCATCTTTTGTCAACCTGAGTAAATGAGGACTAAAATAATTTTTTTTTTTTAAAACAACAAACTTAAGCCAAGTAATGGGCGACGATGCTTCACGTACAACAACCAAAGCCAAGTAATGGGCGATGATGCTTCACGTACAGCAACCAACTTAAGCCAAGTAATGGGGGACGATGCTTCACGTACAGCAACCAACTTAAGTCAAGTAATAGGCATACATACTTCCAGTAGAACAGAACAAACGGCAAAGTCCTTAAGCACAGACATCCAACAGTGATCCATATCAGGGCGTAGCCAGCCGTTAAGAGATGTAATCCATCGCTAATCGATACATTAGATTTCTCCAATATCCCAGCGGCTATCTAACATGGCCCACTTCCAAACAGTGAGAAACAGAACTAAAGAGTGTATCAAAATCTACTTTGACTCTGGTCAACGAGAATCCCGGAACCACACAGGGTGGCCAGTTTCCAAATTGCGTTGGGACCGGGCCAATGGTGGGAGTGAGCTACACAAATGCACTTAACTTCAAACACAAATGCAGATTATTAAATACACAGTTGTGAAGCCGTGCTGACTAAATTATGTGACAACAGATAGAGGCAAATTAGGCTGTCAAACTATGTGATTATAAAGGCGAATTATTCAGCATTCTTGGTTATCATGATAGCTTGACAGTTTCACAGGTGGTTTGTAAAGAGGTGAATCAGTGCAAACCGCTAATTTGCATTTTATTTTTTAACTTCGCAAGCTTTGCCTAGGCAAAGTTTTTAAAAAAGCGCAGCTCCAGGCGCTTTGGCAGCAACGTGAAGCCACTCCCTCGGCTGCGTGGGGCTATAGGTGGCCAGGTGACACCTGTGGGGGGGCTCCACCCCCAGCGTGTTTTTTGATCAGAGCTGGGGGTTTAATATCGCCTCTGCAGAAGGGGGCGCTTCCGGATTTCAGTCGAGCTCAGGGCCAAAGGGTGAACTGGAACCCTCGCCGTCCCTAATCTGAAACCACAGAGGTACGGATACAAAGTGGATTCTAATGGTTTAGAAAACTATACTAATTCAGCAGGTGCTAATAAAATGTTATTCACCAAAATACAGTCAATGTGTCTTACATGGAACAAGAGGAATGCCGCTTTAGTTGCCCAAATGTTATACAAAGTCGCACTCCTAGAATCTCTCGCACTCCTAGAAAATCTCTCTCTCTCTCTCGTGAGGTCTCTGGGTGCTTTGCAGTCAGTGGTAAAAAAAAAAGCACCATCAGTGGGTGCTGTTTACCCCTGGTGTGCCTGCCCCCCAAGCACTGGTGCACCGGTCAGTGTTAAAAGTAACCCACCTGTGGGTGCCGTTTACCCCTGGTGTGCCTGCCCCCCAAGCACTGGTGCACCGGTCAGTGGTAAGAGTGCACCGTCTGTGGGTGCTGTTTACCTTAGGTATGCCTGGCCCCCAAGCACTGGTGCACCGGTCAGTGGTAAGAGTGCACCGTCTGTGGGTGCCGTTTACCCCTGGTGTGTCTGCCCCCCCAGCACTAGTGCACCGGTCAGTGGTAAGAGTGCACCGTCTGTGGGTGCCGTTTACCCCCTGGTGTGCCTACCCCCAAGCACTAGTGCACCGGTCAGTGGTAAGAGTGCACCGTCTGTGGGTGCCGTTTACCCCTGGTGTGCCTACCCCCAACCACTAGTGCACCGGTCAGTGGTAAGACTGCACCGTCTGTGGGTGCCATTTACCCCTGGTGTGCCTGGCACCCAAGCACTGGTGCACCGGTCAGTGGTAAAAGTGCACCACCTGTGGGTGCCGTTTACCCCTGGTGTGCCTGGCCCCCAAGTACTGGTGCACCGTTCAGTGGTAAAAGTGCACCACCTGTGGGTGCCGTTTACCCCTGGTGCACCTGGCCCCCAAGCACTACTGCACCAGTCAGTGGTAAGAATGCACCGTCTGTGGGTGCCGTTTACCCCTGGTGTGCCTGGCCCCCAAGCACTGGTGCACCGGTCAGTGGTAAGAGTGCACCGTCTGTGGGTGCCATTTACCCCTGGTGTGCCTGGCACCCAAGCACTGGTGCACCGGTCAGTGGTAAAGGTGCACCACCTGTAAGTGCTGTTTACCCCTGGTGTGCCTGCCCCCCCCAGCACTAGTGCACTCCAACAGGGCAAGCAAGTGACTACCTATGGTCTCTTGGTGACCAGCCGAGCAGTCAAGGGTCACACTCCAGGAGCGCCTGCTGGGTTTGACAGAGAAGTAAATAATACGCAATAAAATCAATGTCCAGGGAGAACTATTACTTGGAAGATGAAGTAGGGCTTTGTTTACAGGTAGGTAACAGGGTTGTTAGTAGGAGAAAGACCTGGCACTTTCTGGGACAGAGTTACATGTCTAGATGTTTTATGCTCTAGAATAAAGCAATGCCTCTGTGGCCAGTATATCCTTCAGCCACAGAGGTTGTATCACCAGACTTCATGATTCAAGCTTGGCTCGAAATCTTTAATGTTTACTATTTGCTAACAATGGGGCAGAAGTGCCTGTTCGATCGATACAATTTATCTAGCAGCCTTGCCACGTTTCCCATTCTATTCAGGATTACCCTTTCCAGCGCCATTTTTTCTTTGCATTCTGGGACTTTTAGTTTTATTTATCCAATTACAAAACCAGGGCTAAAAATCCCTAGAATTCTACACAAAAAAGGAGACTGGAGTAGCTAGATCTGTATGGGCCTGAGAAAGTCGGCAGCAGTCACCAAACTGGATATGATATTGTTAAATATCACCTGAGTCGCACGGACTCTGAGCTCCACCCTGGATTCAAAAGCCCCAGGTGCAAGGCTGGGCTACATGGTACATTTGAGTCCTTGTGGCCGAGTAAAACGGGCCACAACAAAGCTAGCCCAAAAGCCAGCTACCAGCTGGTCTAGGAATCCTGCCCCGCAGAAGAGAGCTACAATCCAATGTACACCGTTGTCACCATGTCCAGATTACAGGTCACGGTTCCACTGCCCTCACTGCAGGAGAGTAGCTAAACTCGGGTGCAAAATATTCGAAATCTACTTCAGGGAAATGGTGCGCACTAGGTAGGAATATTTCCAGAAACAGTTTTGAGTGGGTCCAGGATTTACCAGGTATTCCCTACTTGCACTTTTTGTCGTCAGAGAATCCTGGCACTACCTGGAGACAACTGCTCAGACGAAAACCCTGGGCGCAAGAACAATGCGCGCAAAAACCTGCAATTTCAAATTGGGTGATTAACCATTTAGGTCTGCTTGGAAAGTAACCGTGGCACTCAAAATGAGTCCACTCTTGTAAAAGATACCCTTCCAGTACCTAGAGAAAACACCCTGACGAACCTGTGCAGGTCTCCCAACGTCCCCAAGGAGTTGACCTGGTGGCTGTTCCAAGATGGATGACAGGGCTGAATGTCTGCCACACACAACATGGAGTAGATGAAAGCATCTGCTCTGAACTTGGCCTGGCCGCTGAGTCTTTCATCATCCTCACAACAAGGCAGATACAATCAGAACGTGTGGTGGTTATCAAGTCAAGAGACAATTTATGTTGTACATGTGCTATATAAAGTACTCTATAGAGATCTAACGACCTACAGGATTGGTTCTGTTGGTTGCAATAGCAAAAGTGTTGCACAAAACTGAAAAGTTTGCTTAGATGGGAGCACAAGTCAATAAGCTGTTTTAATAAGTATTCCGATTAGATCCAACTGCATTTATATTGAGTCCCAGTTCACGAAAAAACATCAAAGGTATGTGCAGAAATTTTCACTATTGTTGAATGTACTTGTACCTTTGTAAAAAGAAATATATACATATCACAGACCTTTGCAGGCGTACACCTGAAAAGTTGTACCATTAGCAATTTTCCAGGAGTACTGCTTGATCATAGGTATATTCCCAAAGTGGAACTGTACAATCAGTGTAATCTATCACTGCGAGAAGCCATTTTTTTTTCCTCAACTGAGGAAAAAAAAATCCACACTGAGAAATAATTTTCCCTAAATCCTCATCAAGTCTGGGTTTGTTCCATTTGCCTTATCACTATGCAACATGATGTACCCCTTTCCACTTATAAAGCCCATCTAATCCCCTTCTGTAGGATTTACTCCCACATAATTATATGGAGCGGTGGTGTCCAGTTACTCTGGAGTGAGCGGATTTACGACTGCCGGGTATCCTTTTATGGATAACTAGCAGCCTTAAATCCAGTCATTGAGTCCGAAAATGGATGTTTATGGTCAAACAAGGCTTGGAAGTTTATGAATCAGGCGGATGCCTGTTGGAGTGGGAGGATTACCCTGGGGTGTCCTCGATAGGCTGATGTGAGTAAAAGAAAGATGCTCAGGTGCTTTAAATGAAGGCACTTCTTAATAAGAAATTGCCATTTTGTAATACATAATCAGTTGTTGCAATTGGTACCCTGCCCAGAGAGCAATACTCCTTTAAAGGAAAGTAATAGACTATAAGGAGCCCCTGGTCCGTGCGCATACCAGTAACATAGCAAAAGTACCAGGGACCCTTATGCAAGCAAGAAAATGACCATGCCTGCCTCCAGGATGGATAGTAAAAGACAGCCATACTTCACATGCAGCGGCCTCTCAGACCCACCGACCCCGGTGCCACTGTACCTTCTGCACTGATAGGTGAGTCCCTGAAGCAAAAACTCTGTGGTATTTACCCTGTACTTGTTCAGGAAAACTTGCTTCAAGACTGTATCTTGGTACGAGTACGACTGCAGGGCACTGTATCTTGGTATGAGTACGACTGCAGGGCACTGTATCTTGGTATGAGTACGACTGCAGGGCACTGTATCTTGGTAGGAGTACGACTGCAGGGCACTGTATCTTGGTATGAGTAAGACTGCAGGGCACTGTACCTTGCTATTGGTAAGAGTATTTCTGCAGGGCACTGTACCTTGGTACGAGTATGTCTGCAGGGCACTGTACCTTGGTACGAGTAGGACTGCAGGGCACTGTACCTTGGTACGAGTAGGACTGCAGGGCACTGCATCTTGATACGAGTGTGACTGCAGGGCACTGTTTCTTGGTAAGAGTATGTCTGCTGGGCACTGTACCTTGGTACGAGTAGGACTGCAGGGCACTGTATCTTGGTAAGAGTATGTCTGCAGGGCACTGTATCTTGGTACGAGTACGACTGCAGAGCACTGTATCTTGGTACGAGTAGGACTGCAGGGCACTGCATCTTGGTATGAGTACGACTGCAGGGCACTGTATCTTGGTATGAGTAGGACTGCAGGGCACTGTATCTTGGTACGAGTAGGACTGCAGGGCACTGTATCTTTGTACGAGTACGGCTGCAGGGCACTGTATCTCGATATGAGAATGACTGCAGGGCACTGTATCTTCGTATGAGAATGACTGCAGGGCACTGTATCTTCGTATGAGAACAACTGCAGGGCACTGTATCTTTGTATGAGTACGACTGCAGGGCACTGTATCTTGATACAAGTAGGACTGCAGGGCACTGTATCTTGGTATGAGTACGACTGCAGGGCACTATCTTTGTATGAGTATGGCTGCAGGGCACTGTATCTTTGTATGAGTATGGCTGCAGGGCACTGTATCTTGGTATGAGTACGACTGCAGGGCACTGTATCTTGGTATGAGTACGACTGCAGGGCACTGTACCTTGCTATTGGTAAGAGTATTTCTGCAGGGCACTTCTCCTTGGTACGAGTAAGACTGCAGGGCACTGTATCTTGGTACGAGTGTGACTGCAGGGCACTGTTTCTTGGTAAGAGTATGTCTGCAGGGCACTGTACCTTGGTACGAGTAGGACTGCAGGGCACTGTATCTTGGTAAGAGTAGGACTGCAGGGCACTGTACCTTGGTAAGAGTATGTCTGCAGGGCACTGTACCTTGGTACGAGTAGGACTGCAGGGCACTGTATCTTGGTAAGAGTAGGACTGCAGGGCACTGGATCTTGGTAAGAGTATGTCTGCAGGGCACTGTACCTTTGTACGAGTAGGACTGCAGGGCACTGTATCTTGGTAAGAGTATGTCTGCAGGGCACTGTTTCTTGGTAAAAGTATGTCTGCAGGGCACTGCATCTTTGTAGGAGTATGACTGCAGGGCACTGCATCTTGCTACGAGTAGGAGTGCAGGGCACTGCATCTTTGTAGGAGTATGACTGCAGGGCACTGTATCTTGGTAGGAGTATGACTGCAGGGCACTATCTTTGTAGGAGTATGACTGCAGGGCACTGTATCTTGGTAGGAGTATGACTGCAGGGCACTGTATCTTGGTAGGAGTATGACTGCAGGGCACTGTATCTTTGTAGGAGTGTGACTGAAGGGCACTGTATCTTGGTAGGCGTATGACTGCAGGGCACTGTATCTTGGTAGGAGTATGACTGCAGAGCACTGTATCTTGGTAGGAGTATGACCGCAGGGCACTGTATCTTGATATGAGAATGACTGCAGGGCACTGTATCTTGGTAGGAGTATGACCGCAGGGCACTGTATCTTGATATGAGAATGACTGTAGGGCACTGTATCTTTGTAGGAGTGTGACTGCGGGCCCTGTATCTTGATACGAGTATGACTGCAGGGCACTGTATCTTGGTATGAGTACGACTGCAGGGCACTGTATCTTGGTATGAGTACGACTGCAGGGCACTGTATCTTGGTATGAGACTTTCGCCCCAATGAAATGGATAACTGAGTCCCTTGTATTCTCTGGTAACACTGCAACAATGAACTGGATTGAGATGTACTAAGCATCACTTTTACATGTAAATCACTGAATAACCTGTTTTTGAGAGACGAGTTAATTAGAGAGAGAGAGACTCTAAAAAGACATATGATGGGCAATCATTAGGAATCCCAAGAAACAGCAGACAAAATAAGTTCCTGATAATTAAAGTGAGTTCTGCACTATTAAACGGGATGGTTTTATAAATAGTTGTAACTGTATGTGAAAGTCCAGTCTTTTATACAGCTCTTAATTCAAGATGCTTTAAACCAATCCTAATTTTAACTGGTGTAAGAATGAGACCAGTGTCCTTAAAACAGGGTATCTTTAAAGCCCCCAGTGAACATTTTAGGTCTCACCTAGGCAGCACTTGCGCTGGCTCTTTATGAGACATGCTGTGAGCAGAATATGGCCTTGAAGCCCCTCCTATCTTTTCTATTGGCTCCTCTAACTGTCCTTGGTAAATACGGGCTTTTCATTGGTGAAATAACTTACTAGTGCATCCTTTTCAAACTTTGTAACCTCCCATACGGACTGCCCCTGTTACATGAGCTCTTATGCTGCATGTTATTTGCACTATTTTCTTAGCTGTTCTTGAGCAGCGCTTGCGCTCCGCTGTCCTCTAGCAGCGCCCGCGCACAGCTGATGGCTGCCTTTCCTTTCTCGTTTACATTGCCTGGGCTTGTGTGCTTGGAATGTTGTTTGTTCAGACCTCACCCATGCCCCGGCACAGCATGGCCACGTACCTTTATTTATTGAAAAAAGGAGCTGCAATCACTCTGGGCTTGTGTGCTTTGAAATGTTTTATTGGCTTCCCTCCAAAACAGATCCCTTTTACCTCCCAACACAGCATGGCAGCGCGCCATTATATATTTAATTACAGCACCACTTTCACTTTGGGCTCGTATGCTTCAAATTTTTTCCGTAGTTTTCCTCCAAAACAGATCCCTCCCACCTCCCGACACAGCATAGCAGCGGACCTTTATTTATTTAATAACAGCGCAACAATCACTTTGAAATATTTTAATGGCTCGTGATAAAAATCAAATAAAAATTATTTTAAAATAAAAAAAAAAAAAGAAATATTTTTATGGCTTTCCTCCAAAGCAGACACCTTGTGATACAGCATGCACCTTCTGATACAGCATGCACCCCTTTATTTAATTACAGTGCCGCTTTCATTTTGGGCTTGTGTGCTTTAAATGTTGGCCTCGCTTCGCTGCTGTAATGAGTAATTTGTGCCACACAGTGGCCATTGCTTCGATCACCAACACAAATGCCCGCAACCGCGAGTTTAAACAATGCCTGCTGCACAGGACGCCTTCCAAATGCTGCTCGGTCCCTATGCTATGTTGCCTGGTCCCTGTACTATGCTGTCTGGTCCCTGTGCTATGCTGCCTGGTCCCTGTGCTATGTTGCCTGGTCCCTGTGCTATGTTGCCTGGTCCCTGTGCTATGTTGCCTGGTCCTTGGCTCTGCTGATTGGTCCCAGTCTTGTGCTTTCTTGTTCTTCTGCTCTGCTGTATGGTCCTTGTGCTCTGTGCGTGGTCACTGTGCTGCGCTCACTGCTGCGCGTGTTCTGCTGCTTGGTCCCTTTGCCCTGCCGTGTATGGGGCACGCACTGCTCTACTCTGTTTGCCTGAGGCTGGTGCTGTTGGCCAAGCTGCTGGGCGGGGATTGGAGGGATGTCAATGTGAGCGAGAAGTGTGTGAGATCAAAGGGTGGTGCTTGACCAGCCTCACTACTAGCATGCGCTAAAAAAAAAGCATTTGCAATGCATAGGCATAACACATAGGTAAAAGACATTGCCATTTGCAATGCAATAGGTCTCTTGCAAATAATAATGTTTGTTAGATTTTTTCTTGGTTATAATATATCCCAGCAGTAGCATAATAAAACAAAATCCACTAAGTAAGAAAAGGGTGCAGTACCACAGGCTGTTACTAGGAGTCCCTGTGGAGTTGTAAAGGGACCTCTATTAGCCACATAAGGTACTGTACCCTTAACACAATTATAAAGAGAAAGATTTCAGCTCAGCATACGTTTCCATTTGCTTTTATTGGAAGAGAGATTTTTGATAGCTTACGTTTTAAAAATGCACCATTGTTGTTTATGTAGCTTTATTTCACAAACAAAGCTAAATAAACAACAATGGTGCATTTTTTCACTAGATTTTCAAACAGGGAGCTCTCCACAACGGAGAATTTCAAGTATGCATGAAAAGTTAGAAGTAGTAACTTTACACTTGTAAATACCCTGGTAGAGACATGCAAATCAACACTCGGGAATGGTGAATTGCAAAATAAACAAATAAATGAATGTTAGTGTAGATTTTCACAAAAGTGCAGTGATAGCTTGACACCAGGGTACATTTACACGTGCTTATTTACTCTGTGAATAGGCCCCTAAGTGCTGAAGGCATTCACTTTGTAATGTCTGCTATATAAACAGCTATTCATGCAAGACAGACTTGAAATTCCTATAAAATACACATTCTTACATATACATAGCACTCGAGTCGAATACACGTGAATCTCACTTTATCTCTTAGAAACCTATAAAGCGACGGCAGAAGTGTACCTTTGTTGTGCAATCTGCTGGCAATGGTCCAACCGATTCTCCACTGCCGCCTCCAGCAGGCTAAAAACCACAATTAGCGATTATATATATATATATATATATATATATATATATATATATATATATATATATATATATATATATATATATATATATATATATATATATATATAGATATATATATATATAGATATATATATAGATATATAATATATATATATATATAGCGATTAATTACCAGGTGGTACTAGTAGGAAAACGTGAGCCTTGCAGACAGCAGCTCTGCACAGTGAAAGCAACTGTATATGTGTGAACTCCCTGGATGTATCATGTGTGAGCACACAGCACTGGCACACATCTGGGAAGATTCAGTGGGGCCAGCCTGGACCCCGCCTGGTTCCCACTCTTTTCCAGCAGTGGGCCTGGGGTCATGTGGGGATCACTGCAAGACTGATGCACACCCACCCACCATGAGAGCATCTTAATGCAGTGGAGCCCACAGCCAGGCTTTTCCCCACACCCCTGAACCTGTATGGACCCCTAGGAGTAGCAAGAGTGAGGCTGCATGTGTTTCCTACTGACTTAGATGCAGAACGCTTGGTCGGTAACACAAAGCTGCGACTCCAGGCCGCTTGCCTCTCTGGGGGTAGCTTAGATATGTCAAGGCCTAGTTACCGAAAGGCGGAGTGAAGGTTGGGTGTAAATCGATGAGTAGGAGCAGGGCCACTGGAATCACATTACTTGCAGAACCAAATTATGCGGTAGGGTTGACTAAATTATGTTGCAAGAAAAGCCAAATTATTTGGGAAGGAAAGGTAAATTAGGATGCATATTCTACAATTAAAACTAAATTATGCGGATATTTTGTGGGTTATTTAGATACGTTGACATTTTAACACATTAATATTAAAGGAATACTAGTGCTAATAAAAATACATAGGTTATGTAGGAACAAAAACTGTACAAATTCTAGAGCTCATACTAAAAAATGTATTTACCAACATTTAACGGTGTTGTTTTGCATGGAAGTATTATTTAATTAACATGGCCTTTCTACGTCTGATTAAAATACATTGTATAAAACGTATATATCTTCCCCGGAGCCCAGAGCAAGCCTGAATGTACTCCCTGTAAGAAAAGGGGCATGTGTCTCATTCATTGCATCACAGGTTTTTGTTTGTTCTTTAGGAACAGGTCTTCAGTTTTGGGTACACTACAGTGCCTCTGGGAGCATCTTTGCCCAACAACAAAAACCAGCCCTCCAGAGCAGTATTATAAATTCCATAGGTAGTGTGAGCTTGTTTTCGTAGGAGGTGCTTTAGACATAGGTCTTAAAAGAAGATGGCATATGTTGGGCACCCTTGTAAAGTCCGAGTGCCCTCCTGAGGCAAGTGCTGGACTGGGAACAAAGTCTGTGATGTAAACATGAATTAACATTACTAGTTAGTTTACTCGGTATTAGACTAGTGCAGCATACACTGATCACTCGGCCTCCAGTGTGTTGTGTAGGGGCAGTGGACTTTGTGTCCTTCCAAACAACCAGGTGGTTGTGAGTCAGTCTTTCTAGTGTAATATTCACGGATCCTCTGCAGCTCATCTGGTGCATTTTATTCCGGTGCAAAGTTTTAACCGACACATGCAACTCTAGGTTCTTTTTTCACTCTCTCCCTTCTTTCTCCATCGTGCACTTACAATCCTTTTGTTGTTGCGTCTACTGTTTTGAGGCCAGTGTTGCTCCTTTGTGTAAGTCTCCCTGTCCATGTGTATCTTCTACCCGCGCCTCCCTGTCCCCTTATTTTCCCTGTCCCTCTACAGTGGTCTCTGGCCTCTTTTTGCCGGACTTCTCCATCCTTCAAGATTCCTTGCTGTGGAGAGGCTACGTCCAGGGTCTAGAGAGGGATGAACGCAGACAAGCAGACAGAGGCAGATAATCAGCCATGGAAGCAATTGGCCGAGGATCACACATCCGTGCTAGCCATAGTTCTGCTGAGCTGATACCAGTTTGGGACAGCTCTGCTGTCTGCGAGAGATAGCTCTGTCTTCCATGAGTGAAATATAAGCCAACACAGCAAGGTTTTGATCTACCAAAAGTGAGGAAGTGTGAGGTAGCTGTTCTGACTCAAGTGGGGGTGGTTCGGTGATATGCGACCCCAAAAACGAACTCAACTAAGAGCGAAATAAGTCCGCCGAACAGGAGGAGACCCTGCAGATAGTGACAGGCAGACCCATGAGCTACTGCATGGGTCTCTAGACAGGTGGCTGTCTATTCCAGCACCTGTCCCTTTTGCTAAAGAACCTGAAGTTGAAGAAAGAGTTGAAAGGAGGGCAGCTTGGAGGGGTGGGCGTGTAAGAGTTTGTAGGTGGAGAGACACACCAGGGTTCGAGACTCAGACCATCGTCAGGATAAGAGACAGGCAGTGGCACTCTCTATCCAAGGTTAGCAAGACCGAGGCTACCAAAGCTCTAGCCTTGGCCCTGGGCTTCTAGTAGACTGTTCCAGGGAGTTGGCAGCTTTCTGGGCTCACCAAGGTAGTGTCGGACTAGGGTTGTGCACACTTTGGAGCACAGCATGGTTTCAATACAAGCAGCAGGGTGCAAAACTCTGCAGGCTACAGGTGGCAGGGGGCAAAATTATACAGGCTACAGGCTTTCTGAGAAAAGAGATGCCAGGTGCAGCTAGCTACTAGTTTCCAGTGTTCGGAGCACATCTTCTGAGTGGGCTTCTCAATTGTGGCCAATAATCTCCACATTTGGTGCCCACTGTGCCTGCATTCTACTCCATGACACAGCTCCAGAGATATGGCCAGCAGCAGCACGCCCTTTCATCATTGCTGTCCACCAGTTGCGGAGTTACTCTGGGTAACGCCTTATCTGGTAGAGACCAGTTGCAGATTCCTTAGCTTAGAATTATCCCCAGGTGTCGGACTGGTTCCAGAATCTTTTTCATGAGCAGTACCCCTGCGCACCGATAGGTGGGGTCATTCGGCTCCACGTGTCGTCGTCAGTGCCAGATGTGACATGCGCGGTGCCTATATGGGAGCCACCCCGGCATGCTGAAGTCAGTTTCTTTCTTTCCGCGGTAGTCAGTGCGGATCCGGAGAGATCTATCCCCTTCAGTCAATTTTTGACTAAGATTTTTTCAACTTTTATCGAGAGTTTTTTGAGAATTGTCTCCTGGTGTGGTGGGAATATCCTCTAGTAAGGCCAGCTTGAAGCCTTGCTGCACCTGTCACCATCCGATGTCAGTGACCGACCCGCATTTTGTTTTCCTTTGGTGCCTTGAGCGGGTCCACAGCGTTAAGACCTGCATCAACTGCCGCACCATGAAACCAAAGGCCTTGAGAGAGTGGTCCTTAAAGCTCCTGGCGGCTTGACGCTGAACACAAGTAATGCATTTCAGTTTCTAATCCCGTTGCAAGCAAATTTACTTTCATGTCAACATACCATGAGATTGAAGTATACAAAAAAGAGATGGATGGAATGCTTGAATTAATCTCAGCTGGTGGTAAATACTCAGGGTCACATCCCAGTCCATCATTATTTTACACGCTATGCCACCTCATTTTAGACCCAGCCATATACAAATCAGTCTTGACCCTGCTCCAATGTAAACAGTCCAGCCTAACTGCAGACCAGGTCCGCCCTGAACCAGAATATAATTAACCCAGGACCAGTTTTACCCCTATTAACGCTCATCAACCAGTTGTAGCTTGATTCCAGTGGCACAAAGAGCACGGGGCCCACGTCTGAGCAAACACGTTCCAGTTAGGGTAACACATTGAAGCACACAAAAAAAAGTGATGGATGGTATGCTTGAATTAATCTCATCAACTGATAATTGCTCAGGGCCGCATCCCTGTCCACCTTTATTTTACACACCACCCCACCTCAGTTTTGACCCAGCCAAGACCGATTTGTGTATGGCTGGGTTCAAACTGAGGCAGCATGGTGTGTCTACTGCAGTGTGTCGCCTGAAGTAGGACGGGTATGCCCAGACGTGGGTCCCATGCACACGGTTTCCCGAGTTCTTACCAGTGGCTGAAATTAATTCAAGCATTCCATCCACCACACCATGCACACTGTACCACTAGAACCAAGCTATACCTGGGTGATGAGCCCTAATAAGGACAAAACCAATACTGAGTTGCTTGTATTCCAGTTCAGGATGGACCTAGTCTGGCAGTCCGGGCTGGACTCTTCCCATTGGAGCAAGGTCAAAGCTGATTTGCATATGGCTGAGTCCAAACTGAGATGGCATGGTGTGCAGAATAATGATGAATTGGGATGCGGCCCAAAGTGACTGCCAGTGGCCAAGATTAATTCAAGCATTCCATCCATCACTTTTTTGTATACTGCAGTGTGTTGCCCTAAGTAGGATGGGTATGCCAGGACATGGGCCCTGTGCACACTGTGCCACTGGAACCAAGCTTTACCTGGCTGATGAGCCCTAATATGGGTGAGTCCGGTCCTAGGTTGCTTGTGTAGGGAGGGAGGACCTAGTCTGGCAGTTTCGGGCTGGACTACCCCCAATGGAGCAGGGTCAAGCCTGATTTGTTTATGTCTGGGTCCAAACTGAGGTGACATTGTGTACTAAATAACGATGGACTGGAATGCGGCCAGAGTGATTACCACTGGCTCAGATTACCTCAAGCATTCCATCCATCACAGTTTTTTTATACAAAAGACCTAGAGATGACTGTTGACTGTGCAGGCTTCAACTCAAACCTAGCCTAAACTCCAGACTGGCTGGTTGACAGCTGTTTGAAACTAAATGCAGGAAAAACAGAGTACAACTTACTCACTCCAAAATACTTACGGACCTTCTACACAACTGGCCGCAAACCCCGACAGTACTAAGGGGTCACTACTAGGACACAACTTTAATTGCACAAGTAGAAAAAGTGATCAGAAATAAGTGATTAAAGCTCTGTCAAATAATTAGGGTCCTCTCTTCTACCAGTGAACTCAGCAAGCTTGTTCTGGGAGCCTTGCTATATTCGAACTTGTTTATGAAAATCCTGGCTATGCTATTCTCATTCCCAAACTGAGCGTTTACAGCAGGTGTTTCCTACTAGTCTATCATGAGCTACCAGTAGCTCACAGACAACTTCAAAGTAGCTCACAGCCTTGAGTTCATTTTCAAATAAGCACAGGGTCACATATTCCTTTTAAAGTTAAGGGAAGCCCGTGTTTATTTTGCAGCGCTGGAGTCACATTTATGACCAAGGGCACAGAGATGAAGAACTGAATCACTAAGGTATTTAACTCTTAAATAAAAGTCCTTGTCAACTCAATATTGGAGCATAAATTCAAGAAAATCTAAATGAAGAGTTAACCTAATGATTAAGTTAACTCTTCATTTTAAATTTATCCCATTTCAAAGTGTTGCATTTACAAACAGTAGACTTCTTGCTTTCAGTGGCCAATCGGCACTGTGCCATATTTATAACTGAAATATACTGTCCTTTATTTGCAAATGAGAAGAATTTAAAATTGAAAAAATATTTCTATGAAACATTGAGTTAATATTTTTCTCCACTTTCAATTATGTCTTAATATTTTATGAAGCATATTTCTTCACTTTAAATTCCTCCTATTTAAACAAATGGCGCCATATTTAGAACAGAAATATACAGCCATGTCTACAGGCCACTAGGTGCAAAATGCCTGGTGTTTTGTAAATGCGACACTTTGAAATGAGAGAAAATTTAAATGATGAGTTATATGGAATCCATATAGACAAAGTTAACTCTTCAGTTAGATTTTCTCCCATTTCAAAGTGTCGCATTTACTCACAGCAGGCATCGTTCTCCCAATGGCTGTTAGACACCGTGTCATATTTAGAACTGAAAAATACAGCCATGTTTTTAAGTGGGAGGAATTTAAAGTGCAGAAATGTTTTCCATATTAGCATATTTTGCAGAACATTTTTCTGCACTTTAAATTTCTTCCATTAAAAAAACTTAGTTGTATGTCTGTGGTATACATGTAACGGTGCCACATATGGCGAAAGGTATGTCCTGTGCCACAAGTACACACAACACAGTCTCTCATTCACCCATAAACATCTCACACACAAGTTCATACATCTCCAAAGACCACACTCTCACTGATAGACATGGCAGCCCTGTCAACGTGCCCCTAGTCAAAGTATTTTGTTCAAACCATAGTCTTAGGCTCTAATTCAATTAAACTGGTCGCGTGGGCGTCTGGTAACACTGCGCGAGTGGCTTGGCCTTCAGTAGCTCACAATGATTTTCCCTGATCAGAAATAGCTCTCACGACAGAAAAGGTTGGATTTCCCTGGTTTACAGCGACTGATCTTTTGGTTAGAGAAACACAAACTTAGTTTAGATTTTTAGAAATGCCTTACACTGGCTTCGAGTATACGCCATAGTGAGTTTTAGACTGATTACACCATATCTGACATGTCTGCAAGGGTTAATATGAGTCTAATGGGCTAACAAATTCAGCTGGTACTGTCAAACGCGCTGTTCCTTCCCTTCGAGGACCTTTTAGCTTGATACAAGATACATATAAGCTGAATAATAGAGAAACGCTTAACTAAGATTTCACATTCCTAACAGTTGTTTCATGCAAATATGATAATCAAGCTTATGCAAATACATCCATCTTATTTAAATAATTTCTGCTGAAGCATATCATATGCATAACAAATAGACAATCTAGAAGGATAGTGATCCCATGTTACATTTGGTTTGTTCACATCATAGAGCATTTTTAATAATTTGAAATAGATGAAACAGCATGTCACTACTTCACTTTGACAGCTTATTCTAACAGTTGTTAACTTGCCTCTGACTAAGTGCTATAAAAGTCAATGCAAAGAGCTAGAAGGAGAGAGAAGATCATCGCTCCAGCGCCATCAGGACAGGCCCGGCCCGACTTCAGCACCAACTTCAACCGCACGTTGCTGCACCTTCACTGAATGCCCGAGTGGCTGTGCTTTCTCTCAGATACACAGAGCTGCTGAGACAGAAATAGCAGGCTTGCTATTCAGACGGGACTATAGTCCTGCTGTCCTAAATCAGGTATGCGAGTGCGCACCACCTTTGAAACTCAAGATAGGCTTATTATTTACCAATGTGCTAAAGCCAGCACAGTGCCTAGAAGTAGCAAACAACGAAGTTATTGCTATAAATACAATACACCTTTTCTGTGTTTTCGTCTCTTGCTGGCCGCATATTTTTGCTGGCTTTAGAACTTTGTGACTTTACCCCTGCTAACCAGTGGTAAAGTGCCTGTGCTCCCCTTTAATCAATGTTGAATTGGCAATTGAAATGTACCCAAGTGCATGGAAATTGAATGCCACTAAAGGACGGCAGCACGGTTATGCCATCCATTATAGTAGCAGTGCAAACATGGCTTCAGGCCTACCAATGTAGACTGACTGCAACAGTGCAAAACATTCACTGTAACTTGTATAAATGAACCCTTTTATGACAGGTGAAAACCTCACTTTTAAATATTAGTGACTCTCCCCTGTGTAAGCCTTGTAGCCCACAAGGCAAGGTGCATGGCATTTAAAAGTCTAACATTTGGAAAATTAATATTACCATATCCCTACAGTTGCAAGGCACTAAAAGCTATTTTCGCTGTGGCAGGCCTAGCTGTCCTATGTAGAAAATCAGCATACAGACTAAATACTAATACTGTATCTCGAGAATGGAAACAGCTATAAAAATAATTAAACAAATAATTTAATTTGATTAGGGCGTGCCCAGGAGTCACTCCACCCGCTGGCTGGTTCCAGGCATAAATGTGGCACCTCCAGGACCCACTTAAAACTCTTTCTGGACCTGCGGAAGATCAGAACAGGGCTGGACCTGCGGTTTGTGACCTGAGAGGAGCCTTGAAGGAGTGTACCTACTCCCTGGACAAATATTTGGATCCCAAAGAACAGCTGGTTGACCTCCTGTGTGGCTACAGGGAGAAAACAACCTGAAAGAGGCCTTTCCCTGGAGGTACTCCGCTCACCAGTGGCAAATGGACCTGGAATGGACCCCGATGTTGGACTATGCCAGACACTCTGGGAGTTAAAAGTTTCTCCCCAGAGGTCCTGGGGGACTTCAGAAGTGTACTCACGTGGTGGATTGTGACTTAAAATACTAAGTCAGAAGGTAACATATTTGATCAGGACAAACCTGATTGGTGTATCCAATCAATCAATCAGAGTTCCACTGCGGTTAGCCACAAATTGTGCCTAGGTCACAGTCTACCGTGAGCATTGACTAACATTGTAACTTGGTGCTTTTTGGTGCTATTTCTCTTGGGAAAATTCATATCTGTGGTTCCTCTTTTTGGATTTTTGTAATTTTGCCATCATTTTGTTAATTCAATTTTACACTATTTTTCTAAATCACTTTGGAATGTTTTGCATTATGAGTTTATTACAGTTTTAGTACTGCATAAATGCTTTACACCCTACATGCCTGCCTGCTCTTTGCCATACCAGGGGGTTTGAGCTCAGGTTAATTTAGTGGCTTGGAGGGTTCACCCTGACGAGGGATTTGATTATTCTTTAAGTTCGCAGTCTGACAGCCCAAATCTGAATCCAATTTGTTACAAATGTTAGAATATTTCTTGCTGTACAAAGTATAGATTCATTTTTTGCTGCTATATTGTTCATATTCTCTGAGGTTACAATTCATATTGTATGCACTAGATTGGGCTTTTAAAATCAACATTTTGAAATGCATATTCTGTTTCTAGTGTTCCTTTAAGTGGGCAATTCATTCATGAAAGAAGATTTGGGTTACTCCTGATTGTAAGTCTTGTCTCATGGGACGGATTGTTACCAGAAACGCCTCTTATGCAAACATGGCTGGGTGGGTTGTGTACTAGCTATAGCCCAACTCATTTTCTGGTTCGGGTTGGCACATTGACTCAGTCCTTAGTGCCAGGGGGCCAGAACATCAGATCCTGTTGTCTAGGACGCTTTAGAAAACGTATCAGTACTGCGATGACTCCTTTCCGCCAATCAGTTACTACTTCCGGTACCCCAGAGTAAATATAAATCTTGGTGGCAGTAATTATAGTCTTGGGGAGGTGCCAGTTTCTGGTTTGAATGGATCTGCTGGACTACTATAGCATTATAGTTGACCTAGATTGTCCCTCATGGGGGTTCAGCCTCAGACTCCAACCAATTTTCAATTCAGTGGTTAGCTATTGGACTGTAACTTCTTCAAGTCACAGTGACAACGACTAAGGCAGGCGTTCAAAAACCTAGATCAACATACCAGCTTTGAGCTTGGCCAAAGTAGTTTTTCCCTCACTTTGTCACAGCAGGATTGGACCATGTTTATTCTGCCACCATCAGTTTAGTTTCAGTTTTGGCAGCGGACTACTGGCACATGCTGAAAGAATTCTCATCAGCTTTAAGCTGCATTTATATGCTTAGGGAAGTAAAAGACATTCATGGTAAAGCAGCAATCATTCTTTCTACCCTGTGTTTGTCTTATGCTACAAACAAAATCCTTCCCCCAGCCATGAACTGGGGGTGCTAACAATATCTGGGCAACAAGGTCACCTCTTCCAATGACTGAAACTGGGTGAAAGGTGACCAGCAAAGCATCATGTATGGCATATTAACTCATGTGCAGCCTTTTAAATACCTTTATGTATGTTTCTTCTAAAAGCCCCTCTTTGATAAAACATGCAAATTATAGGGGAGATGGTGAATTATGTGGCATGAGCTTGCGTGGAGAATACCACAAAATCGTATTTTTCCGTTGACCATCAGTAGAACATTTATTACGATTTCAAAGCTACACCACCCATCAACATATGCTCAAACAGATATTTAACAAGAAGAAATAACAAAAAACATCAAACACTGAACACAAATATTCCACTCAGAAGTTACTGTTCGTGGTCATTACACTGATCAGTAGTCCGATGTTCACAAACTAGAAGGATCATGGTCCTTTTTAAAAAAAAGAATAATAAAGGACCGAGGCTATCCTATTGAAGGAGACTGAATAAGCTATTCTCTGGCCAAAAATAGTGACTCCCATTGTTCTGCTTGCAATTGCTATGGTGATACCAAGTTAATTTACGGCTCTCAATCTAGAGTTCACAATCATCTCTCATAGAAAACAATTAACTAATGTTGTCCTATGGGAAGGGATGTGAATACACTCTCTACATGTATCAAACCCCTCACAGTCACTGAACTTACAGTGAGAAATGAAGTGGATACGAGTAGAAAAGTGGGTACTGTTAACAGTGTTTACTCTATGGGGAGAGTTTACTCTGTACCACACTGTTTGAAGACAGTGAAGCTCTCATGAGAAATACACCACAGAGTGGACACGCTTGCATAGAGTGTACACTGTGCTTAGTAGATACTTTTAATATAGAACTATTCACTTAAAATAACCAAGGTCTAAAGGTGCTGAAGATCATACAATCTGCTGCCTTCATACAGTGGTGAAAACTTTACAGATAACCCATCTTCTGAATCAAAACAAGCACATGTACATAGGTTAGTACCTGGTGCACACAGGCTTCTATGTTAAGTATAAATTGTAATGCTGAAACAATTCGGTCTAATAACTGAAGGCTGCTTACATTACTTAGTGAGTAGTACGTAGAATCTTTGCCCTGTTGGAAACTTCTTCTGTAGTACCTAAAAAACGATGTGGAACTTGCTGGCACCTGCACCCAAAGTTACTATTCAACACAAAGATTTAGAACATGTTCAATACCTCTACACATCTATGATAAATTAGGAGCACATGTGTAATGTAAACACACCGATTAGCTGGACACAGGCTGTACAAAATTAGGTAGAAAAGTAATATGGTATTTACCCGCCGCTATGTAAATTATAAAACAAACTAACACTTATTCGATGTGATCAGTGATGTCATCAATGATATCATCGAACATGTCATGAGTAATGTCATATGTGAGGTCATAAGCAGCGCATTGCAGTGGCGCAAGTTAGCTCTGCTAGCTATAACTCGTGAATTTGTGTGGGTTTTTCCCCAATTGAAAATGTTTATGTCACTGACAGATTCACCTAACTATAACGTTACTTTAACCATTGTTTTTTCCCAGTGAATATATATCCCCATCAAAAGTGCTCGTTCAGTAACAACAAAACACCGCGGCTCTGCTGCTTTCTCAAGCGTAATTTAATGCAACAACATTACTGAGTAATGTTGTTGCATGAAATCAGCAGAGCTGCGGTGTGTTTTGTTGTTATTGAACGGAGCACTTTTGATGGATTTGCTACCCTGCCGCGAGCTCACCGTGAAGAAGAGGCTTGGGCTGAGCGACCATTTGTGTGACAGACAGACAGACAGACAGACAGACACACACACACACTTTATATTCTGTTTCCTGATGAAGACCATATCGTAACTGTTTCGACCCTTGGAGCACAATGTGATCGATAAGGAATTTGTTAACATATCGTAATCATGGATTACTGATTCCAGAACCCCAACACTCCCCACCCCCCACATGCTGCCCCCTGAGAGGAGATAACCTGTTCTAAAAGATTTGAGTGTACAAAATATATTTAGAAAAGTGGACATATGAATCATATTATAGAACTGTAACTGTACTTGAAACATGTAGGATTTTGTCTCAATGTGATGGCTGGGTGTGGATATGAAGAGGCATTAATCAAGACAAAATGTATTTGTAATACAGTAATAGAGACTGATTAATTACATTCATTTTATAAACTTTTGTAATATTGTGGCATAAACACCCACCGAAATGAAATTACACCGACATTCATGATTAGTTACCGTGATATTTATAAATAACTATGGCATTTATAAGTTGCAGTTGTGAAAAAAGTAATTTTGAAAACAGTGTGATGATTAGGGTAGCATTTAACGGTTGAATTCACAAGCGGGTATTAAGGAGGAATACCAGATGTGATAAGGTAAATCGGAAGTTGGAAACTATTGAGAATTGTATTACACAGAGGATAACCTCAAGAGAAATACTGTGACTGGGAACCAGGTGTCTGTCACAAAACTCCAAGAACCGTAGAGTATCGCTCACAAAAGGACTCTTATGGTCTCCCTCTGTGCAATATGGCAGGGTTGAGAACTTTTAAAGAAGAGTTAAGGAGGCGTGTTGGGACAGGAATGTCCCTATGCATGAAGTACAGACATGTTCCCCCTTGACCTGAGTGCCCAACAGTGAGTATCTGGTATTCTAGTTTTTTACTTTGGCCGCACACCACGCTAAACTATTGCGTGCACAAATGCCTAGGCCTGTCCATGTACACGAGGGAGCTCATGGGCTTGTCCTGTGAACTGAAGGGGTGCACCAAGCATCCCCTCATTTAACTGCCACAGGACAAAGGTCCCTTTCATGTAGTTAGCATGTAGTGCAGTGGTGGTAGTGTACCATGTTTTGATAATTACTACATGTGACCAGACCTTTTAATCTGAGTTACTGGAATGGGGTCCTACTGGCCCAATTAAAGTTCGGTTTCTATGCGCCAACTTAGATAGTAGCCCCAACATCCCAAAGTGTATATTATGCAAGTAGGTGTATGTGGCCTGTGTGGCACATGCATTGTATGTATGAGTAAAGCAGAGTAAAGAAGCCTAAAGGTTCTAATTTGAAGCCCCTAGCCTGCACATATGCACAAGATGGAGCTGAGGAGGTTTTTCCCCAGACAGTGGAAGTGCATTGCCTACCCTTTTAATTTGGAGGGAGGACAGAAGGTGAAGTAGGGAAAGGGGAGACAAGGCTCCTTTAAAAAAAAAATTTGGCCCTGTTTTGCAAGAGAAGCTGCTCTCCTCTGGCTTCTTGAGCACTGCCATTTGGTGCATGGGGGACGCAGGTGGGGGGAGGGGGAGGGGGAGTAGGATGGAACTGCAGTTTCTGTTGTTAAGAGTGAAAAGCGTCCTTTAGGCGAGGCCAGCCTTTTTTCTCTTTCCTGTTCACTGCAAGTGCGGCTGGCAGAAAGCTCACACCTCTTTATGCCTCTTTTGTAGGTACTCTTGGCTGGATACTACCATGCTGTGAGTAGCATCACTCTGCACAAAGACTGTGCATGGAGGACAGAAGAAAGAATAACTACCCCAAATTCGTTCTAAAATTGCAGAGAACCTACACTCCATGTCGTGTTTCCCCTGTATAAACGAGAGAGCCACTGACTCACTTGTTCCAGTTCCAAGTTCTCGTCAACCAAGGAAGGGAGGATGTAACAGTGGTCTATGATGCAGAAACGAATGCCAGGGCCTGGGAGGGAGGGAGTGGGATATGTAGGATGGGGTTACAAGTTCAAAGTTAATGATCACTGTACATACTTGTTGATACTGCACACAGATATATTCGGATTAGATACCTGTGTTATTTCTATTTACTGGATCGGGCAACAGGTCATGAACGCAATGTACACAATGCCATATTGAAAATGCAAATGTACAACTGAACCAAGTTGGTGGTATGTAAAAGTATTAAATGAAAATCAATAAAGTATGTTTAAAAAAAAAAAAAAAAACAAGGAAGAGAGTGCTCTGCAAAGTACTTGGAGGATGCTGTGCAACCAGAGCTGGTGTTGGCTTGACAGCCAGCTTCCTAGATACGAGGGGACATCACCTGGAGTCTGGCCTTGCAGGATGTAGTTGAATATCTAAGCTGAAGTGCCTTGAAGCCAACCTGTGGCTGAGAGAGGAAAGGAGTCAGTCAAGCCTGTAGAAGTGTGACTGACCAGAAGCACCAGATCTGCTTGATCTTTGGTGCAGTGTGGGTCCACCGGCTGCACACGGACTGGTTCTGGCCTTTGACAATCTTCACTATTGTTTGCCAAAAAAATTCATACATAATATACATACAGACATAGTGGGGATTTTGGTCAGCAGGCTACATCCATTGACAATCTCATTCACATTTTGCTTTCGACACCACAACATGGGGCAAAGGTTCAGCCCACTTTATCTATTGACTACTTTCACCTTCAGTGATGCAGAATGCTTTTGCATATTGTTCATATCCCCTTAAAAATAGTTCAGTTATCGTCAGTAACAAAGCTCTTTGAAAGTGTGATTTTTTTAAATTGGATTTTGTGTATTAGCTTTAAAAAACAGCTATTTAATTTGCCTGCAGTTTGGGTATCCCATTTGATTGTGATTAACTTCCGGTTTTCCTTTTAAAGTTGCTGTTATAGTCAGGAAGTCCATTATTACATATATGCAAGAAAACAATAAGGAGGAATGAATATACACACACTACGGGATGCATCAACGGTAAATCTTCGTGGCACACTGATTTCACTGGCAGGGAAAGACAAAGGGGCGAGAAAAGAGAGAACAGATAGAAAAACAGATGAGAGCGCTCGAGGAGCTGCAGACACAGACACATTAAACCTTGTTTAAACTCACAGCATGTAGAGCACAACTCAAAGGGTTAAATGTCGACCGAGCAGAGTACGCCATACTCAACAGAAATACTATTTGGTGGGGGAGGCACACAGCAGGGAAGATTCAGGACTAGAGTGACCCAGGACCATACCTCATCAATCAAGAGTAGCACAGGAAAACTGACCATCACAGAGGCGGGCATGAAGTAAACATTTTGAGAATTGTGCGAAAAGCTATATACAGCAGAGGACATCCAACAAGATGCGATGACTAACTTCCAGGATAAAGTCCTCCTCCCTAAATTGAAAGAGGCACAGGCCCAGACGCTGGAGAAGCCTATTGCAACAGACCAAGGGATTACCGCCATAGCTCACTTAAAGTTACAGAAAGCACCAGGATCGGATGGGTATTCCCCTCTATTTTATAAAAACATAACATCAAGTTTTAGTACCGGTGCTTACTAAACTTATAATGTAGCGGGGGTAACAAAACAAAAAAAATCACGCCAAGGATGCAAGAAGCTGCCATTACTGTTTTACTCAAACCAGGAAAGGATCCCCAGCTGTGTGCCTCCTACAGACCAATGTCCCTGTTAAATGTAGATGTTACGCTGTTAACCACAATTTTGGCCAACAGGCTAGGCGTGTGCATGCAAAGACTCAGACCACGACTAGAAAGGATTTAGGGTGCAATGTTTCCGAAAATACAAAACACCTACTGCATATCCTTGATAAAGTAGAGAGGTGTAGGAGGGAGGCGGTCCTCTTAGCGGTTGACATTGGAAAAGTGCTTGACCATGTACAATTGCCCTGTCTAGCAGCCACGATGCAACGCATGGACATGGGACTCAAGTTCAGGCTTTAGAACAACCCACAGGCCAGAATAAGAAGGACCAGTTGTTTAACCTCTCCCCTTGCAATATGTAGAGGAACGAGGCCGGCTGCCCACTATCACCCTTACTATATGCCCTATACGTGGAACCTCTGCCCGTTATGGTCAGACATAACGATAATGCACGAGGGGTAAAAGTCACAGACACAGAACACAAATTAACCTATACGCAGATGATGTAATTTTGTTGACGGATGCTGTATGTTGTGTCCCTGCCGTGTGGACTGTTCAACAGATTGGACAGGTCTTGGATTTGAAGATGAATCTCCAAAACAAAAAAAACAAAAAAAACAAAAATCAGATTGTAAGCTTCTTGGTAAGCAAACACTTGAAGCAACAATATCTAATTCAATGGACACAAAAAAGTATTTGTTACATAGGTGTTATGCTTGCAGTAACATTAACCTAGGCAGTACGAGAAAACTACATCCTTCTGACAAAGCAGCTGCAGGAGGATTTCCAGTCCTGGCATGAGGGGCTCTCCTGGTTGGAGAGATTGGCAGCCTCTAAAATGACTGCACTCCCTCGAATCCTCTATGTGACTCAGACTCCGCCACTTAGCTGCCTACAGGACCTTTGACAGGTATTCAGCAAATGGGCAACAATTATGTGTGGGCAGGGAAGTGTCCCTGCATTGCTAAAAACCACATGAGTAAGTCCATGGAAGGGGGGGGAGGCTAGGTATGCGAAACATCATCAGTTACTACCACGCAGCACAACTCGGGCCCATCGTACAAAGGGACCATGAAGATACTGAGAAACACTGGTGCTTAATGGACCAAACCATAGCAGGAACACATATATGGAAGGCTCCATGGCTGCCCAAGAGACACGGGCTTGAGGTATATACTAGTCGCCTGTGACAGGGCGGGATTAATTGCATGGGACACCACTGAAATAGGGGCTAGTCTTTCCACACTTCCATCACCTATCTCCCCCATAATAGGAAATACAGACTTTGCCCTGGCAGCAAAGGGTGGAGAGCTTTCCACTTGACAGGAAATGGGATGCAAAAGGTTTGGAGATTGTTATGATCATGAGGGGCTTAAATCTTTCAAACAGATCACAACAGACTATAGCATACCAGAACGACAGATATTTATAAATTAGACACCCCTCTATCCTTTAAGAATTGGCTGGATAACTAAATATGGGGACCATCGTACACTAGCCGAAATATATACATTTTTACGGAGTAGTAATATAGGAGGAAAACACTTGGACAGAGGAGGTGGGAGGCCGAGTTGGTGCAAATACCAACACCAAAGAAATGAAATCCGTTTAGCAAAGAACAAAAGTGTCTTCATTGAGACACTTATAAAGAAAACATTGTACTGGTATCATACTCCAGGCAGACTCCATTCACAGGTTCATTCTAGATCTAAAGAGCGCTGGTGGAGGTGCGGGGGGACAGGCATGCTCATACAGTTATCATATTCCGCATTATGAAGTACGGGGGGTGTGGTGGTCTTGGCCAAGGTTGGTTCAAACACAAACTGCTGTGATTACCAGAGGTAACCACTCCTTGGGGTAGCAGACAGACTTACTTATCCACTTAAATCACCCAGGGGAAGCTAGTAACGGTGCTACTGGGCGCAGAAAAACAGGTCATACTAGCAGCAAGGGAACGACTCACACACCCAACCACAGGACAGGGTTGCACCGGGTGTGGGACATATTCTGCAAGGAAAAAGGTCTATGAAGCTTGAGCATAAGGGAAAAGAGATTGAAAAGCGGGGGGGAACTTGCTAGTCGCTACGTCTAACAGAGTTCAGGAAAATAATGTGCCCCAAACATCTGAGTACTAAGAAACCTCAGGTGCCCTTGTAAGTGGGTAGTACATTATCATACTTTGTGCATCAGTGATACCACCCTCAGTGTCACAAAAGCCAGAGGACTCCGATCCAATCGCAACAAGCCGTTAACTAGTCTGTCACCGAAGGGTAGTGCGGGGTTAGTTGGGGGCAAAGGGAAGTAATCTGATGCTATTGCGGCTAGTGGTTGACATTGTTCTGGTTTTATTTTGTAACACCCGCCAACCTCAGGATGTAGGCAGGAGTATGTGTCTGATCAAGACTCAATAAAAAGAACGGTTTCATAAAGTTACTGTTATAAAGTGTTTGAGTGACACCGCAGCTGCCTGCAATTTAGGTGGTTGATTTGGTGATTATTTCTTCTAGCCACCTTCACAAAAAATAGTAGTAAAATGCACTGCACAACTGAAAGGATTGTTTTTTTTGTTTAAAAATCATCACTACTAAAATATCCACATCAGTGAATGTTTTTTTTAAATGTAATGTTTTTGTTGCAAACATATGGTGGCCACATTGAGGTGCTGAAATGTCTTATTTTTTTAGTGGCATATACATACAATAGAAACGCCAAGATCCAGACCTATTGGCTTTGCCAATGCTTGTTTTTTTAACTGTAAGGCCCCTTTCAGAGACACCCGAAGCTGATGAGGCACAGGGTGCTGTTGCAGGCATGCCTATGCGGTATTCCCCTTCGCTTCCATCAGGGTTCTATCCACATCATCATCTGTGTTCAATGAAGAGCTTACGAGGAAGCCCGAAGTATGGCCTCTCAGACGGAGACGGCGACAGAGCTCAACCATGACATTGAATACAGCTGCAGCGTGGAGCACCAACCTCACTCCCAAACCAGACGCTCAGTGTGAAACGTGAGACGAGGCCTCACAAGTGCAGAATATCTATGGCCTGAAGTAGGTCAGTAACACACTCACCATGAACCCAACCCAGATGTCCACAGTGCAATGTGGGACTAAGCAACAAGGGCCCAGAGGAAGCAGTGCATGCACAGGCCAGATGTGTGGCTGGCAGGCACCACCGGTACCTTCTACAGACCCTCACACACCGAGCCTCAAAATGAGATGTGAATGGAATGGTCAATGCTGCCCTCTTGGCCATGGACTATAAGGGGTGATGATCATTATACCTTTCATATCATTCATACCTTTATTTTACAGGCTCACTTAGAGCCAAGGGCTAAAAGAAACTCTTCAAATTCAATCAAAGTCAAGCAAAGATACTCACTGTGGCACAATTCATGGCAGTCACCGCTGCCTGGTGAACTGGCTTCGGTCACTTGTAAGTACCGGGGCGAGTAGATCCTGTTTGCTGATTGCCTACAAGACTCCCGCCATGCCTTGGGAGAGCCAGGAGGTGACAGAACCACAGGATCTCACAGGCATCAGGATGGGCCATGAGATCCATTCGTCGGGATTAAAAAAGACTTTATCTCTTAAATTCTGCATAATGTCCCAGAAAAATCAAACCTAATTCCTACCCAGGCGTGACTTCAAGATGGTATCTTGACAATGAGGAAATGCCGTAATGTCAAAATATTACAAAAATATTGAAAAGGTGCACAAAACAGGCCAAATCTATTTTGCATGATGCAGCTACTGGTAGAATAAATAGAGTAGAGCAAACACCAGGGCAAAACTAGAGACCATTGCTAAAAATGTATAACACACTCGCTGCTCATTCATTCTGTTACGGATTTAATCTAGATTTTAACAAAGGGATCTCATCTCAGGCAACTAATAAGATGTTTGCCCTAACTAAGCAAGCGGATTTTGCACTACTATTGTTAATTATGGAATAAACTAAGCAATTAACGTTTAGCATCAAGTAAGTCTCATTCTCCGCTTGGGCAACAGTGGATACAATACATTTCCCCCATTCAAATGGTGTGAAAACTTTAAGATCCAGGTGATGCCTTTGAATGAGTGTCATTGCTCTATCCCCCGGTGTGCAAGAAACACAGATGGTGCAGACTCAATAAGTCCCTCTACCCAGTGCGTTCAGCATCTTCAAGCCATGAGGAGACCGAGATCCCACCCTCCCGGCCGCAACACCTAAGGGACCTGCCCCATCTCCTTCAGCTAAACGTCTTCACCTGGTTCCAGAATAGAGTCCAGGATAGAGTCCAGAGCAGCATTTTTATTTCATGGTTGAGAAAAGGCCATGCAGTAGAAGTGCAGCCTCGCTCGTTTCAGAGCCAACCAGCTCCTGATTTCATTATTATACGTTTATCAAAGCAACAAAAAGCATCTGTGGATTGGACTTTATAAGAAATACATGGGCCATGGAGCAGATTTCAATGCACAAATCCAGTCCTCAATATTGAACTCTAAAAAGAGAACATTGGTTCTTAACTCGGTATGGCCCAAAAACCGACAGTGGGCTCGATCCGAGGGCTACAAAGAAAGAAGGAAAGTAACCAGAAGCAAATACAGGAACATTGTACCACAAGACCAATGGGAACCGCTGCACGCAACTCCAAATACTCCCAGGTGTATCTGGACAGGCATTCCCACAAGCCCAGCAGTGACAAGCCACATCATCCGGTAGCAAAACAGCTCAAGTCACTTTGTGACACAAGCCACCACTTCCTGTCCTCAGTTCAAGAAACGCTTCATTATCTAAGGGTACGCCTTTCTGCACTGGAACACAAGCAATACATTGTCACTGTCTGTAGAGACTGTAGCACAACCTCCATCCATGCCATGTTTAACCAGAGGCATCCAAAATGAATTACACCGGTCTCTGCAACCATAAACTCAAAATAACCGTGGATTCCTGGTACCAGTCACCTGTAAACAGCACTCACATGATGTGCATGCGGGGATGACAGGTTATGGTCTGGGCATTGCATTCACAAACAATTATACTTAAATATGTCTTTTAGGCACCACGCTCACACCTGAAAGGGAAAAAGCTCTGTTTAGGATTATAAAACAGCAAACCAGTACTCTGCCACCACTGCTTAATTTATATGTCCCTGAACGTGGATGGGAGTCCCATGTCCACTAGAGAGCGCGCTTGGTGTGCATCACCAGACCTTCAAGCCAGCCCTTCAGTCTCATGGTCAGGTACAAAGACTAGACTGCAGCATAAATATAGGATATAAGCAATAGCTGGGATCACACAGGGTTAGGGTGAACAGCTGTACTGCTATGTAGAGGGCATTTATATCTAAACAGCAGGCATATTCAGCTTCCAACTGTGATAAAAAAATCTGCCCTTAACAGAGGCCATGCTTAAGTAGAGCCTATGAACATTCAATATGTGGTAGAAATAGTGCCATGTTATTCAGCATTTGATGTATTTAGATATTTGTCATAATCAGCTTAGACTATAATCCACACCTTTACATAACATGAGTCCTGGCATAATCAGAGAGTATATTGCCAGAACCGAGAGATATGATAACACTGGTATAATTTGTCACCTCAATCCATGGTATCAAATAACAGGAGAATTTATATACTGGCAAGTACATTTATGAAGCATTTATCCCTTGAACAAGTAGATATTTGATCAAATTCCACACACTTGTGTCCATCACTTTTCAGGTTACTGAACTGTTGCAGAAGATTCTGTCCACTACTAGTCCGATTGCTATGTAATGTTCACTTAGTCTGGACCTTTGCTTTCTCAGATGTCTACTTATTTATTGGTGTCTGGAAATAGGGGTTTGGTTCACCAAATGGGATTAGGTCTCTGTGAGATGATGATTCTGCCCATCTAATCTGCCCGTATTTTCTGCTTATTGATAATCTGGTTTTCAACCTTTTATTGAGGGAGGAACTCATGGTAAATGGACTGCACGCGTTTACTACCATTGTCTGCCTTTTAAGATAAGGCCGCAGCAAGGGTAAGGAGCACTGGGTTTGTTACACGTGTGCACACGCTAGTGCGCACGTGTTAGGGTTGCGCATTGGAGACTCCTGTCCTGCGCAGTCCGGTAACTTCACACATGTGGTCTGGCACAGAGGGGACTCTGCAGGATTGGGTATTGACCTGGGTTAGGCCTCATATTGTTTGGATACACTCATAGGGAAAGTCAGTCTGGTTTACTAGCTTGTCTGCAGTGACACTCCAATATAAACCTATGGGGAGGGCTGCCTTGGAGTGCAGTTTTGCTTCCTTTTGGCCCTTGAATTGGGGAGTAACCTGTGTGGGAAAATCTATTCTGCAAGTCTCAAGAAGGTGTCTGTACAGCCTATGGGTCATCCTGAAATGTCATATTTCTCTGACTCAGCTCAGGATCAGAGCCCGTGCCTTTTGTCACCCTGCTGTGCTAAGTTAATTACATTTCTCTCCAGCAGCAGGAACAAAGGTCTCTCCACACAAAGGGAGCAATTAACTGTGCTTCCTTCCTCTCCTGAGGAAGAAAGAGGTGGGGCAGAATGCTCTGCATTAATCAACCAGATGTCACAATGTGCTAGTGATGGGCCTGCTCAAGCCCACTAAACAAAGGAGGGAACCCAGACATCTGGAGCCAACCCGGGAGGGCGCTTTCTTTTAAGATATGCAAGGAAAGGCCCTGGCAGTGATGTTGGCGAGGGGTGGAGCTGAGTCCCCCAGAGCAGAAGTGGCAAGTGACTTTTGGGTGACACCATTTTGAAATGTCCCAGCAGGTTGTGCAGGAAGGTTGGGACAGGTGCGGTTAGGTGATGTGGCACCCCAATATAGGCCAGAAGTGCCTCAGGGCTGGACCCTCCTGCCCCCTCTAAAAAGGTCTTGCACAGGGGGAGAGCTCTCTTGGTTGTGCCTTTCTGCTGGACACTGAAACTGGAGCCAACCGCCATGGACAATGGAAGGAAGAACACCCTGATGGCCATCTGGACTAAGCATTCTGACTCCAATTGACCCCATGACCAGTGGGGCTCTCCCCAGGACCAGGGAAACTGGTCCCCTTAAACCCCCTGAGGAATAGTTGGGGGGGAAGACTGGTCTTCCTCGCCAAGGAGGAGAGGGGCCCAGAGGAAAGCAAGGAGAAAGCCTGGCGCAGGGAGCCAGTGACACCAGCTCCCTGCAAAGTCTGTCACCTTTGAGGCCAAGAGGCTGGAAAAAAGTGCTCCAGGTTGTTAGGTGTTGCCAACTGAAGCAAAATGAGACCAGAACCAAGTAAAACTGCCCAAGGAAGCCAGAGATATCAGCACAAGAAGGATTCTGACCTTTGACCTCAGCGCCATCCCGGAGTGCGTGGAGCTCCGCTGCCTGCTGATTTCATCCCCTGGGGTGGACCAGTTTCACCAGGGTCGCTTAGAGGAAAGATCCTAGAAAAATAGAGCCGGGAGGCAGCGTGCATGGGGCCCTTCCTGATGCTCCTTAAGGCCTGGGGACCCTAGGCTGGTTTTATACTTTGAGGGGCCCGGGACCCCATCTCCGGGCGCAAGATGGACTTAAATGGGTGGAAGCGCCGTCGCGCTTTCCCCACGCTTCAAGGATGAGAGATGGAGCCCAGATCCCTATCCCTGGGCCCTGAGAAGAGGAAACAGTGGGGAAGCGCCATTACGCTTCTCCCGCGAGTGTAGGAAGGACCCCATCCCTGGGACCAGAGAGAGGAGGCTGTTGGGGAAGCGCCACTGCACTCCCCCCCCCCCCTCCCAAGTGGCAACACTGCCCTCCTCCCAGTGCCCGTGAGTGGGGGTAGCAGGAAGCTGCAACGAGTTACTGCGCCTTGCCCTCAGGAGCTCGTAGGGCAGAAGAGACCTGCCTGCACCGGCGGCAGAACACAGAAGTGCTGGCCGCAAAGGGAGTCAGCTGGGGCACCCCTGAAACAAAGAGAACTGCGAGGCGCCACATGGCTGCAAACAGAGCTGCTCATCTAATATGCGCCCGCTCTGAGGAGCGCCCCATATAGCCCCGCGGGGCCTGCCCCGTCTTTTGCCCATTTCTCCTGTTGTCAACGGGGTCACCACCAAGATTAAAAAGTGCAGGGAGCTGCAGGAGCAGCACAGCCCCGCCCCCCAAAAAAGAATTTAAGCAGCCCCTCCATAAGTTTGGTGGGACTGCAAAAGGATTACTAACCCCAGATTTTTCTGTTGTTGTTTAGCTCTCCCCAGGCTGAAGCATGTGCTATGACTGTAGTTATTGTGGCCTGAAGGTGGCTAAAAGCAATGTACCTGTTGTGCAACACCCTCTAGGGGTGAAATGTTTGGTGAACATGAGTTTTCTTGTGGTGCAACACCCTCTAGGGGCAAAAGTCTTCCGATTGTTGCTATTGTGATCAGAAATATATCTGTTTTAATTGCGTTATTCATGTTGTAAGCTACTAGTAATACACAAATCATTCAGACATGTATATACATTTTTCTTGTAAATGCTTTATTGAAATAATTATGCGGACAGCCACTGTGATCAAAGTATACATGCTTTATTTCCAGTATTAAGTTTGTTCATTCCAAGTTATGTTCAGTTAATGCATTTAAGTCCAGGTTAATGTTTTGACATGTGGTTTATTGATGTAGGCCTCCCGTTTGAAGGGTCATAAGTAATTATGCAATGTCACCAAGAGGTATTTCCATCAGTCTTATGTTTATTTGTAAATTACTACGTAGTATTGAGTAGTGTGTGTGTGTGCGCAATAAATGTACTTTTTCTTTTTCAAAAGGAAAAGCACACTGGATAATAATCTGTTGCGTGTTATTATTGTCTGCCCGCGAATGGTGATTACTAGCCCACACCACCTCCTTCGAGAAGGCCTGGGACTGCTCTGCTTCACTACCCTGAGAGAGTCAAGCACTACAACGGGGTGTTTGGTTCCTAGTGGAGGACAATTGCGGACCCATTACTTGTGCAGGCCACACAACTAATGGCCTTTTTTCTTACAGTCTCACACTGAAGGGAGCGCTGATGGGGGGAGAAGGTGGTCTCTGACTAATGTCCCACAGACACCAAAATAATCCTCACAAACACAAAACATCCTGAGCCCTTGTGAAAATAAGAAATTGACACATTTTATTTAAATGACTAATGACTCGCAAATGAAGCGGTCCGAAGTGCTTCGCAGTTTTGCAAGAGTGAAGGCACCCTGCAGCCCTCAAGGCACTACAAAAGAAAATTAACTGCCTACATAACCTCTGGCTGGCCCAATCCCCGACCTCCATAAAGGACCCGTACCACCCCTGCACTTATTAGCACACTGCTCGCAGGAGCAACACAGCCTGCAACACTAAGAAGGCTACTGTGGCCCCGCAGTTGAGGCGGAAGCACCACGCTCAAAGGAAAAGTGAAAGCACTCGCTGCCCATCGCAAAGTAACTTTAAAAAATCAAACCAGCAGTGAAGGTCCCTACCTGCCAGCGAGTCTTCCCTCCTCTCACACGCGATGATGGTGAGAACCGCAGACAGACCTCCGGCGACGCAACGTCCTGCATCTATCTCTGCCTTTGTTGTGTTTATGCCCTCTGGTGTGGTTCGGGTGATCCCCAAGCCCCCTGCCGCTCGCTCCATGCCGGCCGCTTTTGTTTTCTGTGTTTTTGTTTGACTGGCTCTGACGATATCAAAGCCCCCCTTGCCACCAGCAACTAGCCGACCGCCACCGTGAAGGCTATGCCGCAGGATCAACTGGGACACATCGACTGCTGGTGAGCCCGCTGCCGCTCCTACGGCCCGAACTCCGGCGACGCAATATCCAGTTTCGGCTTCTGCCTATTGTTTTGCCCTCTGGTGTGGTTCGGGTGATCCCCAAGCCCCCTGCCGCCCGCACCGTGCCGGCCGCTTTTGTTTCGGCCTTTGCTTTCGATTTGTTTGTTTTTGACTCTGTCGGGCTCTGATGATATCTAAGCCCCCTTGCCACCCGCAACTAGCCGACGCCGCCGTGAAGACTATGCCGCTGGATCAAACGGGACGCATCGGCTCAGCTGCTCGTGAGCCCGCTGCCGCTCCCTCCACCGACTGATCTGTCGGGCTACGAAACGAGGCCCCCCACGACTCACGAGGGTCCTGGCTAAGCTCCTCCGGCCCCCTAGACTTCCATTCTTCTCCCAAGATAGGGTAAGTGCCCTCACCTTGCCTTTCTACTGAGGTCTAAACAAACGCTTGCAGGACCCCACCATCTCAGGAAACTTTAGACATACAAAATGGCTGCACCTTAAATACTTGCACACCCTCAAGCCTTGCACAGGGGACCGTTAGGGCAGCTCCTGAGTGACGTGGAGGCCTTACTGTCCCATGTGAATGACCCTTGGCTGCACACAACTGTTCTGTGCTAGTTAGGAGTGGCCCGGAAACACCAAACCTGTGCCGCTGGATGACCCCCTCTCACCTGACTTAATCGGCTGCCGGTGAGACTGTGGGGGCTGACAATTGGGGGCTGACAAACAATCTCAAATTAGGTGCCGAAATGACCCTGCATGGTGTTTGTTATTGGCAATGGACCGAGTATCTATGTGGCCCCTCTTGGGTTTTGGTCCCGCTTGCTCTAACTTTTGGGCCCCCATGAGACACTTTTCTTCCATTGCCGGTCTACCAGAACTGATCTGCTGCCCTGCCCCCTGTTTTTCTTCTCCCCTCCCTTATTCCCTCCTTCCCCTACTGGGGCCTTGATCTCCTATGCTTGATTATGCAACCGTTAACTAACGTAACCATGCAAATATGTTATCCTTGTTATACCATGGGCGAAAAACCGAATCTGTTTGTAATTACCGCTGAACCCGAGTACCATTGGCCGTTACGCGGTGGAGCTGTCCTATGCAGCTATAGAGGAGTCTGGCCATGGTTCACCCCCTCGGCCATCACCTACCCAGCCGGACATCGGACATTGTTTTTAACGGTGCTTCACGGTCTTGTCTATCTTTCACTCTGACTGCTTGTTTCCCCTGAAGTCCCTTCCCCCCCTCTGGTCTGCCTGACGCTATCTGCATTCCTTTTTCCCCGGTTTACCTTTCCCCCTCTACCTTCCATTCCACATAAGACGTTTTGTCTTGGCTACGTAACGCGAAAATAACTTATGTTATCGTGTAATAGCATGTTTTTCGACTGTTTGTTCTCACCGCGGAGTCCGAAAAACCTTGGCCGATGCCCGGTGGAGCTGTCCTATGCAGCTATAGAGGAGTTTGGCCCTGGTTCACCCCCTCGGCCGTCACCTACCCAGCCGGACATCTGACATTGTTTTCCTCGCCTCCCCGTTATGTTTCATCCTCTCTATCTTTCTCTGATGTCTATACTTGGTATCTGTAACTGAAGTAATTATGTAATTTTTAACTTGCTGATCCTCATGTAAAGCGCTCTGATACCTACGGGTCTAGCCAGCGCTATATAAAACTTTGCAAATAAAAATAAATAAATAAGCTTGTGCAGATGCAAGTCTAACAACAAGCATTGGCAAAGCCAATAGGTCTCGCATAAGTAAGCTTGGCAAATATCTTTTAGCCATTTTGCAGAGCAGCGTGGCTGCTGTGCAGCATGGCTAAAAGTTAGAAAAAATAAGCACTACGTCTCGTCCACCTCTAACCGTGTCATAACGTGCTTTTTTTTTTTTTCCCCTTATGGCGGGTGAAGGAGGAGGGCAACACAGACAATGGGAGTGAAACAGAAGAAGCAACATGGACAATGGAAGGGTGGAGTGTAGGCAGGGAAAAGGAACACGGATAATGGGATGGTGGAAGGGAAGAAACATTACGGACAACAGGAGGGTGGCTGTCATCCACTCTCCCGAAGCAGGTATCAGGGACAGACAAAAGGGCAGACCCGGTCTAGAAACTTCCTAACCTTTAACCAAAGATCCTGTAGACTCACTCCCTCCCTCCCTCTTCCCGATCATACTCCAATTGGCAGTGCTCAGGCAGGACTAATAAGCAGTCTCTTGTTTCTAAAGCAAGCCCCGTCGCCATCCTCACTTACTTTAAACACCCTCCAGCCACAAGAAGCCAGGAATACACTTCCACTGACCAGGGAATCTGCGTCAACCCTCCACCTTGTGCCATGCTAAGCCAGGGGCAATCCAAAAACCAATCCCACTGGTCCCGGCAATCACACTCATCACACATGGGGTTGTGCTATCATATGTGCCACACACCCACCAGACACATACATACAGTCAACACGCACAATGAATGTCGGTGCAAGGGTCTTGGTGTTACATCTTAGCAAAACTTTGCACAATTAGGGCCGGTATGCTGCACTATGCCTGAAACAGAAGAAAAAACCTGTTCTGGATTATGAATCTCCCAAAACTCAGTATGCCATAACTGGGTGTGGACAACCTAAGACATTGACGCTAGCCCCAATATTGTTACAGAAGGTGTGATTGGTGCACCCCTCCAGGTCACAGATCAGGTTCTGGACCTTGGATTTACCCTAGACAGGCCTCGGCATTAGCTTGCCGAGCTAGCAGGGCCAAGAAATAAGTCAGGATACCAGTTTCACATACAGTCAGGTCACTCAGGGCCGGGGTAAACCCCCAGTATACCGCGTAGGGAAAAGCCCATCCCAACACTTACTTTCTGAGCTCACCATAGTATCTAGATTAACTGGAAACAAACTGAATCAATCTGGTTGTTGTTAGCCATTTTAAGAATTTATAGAACATTCTTTAATAGCTTTAATTTAGTATAACCACGTGCATTTCAGGGCGGAACTGCCATCAAAATTAGAATCCAGGACAATGCTGGACAATCAGGGACACTCCCTTGGGCTCAAGAAGACCCGCTGCCCTGCACGCTGGCCAAGCAGGCGCTACGCATGGGCGGATGGCAGAGATATGCCCACAACAGGGCAGGTCCTCTGTGGTGGCATAGAGTCAGAGACATCATCAACGCACACAGTCAGGAGCCTCTAGAGGCGGCCCTGGTGAGGGACATGAAGAGAATTAGAAAACCTGCCCGAGGCTGCTGCACATCTAGGCAGAGAGTGAGAGGGGAGCCACAAAGTAGTCCTGAAAGTCTACTTTACACTGGGGAAATCCAACCTCATCCTTCTAAGTGGGACAGAATGAGGTGTTTTTCAAAATGGCATGTAATGAGGATCTCAATGGGGCGGACCGGAAGTGGGATGAGAGCGTGCTGAGTCCATCCCCACAGGAAGTGGTCAGCGGTCTAGTTGCGGATCAAGCCAGGCGGGAGGCGCCAGTGACGAATGCGGAACAGAGACCCACAAATAGGACGAGAGGAGAGGAGACGGCGTGCGGCAGCATCGGAGGAGGAGAGCGGACGGAGAGTGCAGAGCGGAGCAAGGAGTCAGAGGAAGGCGGCATCGGAGGTGAACGGACGGAGTACGCGGAGTGTACCAGCGAGAAGGGGGACGGCGGAGGCACGGAGGAGCCAGCAAAGCAGAATCCAAAGAGAGTATTGTGTACCGCTACCATACCCGGCAGGCTAGAGGAGGGAGAAGACGCCCCGGGTCCCGACGCCACGGCCCTGGAGACGGGTCGTGGCCTAAGGCGAGTACCTTTCAGGGGATCATTCTGGTGGGGGTGGTGGGGAGGTAGGGCACAGGGGTGTACCGAGTTAGAAATTCCCGACATCCACCTAACCCTTACCACACATTTTTATGGTGACGGTAGCACAAACCTATAAAACAACGAGATCAGGAATTGACCCCGACCTATTTATTTTCTCTTCCCGGCCCTGCCCACCGGCTACAAGAGAGAGAGACCCGGAAGACCTGCCTGTGACGGACCAGGACCAGACCTCGGAAACAGAGGACCATTTTCTTTTCTTTATTTTTGTATTGTGCCATCTTTCTACTTGGACCATTTGAGTGACTTTATGAAGTTCCTGAACATCCTCACTACTACAAGTGTAGCAATAAATCTTAAATACTCCACGTCACTACGTCTTGTGATTCCCTCATACCCTCCGACAGCACACGCGGCCACATGGCAATATGACGCTGCGTGTGCCAATACAGACAAAAGGCAATGTAACACTTGTCACTGGTGGCTGGGGTCCATATTATACGGTGGGGGGTCCTAATCCCTGCCGGCTGCCCCCTGAAGTGTTTTTGTTTTCAGATAATTTTTATTTTACGTAAAATGAACAGAAAATAAACATAAGACAAAACAAATGCAAGAATAGAGTATGCAGTACACTCCAATGATCCACAAAACATAGCAACATAAACAGCAAAGTTTTGGTACGGCCTGTAAAGTAGAGCGAAAGAAACACAGGCTTGACACTGCGGCCTGTAGGGCCATGTTTAACAAACATGGTGGTTACCAAACCGTGTACACTGCCCAGGACCGATGAATGGGTAGGAGGCGCAGATAGTAAATGCGACTGACAGGAGATCAATGATGAACTTATAGGACGGAGTGTACCGCAGATACCAGTCCACTGGTCCAGAGTGTACCGCAGATACCAGCCCACTGGTCCAGGGTGTACCGCAGATACCAGCCCACTGGTCCAGGGTGTACCGCAGATACCAGCCCACTGGTCCAGGGTGTACCGCAGATACCAGCCCACTGGTCCAGGGTGTACCGCAGATACCAGCCCACTGGTCCAGGGTGTACCGCAGATACCAGCCCACTGGTCCAGGGTGTACCGCAGATACCAGCCCACTGGTCCAGGGTGTACCGCAGATACCAGCCCACTGGTCCAGGGCGTACCGCAGATACCAGCCCACTGGTCCAGGGCGTACCGCAGATACCAGCCCACTGGTCCAGGGCGTACCGCAGATACCAGCCCACTGGTCCAGGGCGTACCGCAGATACCAGCCCACTGGTCCAGAGCGTACCGCAGATACCAGCCCACTGGTCCAGAGCGTACCGCAGATACCAGCCCACTGGTCCAGAGCGTACCGCAGATACCAGCCCACTGGTCCAGAGCGTACCGCAGATACCAGCCCACTGGTCCAGAGCGTACCGCAGATACCAGCCCACTGGTCCAGAGCGTACCGCAGATACCAGCCCACTGGTCCAGAGCGTACCGCAGATACCAGTCCACTGGTCCAGAGCGTACCGCAGATACCAGTCCACTGGTCCAGAGCGTACCGCAGATACCAGTCCACTGGTCCAGAGTTAACCGCAGATACCAACCCACTGGTCCAAAGAGGAAAGGAAAGGAGAGAAGAGAGAGAGAGAAGGAAGGAAGAAGACAGAAAGAAAGGCAGAGCCACTGAAGTGTTAACCATGAAACCGAGGCCTGTGTTCAGACCACCACGGGGTGAGCGAGGGGTGAAGAAGGGACCGAAGATTTAGATTTCCAAGCCCAACATTCACCTGACAATACAGATCCATAAGCTCATGAGAGCAGCAGAAGCCAATGTGCATTAACCACTGTTAGTTAACAGTTCATTGATAAAAATGAGCAGTACATGAAGACCCTACCATGACAACACCGTTGCATCCAGGGCGTTCTGGTCAGTATTGTATTAAATTGTATGGTGGACCTGCCACAAACATGTCTGGCCTTATCCTGAAGGGCCTGGGCTGCCTAGACCTAGTAAGCTATCACACAAGCCCAAGCTGGACATCCGTAGGTGAAAGGACTTCTACTATCTCAGTAAGACATGGAGGAGCCATGTCCAGATCTAAACAGCGCCCACTCCAGTCAGAAGACCCGAGCTGGTGAAAGGAAGGTTAAAAAGAACTACCTCTGTATATGAACTTCTTAAAGTGTCCCGCCCAGCCCTGATTAAAGAGTTGGGTGGATTTCTGCAACCATATGCATGAACACAACTTCAAAGAGTACATTCTGGAACATGAAGTGCTTGCCTTAGTTTGTTGAAAGTTCCCCATCTGACTTGGGCTGGGGTTATAACTGGTCTAAACTGTCATATTTTAGGCACACGTGTAAGGTTGCCAGTCTCTCCAGAGCACAGCAGGTGTTAGGGATGGTACTTAGGTTTACTTCACTACAGCCGCCTTAATCTCATTTACTTTACCCTTGTCAGGAGAGAAGCTGTAATACTCAGCCCAGATGCAGGGGAGGAAGAAACTTCCACACATGAGCACCCAAGGTATCAACCGGGCGGCTGCTATAATATGACAAGACTTTTCACAGCAAAAAAACAAACCCAAAGCAATGATTAAAGGGTCCAAAAGTGTTTTTTTTAGACTAATGTCTTCTGGAAAAACTTAAAAATTTGTACAAGTTCATTTTTCCCACAAATTCAGCTCCCATCTGCTCGACCACATTGGGGATCTTCCTATTTTTATGAAACACAAAAGATACGTAGTCCAGCCAGTTACGCAGGAGGGCCAAGCACTCTAGTGATGACGGTGTAAGTTGGGCACACATGGGGAAACAGACTGTCCTATTTTTGTTCTGCTCTGCTCATGGTCAGATGATCCGAGACTGTGCTCCTCACTTACCGCCTTGTCTGGGTGGGACGGTGGAGATCTCTAACAGAACACAGAAGGCAGCTCTCTGAGCGGTACTAAAGAAGAACTCCCTTGGTAAGGATGAGCAAGAACAACACAAACCAATCGCCAACCACTCGCATTTCTAAACATCACTCCTACGTTACACCCTTGGTCTACAGTCAACCATGACAGCAACTCACCATAAATGTATGAACTTCAATGAAGAATGTAAGGTCATAAACTGGGTTTAGCAAAGTCGAGGATAAGGCTCAAAGCTGGTTTGCATTAGACAAGCTAACAGCAGCCTGGAAGCCTTCTGATCTAATACTGGTGAAGCGAAGTTAACATTTTTTAATTTCCAGTTATCTTAAATTACTGGAGGGTCGTACCTTCATATACACATTGTGAGAAGAAAAACAGGATCTGGCCTGATACCACAGACTCGACTCCAAGGGCAAGGCAAGCAAGTGCTCACCTGGCACTCCCCCATGGGCCATTAACTGGGCACTCCCCCGTGGGCCACTCACCTGGGCACTCCCCCCCTTGGGCCACTCACCTGGCACTCCCCCCTTGGGCCACTCACCTGGCACTCCCCCTTGGGCCACTCACCTGGCACTCCCCCTTGGGCCACTCACCTGGCACTCCCCCTTGGGCCACTCACCTGGCACTCCCCTTGGGCCACTCACCTGGCACTCCCCCTTGGGCCACTCACCTGGCACTCCCCCTTGGGCCACTCACCTGGCACTCCCCCGTGGGCCACTCACCTGGCACTCCCCCATGGGCCACTCACCTGGCACTCCCCCATGGGCCACTCACCTGGCACTCCCCCATGGCCACAGAGAAATCCCGTGCAGCAGGCTCCACCACCTTCCAGGATAAACTGCGCACTCTATGCCAAGCATTTTTAGCAGGCAGGCGGCCTTTCCGTTCCACTTAGAGGGCTCGAGGAGGGACAGGTAGCACCAACGTCACAGTCACTGCAAAAGGGAAACGATTCCGCAGCACGCCCATCCGACAATGCCACCTTGCCAAGCCAGGCCACACACAACGGAGGTCATCGTTGAACCTGATGGGGAGAAACACAAAGCACAATGAATAAACGAACCTCAGCCCAGAACTCTACATAAGATCACACAAAATAACAAATAAGGCACAAACGATATAACAAGTAGACTCCGAGCAACAATAAAATCTCAATGTTAGGAAACCATCACAGAGGTCAAACCAAGGGCACTGGACGTTCATCCCTGTACTTCTCACATGCCTTCTGCCAATGCTGAAAAGTCACTCCTAGGCCAGACTGCTGACTCTGCAGCTGTCTTGCCAAATGCCAGGACAACCCAAATCAGGCCAGGCCAAAATGGCAAATTGTTTCTTCTTGCCACCTTGGTCTTAAAATTCGTAATCTTGTTATCAAGTTGTCTTCCCAAACTCATCTAGTCGTGCTTTACTCAACTCTCGAGTAACCATACGAGTTGCCAACTAATCCTGCTTCACTTAAATTAAGCAGACACAATTAATGTAAACCCGGAACAAATTGCAGGGATCCAAGTGCGGACTGGTCAAATAAGTCCCTTGGCTAATAAGAACAAGCATTGGCGAAGCATTTAGCCATGTTATACAGCAGCCCGGCTGATGTGCACCATGACTGAAATTTAAAAAAGAAGAGAAAAAAGAAAACGCTATGTAGAGGTGGGCGGAATGTTTTCCATTCCGCCTGGGGAATTGGTGGGATTTTGGTCACTCTGCATTACTCTTTAACGTGGAGTTCTGGCTGAATTCCGACCAACTGCTGTAAGGTGGAATTTTTCCCCCATACAGCTCCAGAATATGCGAGCAAGATTTGGCATCCACTATCACGATTTTACAACGCAGGCGGTCACCGGCGTTCGAATGGGTTGCGGTCAGAGGACCGCCATTCGCGTAGATTTGCTGCAGCTCTAGTAGATTTTCTACAAGAACAGCCACAAAATCACCTCAAATGGCCACGCGCTCTTGCGCAACGCATGGTGCTGTTTGCTATAGCTTTTAGCGCTGCTCATGCTACTGCTGCTAAATTGTAGCGCGAGCAGCACGAGCTACATATTTTCTGCCTGTTGGTGGAATTCCACTGAATCTCGCAGAGTTTTTCTGTAACTCCGCGGAATTCCACAGAGTGAAACTCCACGAGTTCCGCCCACTCCTAGCCCTGTGACGTTGTCAATGGTGACAGCTTCATTAAACTTTCAACCATGCCGCACAGCAGGAATAGCACTCGTTACAACGCATGCGTTTACAACGTATGCCATTACAACGCATGCCATTACAACGACGCATTGTTACATTGCATGCCATTACAACGCAAGTCGTTACAACAACTTTCTGTAGCGGGGCGCTGGAGTTTGGAACAGTATAATTTACTATTCCAACTCCAGTGTGTGCAACAGAAGGGAAGGTGTTGGATTGAAAATCCAACAAATCCAACACCTTCTGCCCCCTGCAGCAAGTTGTTGTAACGACTAGCGTTGAAATGGCATGCGATGTAACAACGCGTCGTTGTAACGACTTGCGTTGTAAAGGCATTAGATGTAATGCCTGCGTTGTAATGGATGTTTTCCGCACAGCAGCCGCGCTGCTTTACAACATGGCTGAAGAAAAAAAACACTGACAAAGTCAAAGAGCTCTCACATATGCAAGAGCCATTTGGCTTTGTCAATGTTTTTTTTGAGGTGGGATGGGACGGGCAAGCAACTTGGGACGGGGCAGTAGGAGAGGAGGCAAGCAACAATGTGGGACAGGGCATGCAACAACATGACAGGGCACTGCAGCTTAAGTAAAAATAAAGTTAGGGGGGAAAAAAGCGCTATGAGGCGGCCGGTGCTGGCCATGTCACAATGCTTTTTTATTTTTGTTATGGCGAAAGGAGGGTTAGATAAGCATGGGATGGAACAAACAGCAAGGAATGAGGGGGCTAGGAACACATCGGATAGCAGAAGATGGGTGGGAGGGACAAGCAGCAGGAGTGACAGTGGGAGGAGGGTGGAAGAGGGCAAGCAACATTAGGGGTAGTGAGAGGAGGGTGAGAGGGGACAGGCAAAACGAGAGGGGGCAGGCTAAACAACGGAGGGCAGGAGGGTCAAAAACACGATGGACAGCGGGAGCAAACACATGCATTCTTATGGAATGCTTCCACAAGAAGATAATAGTAGCTCCAAAAGTGTAAGCCATGGAAGAACACTGGGCAAAGAAGCAGTACTTGGGCCATGCTCCAGGTGAGGGACAACTGCATGAAGTGTTGGTCAAGCTGACATGCGCTGACCAAATAGGGACCAGCAAATGAGTGACAGTGAAGCAAACCAATGGTAAGCAATGTGCAGGCTCCAAGTTCCCTGCAGGTAAACAAAATGTCTTGCAAGTGACAGTGCGTGCACTGCCTCAGGCAAGACCTAAAAAGGTTCTTCACTGCTGGAGACTGAAAACATCCAGGCGTTACTCCACAAGTAATAGGAATTTCTTCAGTCCTCTCTTTACCTCTTTAGCTCGCTACCTTGCATCACCAGTATGAACAGGCCTTAAGTTATCAGTAATAGTAGTGTCCACCCAAACCTGCAGGAGATCAAGAAATCCTTTGCCAAAGACCTTATCCAAGGCTTCCAGGAATGAGCTGGATCAATAATTACGAGGTTTGCATTTAGTTACCCTTTTATGTATGCAGGATTTCCTAGAAACTTTTGCCACAAGAATCGATGCTTTAGGAGCAAAAAAGGGTCGGTGCTAATCTAGGTGCCAAACTAGGTCTTTTTGAAGCCACCAATTTCAGATCTTTGAAAAGTAAAAATAACAAACAAAAAAAAACAAAAAAAAAAGCAAAAACTGTACGAATACCAGCAAAATAATTATGTACACGATAAAACAAGAGAAATAAGTTTGTTCTCACTTTAAAGGATGTATTTGCAGCCTGTTAAGCTGAATGACGGTCAGTGAGCTGACTGCAGCTCACTGACCGTCATCCTTACCTCCAGTACTTATTCTTACCTCATTCTTCATTTTGCCGGAGAGAAAATCTCTGTCCTGTTCAGTCTCTGGCATGCACAATCACTCTCACTCCAATCCCCTGTCAAGCCCTACACCATCCGCACTCAAACCCTCTACTCGTAGTCCATTCAACTCACTGTGTATAAAAAAAGGCCTGGACGTTTAAAACTTTGTGTTTTGCATTTTCTTGTTTGCTGCTCATTAACCCAAGGATCCTTCTCACAGCTTCTGTAATTTTACTTTTGTTCCATATTACTAAAGTGCTTTGCACTGCCCAGTGAAGTGCTTCAGAGAGCTGCGAAAGGGCTGCATCAACTATATTTGGCACAGCAGTTTCCGGCAGGTCTGCAGGTAAACTTGGAGATTTCGCAATTGGAAGGACAACCAACCATCAAGGACAGGTTGAGCCGAATCGTGTCAGTCGCATCTCTCCCTCTCCTTGACAGACCATGGACTCCATTGGTCAATCTGCTTCTTCATGGTTACAATTTAAGGTTGGTTATGGTTACCTCTTTTGGGCTGGAGACACCAGCTGCTGTTCGCTCATTTTGTCTCATCTGTCTCATCACAGTCCTCTAAAATTGAGGCGAGCTTTGTTCTGAGACAGACTGCCCATTTTTAGGTCTTGCTCAGAGACAGCTTTATTTGTCTGGACAGTCATATCTATGTCATAAAAAACAAATATAAAAACACCTAATGTATGTATGTTCATAGAGGGGCTCTGGGTCAGGCCTCTTCACCCATTGGTCTGTCCAACTGTCTTCATATTCTACTTCCACCCACCACAGCATACAGCATGGGGCAATGGGTCAGCCCGGTTCAGTCACTGGCTCTCTGAGTGACAGCATTTAGCCTGATGACACGCATACATCCACCTAAAAAGAAGTGTACTCCAGTGCAAGGGGTGATGGTTCAATCCAATACTTTGCCAATTATATTTTCTTTTATATATTTTAGTCATTTTTGTCTGTTTAAACTAGAAATGTTTACAGGTTACAGCAATAGTAGGTTTTCTTTTCACCAACAAGAACGATATTTTCCTGTTATGTGTATTAAAATGAAAAACTGTTTTTATTCCTGTTCCAAAGACACTTGCCTGCAAGGGAGAAGACCTTATTCTATTAAAATGATACCTGGGGGCGTGGCCAGACATCATGGCCGCGAAGACGTGAGTTCGATCGGCTCCGTGACAGAGCCCTGTGAGAGAGTAATAAGCAGTGTCCAGTCCCGGGCAAAAGCCCCAGCAAGAGCGGGGACTGGACTTTTAATCGACAGTGATCTACCCTGGACTGCCGTTGCGGGTGTATGGAGGCCGAAACAGCTCTCCTTTTGAAGGAGGATCGGGACCGCAGCCGCCTAGCCAAGATGGTGGCCGGCTCCCGTTACAGCTGAAACGTCTGGCTTCCCGCTGGTAGCAGGGGGCATAAGCGGCTGGGCAGCTTACCCAAGGCACTGGATGATCAGCGGGTGGATCGGGGACCCCCTCCTTGAAGAGGCGACCCGCACAAGTGACCTGATCGAACGCACGATTTCCCGAAATGGCGGCCGCGTATGGCAGCAGCTCCCAGCTGCCATAGAGTTTCCCCAGCGGCGAAGACCACGTCTGCTCCCAGGAGGGGATCGAGGAGTGAGCTTTCGCCACGGATCAAGTGCAACTGCGGAAGGGGGATCTCGAGACAGCAACTGGGCCCTCGGGCCGCGACGATGCAGGACGGTGAGAGGGCCCCCCTCAGAGGCGCATGTTAACGCGGGGGCTGCTGGCACTGATTTCGGGGGGCTGAAGACAGGCAGAGAAGTGGGTGGTCTACCCGGCCCAGTCCCGTGGGGCCGCGCAGCAGGGAAGGGGTGATCCCCTGAAGGAGATGCCTGGCCCTTTGCCGGACCTTAAAATGGCGCCAGCTGTCACCCAGGCTAAAGCATGCGAGGCCCAACATGAAGAGTGAGCACAGAGCACAAGTTCCAAGCGAGAGGGGGGACGCAATAAATCAGTGGGGGCCACAGGAGCACGCGGCCCACCTGGAGGCGGAGAGGGGCGCCCTGAACCGGATACCATCACAGATTCCTCTTGCCGGAATCGTCTCCCCCCTCTGACCCTGTGGTTTGAGAGCGGAGGGCTGCAAGTTTGATGCAGAGTTGCCCTTATGCCACCCAAAAAAGCTCAGCCTAACAAGGTCTCTAGCTACTTCGGGCATCCAAAGCAGGAGACGCGCAGGAAGAGGAGGGCGCTCAGGGGCCGGGAAGAATGACGCTCACACGGGGGGACCTTCTTGCAACCCTGAGGGACTTCAAAAGAGAGCTAAGAGAAGATATAAAGGCGGACATAGGGGCTTCCTTTGAATCCTTCAAATCGGAAATGGGCACCAAAATTATTGCACTTCAGGCAGACGTGGACTCGGTTGGGGCGTGCACCCTCGACCTAGAAGCAAAATGGCCTGCCAACATTTGGAAGGCCGAATCCAACCGCTAGAGGAGGGGGCGGAATCCCTTACATCCCAGTTGAACTCAGCGCTTCTCAAGTGTGAGGACCCGGAGAACCGCTCCCGAAGAGAGAACATAAGGGTGCGGGTCCTGGAGGAAGGGAAAGAAGGAACTGACATAGAAGCATATATGGTGGGCCTATTCACCAGCATTTTAGGCGAGGGAGCAAGCGAAGTGCTTCTGGAACGTGTCCACAGGGTAGGCCCGGCTTTGCAGGGGAGAAACCAACGCCCGAGAGACATCCTAGCCAAATTCACCTCCTTTAAGGTCATGGAACTAGTGCTCCGAAAAGCCAGAGACCGAGACTTGGTGGAATACCAAGGTGCGACTTGTGCTTTATTTCAGGATGTCGCCCAGGCCACACTGATGAGGCGCCAACAATTCCGATTGATCACATCTGCCCTGAGGGAGCGCCACATTAGATATAGGTGGACCTACCCCTTTGGGCTGGCTTTCTCCTTCAATAACAAGCACCAGCACTTCACGGAGGTCGAGGGAGCGGCGGCCTTGCTCAGTTTGGGGAAACCCTCGCCACAAAAAGAAATCACGCCAAAAGAAGCCTCCACCGACAGGCACACAGGCCGGGGCGATACAGGGGCCTGGCAGACTCCTAGGAAATCCAACTCTTCGTAATGCGATCTCTTGCCTATCTCACTCTTTACTCATCCTACAGAAGCGTCTACATGCCCGAGCAAGCGGAGGACCATGTTGATCCCTCTCCGGGAGGTTGGGATCCCCCTTGGGAAGAGGGCGGGACTGAGGAAAGGATTTCCTCCGCATTTGTCTTACGCATTCTATTGCCGCAAACCGGCTCACACCAGCCAGTAAGCGCCGCTTCGATGGCCGGATTCGAGAAAGGACTATACCAGGGACAAGATCTCCCAAAGATCTCTCACGGGGCTCTGGGTGCGGGAATGGTCTTGCCCCAGTAGCTTCCCGAGGATACAATCCCAAGGGACTTTACAAACTCCTGAACTGTTCATGTTTTTCGTTCATGTAGTTGTGTTATCACTTGTTTTACCCAGGGATCACAGCCTAAATAGGAGGGGGAGGTGCGGGGGGGGACAGGGGGTTCTCTGCTACTGCCCAAGTCGAGTCGAAGGGACAGGTGGGGGTTAAATTAATGTGGTGGAATGTTAAGGGCCTTAACTCCCCTAACATAAGGCAACGATTTTGGAAGTTTCTGGGGGATCAGGGCCCGCAGGTGGTGGCTGTGCAGGAGACATCTTAAAAGGGGAGAGGAAGCGCGTATGAATCACAGACACTATCCCCTGATATTTCGGGCAGCTAAAATTAAAAAACAAAATGGAGTGGCCCTGCTGTTCCATTCCTCAGCTCACTTTCACCTGGAAGTCTCGAAAAGCGACAAGGAGGGGAGATTTATTATGGTTAGGGGCTCGCTCTCGGGCAGGCCCTGCACGATAGCCACAGTGTACGCGCCTAACTTAGGACAGGCAGAATTTCTCTCAGCCTTTCTCCTATCCCTGGCGGGCTTTGCTTCGGGGGAAATTGTTCTCATGGGTGATTTTAATCTCATATGGGATTCACAGATGGACACTACGCATCCACAGAGAGTCAGAGGGGGGGAGGGTGGTGTTCAGCAAGGCTCTGAAACTATCCATGCAACAGCTGGGCCTTCGACATCTTGCGGACCCTTAACCCCAGCAGGCGTGACTATTCCTTCTTTTCACACGCCCACAGGTCGTACTCGAGGATAGACCACATTTTTATTAGTCAATCACTCGCACATGCATGTACGACCTCCCTCTTTCTCCCCATAGCTATCTCGGACCATGCTCCCGTGACCTGTGTACTGAATTGGCCAGCCCCACGCTCTAAATTGACCAGATGGTATTTCACAGAGGTGCTGTGCAGAGATAGATTACACAGAGATGACATCCGCAAAGCTATTAGGGATTTCTTCACTATTAATGATCCCGCAGATACAGGGGAGAGGAGTTGGCCTAACGGCTAGGGCAGTCGTCCTCGAATCTGGGGAACCGGGTTCGAGTCTCGGCAATGACGCTGAACATCCTGTGATTCTGGGCAAATCACTTAATCTCCCCGTGCCTAACAAAAAATGAATGTGTCCTCATGTAACGCAACTGGTGCTATGTAAAGCGCTCTGATACCCGATACCGGGTCAAGTTCGCGCTATATAAAACTCCGTAAAAAAAATACATCTGCCGCAAACAATTGGGATGCCTTTAAGGCACATATACGGGGCCATTGCATTTCCCTGGCCACCTCCCTTAGGAAACTCCAAACGAAAGAACGGTTGGAGTTGGAACAAGAGTTGCTCAAGGCGGAGAACATCCATAGGGCCACACCCTCAGCCCCGGCCCTTCGGAAGGTCACAGCTCTTAGGGGGAAGTTGAACGCCATTTACACTAATAGAGCAGAAAAGACGATATTGAGACTCCAGGCCTGTGGGTACGAGGGGAAGGATAAGGTAGGCTCCTGATGGAGCAGGGTAAATGTAAAAATTTTAACCTCCTAATATTTTCGTACAAAATTAATAAACATGTTCGTTTAAGTAAATAACTAACAATGTATGTTAAGGGTTAATGGAAACACGAAATTCAGTGTGCAAATTAATTGACTTATAATTGTTTACGTTTCTAACATAGCATAATAATTGCGTACTAATTTAATAATAAATGCATGATTTGTGCTTTTAAATAAAACGTGTGGTTGTAAAATAAAGCGATGGTAAGTAAGGGACAGCTTTATATGTTGCTTCTGCTAGGTAATACCTAATTGGGGTACGTAGAAAGACGGGAGGGAAACGAAAGGGTTTATATTTCTTTGTTTTAATAATATTTTGTTTATCTTTGAAAATAGTGCGCTTAGGCCTGCCGAGCAGCAATATAAAATGGCCGCGAGTTACTAGAGTGCGCATGAGCGGATGAGACCATGTGATAGAGGAGAGAGGCTGTGGAAAAGGGATGATCACGTGCTGATGCCGAGAGGCTAAGATGAAAGTATGGTCAAGGCTGCTGTGACCCTTCTGAGCAGATGTGTGCCAAGATGATCAGCAAGAAGCGTGAGAAGCCTGGTTGAATCAATAGACGGAACTGTATTACACAAAATGTAGCAGAAAAAGATACAATTTGGACAGATCGAAACGGATGAGCAAGTGCATGAACTGTGGGAAACGATGCTTGCATGGACATTCCACACGGAACTGGTTAAGACCAGTAAGTTTTTATTAAAATGTATATGGACCTGAGTTTTTGACCAATGAGAATGAATCGCGCCATATAAGAAGAAACATTTTATGCTGTAAGCTAGAATTAGGGTATAAGAAGACCTACTCTTGGTGGGAGGGGTTAGAATGCTGGAGAATAGAATGCTGCGGGATGCTGCGGGAGATGCTGAAGAAGTTAGATGCTGTAGATGGGAGAGTTTGCGGTTGCTGATGCTGACGAGCTGATGCTGCTGCTGCTGTTATTTTCCTTTTCCAGTTGAGTATAAAGATGCTGCTTTAGGAGAACTTTTATTGATAGATTTTTATTAGAATTATTAGGATTTCCCCAGAGAGATAGATAGGTTGATCTATAGAGTTCTTAGTATGATAACCTCGTTTTTCCGTCTAATAAAAGTGCCATACAATTTCAAACTATTCTTATATTGATGATAAATGCAATGATCTGAATAATAAGATTAATCTCAATTTCCTGCATTCAAAAACTTTATATAAACTTTATTATTCTTTAAACAAATGACTCAGTGATTTTCTTTAGCTTAATGATTAATAATGAAATGGTAAAAGAGTTCATTGTGATTGAGCTGGTCTTAATCACCATCAACTGATTCCTACTAGTTGGTCCATCGACCAATGAGCGGAATACCTTAAAAGCAAATGAGAAATATTATGTCATTATAAAAGAGGTATCCCATCTCCTTCCAGCGAATCGTTTTTCTCCTAGGTTTCATGACGGAGGAAATCCAGGGAACAAATGAGTAAGTGAATGTATATGCGGTGTTATGGGCCCCACCGTCATATGGATATAGTGTGTGTGTTAGAGAAATAATTGCACCTGGATGACCAAAGCATAATAGGAGAAATTATTTTTATTGTTAGCGCTGGATCACTCCCTCTTGGCGAGGTAGCTTAGGGTCAAACAGGAGAAGGACTATGTAAAGCAAATCATTGACGGGAGTGGGGTCACACACACCAGTGATGAGGGGAAAGCCAGAGCGTTCCACGATCTTTATAGCACACTATACCAGGCAGAACCTCCCTGAATGTCGGACCAGACGCAGTACCTAGATGCCGTGGATCTTCCTCAGGTCCCGGCATCAACCAACGAGGAGTTGGGCTGCGCCATTTCTCAGGAGGAGGTGCAGGCAGCCATTGACTCCCTCAAGCGACAAAGCCCCAGGCCCAGATGGGTTTACGGCGCAGTCCTACCGAACCTTTGCCGCTGACTTAGCTCCCCAGCTCACTATCCTATTCAATGATATTGCGGCAACCCGGGCATCTCTCCCTCTATGGGGGAAGCCCCGATATCGATAATCCCGAAGGCGGGTAAATACCACCAACAATGTTCCTCCTACAGGCCTATCTCTTTGTTAAATCTAGATGCAAAACTTTACTCCAAAATCCTGGCCACTAGACTAAAGAAAATCTTACCCACTCTTATACACCCCGACCAATCAGGGTTTATTAAAGGGCGCCAGACCCACGGCAATCTTCGCAGGGTTTTTCACCTTCTAGATAAGGCCCAGAAAAAAAGGATCCCGGCGGCCCTTTTATCGCTCGACGCAGAGAAAGCCTTTGACCGGGTCGACTGGTCTTTTCTACAGCTCTCTCTGTGTCGATTTGGATTCTGTGAGTCCTTCCTAGGGATGGTCAGAGCAAAGTTTAGTGCCCCGAGATCTAGGGTTGTGGTAAACGGAGTGGCCTCTGATGTTTTCAACTTAGCTAGGGGTACCAGATAGGGTTGCCCCCTCTCCCCGATGCTCTTCGCTCTCAGCATCGAACCTTTCGCAGCTAGGGTGAGAGCAAACCCCCAGATAAGTGGCATTCAGTTTGGTACAGATAACCATAAAATCTCGCTGTTTGCCGACGATGTTCTCCTGCCAATAACTAACCCGGTAGCCTCCCTGACCGAAATACATCAGGAGCTATTGCAGTTCGAAAAGGTCTCATGCTTCAAGGTTAACCTCTCTAAATCTTTTGTTGTCAACTTAACATTGCCTCCGGAGGTGCAAAGATTGGTTGAAGGGATATCTTCCTTTCGATGGGCATGTAAGGCAATTACATATCTTGGGGTACAAATCGCCCCCAAATTGTGCGATCTGTATAGGGCTAACTTTCCTCCGTTGCTTAGGCAGCTTAAAAATTATTTTAAAAAATGGAGTGCAGCCTATATCTCCTGGATAGGTTGAATCAACACAGTAAAGATGAACGTGCTCCCACGCCTTCTCTATCTTTTTCAGGGGCTCCCCATCTTACCTGAAAAGGGGCTTTTTCCTGAATTGAAATCCATGATTATTAACTTTATATGGCAGGGGCAAAGAGCGCGTCTTTCTCACCGTCTCTTGACGAGACCCCGCCTCAAGGGGGGCCTTGCTCTCCCAGACTTTTAAATATACTACAGAGCAGCCCAGCTGCGGGCCCTGGGTGAATGGTCATTGAGGGAGTCGGAGAAATTGTGGCTTCACATAGACAGGCAGGTGACAGGCAGAACCATTTGGGACTTGCCTTTGAGGCAGAGAGCAGACAGATCAGCTAACGCTTATTTGAGCATTCCCACAGCAACGACCCTCCAGGTATGGGACACGGTGACCAAAACCCTACCGGTGACCACGTTTCCATCACCCTATATTCCCATTCACTTTAGCAACGTCTTCCCCCCAGCGCTACATGAAGGGCCCTTTGATCGTTAGATGGAGGGAGGCTGCCTCATGATCTCCGACCTCTTCTCTGGAGGAAAGATTCGCTCCTTTACAGACTGTGTAAATCATTTTCAGCTCCCATTAACTGAAGGCTTCCACTATGCACAATTAGTACACTGGGTCCAGCTGCCGCAAATGCGACGGGCAGCCACCAGAGATCTACTCCCGTTGGAAAAATTCGTCCAATCTGGCAACACAGGGAGGGGGTGCATCTCCTTTCTCTATACACTCATGCTCACATTGGGTTCTCAGAGATCACTGCGACATAGAGCTTTTTGGGAGGGTATCCTGCCAACTACGCCATCAGATAAGCAATGGGAATGCCTGTATAAAGACATAGCGAAATACAATCGTTCCATGTTCCTGAGAGAAGCCCACTATAAAATGTTATACGACTGGTATCTCTACCCACAGAAACTACACTCAATTTTCCCCAACACGACAGATCGCTGCTGGCGAGGTTGCGGCCTTCTGGGGGACTTTAAACACATATGGTGGGATTACCTGGCTATACAGCCCTTCTGGAAGGAAATACTCTCCCAGATTAAGCTAATATTAGGGTACCCGATTGGTGATTCCATGGAACACATTCTCTTGGGGGTTCGCAATCCAATGCTCAAATATGAGACCCAAGGGGACCGATCCATCATGTGGTTATGTCTAGGTGCGGCTAAGATGGCTCTGGCGGCAGCCTGGAAGCAGCCGGAAGCTCCCTCACTCACACAATGGCATGCCCGCTTATGGCGCGCATTAGCCCTGGAACGATTGTCCGACATCATTGATGACTCTCGCAAGGGCTTTGACTATGTTTGGACCCCGCTAGTTAGCTACTTATCGGAGGGACTCCCTAGGTTTGCATGCAGTCCCAGGCTGCGGGCACTACACCTCTTCCTGATTTAATAAGGGATTCCCCTCCACCGAGGTTAGGCCTCGGGTTCCCCCCCCCCTCCCCACGTGAACCCTCCTGCGCTGGTCGCGGGAGACTTACTTCTCAACCCCTATCCACATATCAGTGTGTTTTCCTGGGTTTGGTTGGGTTTTTTCTCTTTTTATTTCTTTCTTCTTACTTATTCACTGGTGGTTTGCTTAGTTACAAATGACAATGTTCAAATATCTTACAACTCAGCTTTTGGACCCTGTGCTCCACTCGTGCGGAGGCCTGTATGTTCACCTTTCGACTCAGCGCAGGGTTCTCCTCTCAGAGTTATTCGCGGAGGCAATCTGACACTTGTTACGAAACTGTACCGATACTATAGCTATCCACTGCATGGATTTTGCTCCTGTGAAAAAGGATTGAACGCATTATGGTTTTTACAAAATGTTTGTAACCTGTGAATAAAATTCAATAAACATATTTTGACATAAAATGATATCTGATTTTTTTATTTATTAAAATTATTTGCTCTCACGTTTAGGTGTGTATAACAAACAAGGGAACCCAAATAGAATAGGTCAGGGACCTTGGGAGCTAGGTTAGTGCAAAGGACAGTGGTCCCAGAGTAAGGAAAACTCATTAAACAATAAATATAGTCTCAATCAGTACTATATTTTGGCGCATGTCCAGCCGGACAGAGGCAAGTTTAATATACACAATGATTTGAATAAAATTTAAGAAATGTGAGGAAAATAACAGTGGGATACAAGCCTGTATCCAGAATCTCACAGATCAAAACACACAAACAACATAGAAAAGCTCAGGCAGTTTACATGTGTTTCCGATGGATATTGCACGGATAATGAAACAACAATCATAAAAGGTCACCTTTACACATATTATATATTAACAATCCGTGTATAAGGTTGACAACTGTGTCGACGACGTTTCGATCCTTATCAGTGAGATATTGGATCATCTTCAGGACTAAGGATTAAAGTGCCTGAGAGCACTGTTTCATTATCCGTGCAATTGAGACTATATTTATTGTTTAATGAGTTTTCCTTACTCAGGGACCACTGTCCTTTGCACTCACGTTTAGGTGTGGCACCGCGTGTCCTTTTTTCTACTTTTTTGCGGCATAAGTTTGCAATAAATAAACAAACAATAACAAATTAACAGTGAAAAGCCAGTGGCTGAAAAGGACTGAGTCAATGGCCCATGCTGTATGCAAGTGTGGGAAAACGTAAAATGTGAATGACGCAACCACAGACAAATAGAGGCAGAGGTCCGACTGAAAGCCCCTATTAGACAGAATAACAAATACAATCAAAAGATCCTGGCGAACACCAGCCCTAAAAAACACAAAAAGACAGGCGATGCAATCCAATGGCCACAACCTCTGAATAAACCAGTTCCCCCTCCCCCTTAACCTGAGACAGTCCACCTCAACTATCCTTCATTCCTGCCCTCTCCCCCATCTACACACGTGTTTCTGCCTTCACACAGGTTATCTCCCATGGATGTATGTAAAGGTCAGTCTATGCTTCTAAAACCTCGCACATTGGAAAGCATTCCTACTTCTACATAAAGCACTCAGATGCCCCTCGGGGCCTGTTACCGCTACATAATACTTTCAACAATATAACTGCAATAAATGTAATATGCTTTGGGCATGCTAAGAGTAAGGTATGAGGTCACTAGCGGACAAAGTTCGAAGGTGCTGAGACATGGACACGCTAGCTGTACAGTGTGCGATATGGTCATGCTAAGTGCATGGTTCTAGAGCTGAAAACTTTGCCGTTCCATGTTGAACTAGAATCATTCTAAACTTGTCCAAGAATTTATGAGTGGATAGTTCCCCTCTCTGCATACCTCCCCTCACCACCCACAGATTTCCGCCATCTTTCACACACCGAACACCCTGGAGCCCTTGCGAAGTTACCCACCTCACTAACTGCTCTTGGGCAGACAGTGCACACCCTGGAGCCCTTGCTGCTCTTGGGCAGACAGTGCACACCCTGGAGCCCTTGCGAAGTTACCCACCTCACTAGCTGCTCTTGGGCAGACAGTGCACCCTGGAGCCCTTGCAAAGTTTTTTGAAAATGAAGGTGCACCAGAATAAAAGTCCAAAATATCCAAATGAGTCCAAACAAGTCGTCTTTATTATGTATCAAAATCTTAAAAATGGCCTTCAGCCAACGTGTTTCGTTCCTGGACGGAACTTCTTCAGTGCTCTAGTTATAATAACGTCACCATATAAAGCGAGGTAGTACCGGATCAAATACCTTATTTGACCGTTCTAAGATTAGAAGTTATGTGACAAATTTTCTTATAAAGAAAGAACGGAGTAGAAAATCTCAATCTATAAACGCAGTAAGTGTGCGGAACCCCTCACTGTAAATACGTGAGTGCGAAATCCAAAATCCTTGATAAGATACACCGTATATGCTGAAACTTCCTTATAGAAACGGGATTTAAAAAGCCCTTGCGAAGTTGCCCACCTCATTAGCTGCTCTTGGGCAGACAGTGCAGTTCTCCTCTCCCTGCCTGTCGAAAGAAGGCCGATCCAGACCAATACACGAGGAAGAAAAATAACAGGCACAATGCGATCTTATTTTGAATAAGTATAAAAAAAATTGGGCACTGTCCTGCACCTGTACAGTTTGCACGTTTCCCAGTTAAGCCTTCATCAATGTACTACTAAAGGATTACTTGACACGGTTTTGCTGGCTTTTAATGCCAAATTTTTTATTGTGGACGATCTGCGCCTTGGCTGGCACTTTAGAAAATCTGGGCATCTAACACACCTTAAACGATTAGACGAGTATGTGGTGTTGCATGTGCCTGTCCACAGCAGGTTTGGCAAAATCCGATCCAGGAAAGAGTAAATATTCCCAAACAACTGTTGACATAGTGGGCCGCCACATCAAAAACATTATTTCAATAACATGACATTTTTACACAAGCATTTGCAATGCAATCGGTCTCGCCTTTGGGACCTTATATGTATTTAGCTATGCAGCACATTAGTCTGGGTGCTGAAACATCTACTGTTCTTTAACATGGAGCGAAAGTAAGCACCAAACTGCGTGACACGCCAGGTATGGGAACACATGGAGAGAAATATTGCCTTTCAGCGGGAAATGGTATAGTCCAAAGCTCTGTTTTTAATATAAAAGCAGGGCCTTCGGTGGTCATATCACTGAAAATACAAGATTTGAAAAAAATATTTTCTACGGGTGCTTGTGGAAGACAATTTCTATGGACTGGAATCTAGAGAATGCTAAAGTGATTCTGGTATTTTACTGACCTCTGCTGGTCGCTTTCTATCAAGAAAGTTAAATAGAGGCAGTTGAACAGAAAAAAAGTCCCTAAGCGGAAGCAGACAAGTCCTAGGGCTGATCTCCTGAGCCCACAAAGTACATACACATATAAGTATATACTAAAGTATATACAAGAGGTCTCGAATGCTCGACCTAAAAGCTGACAGGAAAAGCTCATGACTTGGGATTTGTCCCTGGGGCTAGCACGGGTCTAAATGGAAAACAATAAGCCCCCAGCACTTCTTTAGAGAATTCCCACTCCACCTTGTCCAACTGGATCCGAACCTCAGGTTTCACTCAATGCAAAGTCACTTGCAATCGCCTTAGACACAGACCTCAACCAACACATTACCAAGAAAATCAAGATTGCCCACCACTAGCTTTTCTCTGCTGAAGAAAGTGAAACTGGTCCTCCCAGAAACTGACTCCAGAACTGCTCTTCAAACTCTCTAACTCTTGTATCTGGAAGGTGGCAATGCACAGCCTCCCGCACTCCAATTTGCCACTCGCTTACGGGTACTAATCTACATGCCACAGCACTCATCTTCCTGGACCTGAAGAAATATGACCACATTATTCAACCCTGAAAAATCTCCAGTGGCTTACATTGCCAGCCCGTACCATCTTCAAACTATCCACATCATCTACAAAGACATCATAACTAGTTACCCTGCCTTTCTGGCTGCCAGCTCACCATCTCCGGTGGCTCTTAGAAAACTTTCAGCCAGGACACCATCAGACTGGAGACAAAGAGGTGCAAAAAGAAAAAAAGAAGGCAACAGGACCTCTACATCTAGGCACCACATTCTGAAAGCCATCATGGCTGCCCACCCCGATCGAATTAAGGAAAGAGCCGAAGGCACTCCTATTTAAGAAAATGACATCATGACACAGTAACAACAGATCTTTAATTGTATCTTTCGTATGATGTTCTAAACGCACTCCTATGGCTCCTACTAGATTGGAAGAGAAAATATGGAATTCTCTCTTTGGATGCATGATATCGCGGTGTGGGTCTTTGTTGAGGTTGTCATCATCAGCTGGTGTCATTTCTACCCTACTGTCCTCTGAATGCCCCCCTTCTGAGATGCTACATTTTCCTTACTCTTCTGACTAGGAGTAGGACTGATAATCTACACTTGTCAATTGGACAAACTAAGATCTTGGTGACAAGGGAGGTGGCGGCGACCCCCTTCAGCCCCACAGTTTGGGTCAGACGTGTGTTCGGATTCTCTACCTGAGGCTGCTCCAGGCATAGACGTGATTACGAGTGACGCACAGAACCATGGATGGCCAAGCGTGGCATGCGAGTTTGAGAAATGCAACGGGTTGTGTCATGGCCATGCCAAGACCCCAGGTAGAGTGTCATGGACACGCTCATGCTCTGTGGGAAAGCTGCGGGTGGACATGCTAAGTGAAATACGCGCTGCTATGGAGATGCTGATCCTAAGTGTAAGGTGCTCTCTGATTAAATGGATGCCATGGGTATGGCACTATGTCATGGACTTTAAGTATAGTATACACTGATAGTCAGACATGCTGCGTGCAATATGCTGAATAACGTACGTGCAAAGGTAATATGTTGTATTATAGGGTGTTAAGCGTAATGCACTCCGTCATGGACATGCAAAGAATAATTTGCTGTGCCGTGAACATGTCATACGTAACATGCTGAGTGAAGAACATGCTAAGTGTAATGGAAAGTTCTATTGATATGGTCGCGATAAGTATAAAGTACAACATTTTCAACATGCAATCGGTAGGGTACTTTGTTAAATGGAATATAATTTGTGACAGACATGGTAAGCATAGGAACTTTTTCACGGGCAAGCTTACATGAAGATACTGTGTCATCAGCCATGCTAAGCACAGGGTGTTCGGTCATGTATTTAACATGAGTAAGATACAGAATCATGAACATGCCTATACTAAATTATAGAGAACTATGTTAATGAACATGTTTTGTGTCAAGGGTAAGGAGGCGTGAACATACGAAGAATAAAATACTGTACCATGCATAAACTCAAGCTAATTGTAAAGCACTGTGGCACTTACATGTTCATGACAACTAAGGTCTCTGTCAACGACACGCTAAGTATATAAATATAATGGGCTGTCCTATGCCATGGATATGCTGTACACCGAGCACGCCAAGTGCAAAGTCCCGTTTCATTTACCCACCAAATGAAATGTGCTAGGCCATGGGAATGCTTGACAAAAATCATGTGCTGCATTAGTCACGAGTTAGGTTATGTGCATGTAAAGTATAACACTGCCTCCGTTTTTGTCAATTCTCCATATCTTGGAGCTCCTGTTTAACGTCTTCCATCTTGCCTGCCAAGCGTCACTCCCCTGCTACTTTGGTGCAGTTTATTTACTTTTCCAGGCCCAGCCTTGACTACATTTTATTTAGTGTGCCGAGTCATGGGCAGGCCTTGAGTAAAGTGCTGTGTCACGCGCATGTCAGACAGGACGTGATGCGTCATACGCATGCCAAGTGTGCTGACCCGTGGCACGCGCCTAGCAGCAAGCAGCCACGGGGGCTGCTGGCAGGATGCCGTTAAATATTAAACTCTTTACCACTGCTTTATTTTTAGCGGCCTTGTCAGGCTCGAGCAAACAAAAACCACCTCTGCTTAGGGCTTAAAATGCATGCTACAAAACCTTTGTGAGCACTTTAACAGATCCGAGTCGACCAAGATAACCAGGCTTTATCTACTCACGGCGAAGGCGATTTTAGGTATAAATCACAGGGCACAATGGCCATCAAGAGTCCAGGTGAATTCAGACGGTCTAGTCCGCAATTGGCTGATACATTAGAACCGAGAAAAAGGGCAGGTGCATGCGGACTCCTCCCGTCTCGTGGACGCACCCCCATAACACGAGTTCAGCTGTCTAGTAAACCCAGCTGCCTCCATTTCCATCTGATTAACCTTGCAATGATGTAATAGTTATCTGAACCAATCCCAGCCACTAATGTTGCCAACGCTCTTCACATCAGGACCCCACGTGTACAATCCTGGTCCTTCATTTGACATCATGGTGCAAATCTCATTTAGTTGAACTGAACAAATTGAACTAATACATCCGATAACAATGATTGGAAATTTAAACAGGCAACACTGCAAATAGGATGCGCCTGCGGCATCCGGTCATGGAGTGAGGGAGCAACCGAATGAAGGCAACAGTACTGGGGTCACGTGGCCCTTGGTAGAAGTTTCCACAGAAAAGAAAAAAACAAAAGAAAACTGGCTGAAAACACTATTTTCACAATAGAAAAACAGCTAACCTACTATAAGTGGCTTGGAAATGCCTTAACCGGTTACAACGGACTAGGTTACTCGCCCTCTAAGTAACACGGCTGGCTTTTAAAGGAGGCTGGACATAGTCTGGTGCACAATCAGGAACAATAAAAAATAAAAGAACTATACATCTTGTGAGACCACAACTGATGATGCTGGTGAACTTTCAAACTCATTGAACATAAAGGCGGTCTCCAACAATGGCAGCAGGTTAACTATGAAACCCACCCTAAAATGCACTGTGCAAACCCCTCCCAAGAGGCAAGTCCCCCTCTCCTCCCTCAGACATTTCCAACTGCGTCCATCCTAACCTTCAAAACACACCAGTGACAACGTGCTTGGTGCCTTAAAAGGTCGCAGTTTATTAAAACTTAACATTTATACATATCGCAAATTTCATGGTCATGCATAACATCCATATTGACCCATTTGCTGTCTCTGCAATTATAGTTCTTCCAGTTCGTTCTTGGTCATTCTCTGCTCTCATTCAGACCAATATCTGGGTAGGGGCCCAAATGCCTGGGCCACTGTTTCAACGGTAATAGGCTTCAACTTGCTACCGACTTGGTGGGTGTCCGTCTGGACCTGCCCAGGCTGCAAGTGCCGTCCTGCTTGCCTTCGACCCCTTCTTGGTCCCTCCCTGCTCCTCCGGGTCCCTGCCGTGTAGCATCCCAAGGACCCTGTGTGAGGCTGAGTGAGCCTGAGGCGGAGTTCTGCCATCTCGCTCCTTTGGTACCCCTGCCGTGAGGCATCCCAAGGGCCCTGCGGGAGCATCACAACTACTCTGTCTGTGGCTGATTGCCACTCTAGGCTCCCTCAGTGCCCCTGCCGTGAGGCATCCCAGGGACACACTGTGAGCCTTCCATCTACCTCTAGCAATTTTTCTATCTTTCTAGGGTTTCTTCCGCCACGCTACCTACGGTTCCACGATCTTCTTCATAACGAGGGGGGAGTGTGTGCTTTGTGGGCCTTTCGCCTCCTTATCCCCCCTCGCGGCTTGCAAGATCGCCCCCGGATTGGGAGGGCCGTAGCTTGCCCTGGGGCGACCAATCCTGGTCGCCCCATTTCGCGGGCTTCCCACCTCCGGGAGGCGTTTGTCCCGGGCCCCCATTGTGTTCGGCTTCGCCTTCCCCGGCCCGGGCTCCAAAAGGGTTAAAGGGGGTAGCCACGAAATACACCAGTAAATTCATGAAATACAAAACCTCACCCTTCAAAGGGGTTAGACTTCACCCTTCCTAAGAAATTTTTGACAATTTGTAGGAATAAATGCACTTCTCTGTCACTATTTCTTTTAAGAAACCACAAGCGGTGAAAAAAATCTTGGTTTACATGAAGATATGTTTCTTCAAGAAAAGCATCTGTCTCAATATAAGCAGTGGATTTTTGCTCTGCATGTAATAGTTTATAGTAGTCTGCAGACACAATGTTTATATCTTTATTATGAATCACTGTTTGCTCGAAAGTATTACCAGACAATTGTACAGGATTCTTTTTCTTCTTTTAATATGTCAGCTAAAGGTTTATTAGACAATTACCCATTACTTGGTTTCTAAGGCACTCTTGTTCCCTTGCTTATTATTGGCCAGCGCCTCCTCCTCGCCTTCCTCCTAGTTCTTTGTGTGTGTCCCTACCGTGGAGCATGGACCAAGTACAGCTTCCTGTCTGCAGCCAGTGCCCTTCCACTGGCTCCTAAAGGGTTTTTTTTTCCTATTATGCACACACTAATATAGTGTGCATGTGTCTGCAGTCCCTCTGTAAAAAATGTTTTTATATAATTTGACAAAGCCAACAGATCTCGCATAGGTGATATCTATTGGCTTTGCCAATGCTCATTTCCTTTTGGGTGACAAATGCAAAAAAAACAATTGATGGACAGAATGTTCAACAATGTTAAACATTAATCCCAGTACAGAGATATGGGCCTAAATTCATAGTTTTTTTGCTCCCCATGCCATTCCAGTTTAAACCTAGCTATATGCAAATCACTCTTGACCCTTCTCCCTATGGGAACAGTCCGGCCCGAACTGCCAGGCTAGGTCCTCCCTGGAACAGAAAAAAGCATCCTGGGACTGGTTTCGAGGTATCACCCCTCTTCAGCCAGGCTTGCTTGTCTCCAGTGGCATGGAGAGCACGGAACCCACGTCTTTAGAAAGCAGCACTGGTCACTTTTCTGTTGCTTATTGCTATATTTGGGCGTTATACTAGTACAAATGAGGTGCAACCAATGCCCAATAACTAAATGGACTTTTTTTTTATATAGGAATGGCAGGAGACCCCAGATACAGCTACTTAGATTGCTTAAAAGTAGAAATTCACACGATTTGATCAAAGTGATGGCATGTCTCTGTAATAGCAGTCAAAGTGATGGCAGGGGAGTGATGGTCAGATGGAACAATGGAGTCAAGATAATGTTAGGTCTTCACTTCTGATATTTCCCACAACATTCGTGTTTCATGAACGACGAAACTGCCAATTGCCCACCACATTAAGCTTGCCTCATATTATGGTGGCCATCAGGTGGTGGCCATTAGGTGGTGTCTTCGCATTGGCCACAAGCAAGGGTAGGGCCAGTTCTTCAAGTATTCATTACTAATGGACACCTTAAAGTTGACTGGATTCTTAACCTCTTCTGTAAGGAGGTCTGCATGTGGAGATCTTGGTTTGAGCGTCTCCTGCCCTGAAGCGTGCTGCACAGGTGGTTGTCATGCATTATGTAAAGTGTACTTCGCGCCTTTCAGACAATTGTCAAGCATGCACACTACGAGCACCTACTTCTAGCTTATTCGCAGGGTTCGTATTTTGAACATACATCGCCTATAACGCCGCAGAATGGATATTAACTGGTGCATAACATACACAAATATGTGCAGACAGACCTTTAAAAGGGGTGTTTGCAAATAGTGAGCATAGAACTTTTAAAAAAGACATTTCAATCATGTAAGTTAAAAGGTGCCAAAAGTTGTGTAAGAGGTGCATTTTTTCTTTAACCGCATTTTCCTCCATTACTGGCAAAATGAAATTCGAGAAACAATAAATAGAATGATTTTTCAAGACAATTTCTCAATGAATTAGCTTCTTCCGTGATTTGGAGGGTATTCTTTCAGGTAGGGGCCAGAAGCTAGTCTGACACGTTGCTAGTGATACCTTCTACAGCATGCCTGTGCCATGGTCCCCTAGGCTGCAGGCCCAGGCCGGGCAAGAGCGGAATGCTGGAAGCGATACTCCTTCAGATGTGCCCATTAGGTATGACTGTGGCCCTTCGTGATCAGGCTGGGCTCTGCCACGTATGCGTGGAATTATCCTCCTTCAGATGCACAACGCAGGTGTGACTGTGGCTCTTACTGCCCTGGCCTGGGCTGCAGAAGGTATGCAGAGTCCTTTTTTCGTCAGATAGGCACCTTCGGTCTAATTATGCCGATTAGTGCCCAGGTCTTGGTTCTGCCATCAATGCTGGTCCTTCAAATGGGATGCTGAGGTTCGCCTGTGACCCTTCTGGCCTAGGCTACAGGGGGTAAGCAATGAGTGCTGCACCTTCAGGTATTCCCCAGTGCATCATACTGACTGCCCAAGGCTGGGGTGTACGGGGCATTATAGTGGAGCTGCTCCATCAGAAGCATTGCATTCCTGTGGTCCGAATGTGCGCCCTTCCTGCTGTGGATTGAGCTTTGCGAGGTACATTAGGAGAGCTGTTCCTTCATCTTGACGGCGGACTGTGAGCTTTACTCCTGGTCCTGTGCTCAGGATGGCATCTTGCAAGAGCTGCTCCTCCAGATGGGTCCAAGGTCTGAGCATGACTCTTACTGCTCAGGTTAAGCTGCAAAGGGAATGCAGGGAGTGTCTTTCCCTAAGGGTCACCATGGGGTCTGACTGGACATTTTTCCCAGATCAGGCCTCTGACGGGCAAACTGGGAGAGATGCTACTTCAGATGCACAGGAGGTCGGGCAGTATTGCTACCGAGGCCTGGGCTCAGCTGGACATACTGGGAGGGCTACTGCTTCAGGTGCACCAGGGGTCTAGGTCTCGATTAGTGCCCATGCCAGGCCTTTAGGGGGTGCTACTCCTTCAGATGTGCCCATGGTGTTGGACTGTGGCCCAATCTGCCCAGGACTGGGGTGCAGGGGTTTTGCTGGGAGCGCTGCACCCTCTGACCGTGATCATTACTAACCAGGCCTGGTGGAAGAAGTGCTTCTTCACACACTCCCCTCAGGTCTGACCGTGATCCTTACTGCCCCAGGCTAAGTAGCAGGGTGGTATGTATAAAGTGCTGCTCCTCCACAGATGCCCGTAAGAGCTCAATGTGGCCCCAGAGGCCCAAGCGCAGACAGTGCCTTTGTGGTAAATGTGAGGAATTGCCAGGGAACCGGATCTTGAAATCAAAATGATCAGCTTTATGAACCAGGACTGCAAATTATACAGCAAAGTTTACTTTGGACCCACAACACAAGCACGTGAACAAGCAAATGTGTTTATGATTCACTGTGCATGGACTGTAATACTTCATGATTTAGCACTAACTTGCCATTCGTAGCAGCAAGTTTAAAGTACTGTTTTTTCAGGTTCGTCATATAAAATAAATACTTTGCTGATCATTTTTCTTTTTCCTCTAGATTTTTTTAGAACGATGCAGTGGTTTTCCTTCCTTTTAAATTGGCCTGATTTTCCTTTATGTTGTTTGGCATCTGGGTTTATTTTTGGCTTCTGGGTTTATTTTTTGTACTCAGTGCTGCTGATGCTCAGACCTCACCATAAATGAGAGAGCATGTAAGAGGGGATTCCCTGGATATACAAAGAGTAGGGTAGCGATTACATATGTAAAGAAATGAGCAGACCCTTACTTCCTTTGTAAAAGGCAAGATGAAACAATGGGGTATGCATGGCAGAGATCGGAGGGCACAGTGCAGGTTTAAGAGGAGAAGGGCCAATTATGTTAACATGTGTCACAACATGTTTGGTAATAATAAAATGTACTATGCACAGCGCAGTGATGCAGGCATCAAAGTCTACTGCATATCATTAGTAACAAAGCAAATACGTTAAGAAATGTGATTTGCTTCACAATACTAGGGCAAAGGCAATGATGGCAGCTCCGGAAAACTATCATTTGGAATCACAGATACAGCTAAAATGGTAGGTTTGAGCAATATCAATCTTTTTCAAAGTAAAGGAAACCAGAACGTTAGGTGCTGGTTAAAGTTTTGCAGGAACTAGTCCAAACCGAACCAAGGAAGCAATAAGTGGGCGACTCTCTACACGCCTTAACATCAAAATACAACAAACAAACAGCCTCACACTTTTGGTGAAGATAGTCAGCTGGTCGCATCCACCGACAGGTCAGAATCTGGTTTGTACACCATTCCACAGAATCCAAGTAAGTCCTTTTATAGGCCTCGAGGTGAAGAGCCACCCAATGGGAGCGCAGAGGGCAGCCAGGGCACGCCTCTGGCTGCAGAAATGGAAGACAGACTGGAGTTGTGACACTGTCTTCCAGAAAAAGCTTGCTGTCGAACAGAAATAAAACCAAGCTACCCTGGAGGGCGATGGAAACGGAAGACGGACTCACCTGGGGGCGCAGCTCCACAGGTGCAGGTCACTCTGGGGGGGGGTGGCACTCGACGCTCAGCCCCCAGGGACCCCCAGCTGGAAGCAACCAGGGCTGCACCCACTGCTGGCCGGTCCACACTAACGGGGCTGCGGTTCTACAAGTGCAATAAAGGCTCGCCAGCCACCTCCACCCCCACCCTCAGGCCGGTGACCTGTGACCCCTGGAGACAAAGGACCCTCTGGCCAGTGACCTCTGACCCGGTAGACAAAGGGAGGATGCCCTGGCGTTGCATTGCCATGCTGAAGGTCCCCAGGGGTGCACAAAGCCGCAGCTCACCTTTCGCAGCAGCCGGAGGGAGCGGCGCTGTGCGGGAGCCGGGCTGCAGCGGTGCGGGCTCCGAGGCTGCTGGATTGGTATGCTGCCTCTGTCCCTGGGCTGGTTGTTCATCAGTCTGTGCTCTGGAGCCTGCCTCCCGCGCTCCTCCCCCAGCACAGCTCCTGCCTGCCGGCCCCGGCGCTGTGCAAGTGATTTCATGTCTGAGCCTCTGCCAGACGGTGCGAGCCGGTGCTGCGGGAGCTGCAGCGAGCTGTGTGCACGGAGATCTGCATGCATAGAACATGCTACCTGTACTGAGAACCAGAGCGGTTCTCGTATCTGTGTGTGCATAACTAGAGCTACTTACTTATCTATGCCCACGGGACCCGGAGAGCTGCACCGAGCTGTGCGTGTACAGAGCCCGAGAGCTGTGTGCACGGGACCTGCAGAGCTTCATGCATACAACATACTAGGCGTAGAGAACCAGAGGGCTTTTGGAATCTGTGCACATGACCCTAGAGTTACCTTAGCTGTGTGCAAGAGACCGAGAGCTGTACTGCGCTTTGTGCACGGGACATGGAAAGCTGCACCACGCTGCATGCATAGAACATGCTAGGTGTTCCGAGAACTAGAGAGCATCGCGTATATGTGTGCACATAACCCCTACAGGTACCCTAGCTATGCGCACAGGACCCAGAAGCAGCACCGGCCTGTGTGTACAGAACCCGAGCTGTGTGCACGGGACCGGAGAGCTGCATGCATGTAACATGCTACTACTGTACTGAGAACTAGAGGGCTTCTCAATCAGTGTGCCCATGACCCAAGGGCTATCCTAGTTATGTGCAAGGGACCGAGGGTGGTTTTGGGAGGGGGGAGTGTATATTTGTCCCACGCTGTGGGGGACCAAATTGGTACTCATGGCGTGGGTAAACCCTGACAGAAGCAGACTAACGCTACTTTTGTGAGGACCGGTAGTGTTTAGGTACTTTCGAGCAGGTGTATCAGAAAACGGAAAAGTGCAGTTATGCAGGAGCGGCTCGTCTTGTCATATGTCCCATGCAGGCCCATTGTCATTTTCCCTATGTTAGCATGAGCACGTTGCAGACTGCCCTCTGCTTTGCCACGTTACTCTACAAATTTATTTTGCTTTGTGCCATACTGTACTTTCACACAGAACTTGCTGTAGTTTTCGTGTTCTGTTCTTTCCTGGGATTTAGTCAGCACACCGTAGATAAGGTCAAACAACAATGCCCCTTGTTAGTTTGTTCTGGTCAGGCCTTAGCACCTAGACAAAACACACACATGCAGCTGTTGTTTGGGAACATGTACTTTGCCATATAGGCATCCATAGAATAGGTAACAACACACTTGGAGAGGGATCTTTCCAGGGAAGAGATTGTGACGGCACCTGAGATATAGAACTTTCATCTGTGCATGCTAAGGTACGGGATCTGCTGCCAAAACACAGATCTATTCAGATATATAATCACCTTGCTTCTGTAGAAGGGGGGGGGGTATATTACCCCGTCTAATACCATGACAGGTCCTTTTATGATTTATGGATTACTTACTATGCTGACCGAGTTTGTGTTAGGCATTTTCTTACTCATTGTAGCACGTATACTGGATACACGAGCACGATAGTTAAAATAAACATTTAAAACTTTCTCGTGTCTCTGTCAGATCTTACTGTGGCTAGTACGAGTGTGAGAGCGAAAGAGTGTGTGTCCCACAACCGCGATTCCTGAGGGTCGGGAATGTTGTGTTCTGGGGTGTCTAATCACTTGTTCCTCTGTGAGTGAGTAGGAGGGCAAGTGAGACACTATAGCTAGTCGGTTCCGGGCTCATGGGTACTCAGGTGGTAGGATGACTCAGTCCCTGCCTACTAAGATTCTATGATCCCAAGCATAGTTCTGTGCCTCTGCAGAATCCCTGCATCATGGCGCCGCCAACGTTTGGTCTGGTACTTATTCACAGGACCCCTGAGTAGCGCTTGTGCTTCTCCACAATACCCTCGCACCGTTTCCCGGAGACGTCCGTGGTGGGAGGGCTTTGCCTCCTCAGTTTGTAGGGATCACCTATTGGTGTAGGTTTTTCAAACTTGAAGTTTAAAACGTTTTAGACCTGTTTTTAGTGCTACCGTTTGAATCCCTTTCTTTGGCTTAATGGCTCAACCGGTTGAGATTCCGGCTCATTGCCGTGCGGCGGTTACTCAACATTTGTTGCAGCATGGAGTCCCCAATGCGGGGTCTTCGGTTGTTTTTGTAGTCGAGGCGGATCCGGCGTACCGTTTCAAAGAGTTTTACTCCTGGGTTACGTTTCCTGCTGTGGATGCGAATGATAATTCTTTTCATGCTTACACAGCTGCCTCTGTTCCGGCAGCTTATTGCCCATATGCAGTGGTTGAAGTTCCTCCTACGTCCTGAGAACACCAGATCTGGTTTAATGTCGCCCTTTACCATCCTCTTGCTACTGTTCATATTGGCCCCTTAAATATTGGCGGGGCCACTTGGCCTGTGTTGGTCAGTTTTACTTCGTACCCTAATTACATTAATGCAAATTTTTAGCGGAAGTACGTTTGTTGTATGCTCAGGTTGTGCTTCATTATAGGCGCCTGATCTAGTTTGTTGCCCATGCCTTTCTCGTGGCTGCGCCACCTGTGCATATGCGCACAATGGGGGTCTTGTTATTAGCCCCGTTATTATTAATTCGGTCATGGGCAAACGTCCTCAGAATTGTGAGGACTTTCCCTTTTGGATTGCTCAGAAAATTGAGCAGCTTGATGCGTGGTTTCCTCTTACGGGTCCTTTGGAGAAACATAGGATCCTTACTATGTGCTTGCCTAGTGGTCTGATTCCACCCTTGGCTGACTGCAACACTTGGGGGACGGTGTTTGCCTCAGTGTATGCGCTTTGCTATGGCACCCCCTTGAGGAGCGTTCTTTCAAGCGATCTCAAACAAGTACAGAAGGAACATGGGGCAGGTCCTGCTCTAGATTTGGGGATGAAGCGGATGGGTATTTTTCCCGTAGTCTCCGAAATGATTCTTTCTAATGTTAAAGGTGAGGCAGCGTCCTTGATGGTACGTCAACGCCTTTCAGCTTTGGCTGACGTTGACAGGGAACGCGAGCTGCCGATCATTATTGCTGATGTTTATACATCCTTAGGTCGCAATAATTTGGGGGTCAGACAGTCTACCCAATCTCAAGGTAAACCCTCTCCTGAAAAGGAGGGTCGTCCTGTCTCTCCTAAAAAGACATGGGACAAATCTAAGCAGCAACAAAAGCCTAGGTCTCGTGGTGGGCCACCGCCACCAGACGCTTCTGAACGTAGATATGATTTAAGTGATCGCTCTAAAATTAAAACTCCAGAGAGGTTCCAGGTTCCTGATCCTCGTTCCTTTCAGGAATCATCTGATCAACAGTACAACCGAGGAGGAATACAGGATCCCAGACAAGGCGAGTCCGCGCAACCCAAGCGGAACCAGAGCTCTTTTGACATGAAAGTTAAGAGAGAAACTGCCTCCATATAGAGCCCCTTTCCAGACGAAAAAAGTCGCTTTATTAACAGCGAAAAATGCCCCAGACGGTGAAAACCCTCCTCCTGGACAGGAGCTGGGCGGTGACTCTCCTCGACAGCGCAGCAGAAGTTACCGTAGTGCAGCAGACACTACCCGTTTCTGAAGGCAAAAGCATCCAACACCTTTGTAACTGTTCAAACCGCGGACAACCGCGTGTCTCCACCTGATAGACTTTATCATGTAGACATTCAAATTGAAGGGGACATTAAACGCACCATTAATGCTATTTTTTTAGACAACTTGACTATTTTTTTGGCGGAGGTTGACTGGCCTCCCCAGTTTGTTCTAGCGAGTCCTCGAGGCGAGGATGTGATCATACCTTCTTTTTCGCAATTCTTTCCTAATGAGACTAAGCATGCTTATGCTTCTGAATGGGCTCTTGCTTTGGCCCCTGCCTTATACCGCAACCAGGCTGGGTGGGATAAGGATTCTCCTCTGCATGTTGTTCCAATACGTTCTACTCCTCAGCCGCAGCCTCAATATCCAATCCAACGTGATGCTAAAGCATCCGTAAAAGAGATTCTTACTCAATTGGAATATCAGTGTATAATTGAACCCTGTGTCTCTGCGATTCATAATCCTCTTTTTCCTGTTTTGAAACCTGATGGTTCACCTGTGCTGGCCTTAGAGGCGGTCACAAAAGCTAGTGTTCCTAATTCTAGAGCTCTGCATCCCAGTTGGATTCAATGGGCTACATCCTTAACTTCTATTGATGTCAGCTTCGTTTTTGACTCTTCCTTGCAAAAGCAAGAGTTTCTTCAGTATGAACATGTTCACCCTCTGCCTTCTTCTGTTCATCCTCTTGATCAGTACAAATGCATTTACACTGATGGTTCGACTCAACCAGCCATTGGTTCTAAACAAGCTTACTCTGCAGCTTGCCCTATTGTCGTAGGTTCAAAGAAGGATGGAGTTTTCCACTCTACCTTGGTTCACACCCAGTCCCTTGGGGACTGCATAGCCCAGCTGGCCGACTTGAGGGCTCTCTTTATAGCTCTCGAATATGTTCATCCTGAATTGCCCACTCTTGTTGTATGGGATTCTTTTTATTGTGTTCAGTCCTTCAATGACAATTGTTTTTTGTGGAAACAAAATGATTTTCGGGATTCTAAAGGTAGTACGATAAAGGATAAAACACTTTGGGTTAGAGTGGCCGCTCTTAAAGAACGCCTGCCACTTGCACATGTTGTACATAAATACGGCATCAATGGCTGATGAAACAGCCAAATTTGCAGTAGCCACAGTTAAAGTAGCCACAGCTACACGTTATAGGACTAAAATTGATGATGACATTTTGGTGGCCATAGCCACAACTCGGGATGGTACTCCCTTTCCTCAAGGGTTTCCTTCTCGCTATATTTATCAGTTAACTACTGACAAAGTTCCTTTTGTGTCCATTCCCAAGGTTGGCGATTGTCTGCTTCCCAACCTGGACCGCAGACAATCTTTGATAGTGGCCGCTCATGAAGGTATCGCTACTGCACATACAGGAGTGGCTGCCACTGTTTCTCTTTTACAGCAACGTTATTGGTGGCGCGGTTTATACCAGCAGACTCGCTAATATGTCCTTTGTTGTGATGTTTGCCAACAAATTAAAAGCTCTACTGTGTCACGACCACCTCAGACACATCTTTTTATTTCCAACCAGCCATTTGGCCCGCATTTACCTTGATCATTGCGGTCTTTTTATATACGATAATGCTTTCAAATATATTTTGGTTGCAGTGGATTCTTGCACTAGGTTCCTCTGGGTCTGGCCACAGCGCTCTGCTGACGCTCGCATGGTTATAAAAGATTTGCATGTCTTTGTCGGAACATATGCCTGTGGCACTTTCCATTCAGACCAGGGTCCGCCTTTCGCCTCAATGGAGTTCTGCGATTTGATGACATCAATGGGAGTGCAGGTGCATTCCTTGTCTCCATATAGGCCCAAGGGCAATTCTGTTGTGGAGCGGATGAACCATGACTTAAAGCAATCTTTAACAGCAAGGGTATTAGGTATGGGCCGTGGCTGGTTGACTCATCTTCCTGGGGTTCAATGTGCTCTTAATAACCTCCCTCGAAGATCTCTGGGTGGGGTCACCCCGTACGAAATGCTCTTTGGCATCAAGAAGTTTGTTCCAGACCTAGATTGTCTAGACGTTGTTACGGCTGCCACAACCTTTGGTGTACATAACCACTGGGCTGTCGTACATGATCTACAAAAGTGTTGTGATGCTCTGGCAAAAACCTATTTGCTTTCGACACAGCAAGCTTAAGCAGCAGCTTGGATTCCTGTCTCCGGCTGACTTCCTAAGGTTGGAGATCTAGTTCGAGAAAAGGTGGCTATCAAGAAAGAATTTGGTCCCTCCTACCGTGCTCCTGTTCCAGCGCTTGGTCTTCAGGGTACCCGAACTGTGGTTTTACCGCCACTTCCTGGATACAAAGACACTCGCTTTGTTTCAATTGAACATGTCAAGTTACACCATTTGGCCAATACTCAATAGTATACCTTGGGTGTCCCAAGACAGGATATTCCTTTACAGCCTGTGAGCGCCATTCCTACTGATTCTCCCCGGCTACCGGAGGGGGGATGTCGAGTCTTTAGTTGACCTGGTACCTGTTTTACCTTCTTCACACTCCTCAATGGAAATAGTTTATTCTGATCCACCCCTCATAGCCCCTTCGGGAGTGCAAGCCTCAGCTCTACATCCAGAATCCCAGCCTCCGTTATTCCAGCTGAGTTCTTCTGGTTACTATATCGATCAAGATAATTTTTCTTCAGACAGTTCTTCATGGTCTTCTGTTTTATCCCCACCACCAGTGCGGATTTGTGTTTTTATCTCCTGGTTAAATAGCACTTATCTGGTTCCACCTTGGATTTCTGTCTGGATCGTATTTTCCATGGTATTTTTGTTCATGTGGATTTGATTCGTGAGAGTTTTTTTCCTTTTGATTAATGGCCATTACCTCCCAGAACGTTCTGCTGCAGAACTTGTCGACTGGGTTTTGGCCCCACATTCTTCCTCGCATAAAATAAAAATAGACCAGTCCCTTGTTAACATTTCAGTGGTCCCAGTCACTGATGGAATTGTATGGGATAAAGTACCATTCGTTGTATTCAGTCCTACAGAGACCCTACAGATACCATATGTATTCTGTGTTTCCATCGGTTATGTGATAGTGCCCGGGTTACAATCAGATGATTGGGATGTTTATACTGTGAATTATATGTTTTCTGAATTACAATATTATGCTGTCTTTGACACTGAGGATTTATATTTAAATTCTGCTAACTATGCCGATTTGTTCTGCAACCAACATTATGGGCACCATTTTTTGCATAGAGCTAATGGACAGCGTCCCCAATTTAAATATACTCAATGGGAACATTGCCCAACTCCACCTCAGGGTAGTTCCAATACACAAAAGATGAGGTACACTTATTTTACCGGTTATAACCTTTCAGGCCTGGCATTATACTATGTTAAATTGGTTCCCACTCTTTCGAAAAAATATATGCCTACTCAGACCAAGTTAATATATGCATCCCTTTTTATTGATAACTTAGCCCTGAAACAATAGGATTACTGGAAGGACAATATTGACTTGAAATCAGTATGGGGCACTAAATCCTGGCAAGTCCAAGGTACAGAATCTTTATTCCGTGCATGTCTGATACCTACGCAAATCATCTTTCTTATTGACATGGTCCAACAGACTACTTGTCTGCGGTTGGCTAAGATTAAGGAACTGAATACTCCCACTATCCCATCTTTGGCCCTTTTTGATAATTGGCAACCTTATACAAATTATACTGAAGACCAACTAAATAGTATGATACGAAACAGTACATTTAATTCTTCTATGATAACTCCGACTGGGTGGTCATTATGGCCTTTGAACACGAATGTTTGTCATTCTCGTTTCGTGAACACTTCTTCTGGGTTCAAATTAAATAGACCTGATCCACATTATCCACAAACACCGCATTCCAACACTGTTACTACTTATTCCGTAGGTAAATTATGTTAACAATGGTTAGAACATTCCATATTGTCTGGCGTGAAACAACATCTTTCGCTCCTATCCGAAGATATAAACTTATCTGATTTCCTTTTGGGTCCAAAGTCCCCACGTTCGAAACGATTTATTTATGCTGCATATAATGAACTTTGGAAATTGTCACAACTGGAAGCTGCAGTACGATTACGCCAAATTGACCAAGATAATTTAGATAAAGTGCTTACTGTTGTCAACAACATTATTAATACATTGTCATCTTGTATTTATACTTTAGATAATATTGTATCATCTGTAATTGATATTGTATAAACTGAAGTGTCTACCTTGTATCATGGTCGGAATCAACTTAGATCAGTTATGCAGTTTGATTGGACACTGCAAACACTTGAGACTGGACGCGTTCCCTGGCATTACCTTAACTGTGGCGCATTGTTCTTACCATTTAACACGTAAACAACAATCAATGGCTATGAAAGATGCTAGTTACACCATGCTACATATAGAGAAACTTGAACAACTTCCCTTTACTGTAGCGGAAACTCATTCTGCTGTATGGTTAATACACTGGGTTATTTTGTTGCCCATCTCGATGTTTCAGTTCACTGCCTGCATGAAACACTTTCCAGTAGGGAGATATGAACCCCTTGGGAGCAGCTGCATACATGAGTAATGGTCGCTGCCCTTTACATATCGTTGTCAATGAGCCGAGAGAGAAGTTTTTCTTGCAGGGGAAGGGTGCGACTCCACTGCCGGTCATTCCCTTGTGTGTCAACAAGTAAAAATCCATGGCGCTTGTAACGTTTCTGCCCACAATCTGGCTCGTTATTTAAAAGGAACTCCTGTTCCTGCAATTATTCACTCTCACACTGCTTTCGAATGGCAGTTATCTCGTCCTTAATAATCAGGACTGTTGTGGTCTGCGGGCAGGAATCCCGGATGTGGGGTCTGTTTCCCAGTTAGTTCCTTGCTGCAACAACGTCCTGTTTCCCCCCTCCACATGGGGGTGTAGATAGTTCGTTGTGGCCTTCCATTCCGACTCTGAAAACAGATTTCAATAAGCTAAGCAGACTCAAAGCGTTATTTTTTCAACAAGAAGTGGCTCTCACTTCGCCACGCAAGACCTTCGAATTGCAGGTGGAGAGAACGTCTAGTGAAATACAGTCATTGTTAAACACAAATCTCCCCCTACATTTCGGGAACTGATACATCAAATATTTAATGCATCCAATACCACGGGCCTGGCACACACTTCTTTTTTTAACTTGTGGGCTCTGGCCTTGTGACACCTTTTCAAACTATTTTCGGAGTAATCCCAGCTTTTATTCATTCTATTTTTTTACAGCGTATTCAGTGGGTTCCTGCTGATGCTCGTCTTAATTTGCGGCATCATCATGCTGTTCCTGCTATTCCGCAATGGCTGCTCCATTTGTGGTCTTTCCCGGACAGACATCGCTGCAACTGTACTGTAAGCGAATGCTACAACTTTTTGGCGTGGTGCCCTTAGACGCTCTGGATACCGAAATTTGTCTAACCTTCCGCTATGCTCACTTCACCTGTGTGCAACCTGTATTCCATTGCATCCGGTGCCCCTTTAAATGGGCCTTGGACGTCTGCCTGGCTACACCACCTCACGCTGCCCTGGATTTCGAACTGTTGATGGGTCCCTTAGTGGCCCATAACTCGGACTGTTCCTTGGGTATGCGGCTTGTGTACAACCCTGCTTTGAGGCCGGAGGTGATTCCTGTGCAACTGCGCAGCGTCTTCTGGATCTCAGTTTCATCGAAATCACCACAGGTTGTCCTTTCATGGTCTTGTCGACAACTGGATATGAGGAGCACGTTTGTTCCTTTGACCTGCTCAACTGGATGGCTGACATTTCTAAATTAGGTTTGGATTTCTTACTGGAATCTTTTCACTTGGCATCCTACATCCTGGGTCCTGGCAATATGCTATAATTGGATACATTTTTAACTAACAATCCTTTTTTCTCCCCCCAATCTGCCCATAGTCCGTAAGGGATACACTAACTACCAGTGGCGGCTCCTCCGCTAAGGCGGAGGAGCGTCACCCCACTGCTCTTAGAGCAGTGAAAGAGCGCAAAATAAAATGATAACTTACATTATCAATTTTTTGTTTTGGTTGCTGCAGGGCTGGGTTAGGGAGAGACGGGCTGGTGGCTCAGGGAGGAGTGGACTTTGCACACTGTTAGAACCGGGGTCTCCAGTTGGCCAGAGTCTGCACCCTAGTCCAAGTAGGGACCATCGATTCTGACAAGGTAGCCTGGCGCGAGGCAGGTAGGCACGCACGAGGCAATGTGTAAAGCGATTGGCCAGCACCCTTCCACACTGACACAGTAAAGCACACACAAGAAGGTGACGCTACTCCAGTATTACGCAGAAGAACAAGTATCTTGATCTTAAGCTCAGAAGAAATCTGCCTTGACGTAACGCACATATACCCAGGACTTTCACTGGGCCAGATAACCATGAACAGAATACATAGCTCAAGGAGACGGTTCTTATACAGCGCTGTAGGGTAGATACAGAGCGATGTCATACAGTTCCAGGACAATGTAGTATTTATTTATGCATTTTTATATAGCGCGGACTTTACCCGAGGGTGTCAGAGCGCTTCACAACAGGATTAGCAACATTACATAAGGAGGAGGATACAAATGAGCATAATACAAAGGCAAGCGTTACATTGCATGAAGAAAAGTGACAATTGTGCAAAAACAAACAAACCAAATACAAAAAGAGGAATAAGTTCCAAAAGGAAAAAGTGACAGATGTGCATGAAACAAGGGATACCAAATACAAATGGAGGTATAATGCTGCAATAAGTGGCAGTCACACATGACACACTGGGAAGGCACTTCTATAGGCTTGGAGTACAGAATTTCCTATAGTGGAAGAACTTCCTTGAGGTAGTAGAGAGGGCGTGAATTCAGCAGGGGGTACATGGGGTACAAAATATATGATACATGGGGTACAAAATACCACTAAAGGCATAATACTGTAATAAGTGGCAGTAACTCAAAGCACACTGAGAAGGCCCTTCTATAGGCTTGGAATACATAATTCCTATCATGGAAGAGCTTCCTAGAGGTAGTAGAGAGGGCGTGACTTCACAGGGGACTTAACCTGGGGGGAACACGCACATAAAAACCAACACAACATACAAAGTAAGGAATGAACAGACAAAAGTACAACTTTAAACTGACGGGCGAACTTCCTAGAGGGGCCTAAGACCGAACGTATTAGTTCTGGAAGTGTCTTTGGAATAGAAGAGACTTGAGGTCAGCTTTGAAGATCCGGGTAGAGGAGGTGGCACGGAGCAGTGGGGGAAGCGAGTTCCAGATTCTTACCGCATTGCCCGAGAAGGATTGAGCCATCGATCTTTCTCTTTTGAAGACGGGGGCTCAAGCAGAAGCTTTTCCGCATTGCGAGAAGGGCGAGAGCCACCGGACAATTTCAATTTATTCGCCAGGTAACAAGGGGAGGACGTGTGTAAGGCTTTGTGTGTGATGCAGGCAGTTTTGTAAATAGATCTTGCCTCGATCGGAAGCCATCGCAGAGAGGACAGGATAGGAGTGATGTGGTCGCTTCGTTTAGACCCTGAAATGAAGCGAGCTGCTGAATGGAGGATGGATTTGAGAGGGGAGAGGTGGGATTTGGGTAGGCCAGTCAGAAGAGAATTGCAGTAATCCAGTCTTGAGAGAACCAGAGATTGTACCAAGGTTTTTAAGTCTTTCTCCGGGAAGAACCGACGGATCCCCCACAGAAGGCGCAGCTGGTACCGTGCATTCTTGGCAATAGAGTTGATGTGGGCGATTAGGTTGAGTCTTTTGTCGAGAATGACACCTAGGGATTTAGCGCTGTCAACAATGATGGGTTTGTTGTTGAGAAGGTTCAGCTGATCCATCCAAGATTGAACAGGAGGAGGTGAGAGAGAGGTAGAGAGGAGGAGGAATTCAGTTTTGGCGGGATTCAGAATGAGTTGGTGAGCTGACATCCAGTTGTGAATAGAGTTGAGGGTAGAATTGAGTAGGGAGAGATCGTGTGCAGAGGACACCTTAAGGTAGATTTGCGTGTCGTCCGCATACAGATGGTAAAGGATCCCAGATTTGCTTAGGAGGTTCCCTAAAGGTTCCAGGTAGAGATTAAACAAGGTGGGAGCCAGGATAGAACCTTGAGGGACGCCCTGACCTACGGCCATGGGAGATGAGAGACTGTTCCCTATCTTGATCATTTGGGATCTGTCCGAGAGGAAAGAGGCAAACCATTTGAGCACAGTGCCGTCCAGACCCATTCTCTGTTGAAGAGTGTTGAGGAGGGTGCTATGATTAACCGTGTCAAAGGCTGCAGAGAGGTCTAGAAGAATCAGAAGACATGAATCCCCGGCGTCGAGTATATGCAGCGCATCGTCAATCACATGCAGCAGGGCTGTTTCAGTGCTGCAATTTTGGATGAAGCCCGACTGGAAGACGTCAAGGAGGTTATTTTCCAAGATATGTGAGGAAAGTTGTTTCGCGACACATTTTTCGGTGATTTTCGACAGAAAAGGGAGGTTGGAGATAGGGCGGAAGTTGTTGAGGTCGTTCGCATCCGCGGAGGGTTTTTTTAGAAGAGGGGTGACCTGACCTGATTTGAGGATAACCGGGAGGGAGCCTTGACTGAGGAAGAGATTGACTAGCCTGGTCCAGTAAGAGAGAGTATAGGTATAGAAATCGATGGCGATGTCGCTAGGGATGGGGTCGGAGGAATGGTTGGAGGGTTTAGTTTCGCGGATGCATTTGAGGAGGTCATCTTCCGAGATGACGTCAAAGTTCTGCCAGGTGACCAAGGATTTCCGCTCCTCCATGGGGTGGGGTTGGGCGACCTGATCCACCAGAGTTTTGACCTTTTCATCGAAGAATATAGCGAAATCTGCTGCTTTCTTCGAGGAATCCTCAGGCTTAATGGTTGGAGGAGAACAGTTTGGGTTTTTGAAGAGGTCAAAAAGTTTTTTGGGTCTGTTTTTAGCCGAGTCAAGGAGGGATCTGAAATGTGATGCTTTTTCAAGGAAGATGTGATTGTGATATTTGGATCTTGCTGAGCGTAGAAGAGAGAGATTGGAGGAGGAAGGAGATTTTCTCCAATGCTTCTCCAGGAATCTAAGGTTTTTCCTTTCAACGTAGAGCGCTTTATTGAACCAAGGTGCTGAGGGGGTGGGTCTTTTCCTTTTGCTTTGGAGAGGAGCAACAATGTCGATTTCAGCTGCTAGTACTGAGAGGCACTGAGAAGTGAGAACGTTGACATCCACGCTAGGGTCTAGTCTGGGAAGTGCCCGCATAGCGGAATCACTGAAAGTGTCAAGATCAATGTTCTTAGTGTTACGGAACCAGGTGGTAGCTCTTTTAGGTTGGCCGAGAGTTATAATGTGCGATAGGTGAAAGCGGAAGGGAATGAGGAGGTGGTCAGACCAGTCTACATGGATGGGGGGAGCAGTGGTCAGCAGGTCTTCTTTGGATATGACAAGGTCCAGAATAGAGCCCTTAGAATGTGTGGTTTCCGAGCAATGTTGGAGGAGATCATTGGCTGAGAGAAAGGAGGCAAGCTTGTTGGCAGCCGAGTCTTCCAAGGAGCCCCAGTGGAGATTAAAGTCACCCAGGAATATCTGTCTGTCACTTTGAGAGAGTTGGTCACTGATGAAGTCAGACAGTTCCTCCACAAAGGAAGAGCAGTAACCAGGCGGGTGGTAGATGGCATGGAGTCTAAAGGGTGAGCCGTGATGTATTTGAAGTTCTAGGGAAAGGCATTCGAATGTACGGAAGAGGGTGGTTGGGACCGCTTTAATTTGAAGGGAGTTTCTGAAAATGATAGCGACACCTCCTCCAATTTTGTCTGCTCTGTCATTTCTGAGGATAGAATAGTCAGTGGGTACCAACAGATCAAACAAAGTATGAGAGGAGTCATTAAACCAGGTCTCAGTGAGGAAGATCATGTCAAGATTTTGGTGAGTGATAGTATCAGAGATTTCTACTTTGTGTTTGACTGCAGATCTGCAGTTGTGGAGCAAACAGTGCAGCTCTGACGCAGATGTTTTGGTGAAGGGGGTGTTAGGGTTGTTCAGGGAGATAGGGATAAGATTCTTGAATGAGGGAGCCTGGGAAGAGGGAGGTTGGTGAGGTCTGACAGAGGAGATGACCTGAATAGGAAACTGCGTAAAATTCTTAGGAGAGGAGGGCGGAGAGGGAGTGACGTTGGTGGTCTTGAGGCTGGCCCGTAAGTTGGTGATGTCTGCAGAGGGCAGACTGTGATTGGTTTTATTGGGGCGTGCGAGCAAGGGACTCCTCGGGAGGGTGTAAGGGACAGGGGATAACTTGGCGCTTAAACGTGAGATGGACGTTACCAGCTGGGAGATGGAATAGATGAGAGAGTCCAGTTTATTTTCCAGAGAGAGGAGAGCTGAGCATGGAGTGTTAGGTGGCTCGATGGATAAAGAAGGGAGTGCAGAGGGTGAGGGAGGACAGGGAGGGGTGGGGGAACGAGTAGAGGGCGGTGGAGCAGAAGGTAAGGGAGGACAGGGCGGGCTGGAGGAGCAGGATATGAAATGGAGTGCAGAGGGTGAGGGAGGACGGGGCGGGGTGGTGGAATGGGATAAGTGAGGGAGTGCAGAGGGTGAGGGAGGGAGGGGAGAGGTTGGGGAATGGGTGGGGGGTCGGGGAGCAAGGGAAGAGGGTGAGGAGCGATGGTGAACAGAGGGAGTGGAAGGTGAAACAGTGGTGGGAAGAGAATTTTTTTTACTGGAGTTGAACAGAGGGGAAGAGAAGAGGGCATACGTCCGAGGAGGAAGTTGTGGAGTAGGAGGGGGGATAGAAGAAGGCCGGAGGTAAGGGAAGAAGAGGGGAGACGAAACTGACCCGGGCGGGGTGGGCGGGGGGACAGATGGGGTCCGAATGTGCATGGATCCGACAGAAAAGGGGGCTGTAAAGGAGGGGGAGGGCAGGGGGTCCGGGGAGGGCCAGAGGAATGGGGAGAAAGGAGAGGATGGTGCAAGATAGGTACTGAAGGCTATGCAAGGCGAATGTAGGGGGACAGGTAACAGGTGGAGTGGGGGGGAATTGACTAGCGGGATATTGAGGGAGAAGCAAGGGACTGCAAGGTCAGAGGGAGAGACGAGGAAGGAATTGTCAGGGAGGGAGACAAGGTTGGGAGGCAAGGGAAGAGGAAGGTGGGGTTGAGGATAGAGAGGAGGTGGAAGAGGAGAATTTAGGGTACGGGGGACGGGGAAGAGCGGAAAGGGATGAGGCGAAAGGGAGAGGTAAGGGGGAAGGTAAGGACAGTTGATGGGAAGACCAGGTGGTAAGAGAGGTGAATTAAGAGGGGGGGCGGAGGGCAGATTTAGTGGGAATAGGGGGCGGTGCCAATGTTGGAGAATCGAGCAGGTGTAGGGTGGGGAGGGGGGTGGAGGCCAGAGGCCGGAAAGATAAGATAGGGGAGGGGCATTTTGGTAAGGGGGAAGGGAGGGAGATGAGGGAGTAGTGGCTGGGGGGAACAAGGGGTAGCCCTGAGCCTCTCTGGATAGCGGCCTGCTGGAGTGTCGGGGGTCTGGGGGGGAGAAAGGGAGAAAGGAGAGGAGTTCAAAGAAGAGTTGGGGGAGATCATAGTTGTGCGGGTTGGACGAAGGGAGTGGAAGAGATGGTCGAAGAGGGAGAGACAGAAGTCTGTCGCTTGAATCATGACGGTGCCATTGTTGTAGAGTGTTATGGTGAGCGAGCCCTTAAAGCTCATGGAGGGGGAAATTTTTAGCCGCTGTCCATGCGGGATGGGTGAGGAGGAGGAGACATTGAAGAAATTGAGGAAGCTGGTGGACCAGGAGGGGATGTCATGGGTGAAAAAAATTAAATCATTTTTTAGCTTCCCTAGGTGCCCATTATGGAATTGATCAACGAAGAGGGAATCAGGGAAGTGTTCAATAGTGTTGTGCTTGAATCGTTTTGCTGCTGCTTTGGACAGATTGGGGGGATAGATGACTTTGAAGCAGTTGACTCCCGACTTAATACGAATGGAAGCCATGGTAGGGAGAAGAGGGCCACTAGGGTAGCGGTAGATCAGAAAAGAATAATATGAGGAGGAGGGCACCTAAGCCGGAAGACGAGTGAGGATAATCCAATGAGATAGCGGTCAGGAGGCTACTAGCCATGCAGGGCCAGGGTCTCTGGTCTAACTCCCTAATAAGACATCGTAACGGTGGGTAGAAGGCTGGCTTGCTTGTCTCCCGCAGTGGAGAGGGTGTGGGATCATACCGGGGTAAACCCTACCACCCGGGGTTGGGACCTCCCCATGTGGAAACCCGCATGGGAATGGGAGTCGCCTATAGGATCGCAGTGATGGGGAAGTACATTCTTTGGCTCCCCAGGGAGGAGGCCCAAATGGACATCAAACCTCAACCAAGAGCACAGTTAGAGGAGAGCAAAGTGGACGCCAATTATGTGCATTACTCATCCCATGGGCCACCGATCGAGCCAGGACAGCCCAATAGGAAACTGGCCATCTCCAAGAAGGGCTCTAATGTCCTATAACCCAAAAGTTCCGGGCGCGCTGCCTAAGCAGCGAAGGACTCAATCTGCACAGGTCAATGTTGCAGCTGGCACTATGTGCTGCGCAGCTGTGAAGGACCGGGCGCGCTGCCTAGGCAGCAAAGGACAAGGGTGCGCAATCTGCGCAGGTCTAAACGTTGCAGCTGGCACTAGGTGCTGCGCAGCTGTGAAGTTCCGGGCGCGCTGCCTAAGCAGCGAAGGTCAAGGGTGCATCATCAGCGCAGGTCTAACCGTTGCAGCTGGCACTGAGTGCTGCGCAACTGTGAAGGTCAGGGCTAAAGGAGGGCATCTCACTTCTAACAGCCAAGGTATGACCCCCAACCCAGGTCAAAACGTTGCAGCTGGCCCTAAGTGCTGCGCAGCTGTGAAGGTCAGGGCTAAGGGAGGGCATCTCACTCCTAACTGCCCAGGTATGTCCCCCAACTCAACATTAGCCTAAACGGTGCAGCTTCCCACTACTTGCTGGGCAGCTGTGAAGTGATAAGGCCTGGCACTCACCGTGCCTTTGGGGCCTCACTAGCCTCTGCAGCCCCAGCACACAGCCACAGCACGTAGCCACAGCAATCTGCGCAGGTCTAAACGTTGCAGCTGGCACTAAGTGCTGCATAGCTGTGAAGGTCCGGGCGCGCTGCCTAAGCAGCGAAAGTCAAGGGTGCATAATCTGCACAGGTCTAGGCTTTGGTTAACGCTGCACTTCAGTTTGTGACCACAAGCTATGAAGTCGCTGGTTGTAAACAATAACCGGGAGTCCAAGCGCTGAGCCCTCCCCGATCGCACCGCAATGAACAAACGTGTACTTTGATTTCTCCAGGCAGCCATCCCAAGGTCAGGCACCGATCAGCTGGAGGGCGGCAGGGCTTGTCACGCTCTCAAAAGAGATTCCCACATTTGACCACATCATTCACAGTAACCAAGACAGATCCTCTTTTGGTGAGACGGCATAATATATCCCTTGTAACGCTAAGATAGCAATCTCCGCACACAGTCAATCACGGCCGCCATCTTGAGGCCAGGCTGCAACAAAGAAACGGTCGTCGGGAAACGTGAAAACTTGACTAAAGTTCGCAAAATACCTCATCGAGGATGTGCACGGGTCGCAGTCCTTCAACTCCGCTGCATGATATGGAATCTGATGCTCAGCTGTTCTTGTAAAAGTCCCGGAGCGCAGAAAGCACGGGATCCGCCATTTTGAGCCGACGGGACTACGAGTTTTAGTTACTAGTCTACGCGGCTGCCGACTTGTCCTCATAGTTTTAAAAAACAAAACATTCGCGCTTTCGGCGTCTGCTTAGAGAGCGCAGCATTATTTCATTTTTAACTCGCACGGCGAGGCTCCTCCTCACAAGGAGTGAGTGTACGCATGGGGGCTTTTTCCAAATACTACGCAGGTTGGTGCTGGCACCGAAGTATTAAGTGCTAGAACGATGCTGCTTTGGAACGATCCCTGTAAGACGACAATAGCCAATACCTTGACTCAGCAGGGCTTGAGGCTGCAACGCGACTCCCAAATGCCAAAGTTTACCCGTTCCATTTCTAACCTGCCACTCGTCGATGGCTGGCTGGCTGGCTGGCTGCCAAGGCCCAGGCGACGTGCCGGTGGCCGCATTGTCCTTCCCTTGAGGATGGTGCCGAGGCAGGCAGGAGGTAAGAAGGCACTCCTGGGGTTAGTGTTTCACTCCTGTATGTTAATTGCCCCATTGGGGCCACCACAAGCCCAGTTTCCAGCAACACAGTACGCCCAAAAAGCACTTCAGGACTCAGCACGACCCCCACTCCAGCGCCCACACAGTTCTCCAACAGCGGCTCGGATCGGCCACACGCCTCACTCCATTAGGTCCGCTTCCGAGACGGAGCCATACGGTGTTATAGTGTCCAGTGAGGGCCCGAGGCACTTTCCCACGCCACGGGCCGCTCCAGGATAACGGCTCCGGTCTGCAGTGTGCTCCCGCTAGTGCCGCAGCAGGTTCCACGCTCGGCAGCGCGCACCACCCAGAAGAAAAAGTTCGGAATATCGTTTGCTTCTAAGTAATTATATTAGCATTTCTCTGTTACTCGAAATGTTATCGGTTTCCAGGGATTGCTTTACCCCTCCCGCCCCACTCGGCTTCTAGAACGTAAAAAAAAAGAAAAAAAAAAAAAAAAAAAAAAAAAAAAAGTATCAGTCTCAGGACAATGTAGTACAGTCTCAGGCCAATGTAGTATAGTTTCAGGACAGGCCCTTTAGCAGGGGGGGGGAGGGGGCTTATGATCTGGCTCCTATTTGTGCCCCTCCCCCTCAGTACGATGCACGGGCCCTCCTCACCCCAGGAGCCCCGGAGGCAAGCCCTGATACCGATCAGCGGGTTCTACAGGCAGGTGTGAGCCTCAGTCCCCTTGACTCACCATTGCAATCCCGTGGAGAGTTCCAGGCGCGACGAGGCGGAAGGGGGAAGCGTCCGTAGGGCCCCTCCGTGGAGCCCTCTTCGTCCCGGCCTCCAGGCAGCTCCTCCCGCAGCCAGCCCTCTCCGTGCTTCTCACGGGCTGTTACCGGGGGAGGAGGAAGAGACAGACTACGTCCCGGGGCTCCCCACAGCAGGTGAGCCGGTCCGGGGGTGCCAGTAGCCTCTAGCGCTGTCCGGGGGCTCTTCGCGATGTCGTCCTGGCGAGCCCCCGGGTTGCTGGGCCGCCCTCCGTTCAGGGTCCAATTGGAGCGCGGCGCTCAGGAATGCCGCCGATGACGCTGCGGGCTGGAGTCCCGGTTGCTGAGCGACGCTCTCCCGGCCGCTCCAATCACAGCGCGGCTCCTCAGGAATGTCGCCGATGACGTTCCTCGGCCCCCGAAGCGCCCGGCCTGCGGCGGTGATCACTGGGTCTCCCTCGCCTCTCAGCCCACACGGCACAGCCAAGCCCCGGCCGCGGCGGTGATGTCACGGCACCTAGCGCTTCTTCCTCACAGCGCTTCTCAGCACATGCGGGCCCCGGCGGTGATCTCACGGCACCTAGCGCTTCTTCCTCACAGCGCTTCTCAGCACATGCAGGCCCCGGCCGCGGCAGTGATCTCACGGTACCTGGTGTGTGTGGAGACACTGGAAATGGCATTCTTGGCTCCCCTCGTGCAGGGCGAGATCAGCAAGCAGGCAGGGCAACCCAGCTAACTTGGGGCAGCAGTTCCTAGGAGCAGTCAGCCTCAGTAGTGTAGCAATCCTCCTCGCGCTGCATCTTCACTCCAGCAGAGAGTCTCCAGGTCCAGTAGTGTAACAGAGATGTGTGGCCAGCAACCCCCCTCTTATACCCTCAAGTCAGGTGACCAAGGAAAAAGGCGGCAAGTTCTGGCAGCAACCCAGGGGGGTTGGAAGGTTCTGGAAAAATCTAGGGCTCTATGGTGTTCCCTGTCCCCTCTGTCCTGTCTGTCTACGGTGACAAGAGGCGGGGTCGTAAGGGCTACAGTAACATCCAGCCCCAGCCTAATCCAACTACTTGCGCGCAGACAGGACAGTGGCCTCACCGGAGTAGCAGGGGCCTGTGGCAACCATGTTTGTAAGAGAGAGCACCTGCACCTCAGCACTGTTTAGCAGCGGGAAGGTGCCCAGAGTCCTATGTCCAACAAAAAGGCGGTCAGTGAAGAGGCACAAAAAGGGGAAAAAATGTAGGGGAAGACCACCCCAGGGCTGACAGGTCTAACACGCGTCCCCCCCAGCCGAAAGTGGGGAGAGCTACCCAACCTCTAGGGAGTTCTCGTCACTAAGGCGGAAAAACCTAGAGAGACCGTCAGCATTGGCGTGGTCTACTCCGGGTCGGTGTTCCACCCTGAAGTCCATACCCTGGAGGGAAATGGACCATCTCAACAATTTAGGGTTCTCGCCCCTCATTTGCATTAGCCACCGGAGGGGCCGGTGGTCGGTCTGAATCAGGAAGTGGGAGCCAAAGAGGTATGGCCTCAGCTTCTTCAGAGCCCAGACCACCGCGAAAGCTTCCCTTTCTATCGTACTCCACCGTTGTTCCCGGGGGAGTAGCCTCCTGGAAATGAAGGCCACGGGTTGGTCTAGGCCCTCCTCGTTGAGTTGCGAGAGCACTGCCCCAATGCCATGTTCAGAGGCGTCCGTTTGCACAATAAATTCCTTAGCAAAGTCCGGGGCCCTGAGCACCGGAGCAGTGCACACAGCCTGCTTGAGGGACTCAAAAGCTTTCTGGCAAGCTTCGGTTCAAATCACTTTCCTCGGTTGTTTCTAGGAGGTTAGCTCTGTCAAGGGGGCCACAATACTGCCATACCCCTTGACAAACCGGCGGTAATATCCAGTGAGGCCCAGGAAAGCCCTGACCTCCGTCTGGGTCTTGGGGGGCTCCCAGGCAAGGATGGTTTCGATCTTGGCCTGTAGGGGTTGCACCTTACCCCCGCCCACCAGGTGTCCCAGGTAGACTACGGATCCCTGTCCGATCTGACATTTGCTAGCCTTGATGGTCAGGCCCGCCTGCTGCAGGGCCTGCAGCACCTCCCGCAGGTGACTCAGATGCTCCTCCCAGCTGCCGCTGAAGACGGCTATGTCATCCAGGTAGGCAGCGGAGAAGTCCTCTAAACCAGACAGTACTCGGTTCACCAGCCACTGGAAGGTGGTAGGAGCGTTTTTCAGTCCAAAGGGCATCACCCTAAACTGGAAGTGGCCCTCTGGGGTGGAGAAAGCGGACTTCTCCTTGGCCCATTCCGTCAGGGCGATCTGCCAGTACCCCGACGTAAGGTCAAAGGTACTCAAGTATCGGGCAGCCCCCAGCCGATCAATGAGCTCATCCGCCCTAGGGATGGGATGAGCATCCGTCTTGGTCACTGAGTTGAGTCCTCGGTAGTCCACACAGAACCGAAGTTCGGGTGTGGTGCCTGGTGGGGCTGCTTTGGGTACCAAAACCACCGGACTGGCCCAGGGGCTGTTGGAGGGCTCAATCACCCCCAACTCCAGCATCTTTGTATCCTCGCTCTGGATGCTGGCCTTCACTCTATCCGACAGCCTATAAGACTTTGTTTTGACAGGGAGGCTGTCCCCGGTGTCCACATCATGGGTACACAGGTGGGTAATCCCAGGAATGAGAGAGAACAAAGAAGAGTACTGCTCCAATACCTGGCGGCAGCCCCTCGGTTGCTCAAGGGTCAAGGACGGGGAGAGAACCACTCCCTCCACCGATCCATCTTTCTCTTGGGACGCCAGAAGGTCCGGAAGAGGCTCGCTCTCCTCCTCCTCGCTCCCATCAGTCACCATCAGGAGGGTGAGCTCAGACCTCTCCTGGTGTGGCTTGAGGCGGTTGACATGCAACACTCGGTGGGGTTGCCGTGGGGTCTTAAGATCCACCAAGTAAGTGGCCTGGCCCTTCTTCTCCAGTATTTCATACGGACCAGTCCATCGGTCCTGGAGGGCGCTAAGCTCTCCGGGCTCCATGACCCACACCTTCTGTCCAGTGTCCAGTTCCACGGGGTGGGCATTCCGGTCATACCATTCTTTCATGGCCGCCTGGCTGGCCTCCAAGTTGTCCGATGCCTCTTTCCACAGCTCAGCCATCTGGCTGCGGAACGCCAACATGTGGCTCACTACATCTTGGGGGAGCCTCCTAGGAGGCTTCTCCCACCCCTCCTTCACTAGGCTGAGAGGTCCCCTAACAGGGTGTCCGTACAGAAGCTCAAAGTGGCTGAAGCCCACCCCCTTTTGTGGCACTTCCCTGTAGGAAAACAATAGGCAGGGCAAGAAGACGTCCCACTTCTTCCTCAGGTCCTCAGGCAGACTCCTGATCATGCCTTTCAGGGTCTTGTTGAATCTTTCAACAAGCCCGTTGGTCTGGGGGTGGTAAGGGGTGGAGAACTTGTAGGTCACCCCACACTCCTTCCACATGGCCTGCATATAGGCGGACATAAAGTTGGTGCCCCTGTCCGACACCACCACTTTGGGGAAGCCCACTCGGGTAAAAATCCCCATTAGGGCCCGCGCCACCGCAGGTGCAGTGACGGTCCTTAGAGGGATAGCCTCCGGGTGGCGTGGTCCACCAGGATGAACCGGTGACCAGCAGAGGTCGGCGGATCCATCGGCCCCACAATGTTGATGCCCACTCGCTCAAAGGGGGTACCAACGACCGGTAGTGGTTCCAGGGGGACCTTCAGTTTCGTCCCTGTCTTTCCACTAGCTTGACAGGTCACACAGGTCCTGCAAAAGGTATCGGAAGAAATCCTCATCCGGGGCCAATAGAAGTGTGGGACAAGACGAGCAAAAGTTTTGTCTTGGCCCAAGTGTCCCGCCAAGGGGATCTCATGCGCTAACTCCAACAAAAAGGCCCGATAGCACTGGGGGACCACTAAGGCCCTAGATGACCCATGCACCGGAGCCTTGGGCTCACTGTAAAGGAGGCCGTCCTCCCAATAAATGTGGTAGTTTCCTGAAGCATTTCTGGCTGCTTGGGCTTCGGCCTGTCGCCGCATGCCCTCAAGGGTGGGGCACTCCTTCTGTGCCCGGCAAAACTCCTCCTGGGTAGGCCCTCCTTCCACCTGCCACTCTGCAGGGGTTGGCAAGTCCCCCACGGGAACAACGTCACCCTCCGTGGACTCCGGTGCGACCACCGCAGGTGCCCCATCCATCTCACGTGGTGCGTTCTCCACAGTGTTTTCCTTGCTAGCAGCTGGCTGGGCCATTGTCTCAGGCTCCAGCCCTGGTTGACTCCCTTTTCGGGTAGCCATGGACCGGGTATTTACACAGGTCCACTCTGGTAATCCCAGCATCTCGGCGTGCGCTTTGAGCTCTACCTCCTTCCAGGCAGTGTGCTCCAGATCATTTCCCAACAGACAGTCGATTGGCATGGCAGGGCTTACTGCAACTCTTAGAAGGCCTGAAACCCCTCCCCACTCAAAGGGAACCTGGGCCACGGGATAGTGGCCCTCCCTGTTGTCAGCCATCACAACTGGGTGGAATACATCAGGCACCACTTGCTCCGGGGACACCAGCTGACTCCTTACCATCGTCATGCTGGCACCTGTGTCCCTCAGAGCCTCTACCCCCCCCCCGACCATTGAGGGTGACCCACTGCCTATGCTTGGTAGTATTTGCGGGCACATGGATCGTTGGGACCATCTCCCTGTCTCCCAGGGATACTAGGGTCAACCCTGCCCACTCCCCCCCATTATCTAGGGGCAGCTCCTCCCCCAGCGCTACACTCGCCACCCCGAGGTTCTTACTTCCAGCAGGGGCGGGGGTCCTTTTTCGACACTGGGGATCCCCCTTGTAGTGTCCAACCTCCCCACACTCATAGCACCGGACAGTTCTGGGCTGCTGACCTTTGTCAGGATAAGTGGGCTTCTGGTAGCCAGATTGGGGCTGGGATCCAAATCCTCTCCCTTGCGATCTGTTTTGGGGGCCTTTGGAGAACTCCTTTTTATCTCCCCCCTCTCTCTTCTGGGTGAAACCCTGTCCACCCTTTTGGGGGTCCCCCCCAGATCCCCTGTTGGACACCCTGGTGCTGACCCAGGTGTCCGCCTCCTCCGCAAGCTCCCTCGGATCGGTCAGCATGCGGTCAACCAGGTGTTGGCGCAGCTCTGGAAAACATTTCTCTAGAAGGTGCTCCCTTAGGAACAAATCATACAGCCCTTCATAATCAGTTACCTCGCTGCCCCGCACCCAACCCTCCAATGCTTTGCGGGCGTAATCCAGGAAATCTACCCAGTTCTGTGTGGGACGATTGTGACTATTCCTAAACTTCTGCCTATACTTCTCAGGGGTAAGACCAAACTTCTAGACTAACACTTCCCTCATGACAGGATAGTTGGTCTGATCTGCCTTGTCTAGTGTAAGGAGTGTGTCCCTCCCCACCGGAGGCATGTACCTGTACAGGCTAATCCCCCAGTAGCTCTTGGGGACCCCATGGGCTTTTAAGGACACCTCATAGGCCGCTTACCACTTGTCAATATCATCCCCCACATTAAAACTGGCCACAACATCTTTAGGCATATAGAACCTGGACTCACGTGAAGCTTCAGTAGGTACGCTGCCACCATTTGTGTTGCTGTTAGCTCCCATTTGTAGGGCTCTAAGTTCCAGCTCCTTCAGGCTGAGCTCATGGGCAAGTTTTCTTTCCTCCATAGCCAGCCTCTTCTCTTCACGCTCCTGCTCTACCCTGGCAAGCTGTAGCTTCAGCTGTCTCTCCTCCCTCCTGTCCTCTAATTCTTCTGACGACCAGCTCCTCACTGAGACACTACTGCCTGCCCTTGAACGCCTTCCTGGCCCTGCCAACACATTGTCGCTCGCATCTATCTGCAGTAGGTCAAACTCTCCTGGAGCGTCCTGCTCTACCCGCTCCTCACCCCATTCCCCTCCCGGGTGGGCCAATGCCCATGCTCTCAAGGATTTTTGAAGCTCTTCTCTCTTGGCTCCTCGCTTGAAGAACACCCCTTTTCCCTGGCAGAACTCCTTAAGCTGCGCCACCATGTACACTTCCAGGTTGGCCAGCTCGAATTCCATCTTGCTAGGTAGGGCCTCCGATGCTCTTAGGGAAAACCACTGGGACTTAGGCAACAGGCTTTAGACAAGAGCGCTTACCATCAGGCAGAATTTCGGGCTTGCGTTGCGTCAGGTGTAGGGTTGTGGCGCACACTGGGTCACTGCAGGGTGTTGCACAAGCACAAGTCCTAATCCCACCGCTGAACACCAATGTTAGAACCGGGGTCTCCAGTTGGCCAGAGTCTGCACCCTAGTCCAAGTAGGGACCATCGATTCCGACAAGGTGGCTTGGCGCGAGGCAGGTAGGCACGCACGAGGCAATGTGTAAAGCGATTGCGCAGCACCCTTCCACACTGACAGTAAAGCACACACAAGAAGGTGACGCTACTCCAGTATTACGCAGAAGAACAAGTATCTTGATCTTAAGCTCAGAAGAAATCTGCCTTGACGTAACGCACATATACCCAGGACTTTCACTGGGCCAGATAACCATGAACAGAATACATAGCTCAAGGAGACGGTTCTTATACAGCGCTGTAGGGTAGATACAGAGCAATGTCATACAGTTCCAGGCCAATGTAGTACAGTCTCAGGCCAATGTAGTACAGTCTCAGGCCAATGTAGTACAGTCTCAGGACAGGCCCTTTAGCAGGGGGGGCTTATGATCTGGCTCCTATTTGTGCCCCTCCCCCTCAGTACGATGCACGGGCCCTCCTCACCCCAGGAGCCCCGGGGGCAAGCCCTGATACCGATCAGCGGGTTCTACAGGCAGGTGTGAGCCTCAGTCCCCTTGACTCACCATTGCAATCCCGTGGAGAGTTCCAAGCGAGGCGGAAGGGGGAAGCGTCCGTAGGGCTCCTCCGTGGAGCCCTCTTCGTCCCGGCCTCCAGGCAGCTCCTCCCGCAGCCAGCCCTCTCTGTGCTTCTCACGGGCTGTTACCGGGGGAGGAGGAAGAGACAGACTACGTCCCCGGGGCTCCCCACAGCAGGTGAGCCGGTCCGGGGGTGCCAGTAGCCTCTAGCGCTGTCCGGGGGCTCTTCGCGATGTCGTCTGGGCGAGCCCCCGGGTTGCTGGGCCGCCCTCCGTTCAGGGTCCAATCGGAGCGCGGCGCTCATGAATGCCGCCGAAGACGTGGCAGGCCTGAGTCCCGGTTGCTGAGCGACGCTCTCCCGCCCGCTCCAATCACAGCGCGGCTCCTCAGGAATGTCGCCGATGACGTTCCTCGGCTCCCGAAGCGCCCGGCCTGCGGTGGTGATCACTGGGTCTCCCTCGCCTCAGCCCACACGGCACAGCCAAGCCGCGGCGGTGATATCACGGCACCTAGCGCTTCTTCCTCACAGCGCTTCTCAGCACATGCGGGCCCCGGCCGCGGCGGTGATCTCACGGTACCTGGTGTGTGTGGAGACACTGGAGATGGCATTCTTGGCTCCCCTCGTGCAGGGCGAGATCAGCAGGCAGGCAGGGCACCCCAGCTAACTTGGGACAGCAGTTCCTAGGAGCAGTCAGCCTCAGTAGTGTAGCAATCCTCCTCGCGCTGCGTCTTCACTCCAGCAGAGAGTCTCCAGGTCCAGTAGTGTAACAGAGATGTGTGGCCAGCAACCCCCCTCTTATACCCTCAAGTCAGGTGACCAAGGAAAAAGGCGGCAAGTTCTGGCGGCAACCCAGCGGGGGTGGGGTTGGAAGGGTCTGGAAAAATCTAGGGCTCTATGGTGTTCCCTGTCCCCTCTGTCCTGTCTGTCTACGGTGACAAGAGGCGGGGTCATAAGGGCTACAGTAACATCCAGCCCCAGCCTAATCCAACTACTGGCGCGCAGACAGGACAGTGGCCTCACCGCAGTAGCAGGGGCCTGTGGCAACCATGTTTGTAAGAGAGAGCACCTGCACCTCAGCACTGTTTAGCAGCGGTAAGGTGCACAGAGTCCTATGTCCAACAAAAAGGCGGTCAGTGAAGAAGCACAAAAAGGGGAAAAAAATGTAGGGGAAGACCACCCCAGGGCTGACAGGTCTAACACACACTAAGTGCGCATGACTGCTTGGCCGGCTGTTTGGGCCGGCCAAGCAGTCATGCGCACTTTGCAAATTCCTCACCAGGCTGTAAAGGGGTTGGATCGTCCCCAAGGGAGATTCTTAGCTCTACACCTACACACACTCTAGGTACACTTAGAGTAGGATTTGCATAGTAGGAGTACACCCGATTACTGCCCTGTTTATATGTTTGCATATATACACTATTTTAGCACCATAGTAGAGCTGTACTTACTATTTACTCTTTTGGTGCTCGTAATCTGCTTCTGTCTACTGATTATCGCAGCACATGTATTCTATACAAGAATAACGTTGGTTCAATAAATATAATGAAAACGTCCCAATGTATATTCTGTATATTTCTCTGAGCACACGTAAGCACGAGTGACTGAGCGAAAGGTTCGGATCTGTTTTCACGATCCCTGAGGGGTCAGGGTTGTCATGTTCAGTGGTTGCCAGAAACTATACACTCCCTGGTAAGGTGAGGGGGGCGTGTGGTGGCACTGTGTGCTAGCTGGTCTGTAGGCTATCCTGCGGGGGTGCCCGGAATCAGTCTGGGCACCTCACCCAAAGCTTGTTGTGCAAACGAACGCGCAGGTCTTATGGATTAGTGGGAACTACACAACAAGCCCAGAAGTAATCTAAAAGTCTGGGGTTTAAGGTCTACTACTTTTTTTCTCTTTGTAGTCTTTGTTTCAAGAGTCTCTGAGCAAATTAAAAATCAGTTCTGTCCTCCCTGGTCCAGCTTCACTAAACGAGGTGGCGACAGCATTGTGCAGAGCAGACACAGCCTATTCAGATGCTAGTGTAAACTCCTCCCACCACTCTAAATGCAGAAAGGTCTATTCAGCCTGTCTCTGAGTCACCCAGGAAAGGCAGGACACACCTCAACCCCCTTTGTGGCTATCTAGAGTGAATGCTCCTCCCCAGCCCCTGTCACTCCAAAACCAGACGGTGAATACATAAACAGGCAGAAGCACACAGGATGGTTAAACAAGAAAATGCCCACTTTCTGAAGGTGGCATTTTCCAACACACAATTCAAAAACCACCTGATCAGCAGTGGCAGAGTACCCAAAGCATCAAAGCCAGGAAAAACGAAATCCAGCACAGTCAAAAATGCAGGAGATGGAGGCAAAAAGTCAGAGGAAACCAGACCAAGGATGCCAAGTCTAACAGAGGCCAAACTGCGACCCACTACAATTCAGAATTTTGTTAACCTATCTATTAGTACATAGGTCGGTTTACAAAAGTATTTTCTATTCGCAAAAACTCTGTGCAAATTTTGTAACCACTTTTTTCCCCAATGGATATTTGGTACATCTGTTACAATATATATGTGTAGCAATATACAATTAGACTATACCTAGTGCAAACCTTTTTACTGTGTTTTTATTAGAAGGACACACTCCCAAAGGCAGTTGATAACACCCTTACATTACTTCTCAAAAGGAATACACCTTTGTCACCATCAAGCCTCAAATCACTACATCAATTGAAGCCATAGCCTGGCTCTGAATCTGGATCTGCTGTTTAACCAACTGCCCACAATTCCATTTATTTACGGTTGCAGAATCCCCAGCGAGAAGCCTTGTTCCTTCTTTTGCTGCCTGCCTCTACCTTGACTTCACAGAACAGGAAACCAAAGCCCTTTCCTTTCAGCCAAGGGCACCTGAAGGTCAACATTATCCATTCCTGAATGGTTTAAATTTTTTTTTAAAAAAAATGCAACTGTTATTATAAAAATTAAAAAGAAACGGGGAATGTCGATCCGAATAGATTCCAACCACATCAGCCACTGAGGTCATACAAGCGCCAGCTACAGATAGAGGCTTTTTTTAATTGCTTCTCGTGCTTCATGGTGTCGCTCTCTCTCGGTCTAATCGGCCCACTTGTAAAGTGAAGATACCTCACAATTGGGAACTGCGCGAAGCGAACCTCTGTTCCGGCATCAGGAATCACTGGCTGCAGGAACAACAAATCCGATTTTAAAAGCCGGCATTGAAGTCAAGGGAAGAGAAATAAGGCTGCAATCCCTCTACCCTTGTAAAAAATATTATATAAGCAATTTTCCATTTAGCAAAAGACAAACTGTATTTGCACACACAAACTTCAGAATTTGAAGAGCCCCACATAAATGTCAACAACTCTGGTATTACCAATCTATTACTACTTCTAAGACCCCTATTGTATCAAATTCTATTTCTCAGCCCTCCAACTCTTCAAGGGCTCTTTTCCAGGCAGTCTCCAATCTCACCAATCTGCCCTGGGTCAAAATGATTTTTTCCCCTCCCAAGTTATTTGTGACAATGTGGCCTCTTTTTTCTATGAGAAGGTCGGGGCTGTTCATGGTTTTATTGCCCTGCTCCTGGTTTCTTTGTCTCATGCAGCATGGTTACAAGCTTTCGGCCTCTTTTGTTTCTTCTCACAGCTCTCCCCTTGATTACCTCCCTGAAGTCAAGCTCCCCAGATGATGCATACGCAGTCAGGGCTCTAAAATCTTCACCTGCATTTGTTATACCTGCTTTTACCTTCATCCTCAACACCCGTTTTCATCTGGCACAGTCCATAATGGATGGAAGAAAGAGGTCATCAAAGCAAACTTCAACTCCAGGGCAGAAGCTCATCTTTCTTTTGCCAGCAATCACTAGAATTGCAGAGATGTTCTGGCTCATCTGCTTTCTACACATGGTGAGGAGCGCCAAGTACTAAATTCTAGGTGGATGAATTGAAGGCCTTTTTAGGCACTGTATAGAATTACATCTGGCAAGATTACAATGATGGCATTGCCACGTGCCTCGTCCTGCTGTTGTAGTGGTGTCCATCCTGTCACCTCCGAATGACGATCTTGAAGAAACACCTTTTTAGGTCTCGCCTAGCGACGCAGCGCGAAGCGCTGTCGCTAGCGAGATGTATTGTTACCCACTTGCTTCGGAAGGGAGACAGGAGATGTGCACGCGCAGGACAGACTGCAATTATGAACGTGCTCGTGAACGTGAACACGCACGTACAGACACGCGATGTGCACATCTCCTGTCCCCCTTCCGTCCTCGCCAGCCGCAAAACATGAGGCTGCGCCTACTCTTCAGACGCCCGGCGCTCCTCTTGGCCCTTGAGGGGGTGCTGAGGGTGCCTGTCGCATGTTCCCATTGTTGTGTTTTATGCTTCTTCCTGTACCGCACTCAGAGCTTCCCTCCCCCGCAGGCCCTGCGTTTGAACTTACTGTAGGGTGCAGTTGGCGGGCTGCTTGGCGCCGCCCCCTGGTGGCTGAGGCGCTGCAGGGCTCAGGGCGGCCAGGTCCCGCTCCTGGGGCGCAGTCTCCTGTTCATATTCATCCCGGGCCACCACTCTCCTCCGCGGCCACATGCCGCCTCCCCGCTCAGACCTCCGGGACGGCCGAGGGCCAGGAAGAAAGCGCACCGGGCAGCAGCACGGGGGAGAGGACGCTGAGGAGGAGACTCCGCCGGGCTTGCGGGAGGCCCCCCGCGCAGGCCCCGCTGCGGCCGGGAGCGCTGCTGAGCCCGGGCGCGGCCTCATCTACCCAGGAGCTGCAGCCAGGAAAACTCCCCGCTGGAGCCGCGTCCTCTTCCTCCGAACCCGGGAAAACTTCACAACTACTGCTCAGTCCAGCGGCGGAGCAACCACACAGCTGTACCGAAACACCCCGACATTCGTTCTGTCTTTTCGGAAGAATACGTCCCTTGTGTATTGACAACTCAACTGTAGCAGATGTTTTCTGTTTTTCCCCTCTTCCCATGGAGTGCCGAGTCTGGAATGAGCGCAATAAATCTAATGCTGGAGGATTGGGAAAGTTCCCGTCCCGCTCTCTGCTGCTTCCTAGAAAGGCAAAGGCAGCCGGAGGGAGCGCAGTGTTCGCAGCAGCCGGGGAGGACGAGTCGCAGCCCGCCTGGGCTCTCCTAGGACGCCTTACTTTGAGAAGAGAACAGTGGGTACCACCCTGACTTTTGTGTGTTATTCTGGGGTGCCTGTTTCTAACAAAGTCATCCGTCGCTCCTCTGCTGAGAGAAGGGGATGGATGCTTCCTGCACGCAACCTCCCCTATAAGCTAATCGCGGGGCAGGCATCAGCTCACACTGAGTTTGTTTACTCACAGCCCTCTCCCGCCCATCACTACACACCCTCCTCAGCTCTCTTACCTGGTCGCTTTCCTGACAAAGTAAGAGTTGGTGAAATCCAAGTGATCATCCAGCCAGGCTTCGATGTCTTCGTGTGCCTGGTCCTCTCATGCTTCAGGGCGGGGGCGCCTCCGAGGCAGAGGTGACAGCTCTGCAGAGAGAGGATCCCAGCCTGCCGGGAAGACTAGAGTGATTTAGGAGGCTGCTGTTGTTTGTATGTTTATTTGGTTGCTGGCTTCCCTAGGGAGAGACAGGATACTGGACCGCCTCTGGGCACTGGGCTCCCTTCATGATCAAAGGTTGGTCGGTGGATGTCGGTGCCAGCTCTCTCTCTCTCCCCCCCTGCAAAGCGTCCTCCCTCCTCCCTGTGTGCCTGGTGGTGGAGATGCTGCTCCGTGTGCCTCAGGTGAGCGCGGCTGGCTGGGAGAGACACTGCTCTCTGCTGGCCCCTATCGGCTGCCACGGGGCTGCACAGGTGTTCAACTAGCGATGGGGTCGTTAACAGCGATGGGCCAGTGAAAGTGAGGGATGGCAGCGTGGAGGGTACCTTCGAGCAGGGTTGGATTGGGATTAAAAATCGGCCCGGGCACGCTAAGAAAAGTGGCCCACATTTGCATATTGCCTTTCGGCAAAACACTGCTTCAGCGAAATGTTATTAACAAGCATTTGCAATGCAATAGGTCTCGCAGTTGTGAGAGTTTGAGCTATTGGCATTGGAAAATGGCAATGCCTTTTATTTATGTGTTGGTTTTTAAAACATAAATAAAAAGCATTATCATTTACAATGCCAATAACAAACTCTCGCAAATGCGAGACCTATTGCATTGCAAATGCTTGTTATTACAAGCCACTTGAAAGCTTGAGTTATTAATGCTACCATTTCTAGACGGAACTGTGCCAATGCTTGTTAATCTGGCCTTCCTGAGTCAGCTATTTTCAAGCTTCAAGGCAAACAGAATATGGCAGCGTGACTTATGAATTCTAGAAAATGAGGCTCACTGTAAGCTACACTGTGTGCTAGTTTCTAGAAGGATCCATTATATGGCACTCTGCTTTGCCCACTGAGGCCATTATGAAACAATACCTATGTTTGCTTTCAAGTTTAAACCAGTCTGCACCACTGTACGCCACCATACTCTACGCCACTCTACATTACTGCACTGTCACTCTACTCTGCACCACTCTATGTCACTACACTCCACATCAAGGTGCTCTGCCACTCAACTCTGCACCACGCTAATCTACTGTCACCACTGCACTCTACACCACTCCAGTCTAGGCCACTCCAATCTGCACCACTCCGCAACATTGCACTCTACGCCACTACTCTATACCACTCCACGCTACCCACTTCACTCTACTCTGAAACAATCTACTCTACGCCACTGCACTCTGCGGCATGCCACTGCAATCAATGCTGTGCCACTCTACACCACTTTGCTCTATGCCACTGCACTCTACGCTGTGCCACTGTCCCCTAAACCACTGCACTCTACGCCATTGCACCTACACCAACTACTTTGCACCATGGCACTCAACACCACTGTACTCTATAGCATTCAACTCTATGCCACTGCATGCTATGTTACTCTACACCACTGCACTCTACCCTGCACCACTATACTCTACAGCACTGCTATCTGCACCACTCTACGTCACTACTCTCTGCACCACTCTACACTGCACCACTCTACGACCCTGCACTCTACTCTGCATTACTGCACTCCATGCCACTGCACTCTACTCTGCAGCATGTAACTCTACTGCACTCTATGCCACTGCACTCTAATCCACTCTATGCCACTGCAATCTACTCTGCATCGCTCCACTCTATGCTTCTCTACGCCAATGCACTCTATACTACTTTACTCATAACCAATGCACTCTACGCCACTGCATTCTACTCTAGAGAACAGCATCTACTCTCCACCACTGTACTTTACGCCACTTCACTCTAGGACATTCCACTCCGCGATGCTCTACTCCATTAAACTCTGCTCCACTGACACTCTACTCCACAGCACTCTATTCCACTCTGCCATTCTATGACACTACTCCACTCTGCGAATCTGTTCGCAACTCTCTCTATGCCACTCCATGCTACTTTACTCCACTCTATTACACACTACTCCACTCAATGCCAATCCACTCTAGGACCATCTACTCCGCTATAAGCCACATTACAACACTCTACTCCACTCTACGCAACACCCTCTACGCCACTCCACTCCACTCTGCTCTACCCCACTACACAACACTCTATGCCACTCCACGACACTCTATGCTACTCCATGACATTCCACTTTACTCCTCTCCACCACACTCAAGTCTACTGTACGTCACTCCACAACACTCCACTCTACGCACCCCACTCCACCACTCTCCTTTACCCTACAAATTTTAGCCATGCTGAACAGCAGCCACTCTGGTGTACAATATTGCTAAAGCATATTGGCAAAGCCAATAGCATAGGCCAGACCTATTGGTTTTGCCAATGCTCGTTTTGTCTCTCTTCTCACAGATCTCCCCTTGATTACCTCCCTGAAGTCGAGCTCCCCAGATGATGTATGTGGAGCCAGGACTGACACCTTTACCTGCATTTGTTATACCTGCTTTTTTACTTTAATCCTTAACATGCATTTTCATCTGGCACAGTCCATAATGGACGGAAGAAAGGGGTCTTCAAAGCAAACTTGGACTGCACAGCAGAAGCCAACTATAGGCTCATCTTTCTTTTGCCAGCGGTCACTAAAATTGCAGAGATGTTCTGGCTCATCTGCAATGGTTCGGCCCCGCCCCAACCCTACACACGCTGGCTCAGAGCCAGCAGCTGAAAAATAAAAACGATAATAAAATATTGTTTTATTTTTCAGCTGCTGGCTCCGAGCCAGTGGGGCGAAACTCCTCCGCCAGTGCTCATCTGCTTTCTACATATGGTGAAGAGCGCTAATTACTAGATTCTGGGCGGATGAATTTAAGGCCCGTTTTAGGCACGAAATTACATCAGACAAGATTACAACGATGGCATTGCCACGTGCCTCTTACTGCTGTTGTAGTTGTTTCATCCGGTCACCTCCAAAGGAGGATCTTGAAGTAAAATCTAATTATTCCAACCTTGAGTTATTAATGCCACCACTTCTAAACTGAACTATCCTAATGCTTGTTACATTGGCCTTCCCGAGTCAGCTATTTACAAGCTTCAAGGCAAACAGAGTATGGCAGCATGACTTTTCATGAATTCTAGTATATTTGGCAGGTTTTTCGAGGATTGCCGGAAGCTGCACTGGTTGCTAGTTCCTAGAAGGATCCATTACAAGGCGCTCTGCTTTGTCCACTGAGGCCACCATGAAACACTTCCTAGGCTGCTAACGTTTTTGCTTTCAAGTTTAAACAATCCCTTAATTGTGGCTCTTCCGTCCCCTGCTCTAGAAAGGCATGTTTGGGTTGGGGGGAGGAATACTCTCCGCTTGGCCTGCACAAAATAGAGTACCTTTATAGGTATATGAAGACTCTTAAAATTAATCTTTAACATTGATTTCCTTCATATCTTTTCTGATGTGGTTAGTTCAGTGCCAACATGCCTTGGTGCATCTGTTGCACTTTAAAACAACTCCTTTCTTGCATGTGTAGGTTTCCAGTGTATTATTGGGTGGCTTTAGGCTCCAAACACAGGGACGGTGGAAATGTATATCTACCCAGAGACATACCTGTTATGCCTAAAGAATATGCCTCTATGCTCAGTGTCTGAGTGCATTGTAAGACAGATGCACAATATGCTCTAATGTAGGCCTTGTGGGTTTTTACCGAGGGATGGAGTGTCAGTACAGAAGCATGCCCCTTGTGTAGGCATTGCCTTGCTGTGTCCTCCCTCTTCAAACTGGTGTAGTTTGGCAGAAAAATGATTTGGAAACTTTATTCTGCTTTCAGGCCGAGCGTGGGCCTGTCAAAAGCAGCATAACTCTGATATCGTGTAGTAAGTTACCAATGCAAAACCCCTTGTTTCAGTGTGGCAATGACAAACTGCTAACCATGTTGGATGCCTGGTGCGGCTCTTGTGACCCATTCAAGGTGTCCCTTTCTCTACCCAGGCCTAGCTAACTATAGTTAGTACAGCCATTTAAAATCAACCATTGTGAGGAATATTGCATTCTTCTGAAAGGAACCTTGGAGAAATGCATCACAAATGTAGCATTTTACGGTGCATCTTGCATCTTCAGGATTCAAAAACATTGATAGTTTAGTGGATTTGACACTTTGTGCGCCGGGGGCTTTAGGACAGAAGTGAAATCTCGGTTTTGGTATTGTAACATAGGCTTTAAAGGGGCACTCTTTTGGTTACTGTTGGAGTGACTTCTTTGCAGGACGTTGCCCATCAGCCACACATCCTGTGTGTTCGGGAGATCGAAGAAATGTGTGCCCTTTGCATGCTAGCACACCATTTGTTGCAAATTATTTCAAGCCAGCTATGTTCTCTGCCAGTTTTTTAGGACTGGTGCCTTCCTGCATGGATGTAACTCACTCATCTCTATGAGAACTGCTCGATGTGGGGTGCGAACAACGATTTAACCTCGACTTAGAATAGCGCATAATCCTGGCAGTGTAGTTAACAGGTGGTAATACTGCCAACTGATTGGTCCTCACTTATTCCCTCTTAGGAGGAACAGAAGATACATTGGGAATCAAACCAGAGACTTGCTAGTCACAGACCAGGTGCGTTAACGCACAAGGATCAATGTTCCAGACCTGTGAATGTGTGCGGCCTCAAAGGAGTTTGTGTTGCAGCATCACGATCAGCAACCTGAAAACATTCCTTTGGTCAACAAGCAGGAGCGTCTTTATGAAGATGGAATGAAAAATATTTAATGAGCCCATTGTCATTTCGCAGAAGGAATTTTCGGAGGATTGGCAAAAAGGGTCCTTGTTTTGAAATAACTTTGCGAAAACTGGTTCTAAAGATCCGTCAGAAGCCAATAAACAATTTCAAATTCACTAAAAGGTTTGTTGTAATTATATTGGGTTTGGCCAATATGTTTAAAATGCACGATGTACCACTCCATTTTCTTGCATCGGCTCTAACGATGGTTCTGCCCCATTTCTTGAAGTGTTAGCCCGGTCTCCATTGGTTGACCTGTTAGCCCCCCCTGTAGTTCAGGTCTAGCTGCACCCCTGCTGAACCATGTGCACACACCTGAAATTACGTGCATCCACCTTAGTAAGCACTGAGCTGTGTGCACGTAATACGAGAGCTGCACAGAGCAGTAGTCACATAAACCGAAAGATTAATCGAGCTGAGTGAGTGCATAGCGTAAGAACTGCACTGAACTGTTTGCACATAAGCAGAGAGCTACACTGATACATGTGCACACAGCCTCAGATGTACAGAATTATGTGTGCAAAGCCAAAGAGCTGCAGTATTCTATGCGCAAATATACCAAAACTGCACTGCATGTGCGCCATCTTCGATGAGCTCCACTCCTGGGGTCATCTGACTACATGTCATAGGGGTGCTGTTGGTAAGTCTTGTTTTAGTCAATAGTACAGACCATGCTGGAACTTGTAGTTTCACTGTTTTCCATAACAAGTACAACTAGTCCGAACATGCTTAGTACTGCTGGCTGAACATCAACATCCAGACATAGGACCTATTGGCAGCTTAGTTACCAAAGACTGTGCATACGTACACATGTTATCCAAATTCAACAACGGCGGACCTCCTATGCCGCACCTCGTGCCAGTTCCTATAAGTAAGTTCGCCGTGCAATCTACCCCTGCGCCAGCCGTTGAGTGACGTCACTGTGCTCCAGATCAGAAACTATTATAATGAATGGGGGTGCGCAGCTCAAGGAGTCCAATAGGCCAAGATTAATGGAAAAGTAGCTTCTTTATTCCAAAATATTCTTAAAAATCATCAAATATAGAGAATCCAGCCTACGCGTTTCATTCCCATATAGGGAACTTCATCAGGGCTGTAAAAATACGACACAAACACATATATATTACATTCAAATCATAAGACACAGGACTACAAACAAACACTTATATGCCAAATGAGAAACTATAAAAACAGAAAGAAAAAACAAAAAGCACAAAAATCAAACACTTAATTGAACCATTGAAACAAACATGACATCAGTTTTACAAAAACATACACATTAAGACTTTATATAAAACTTATTTATACGTTGTAAACTACCAATAGACAGTAAGTAAAAAAGCTTGTTGAGCTCAGGTGAGCAATAGGTAAAAGATACTTGTTTCACCATAACAAAAAGATTAAACCGATATCCTTTCTTAATTGCGCACACAGTTAATAATAACATAAATCAATATAGTTTCAATATATGACCATAAGGACACCAGCAAATCCAAAACATGGTTAAAATAGACAAAATTGGAAGAGAGCAGATCATGAAAAAAGGGGGGGGGGGAGGGGGGGTGAGAAAGAAAAAAGAAGAAAAGAAAAGAATCACTTATAGGGTATATAACATAAAGTCAGTTTTAAATTGCGATAGAACACACATAGTAGTTTTTACCAGAGACATGTATCATTTATAAAGGTACAGATAGACAATAATTGTAAAATATCGTACCTCTATGTCCATTATGTTATTTTAAGCAATTTCAAAAGATTTATAAGTACAAGTGTATTGCACTGTAGACCATATTCACTTAGATCAGATACGAAGATTCCTGTTGAATCAAAGGGAATAGTAAATGAAATCAGGCTAAGTGCAAAGTCAATGTCCTGACCACAAATCAAAAACGAAAAACGTAATAAAGAGAGAAATAAAAAAGAGACTACAGTTCCCAACAGCCACCATAACACCGGTAATTGCCGATTCAAATAGATGCTTCAAACTGCATTGACACCATATCTTCCAGAAAAATAACTAATAGGCTCTTATACTCAAATATATATATATATATAAGCTACTGCTGCCCCCGATATGATATTGAATTCCTTACTTCACATGGCACATATTAAAAAGCCACTTCGTTAAGAATCGCAACTGCGGTCATATTTTAAACAAAAACACACATCAGAATGATATTAAAAGGCCAATGTGCTGGCAATCTAAATCACACAACGCGTTGCGATCAACTCAGCAATACCGTCTCCCTGACCGTAGCCAAGTAATGTAAACACCCAACATTTCAGACCATACCAAGACCATCAGCAGATAATCTGGCCTGTACGATACAAATGCGCTTTACAACTGTTACGAGTTAACCGTCCTACCTGTACTCCGATTTACATAATCATTGATAAATTATAAAAATACACAACCCTTCAAAACATCCCAAATCTCCTTACCTCCGTATCGCAACCAAAACTTGTTCTCTCTTCCGTGTTCAGATGAAATTCCTCCCGCCAGCATTCACAAATAAACAGGGCTCCACCCCCAACCACTTCACAGCGACCAATCAGGCAAGATTACAAAGCCCAGTCCGTAATAACAATATCTGTTTGGTAGGCAGAAAAATTCCGCCATTTATAAGTGTCCAACAACCACCGGCACCTCGATCATATTGTGCAGAGGATTCAAATATATTGCTACAAGTAACAAACACGTCTTACATAGTAAACGAAAGCATCGTAACCAAATACGATCTAACCAATAATATCTGCGAAGCGATGCAAAAAGTTTATATATATTAAAAACTAAAACGAACGTTCATGGCAACTAAATTCCAATGTTAAAATGGATAATATCGCCAAATGCCACATGTATCCTGAATCGGAGGCGGGGAGTAAACACAACACGAACGTAATGAACATAATACTATTTGGTAGGCAGAAAAGGTTCCGCCATGTATTAGTGTCTTCAAAAAACCACCACAACCTCGGTCATGTTGTGCAGGGGCTTCATATATATTGCTAAGAGTAACAGGAACAAACATATCCTATATATGAAATGCGAGCGTTGTAAAGATATCAGATCTAACCAATAATACCTAAAAAGCGATGCAAAGAGATTTATATATATGTTATGAACTGAAACGGACGATCATGACAACAATGTTCCAATGTTAGAATGGATTCCATGGCCAAGTACCACATATATCCTGAGTAAGAAGTAATGAATAAGCACAACACAAACATAGTAAACATAATACTGTAGGGAGGACAAAGAAAGAGACCACCATTTGTAAAAACCCAATATCTGATGCTATTGTGCACTGTCTTTCTATTTTAATTCATATACAATGATCAAGGCAAAGTCAGTATTAAAGCAACCTAGACCAACTAAATAATAATAATTGACACCAATGTGAAATGACGCCAAATCAGACAACCAATAGTGCTTCAAAGGAATAAAACACTCAATCGGAATATTTAAATATTCTTCACAGAAAGAGCGGCAGGGTATAATCACAACTATTAAGTAGTTGCCATAATATGTAAACAAAATAAGAGGACAGCAATACAAAACTTTACCCATTGATAACAGCAGAGAGTCTAAAAAATATGTTATAAGACAACCTACTGATCGAACAAATATGCACCACGGTAAGGGTAGTAGGCATAATTTTTCAACATAATAAGAGGACAAGAATTCAAAAAAATACCCACTGATAACATCAAAGAATCCTAAAAATATGTCGCAAGATAACCTATTAATCGGACCAATATTCATCATGATAAGGGTGAACCCTCCAGATGTAACAATACCAATGGTGTTAACCAATCATAAATGATGTTAATATTATTCATGTCTAGATTGGACCAAAATAAAGGTGTAAATATTTGAAATAATCAAGTCCCCTCATCAAGCCAACAATAACTGGTCCCAACTGATGCATCAACCATTTTCCAGAAAATAATGCATTTCATGATCTGTATTGAACCCATGAGTGATACTCCGGAGTTTACAAATCCATTTCGATTCACATTGTCTTAAATGTAACTCCCGATCACCACCTCTAACTGCCATCCCCACATGCTCAATGGCATGAAACCAAAAATCAGGCTTGCCATTATGATTTTTCACAAAGTGATCTGTGAGCGGGTATCTAAGGTCCTTTTTAAGGATTGCCCTTCTATGTTCTTGGATCCGTATTTTTGAGGCTTCGTTTAGTGCTGCCCACATATATTAATCCACATGGACAGCCAATAACATAAACCACAAAGGTGGTGTTACAATTCATGAACTTAAAGATATTGTAGTTCATCGACCCATTATATGAAAAATTCTTGATTTTGTCCACCCCCAAATCACAGATGTTACAAGTGCTGCACGTATAGAAGCCTTTAGGTTTAACCGGTAACCATGTAGTACTCTTATTTGTGTCAGTCATTACATAACTGGGACAGAGATCATTTCTCAGGGTTCTTCCTCTTCTATATGTAACTGACGGATTGTTTCGAACCACCTTCTGCAAGCTGGGTATTTCCTCCAATAAATGCCAATTTCTCTTCAATAATTTGAAGATTGCATCACTGTGTATGGTGTATTGTGTGGTGAACCTTATGCCAAGATCTTCCCTCCTGATTTCTGCCCTGTTACCCTTGGCCAATGTAGATTCCCTAGTTAGTGCTCGTGCCCTCCTTTCAGCCGAGTTTAGCACCTTTCTGTTGTATCCTCTTGCTAAAAATCTGTTTTTGACAAGCTGAATGTTATTGCTGAAGTTGTTCTCCTCACTACAGTTGCGCCTCATGCGAACCATTTCCCCATAGGGGATATTCCTGACGGTTGAACTTGAATGCGCGCTATCAGCATGTAATACCGCATTAGTGATCATGAATTAAGATATCTGAAAGTAGAAAACCCCAGATTTCCTTGTATTTATATCCTCCCGAAAATCCACAAAAAAGGGGACTTTCCACCAGGAAGACCGATAATTTCAGGTGTGGGCTCAACTACGGAAGGGCTCTTTGAATTTATCGATCTTAAACTCGGCAGACATGTCTTAGACTTACCGTCTTATATCCAAGACAGTAAAGATATTCTGTCTAAATTTAAAGACTTTGAATGGTCAGATGAGTTGTTCTTTGTGACACTGGATGTAACAAGCTTATACACGTGCATCCAGCATGAATTTGGACTGAAAGCTACTGAATTCTACTTGGATAGAGATGGGGCAGATTACTTAGATCAGAACCAGATGGTGCTCGAAATGATGAAATTGGTTCTCACCAGAAATTATTTTCTGCATGATGGTATGTGGTATCATCAGAAGAGGGGTACGGCCATGGGATCCAGGTTTGCTCCCTCTTATGCTTGCCTCTTTATGGGGTGGTATGAGAGGGGGCACGCCTGGGGCAGATGTGCCTCCCCCTGGACAGATTACATCGTGTTCTGGGGGAGGTACATTGATGATATTATTTGCCTATGGTCTGGTACTGAGTCGCAACTTCTTGATTACTTTCAATATTTGAATGATAATTCCCTTAATATCAAATTGACAATTGAATATAATAAGGAGAGCATCAATTTTTTGGACCTACATTTTTATGTGAAGGGTGGGCGAATTCAAAGCACTGTGTATCACAAAAAAACCGCTTGTAATGCGGTATTACATGCTGATAGCGCGCATTCAAGTTCAACCGTCAGGAATATCCCCTATGGGGAAATGGTTCGCATGAGGCGCAACTGTAGTGAGGAGAACAACTTCAGCAATAACATTCAGCTTGTCAAAAACAGATTTTTAGCAAGAGGATACAACAGAAAGGTGCTAAACTCGGCTGAAAGGAGGGCACGAGCACTAACTAGGGAATCTACATTGGCCAAGGGTAACAGGGCAGAAATCAGGAGGGAAGATCTTGGCATAAGGTTCACCACACAATACACCATACACAGTGATGCAATCTTCAAATTATTGAAGAGAAATTGGCATTTATTGGAGGAAATACCCAGCTTGCAGAAGGTGGTTCGAAACAATCCGTCAGTTACATATAGAAGAGGAAGAACACTGAGAAATGATCTCTGTCCCAGTTATGTAATGACTGACACAAATAAGAGTACTACATGGTTACCGGTTAAACCTAAAGGCTTCTATACGTGCAGCACTTGTAACATCTGTGATTTGGGGGTGGACAAAATCAAGAATTTTTCATATAATGGGTCGATGAACTACAATATCTTTAAGTTCATGAATTGTAACACCACCTTTGTGGTTTATGTTATTGGCTGTCCATGTGGATTAATATATGTGGGCAGCACTAAACGAAGCCTAAAAATACGGATCCAAGAACATAGAAGGGCAATCCTTAAAAAGGACCTTAGATACCCGCTCACAGATCACTTTGTGAAAAATCATAATGGCAAGCCTGATTTTTGGTTTCATGCCATTGAGCATGTGGGGATGGCAGTTGGAGGTGGTGATCGGGAGTTACATTTAAGACAATGTGAATCGAAATGGATTTGTAAACTCCGGAGTATCACTCATGGGTTCAATACAGATCATGAAATGCATTATTTTCTGGAAAATGGTTGATGTATCAGTTGGGACCAGTTATTGTTGGCTTGATGAGGGGACTTGATTATTTCAAATATTTACACCTTTATTTTGGTCCAATCTAGACATGAATAATATTAACATCATTTATGATTGGTTAACACCATTGGTATTGTTACATCTGGAGGGTTCACCCTTATCATGATGAATATTGGTCCGATTAATAGGTTATCTTGCGACATATTTTTAGGATTCTTTGATGTTATCAGTGGGTATTTTTTTGAATTCTTGTCCTCTTATTATGTTGAAAAATTATGCCTACTACCCTTACCATGGTGCATATTTGTTCGATCAGTAGGTTGTCTTATAACATATTTTTTAGACTCTCTGCTGTTATCAGTGGGTAAAGTTTTGTATTGCTGTCCTCTTATTTTGTTTACATATTATGGCAACTACTTAATAGTTGTGATTATACCCTGCCGCTCTTTCTGTAAAGAATATTTAAATATTCAGATTGAGTGTTTTATTCCTTTGAAGCACTATTGGTTGTCTGATTTGGCGTCATTTCACATTGGTGTCAATTATTATTATTTAGTTGGTCTAGGTTGCTTTAATACTGACTTTGCCTTGATCATTGTATATGAATTAAAATGGAAAGACAGTGCACAATAGCATCAGATATTGGGTTTTTACAAATGGTGGTCTCTTTCTTTGTCCTCCCTACAGTATTATGTTTACTATGTTTGTGTTGTGCTTATTCATTACTTCTTACTCAGGATATATGTGGTACTTGGCCATGGAATCCATTCTAACATTGGAACATTGTTGTCATGATCGTCCGTTTCAGTTCATAACATATATATAAATCTCTTTGCATCGCTTTTTAGGTATTATTGGTTAGATCTGATATCTTTACAACGCTCGCATTTCATATATAGGATATGTTTGTTCCTGTTACTCTTAGCAATATATATGAAGCCCCTGCACAACATGACCGAGGTTGTGGTGGTTTTTTGAAGACACTAATACATGGCGGAACCTTTTCTGCCTACCAAATAGTATTATGTTCATTACGTTCGTGTTGTGTTTACTCCCGCCTCTAATTCAGGATACATGTGGCATTTGGCGATATTATCCATTTTAACATTGGAATTTAGTTGCCATGAACGTTCGTTTTAGTTTTTAATATATATAAACTTTTTGCATCGCTTCGCAGATATTATTGGTTAGATCGTATTTGGTTACGATGCTTTCGTTTACTATGTAAGACGTGTTTGTCTGTTACTTGTAGCAATATATTTGAATCCTCTGCACAATATGATCGAGTTGCCGGTGGTTGTTGGACACTTATAAATGGCGGAATTTTTCTGCCTACCAAACAGATATTGTTATTACGGACTGGGCTTTGTAATCTTGCCTGATTGGTCGCTGTGAAGTGGTTGGGGGTGGAGCCCCGTTTATTTGTGAATGCTGGCGGGAGGAATTTCATCTGAACACGGAAGAGCGAACAAGTTTTGGTTGCGATACGGAGGTAAGGAGATTTGGGATGTTTTGAAGGGTTGTGTATTTTTATAATTTATCAATGATTATGTAAACCGGAGTACAGGTAGGACGGTTAACTCGTAACAGTTGTAAAGCGCATTTGTATCGTACAGGCCAGATTATCTGCTGATGGTCTTGGTATGGTCTGAAATGTTGGGTGTTTACATTACTTGGCTACGGTCAGGGAGACGGTATTGCTGAGTTGATCGCAACGCGTTGTGTGATTTAGATTGCCAGCACATTGGCCTTTTAATATCATTCTGATGTGTGTTTTTGTTTAAAATATGACCGCAGTTGCGATTCTTAACGAAGTGGCTTTTTAATATGTGCCATGTGAAGTAAGGAATTCAATATCATATCGGGGCAGCAGTAGCTTATATATATATATATTTGAGTATAAGAGCCTATTAGTTATTTTTCTGGAAGATATGGTGTCAATGCAGTTTGAAGCATCTATTTGAATCGGCAATTACCGGTGTTATGGTGGCTGTTGGGAACTGTAGTCTCTTTTTTATTTCTCTCTTTATTACGTTTTTCGTTTTTGATTTGTGGTCAGGACATTGACTTTGCACTTAGCCTGATTTCATTTACTATTCCCTTTGATTCAACAGGAATCTTCGTATCTGATCTAAGTGAATATGGTCTACAGTGCAATACACTTGTACTTATAAATCTTTTGAAATTGCTTAAAATAACATAATGGACATAGAGGTACGATATTTTACAATTATTGTCTATCTGTACCTTTATAAATGATACAGGTCTCTGGTAAAAAATACTATGTGTGTTCTATCGAAATTTAAAACTGACTTTATGTTATATACCCTATAAGTGATTCTTTTCTTTCTCACCCCCCTCCCCCCTTTTTTCATGATCTGCTCTCTTCCAATTTTGTCTATTTTAACCATGTTTTGGATTTGCTGGTGTCCTTATGGTCATATATTGAAACTATATTGATTTATGTCATTATTAACTGTGTGCGCAATTAAGAAAGGATATCGGTTTAATCTTTTTTTTATCAAACATATTTTTATTGAATTCGTAACATAATACAACATATGCTTTTACCATCTTTTGTCTTGCTCAAATGACGATACAAAAATGGGATGAACGGAAATTGTGCAGCGTACTCCACGCTAAAGATCGACCCCGACCCAATCTAAACATGGTGCAAAAGTAAAGGTACAGTGTCCAACAGTATTGGGTTCGGAGCAAGTCTCCGTGTCCTGCACAGTTCGATAGGTAAAATGAGAAAGTGTCCAACCATCTTTCGATAGGGCATGCTCTCAAGTCCGTCTAGTCAGAAGGCATTAAACAGAAAATTCTACCGGACTTAATAGAACAGCTCTCCTCTATGGAGCAATACATCAAGAAACATAAAATAATTAACCAACCCTGTCCCAACTCCCTCCCCCTCCCCAACATGGTGGTGGCACCTAAAAATATCTTCATCATTGTGTCATGATAGGTTGTACTTCATATCTGAAAAAGGTGTAAGGCTCTGATAGAGGCAGGGCAAACAGCAGATGGAAGGCCATGAGAAAGAAAGGTGACCAGGGGGCCCCATTTAAATTCAAAGTTCGTAAAGTTATCTCTAAAGACTTCCGACATACGTTCCATACTGAGTAGCTTCCATAGTCTAGAGTGCCAGAGGGAGACTGCCGGAGCTTCCCTGTTTTTCCAGGCGGCTGCCAGTGTGACCTTCGCCGCTCCAATACAGAGCCACATGATAGTTTTATCAGCCCGGGTCTGATGTTCCAAGGCAGGATCACGGAGCCCCAGCAGGACCTCTGCCATAGTAGTAGGAACAGGATATCCCAACATGTCTTTAATGTGTGCAAGTATTTCTTCCCAGAAGGGTCGTATATGTGGGCAGTCCCACCAGATATGCTGGAAGTCCCCCAGAAGCCCGCATCCCCTCCAGCATCGATCAGAGGTAGTGGGGAAGATCCGTCTAAGCTTGGAGGGATAAAGATACCAATCCATCATGGTCTTAAGGTGTGCTTCCCTGAGCTCTATGGAGTGGTTGAATTTCATGGTATCGGACCACAGGTGGGACCATTCGTCGTCTGAGATGTCTCGTTGGAGGATTCCCTCCCACATGGCCATGTATCGAGGGCGCGGGGAGCGCGTAGTGGTAAGGAGAAACTTATATAAAAAGGAAATTGCGCCTTTCATAGTGGTAGCCTTAGTGAGAAAAGCTTCAAATTTTGTGAGGGGACGAGTAGCCGCCTCCCGGACCTGTGGTGTAAGGGCCCAATGCAGTAATTGGCTATAGCGGTATCGTTCTGTATTCTCCAGGCCATAGTCCCTTTTACAGTTATCAAAAGTGAGAGGGTCAAAGTTATGGAAAAGATGTGTTAGAGCTAAACATCCTCCCTCCCTCCAGGTGTCAAACGGTCCCGCCTGCATCCCCGGGGGGAATGCCGGATTGAAATGAAGAGGCGTGAAAGGGGAGGGAAAAGAGGACCATCTCTCATCGCTTGCCACTGAGTCCCATACCTTAAGGGTTGTGCGTGTGGGAGTGCTGATGTAAGTGTCCTTGGGTCTATCTTGTTTAGGCCGCCAGATCAGATCCCATATAGTCCGCCCGGTCACACTGCGGTCCATATGTAGCCAGTGTTTGTCGGAGTCATGTTTTGTCCATTCAATCAGTACGCGGAGTTGGGCGGCCTTGTAATATAAATGAATATCTGGGAGTCCGACTCCACCCTCCGCTCCGGACCGACGAAGTATCGAAAAAGAGAAGCGAGCCCTTCTCCCTTGCCAAATGAAATTTAAGATCATAGCCTTAACGCGTCGGAAGAAGTCCCCCTCTAACTCTATGGGCAGGGCTTGAAATAAATAGAGGAGCTTGGGGAGAAGCGTCATCTTAATGGCATGGATCCGACCCAGCCAGGACAGAAAGAGGGGCTTCCATTTAGTAAGCTCTGCTTGTATCCGCGTGAGTATCGGGGGGAAGTTGGCGGCATATAGTCCTTCCACTCTTGGAGTAATCTGAACCCCCAGGTATTGTATGGATGAAGTGGCCCATTGAAGAGGTGTGAGGGGTTGCAGCCTGGAAAGCTCCGCTGTAGGAAGTGTGAGGTTGAGGATGTAGGACTTGCCTAGATTTATTTTAAAGCCCGCTATTGCCTCAAACCGAACCAGCTCAGCCTGTAGGGGTGGCAGGGATGTGGCTGGGTCCGCCAATGACAGCAGGACGTCGTCAGCGAAGAGGGAGATTTTATGTTGTTCCCCCGTGAAAGGGATCCCCTGAATCGTAGGGTTCGCTCTAATTGCTGTTGCTAGTGGCTCGATACTAAGGGCGAAGAGCAGCGGGGAGAGGGGACACCCCTGTCTGGTACCTCTGGAGTGGGAGAAAGAGGACGAGTGTGTGCCATTGATCATCACTTTAGAATGGGGTTGAAGATAGTTAGCCCGAATCATAGTGAGAAATTGGGGTGCAAAGCCAAAAGCCGCGAGGGTATGAAAAAGAAACGCCCAATCCACCCTGTCAAAAGCTTTTTCCGCGTCCAATCCCACCAGGACCGCGGGAATCCGACGTCTATTGGCCTTCTCAATAAGGTGGACTATTCGGCGGGTGTTATCGTGGGTTTGGCGCCCTTTAATAAATCCCGATTGGTCCGGGTGTATGAGGTCGGGCATAAGCTCATTGAGCCGCTTAGCCAAAATGGAGGAATAGAGTTTCGCATCGAGGTTGAGCAGGGCGATAGGCCTGTAGGAGGCGCACGCATGAGGGTCCTTCCCTGGTTTGGGTATAACAGTAATCATTGCTTCCGACATGGAGCCAGAGGTTGAGCCTTCCTCCGCCATCTTATTAAAGAGCTGTGTAAGATGCGGGGTGATATCAGATGCAAAAGTTTTATAAAATATGGCGGTATAGCCGTCCGGACCAGGAGCTTTATGGAGCTTGAGAGCCTTAATAGCAGAGAGAACATCGTCAGAGGTGATGGGGGAAGAAAGTGTCTCATTCCCTTCAGGGGAGACCTGCGGGAGATGGAGGGTGTGGAGATATTCCCGTTGGGCGTCGGGATCTAAGCGATCCCCCGTGTAGAGATGTTTATAGAAGGAGCTAAAGGTCTCCGCCTTTTCCTCGTCGCTGTAAGTTCCCCATGTGATCCCCGTATACCGCCTATGTACTCCTTCTCTCGTTTATCTTTAAGCTGCCGAGCAAGGTGTTTGCCAATCTTATTGCCCTGGGAGTAGGATAGTTGACGTAGTTTAAGAAGCGTGTACTCCGCCCTATTGTTGTAGATGGCTCGGAGTTTACCCCTAAGCGCTGTCAGGTTGCGAAGGGTATGCCTTGTGGGGTTTGATTTATGAGCGTGTTCAGTGGAAGTCAGTTCCGACTCCAACCGCTCTCTTTCTTTAGCACGTTGCGAGTTTAGCGCGGCGTTGAGGGAAATGCACTTCCCCCGAAAGACCGCCTTAAAGGCGTCCCAATTAGTAAACTCCGACGTGTCTTCCGACTTGTTAATGTCAAAGAATTCAGTGATAGATTCCCTTAATTTAGTGCAGGAGTCCCTATCTCTGGCAAGCGCAGCCGGGAAGTACCACCTGGGAGAAGCAGAGGAGTCCACCCTCCATCCCATCGAGACTGCCAGGAGACTATGGTCAGATATTGAGAGGGGAAAATCTTGGCATCCTGTAAGGCACCCAGGAGTGATTGGCTAATAAAAATATAATCGAGACGGGAGTATGTACGGTGAACATGTGAGTAAAATGTGTAATCGCGTGAGTTAGGATACAAAAGCGCCATGCATCACGGAGTCCCATGTCGTGAAGTTGTTGTCGTATGTCCGGGGAGAAGGAACCCATATCTGAGCGTTGCGGGTGAGTGCTATCTAAATCTTTCTGCCAAGTTAAATTGAAGTCGCCCATGAGTACCAGTGGTCCCTCCAGGAAATCCAATAGTCTCCCCAAAAAAGTGTGCAAGAAGACCGTCTGGCCAGTGTTGGGGGCATATACCGCTACACAGGTGCAAAGTTTCCCCATTAAGCGACCCTTTACCATGACCCAGCGACCGTCTTTGTCGCGTTGTACATCCAAGGGCTGGAATTTTGTGGAGGACCGAAACAGGAGTGCCACCCCCCTATGTTTCGTTGGTGCGGACGATCTATAAATCAGAGGGTAGTGTTTGTGTCGGAACCGTGTGTCCTCAGCTCTAGCCAGATGTGTTTCCTGTAGGGCCACTACGTCGAGGTGGTGATCAATAATGTATTTCCATACCTTTTGGCGCTTCTGAGGGGAATTAAGGCCCTTAACGTTCCAGGTACCGATAGAAATTGTCATAGTATCAGGAAATGAAACAGCATCTCAATAGATACCCCACTAGGCTTAACATTTCCCCCACCATCAGCTGCCCCCAAGGAGTGACCTCTCCCCTTCTAACAAAGTGCAGGCTTACTGTGTGATCTGCATACCTATCTATACGAGATGTTAAAACGCCACCACCATGACCCACCCACTCCCTCCCTTCCCATCCCCCCCAAAAAAAAGAACAAAATGCAAACCTTATATGCAACTTAGAAAACAAAATCCAATCCCCGGGAAGTGTAACGAAAACCCCCAGGAATGCGGGGAGGCGGTGGGACCGAGGTCCCCGTCCGCACCCATCCCGGAGCAATGCCAACAGGATTCACATACAAACGACCCCGAGGCGCCGTCAAGTCCTCGCTAAGGTAAGCCCCCGCTGCCATGAGTAGGACCTGGTCATATGCTTCCGCCCCAGCAGTACCATGACGGTCTTTGAGAAAGGGGATTTAGACACCAGACAGCCATGGAGCATATATCAAAGTATACCTGAGTTCAACAGGGGTGAGAGTACATCATTCGCAGTATTAACCGCAATGGAGGGTGCCGCAGCCCTTGAGTACCAAGCATCAGCAGGAGGTCAGTGAGGATGAAACAGCCAGGAGGAGTGAGACACCGCCCCACTCGTCCCTCGAGAATGTGCAGCGGTCCCCTCAGCCCCCGCTGATCATGGTGGTGCTAGAAACCATTCCCACCCCGAACAGAATGATGCAATGCCGTGAAGCATTCGTCGGGGAATCATCTGCGGCCTCTGCATGAGCCCGCCGACCATGCAGGCGCGTCCGATCGGGCCTTGTGTAGTGCGCTGGAGGCATCTGGAGCGGAGTCTTGATCCTCTACGGAGAGACCCAGCAGAACCAACCCTTCCTGTAGGTCAGAGATATGACGCTGTTTATTACGAAATTCGAAACTAAGTCCAAACGGGAAAGTCCACCGATATCTAATCTTATCCTCTCGGAGTTTGGCAGTGAGAGGCCTGAACAGCTGTCTCCGTGCAAGAGTGGCCGGCGCCAGGTCTTGGTAGATCGTACACGTGTGCTTTTGGAAAGAGATGGAGTCCTTGGGCCTAGCCGCTGCGAGCACCGCTTCCTTAACCTTGAATGAGCGGAATTTCGCTAAGATGTCTCGGGGCCTCCTCTTGTCTCCATTCTGCAATTGTCCCACTCGGTGGACCCGTTCCAGTTTTATTTTGAGGGATTGAGGGCCTAGGATCTCCGCAAAGAGCCCCTCCATAAATGCCTCCAGATCTGGCCCCTCCGCGCCTTCCTCCAGGTCCCGAACGCGAATGTTCTCCCTCCGGGCCCTATTTTCAAGGTCCTCCGTCTTAAGTTGCGACTGAAGAAGCTGATCACGGAGATAGCGGACATCATCTCTGAGCTCTGTCGTGAGCTTTTCTTGATCCTGGTGGTGCACCTCCAAATCCAGAACTCGGGTACCCACTGAGTCTACGTCCTGCTGGAGGGAAGTCAGCTTTCCGGTCAGGTCCGTCCGTAACTGCTCCATGGAGGATTTGATGTCCTGCCCCAGGTCCTTGCGCAGCTCCATCTTGAAATCCTTGAACATGGCCTGGAGCTCCGCTTTCGTGAGCGCCATTGTGGTTGCTTCGTCGGCCGCACCCAGCACCGAGCGCCTGTCTGAGGCCACAAAGAAATCAGACCTTAGCAGATGTTCTGGCCGTCCCCTTCTTGGGCGGCATGCGGGCCTGCCCCAAGGGGCTCTCCGTCGGCGCGATGAGGGCGTCCACGGAATCCGCTCAGCAAGGCTGGTGGTTGCGACCTCCAAGGTGTAGGAAAGGCGCGCGTGGATGTCCGATCTGAAATAGGGTCCTCCCCACTGATCGAAGCAGGACCTCCTCCCTTTACGCGCTGGCAGCCGTGAAGTGATCTCCGGAAGGTAAGAGGGGGAGAAGCACGCTCGACTGATCACCTCTCGGTGGATGTGGCGCCAGGTGGCTGGGGTCCGAAAGGTCGCGCTCACATGACGCGGGGCACCGGTCAGGCAATATCGGCCACCATCCCCTGTGCTACCCCATTCCGACAGGGCAAGCAGAAGCAGACACACAGTTCCCACCGGAAGGTGTAGGGCGCCATTCCGGGCCCACCGTGGGCCCCGACTTCATCCAACCCTCAGCAGGGGGAGCCGCAGCACCTCAGGTCCGCCGCCGGGGAGTCGCTGGGCACAGAGCTGGAAGCTCGGCCGAGAAATCGGTAGCGCCGATGTCGCTAATGGGCCGCCATTTTAGGGTCAGGCAGGCGGGTCGCGGTGCAGCGTAGGTCGTGGAATGTCCCAGGGGGAAGCGGCGATAACGCTCTGGCAGTCACGGTGGGTTCCAGCCTTACCCTGATAGAGAAGGCAATCTAGGAGGTCAGGGTCCTCAGACGGCACCTCCCGCCGCACCAGCAGCCGCCGGCGGTCAGCGCAGCCCGGCAGACGCCATTTTGCCGCTCGGCCTCGCGTTACTTCTCAGGCTGTAGCAGGAGTGCCCCTGGGTGAAATGCGGCAGGTAGGGACTTCTCCAGCAGAGCGCCACATCTTCCGCTGTGTGTGGGAGCCGAGCTCAGTCCCCAGCGCCCCGGGAATCCGCCACAAGTAGCTCCGGAACAGCGCGCGGACCGGGAGCCGAGACGGATTACGTCCTCTCGGCCATCTTGCCCGGCCACGCCCCCCGGTTTAATCTTTTTGTTATGGTGAAACAAGTATCTTTTACCTATTGCTCGCCTGAGCTCAACAAGCTTTTTTACTTACTGTCTATTGGTAGTTTACAACGTATAAATAAGTTTTATATAAAGTCTTAATGTGTATGTTTTTGTAAAACTGATGTCATGTTTGTTTCAATGGTTCAATTAAGTGTTTGATTTTTGTGCTTTTTGTTGTTTTTTCTTTCTGTTTTGATAGTTTCTCATTTGGCATATAAGTGTTTGTTTGTAGTCCTGTGTCTTATGATTTGAATGTAATATATATGTGTTTGTGTCGTATACGTACACGTGTTTATACACACACACACACACACACACACACACACACACTTTTTGATCATTGTTAGTACGGTCAGCCAGCCTTTTGCCCCACTTCTATGGCTGGCCGGTCTCGGTTTTGGCTTCTCTCTCAAACTCTGGTTACCCGGGCGGTACTGGAGTTTTCCCTCATCTTTGAGACTGTCCTCAGCTGCAGGGCCGGACTGGGCATCGGGCCGGACTGGGCATCGGGCGTTCCCCCGTGATGCTGTAAAAGTATGGGACGGTTTTGCAGCGGTGGGAGCCGGTTTTGTTACCGGGGGCCGGTTTTGCAGCGGTGGGAGCCGGTTTTGTTACTGGGGGCTGGTTTTGCAGTGGTGGGAGCCGGTTTTGTTACTGGGGCCGGTTTTGCACCGGTGGGAGCCGGTTTTGTAGCGGTGCTGCAATATCAGCCCCAGTAACAAAAGCAACAAGCAAGCGTTTCCAGCCTCCCAGGGCCAGGCAGTGCTTCGCCAGGGGTGAGTCCGACAAAATTGCCAAGGCTGCTTTGGGTTCCCAGTCCGGCCCTGCCCAACTGTGTCCCTAGCCCGACAGCTGAAGAGCTGTTCTTTGTAGTTTGCACAAGCTTGGGGCTCTGGGCACTACCTACAGTGGTATATTTAGCCAGAGAGCCGCAGATACAGCTGTTGCCAGTTGTGTGCACAAAGTGTGAGGTGTTGCGTGTGACTCAGCTGTGTGAACAATCGGAGCACTGCGGGAGCGGTACTCGGGAGTGGTCCACAACGGCACACAACCTGCGGGACTGCAGGGCAGCGCCCAGCCATGTGCAGGCCGCCTGGGAGCTGCAGGCTGCATACAGCGAGATACAGGACCTGCCGTCAGCTGTGACGACGGTATAGAGCGTACGAGCTGTTCTCTGGTGTATACACCACGAGCCGCTGCTGCTCTCCTCGAGTTGTGTGTACGGAGCTGGTGCACGCTGAGAACAGCTGCTGCACTCCTCGAGTTGTGTGTACGGAGCTGAGGGCATCTCTCGGGTGGTGCAGGCTGCACTCCTCGAGTTGTGTGTACGCAGCGGAGGGCAGCTCTCGGGTGGTGCAGGCTGCAATCCTCGAGTTGTGTGTGTATAGCTCCTGCAGCAGTCTGCTGAAGTGGAGAGGTGTGGTGCAGCGGCCAGGGCAGCTGACTTCGGAGCACAGGGTTCACGGTTCGATCCCCGGCTCCGGCGGCAGCTCAGCACCATGTGACTCTGGGCAATAGCTCACTTAATTTCCACTCCGGCCCCCAGCGCCTTGAGACCCGTAATATAAAAACGGACTTACATTTTTTTTTTTTTTACTGCAATGCACCTGTCAGGCTGTGTGCAGAGTGAAGGACTGCACCTGCAGCTGTGATGTGGTGTGCACATTAGAGTGAAGGACATTCAGCTCCCAGGCTGTGTGTACTCGCTTATGACGGCCCACCCGAGAGCTGTCCCCGGCTCTGCACACACAGCTCAGGAGCTGCAGAGTTCCCCTTTGTACTGTGCCTCATCCGAGAGCTGTTTGCAGTAATGTATTTATTGTATATTATTGTCAGGTCCAATGAACTTACGAGACTGTCGGGCCAGTCCCTGAAATAAATAGTGTGGAGGCTAAATAGCGTCAGCAAAACCCCATGATGTCACAGGACGTGATGTCAAGGGACGTGATGTCACAATCTTTTCATATCCCCGCTTTAATGGGAATGGGCCCATTTTACAGTCAAAGCCAAACTATAATTGCTGTGTACAACATATGGACGCATGTACATAATGTAAGTATTCGTATCTGCACCACACATGCAAGTACATCTACTTGTCAATGAAAAGCAGGAAATGTTTTTGGAAGAAAAACAATGCATTTAAATAGTAATGCTGCTGTTTACATTATGACATCGCAAGTAGCCGCTATTCAAATAAAGGAGAATTCAGTCTTTAATATAATTCAGAATCCATGTCCTCCTAACGCTGTGATTTCCGTGCTGCGCTCGCCCAGCTGGGGCGGGGACGGCACACGGAGGCAAGTGCACTTATCTGTGAAGCATTCAAAATGTGAACTTCTGCAACATCTGAAATCCTGCTGCGGTCAGACCCGTTATCGCGGCTAGAAGCGGCCTCCAGACGGCAAAAGCGCTATGCCAAAGACACAGAGATGGGAAAATGACATTTCCTTTGCAGTTTTACTTCTTGTTGTTTATTTGTAGGTTTTCTGAATTCAAAGGGGTTCTGGACTTTAGAAAGGACTCAAAGTGACAACATGTTGAGTGATATTGGGTTAATTAAGGGTCCTGGGTGTATTTTTACTAAAGGGATCTTCGGAAGGTGTAATATGTTTGTTTCCTGCTGATATTTCTGTAACCAGCATCAGAGCAGAAAAGCACCACAGGCCTGACACCATGAGAGGATGAATGGGTCAACTCTGGGCGGTTCCCTCTTTAGCTCAATCCTCCTAGACCATTCAGGAGGACAAGGGAGACCCTGTCTGGGGAGGGGGGGGGGGGCGCGTTTGGGGAGAGGGTCGGATATTGTGTGAGCCACAAAGTCTGCCGTCTTTAGCAAAGACAAACCTCGGAGACTCCCCCAGCGCCATCTCTGGAAAAGGGAGTGGTGGTGACAGGAGTGGGGGGAGGGGGAGGGAGGTCGGGAGGGGGCCTCGACTCCACACTAATGGCATAATGTAAAAAGGTGCCGCCCCCCCTTGCAGAATGTGAAGAGCGGCCCCTGAGTCACCCATAACTCACAAATATTCATTGGCCTCGGGCGGAATAGAGACCCTCTAAGAGGTTTTTGGGGGTGTCCCTGGAGGGTTGGGGGGCCTTCTCCACCGCACGAGTTGCCGAGGCGTGTTAAGCCCCTGCTCCAAACACCGCGACCCCCTCACCTTCTCAACTAGAGCCTCGGTGGCAGTGAAAGGACAGATTATGCAGCAGTCTGGCTAAATTATGCAGAAAGGAAAGGCAAATGCTGCTGCCGCTCTTTCCAGTGCAAACAGCTGTGTAGAGCAGTAGAGTCATTTCATATTTAACACACTTGTGTCTCGCTGGGAGACATTGGGTCCTAAAAAGAGATGCAACGTATTTGTGTCCTGATGAAACCACTGCAGCTTTCACAACAATCCTAACGACTTAAACACGAATGTGTCAACAGTGAAAAAATATGAAAAAGAAAGAATCATTCTATCCTCTAGGCTTGAATCAGATCGGTCACCGATAAACAACTCGGGGTCCACTTGGAACAAACTTTTAACGCACTGTCTAGATGCACCAGAGGCCCATGAAATTTCGTCAAGCTCGCTACCCATAGGTGTGGCTGCAAAACTGTTAACTAAACAAGCAAAGATAATTTCAGCTGAGCACGATGCATTAACAGTGAAAATCCTCTCCCACGGCAGCTGGGCATCAAAACTTTACGACTGCGGAAGCCTACATCACTAACATCCCCCCTTAAGCCAACAATGAAACACCACTTAATGAGATTACGATTTGAACTAATTCCTCTGACGACATAGAAGTATGGTCAGAGGTACAAGGAAGGCACGGCCACCCAGTGCCGCATCTGTGGTAAAGGGGAAGAAACCTTAATTTGCGTCCTATGTATCTGCAACAACCTGTGCCCTCTGCAAATTTTCTGGCTGCGCCCTACCTGGCGCATTCTCAGTGTACGAACACGCCAGAGAGGCCCTGGAAGAATGCATGAAGAGCGACTCTGCCCAGTTGGCTGCCCGTTTTGTGAAATTTATGATTGCAATAAAGTCTTTGCTTCCTACAGTAGATCACTCGGAATGTTAGCCATGTCGCACACAAACTCGTTTTATAAAAAGGCAAAAATGTTTACTATCCTTTTTGTAAAAATTGCAATGTTTTAAGTAGTTGTGCAATAAAAATCTATCTATCTATCTTAAGCATAAAATGTTTTTGTGTCCTGTTGCTGACACTGCCCCATCCGATATAGTCCACTCCATCAAATGCCCAAACTGTATACTATCTGAGCGGCACTCACCTCCTTAAATGGCTAATAACAGCTGCAGGTGGCCAGTTAGCGTTTGTGAAGCAAGAACCGCGGCACTGCACCCCTTGTGCAGCAATGTAAACAACTTTTCATCCATCTGAACAAGATATGATTTTTGTTATAACCTGCAGATTATGAAGCCGGTGGCAAACAATGTGGCAAGTGCGGCACATTCATAGGGTGCAGAAGACGTGGCGGGTCCACGGTGAGATGCATCAAGCCCGGACTATCCCCGAGAGCGATAGAGAGAACTGTAGAGGCCGGTAACCCTGCACTCTAACCGAGAGCGATAGAGAGAGCTGTAGAGGCTGGTAACCCTGCACTCTACCCGAGAGCGATGGAGAGAGCTGTAGAGGCCGGTAACCCTGCACTCTACCCGAGAGCGATGGAGAGAGCTGTAGAGGCCGGTAACCCTGCACTCTAACCGAGAGCGATAGAGAGAGCTGTAGAGGCCGGTAACCCTGCACTCTACCCGAGAGCGATGGAGAGAGCTGTAGAGGCCGGTAATCCTACACTCTAACCGAGAGCAATAGGGAGAGCTGTAGAGGCCGGTAACCCTGCATTCTACCCGAGAGCGATAGAGAGAGCTGTAGAGGCCGGTAACCCTACACTCTAACCTAGAGCGATAGAGAGAGCTGTAGAGGCTGGTAACCCTGCACTCTAACCGAGAGCGATAGAGAGAGCTGTAGAGGCTGGTAACCCTGCACTCTAACCGAGAGCGATAGAGAGAGCTGTAGAGGCCGGTAACCCTGCACTCTACCCGAGAGCGATGGAGAGAGCTGTAGAGGCCGGTAATCCTACACTCTAACCGAGAGCAATAGGGAGAGCTGTAGAGGCCGGTAACCCTGCACTCTAACCGAGAGCGATAGAGAGAGCTGTAGAGGCTGGTAACCCTGCACTCTACCCGAGAGCGATGGAGAGAGCTGTAGAGGCCGGTAACCCTGCATTCTACCCGAGAGCGATGGAGAGAGCTGTAGAGGCCGGTAATCCTACACTCTAACCGAGAGCAATAGAGAGAGCTGTAGAGGCCGGTAACCCTGCACTCTACCCGAGAGCGATAGAGAGCGCTGTAGAGGCCGGTAATCCTACACTCTAACCGAGAGCAATAGAGAGAGCTGTAGAGGCCGGTAACCCTGCACTCTACCCGAGAGCGATAGAGAGCGCTGTAGAGGCCGGTAATCCTACACTCTAACCGAGAGCGATAGAGAGCTGTAGAGGCCGGTAACCCTGCACTCTACCCGAGAGCGATAGAGAGAGCTGTAGAGGCCGGTAACCCTGCACTCTAACCGAGAGCGATAGAGAGAGCTGTAGAGGCCGGTAACCCTGCACTCTACCCGAGAGCGATGGAGAGAGCCGTAGAGGCCGGTAACCCTACACTCTAACCGAGAGCAATAGAGAGAGCTGTAGAGGCCGGTAACCCTGCACTCTACCCGAGAGCGATAGAGAGCTGTAGAGGCTGGTAACCCCGCACTCTCCCCGAGAGCGATAGAGAGAGTTGTAGAGGCCGGTAACCCTGCACTCTAACCGAGAGCGATAGAGAGAGCTGTAGAGGCTGGTAACCCTGCACTCTAACCGAGAGCGATAGAGAGCTGTAGAGGCCGGTAACCATGCACTCTAACCGAGAGCGATAGAGAGCTGTAGAGGCCGGTAACCCTGCACTCTACCTGAGAGCGATAGACAGCGCTGTAGAGGCTGGCAACCCCGCACTCTCCCCGAGAGCGATAGAGAGCTGTAGAGGCCGGTAACCCTGCACTCTAACCGAGAGCGATAGAGAGCTGTAGAGGCCGCCAACCCTGCACTCTACCCGAGAGCGATAGAGAGCTGTAGAGGCCGCCAACCCTGCACTCTACCCGAGAGCGATAGAGAGCTGTAGAGGCTGGCAACCCCGCACTCTCCCCAAGAGCGATAGAGAGCTGTAGAGGCCGGTAACCCTGCACTCTAACCGAGAGCGATAGAGAGCTGTAGAGGCCGCCAACCCTGCACTCTACCCGAGAGCGATAGAGAGAGCTGTAGAGGCCGGTAACCCTGCACTCTAACCGCGAGCGATAGAGAGAGCTGTAGAGGCCGGTAACCCTACACTCTAACCGAGAGCGATAGAGAGCTATAGAGGCTGGTAACCCCGCACTCTCCCCGAGAGCGATAGAGAGAGTTGTAGATGCCGGTAACCCTGCACTCTAACCGAGAGCGATAGAGAGCGCTGTAGAGGCTGGTAACCTTGCACTCTAACCGAGAGTGATAGAGAGAGCTATAGAGGCCGGTAACCCTACACTCTACCCGAGAGCGATAGAGAGAGCTGTAGAGACTGGTAGAGCAGTCACTCTCTCCGAGAGCTGTAGAGGCGTTAACCCTACACTCTAACCGAGAGCGATAGAGAGAGCTGTAGAGGTCGGTAACTCTGCACTCTCTCCAAGAGCGATAGAGAGCTGTAGAGGCCGGTAACCCTGCACTATAACCGAGAGCGATAGAGAGAGCTGTAGAGGCCGGTAACCCTGCACTCTAACCGAGAGCGATAGAGAGAGCTGTAGAGGCCGGTAACCCTGCACACTAACCGAGAGCGATAGAGAGAGCTGTAGAGGCTGGTAACGCTGTCACTCTACCCGAGCGCAATAGAGAGCTGTATAGGCCGGTAACCCTACACTATACCCGAGAGCGATAGAGAGCGCTGTAGAGGCTGGTAACCCTGCACTCTAACCAAGAGCGATAGAGAGAGCTGTAGAGGCCGGTAACCCTACACTCTAACCGAGAGCGATGGACAGAGCTGTAGAGGTCGGTAACCCTGCACTCTAACCAAGAGCGATAGAGAGCTGTAGAGGCCGGTAACCCTACACTCTAACCGAGAGCGATAGAGAGCGCTGTAGAGGCTGGTAACCTTGCACTCTAACCGAGAGCGATACAGAGAGCTGTAGAGACTGGTAGAGCGGTCACTCTCCCCGAGAGCTGTAGAGGCGGTAACCCTACACTCTAACCGAGAGCGATAGAGAGCTGTAGAGGCCGGTAACCCTGCACTCTAACCGAGAGCGATAGAGAGCTGTAGAGGCTGGTAACCCTGCACTCTAACCGAGAGCGATGGAGAGAGCTGTAGAGGCCGGTAACCCTGCACTCTAACCGAGAGCGATAGAGAGAGCTGTACAGGCCGGTAACCCTGCACTCTAACCGAGAGCGATGGAGAGAGCTGTAGAGGCTGGTAACCCTGCACTCTAACCGAGAGCGATGGAGAGAGCTGTAGAGGCTGGTAACCCTGCACTCTAACCGAGAGCGATGGAGAGAGCTGTAGAGGCTGGTAACCCTGCACTCTAACCGAGAGCGATGGAGAGAGCTGTAGAGGCTGGTAGAGCTGTCACTCTCCCAGAGAGCTGTAGAGGCGGTAACCCTACACTCTAACCGAGAGCGATAGAGAGCTGTAGAGGCCGGTAACCCTGCACTCTAACCGAGAGCGATGGAGAGAGCTGTAGAGGCTGGTCACCCTGCACTCTAACCGAGAGCGATAGAGAGCGCTGCAGAGGCCGGTAACCATGCACTCTAACCGAGAGCGATAGAGAGAGCTGTACAGGCCAGTAACCCTGCACTCTAACCGAGAGCGATAGAGAGAGCTGTAGAGGTCGGTAAACCTGCACTCTAACCGAGAGCGATAGAGAGCTGTAGAGGCCGGTAACCATGCACTCTAACCAAGAGCGATGGAGAGAGCTGTAGAGGCTGGTAACGCTGTCACTCTACCTGAGCGCAATAGAGAGCTGTATAGGCCGGTAACCCTACACTCTACCCGAGAGCGATAGAGAGCGCTGTAGAGGCTGGTAACCCTGCACACTAACCGAGAGCGATAGAGAGAGCTGTAGAGGCCGGTAACCCTGCACTCTAACCGAGAGCGATGGAGAGAGCTGTAGAGGCTGGTAGAGCTGTCACTCTCCCCGAGAGCTGTAGAGGCGGTAACCCTACACTCTAACCGAGAGCGATAGAGAGCTGTAGAGGCCGGTAACCCTGCACTCTAACCGAGAGCGATGGAGAGAGCTGTAGAGGCTGGTCACCCTGCACTCTAACCGAGAGCGATGGAGAGCGCTGTAGAGGCCGGTAACCATGCACGCTAACCGAGAGCGATAGAGAGAGCTGTACAGGCCAGTAACCCTGCACTCTAACCGAGAGCGATAGAGAGAGCTGTAGAGGCTGGTAATGCTGTCACTCTACCCGAGCGCAATAGAGAGAGATGTAGAGGCTGGTAACGCTGCACTTTACCCGAGAGCGATAGAGAGAGCTGTAGAGACTGGTAACCCTGCACTCTAACCGAGAGCGATGGAGAGAGCTGTAGAGGCTGGTAACCCTGCACTCTAACCGAGAGCGATGGAGAGAGCTGTAGAGGCTGGTAACCCTGCACTCTAACCGAGAGCGATGGAGAGAGCTGTAGAGGCTGGTAGAGCTGTCACTCTCCCAGAGAGCTGTAGAGGCGGTAACCCTACACTCTAACCGAGAGCGATAGAGAGCTGTAGAGGCCGGTAACCCTGCACTCTAACCGAGAGCGATGGAGAGAGCTGTAGAGGCTGGTCACCCTGCACTCTAACCGAGAGCGATAGAGAGCGCTGCAGAGGCCGGTAACCATGCACTCTAACCGAGAGCGATAGAGAGAGCTGTACAGGCCAGTAACCCTGCACTCTAACCGAGAGCGATAGAGAGAGCTGTAGAGGTCGGTAAACCTGCACTCTAACCGAGAGCGATAGAGAGCTGTAGAGGCCGGTAACCATGCACTCTAACCAAGAGCGATGGAGAGAGCTGTAGAGGCTGGTAACGCTGTCACTCTACCTGAGCGCAATAGAGAGCTGTATAGGCCGGTAACCCTACACTCTACCCGAGAGCGATAGAGAGCGCTGTAGAGGCTGGTAACCCTGCACACTAACCGAGAGCGATAGAGAGAGCTGTAGAGGCCGGTAACCCTGCACTCTAACCGAGAGCGATGGAGAGAGCTGTAGAGGCTGGTAGAGCTGTCACTCTCCCCGAGAGCTGTAGAGGCGGTAACCCTACACTCTAACCGAGAGCGATAGAGAGCTGTAGAGGCCGGTAACCCTGCACTCTAACCGAGAGCGATGGAGAGAGCTGTAGAGGCCGGTAACCCTGCACTCTACCCGAGAGCGATGGAGAGAGCTGTAGAGGCCGGTAACCCTGCACTCTAACCGAGAGCGATAGAGAGAGCTGTACAGGCCAGTAACCCTGCACTCTAACCGAGAGCGATAGAGAGAGCTGTAGAGGCTGGTAATGCTGTCACTCTACCCGAGCGCAATAGAGAGAGATGTAGAGGCTGGTAACGCTGCACTTTACCCGAGAGCGATAGAGAGAGCTGTAGAGACTGGTAGCGCTGCCACTCTCCCCGAGAGCTGTAGACGCTGGTAACGCCGTCACTCTCCCTGACAGCTGTAGAGGCTGGTAACGCAGCCACTCTCTCCGAGAGCTGTAGAGGCTGGTAAAGCTGCCACTCTCTCCGAGAGCTGTAGAGGCTAGTAAAGCTGCCTCTCTCCCAGAGAGCTGTAGAGGCTGGTAAAGCTGCCACTCTCCCAGAGAGCTGTGGAGGCTGGTAAAGCTGCCACTCTCCCAGAGAGCTGTGGAGGCTGGTAAAGCTGCCACTCTCCCAGAGAGCTGTGGAGGCTGGTAAAGCTGCCACTCTCCCAGACAGCTGTAGAGGCTGGTAAAGCTGCCACTCTCCCAGACAGCTGTAGAGGCTGGTAAAGCTGCCACTCTCCCAGAGAGCTGTAGAGGCTGGTAAAGCTGCCACTGTCCCAGAGAGCTGTAGAGGCGGTAGCACGGTCACTCTCCCAGAGAGCTGTAGAAGCGGTAACGCTGTCACTCTACCAGAGAGCTGTAGAGGCTGGTAACGCTGTCACTCTCCCCGAGAGCTGTAGAGGCTGGTAACGCTGTCACTCTCCCCGAGAGCTGTAGAGGCTGGTAACGCTGTCACTCTCCCCGAGAGCTGTAGAGGCTGGTAACGCTGTCACTCTCCCCGAGAGCTGTGGAGGCTGGTAACGCCGTCCCTCTTCCTGAGAGCTGTAGAGCCTGTAACGCTCTTACTCTCCCTGAGTGCTGTATTGGCTGGTAACGCTGCCACTCTCCCTGAGAGCTGTAGAAGCTGGTAACGCTGTCACTCTCTCCCTGAGACCTGTAGAAGCTGGTAACGCTGTCACTCTCCCAGAGAGCTGTAGAGGCTGGTAACGCTGTCACTCTCCCAGAGAGCTGTAGAGGCTGGTAACGCGGTCCCTCTCCCAGAGAGCTGTAGAGGCTGGTAACGCTGTCACTCTCTCCCTGAGACCTGTAGAGGCTGGTAACGCGGTCCCTCTCCCAGAGAGCTGTAGAGGCTGGTAACGCTGTCACTCTCCCAGAGAGCTGTAGAGGATGGTAACGCTGTCACTCTCTCCCAGAGAGCTGTAGAGGCTGGTAACGCTGTCACTCTCCCAGAGAGCTGTAGAGGCTGGTAACGCGGTCCCTCTCCCAGAGAGCTGTAGAGGCTGGTAACGGGGTCACTCTCGAGGAGAGAGCTGTAGAGGATGGTAACGTGGTCACTCTCGAGGAGAGAGCTGTAGAGGATGGTAACGTGGTCACTCTCCCTGAGAGCTGTAGAGGCTGGTAACGCTGTCACTCTCCCAGAGAGCTGTAGAGGCTGGTAACGCTGTCACTCTCCCAGAGAGCTGTAGAGGCTGGTAACGCGGTCCCTCTCCCAGAGAGCTGTAGAGGCTGGTAACGCGGTCCCTCTCCCAGAGAGCTGTAGAGGCTGGTAACGGGGTCACTCTCGAGGAGAGAGCTGTAGAGGCTGGTAACGGGGTCACTCTCGAGGAGAGAGCTGTAGAGGATGGTAACGTGGTCACTCTCCCTGAGAGCTGTAGAGGCTGGTAACGCTGTCACTCTCCCAGAGAGCTGTAGAGGCTGGTAACGCGGTCACTCTCAGAGAGCTGTAGGAGCTGGTAATGCACCACTCTCCCTGAGAGCTGTATGTTATGTTATGTTATTTAAATTTATATCAGGCGCAACAGCTACCCAAAAGGGTTTCTCGGCGCCAGCCAGAGAAGGAACAAGAAAAGAAACTACTGATTGAACAACCAGGTTTTGAGCGTTTTACGAAAGCGCGTATAAATGGTTTCACTCCGGAGTGATAGAGGAAGAGCATTCCACAAAGAGGGGCCTAGGTAGGCAAAGGAGCGACCGCCCATACGGGACAGTCTAATCCTCGGCACCGTAAATTTTGCCTGAGTGGTGGAGCGAAGAGTGCGTGCGGGCAGATAGGGTTTAACTAGTTTATGCAGATACTGAGGAGCCGTACCCTGCTTGACCCTGAACATATAGCTCAGCGCTTTAAACTTGATCCGACTCTCGACTTTGAGCCAGTGGAGGTCTCTCAAGGAACCAGAGATGGAGGCCGCTCTAGGAACTTGGCAGAGCAATCTTGCCGCAGAATTCTGCACCAGCTGCAGCTTGCATGTCACATCCTTATTGGCTCCTAAATAGAGAATATTACCGTAGTCCAGTCTAGATGTTACCAGTGCCTGGACTACGGTTCTCTGGGTGGAGCTGGGCAGCAGCCATACAATTTTCTTCAGCCATTTCAGGATGGTGAAGCAAGTTGCAGCCACCTTCACGGCTTGTTGACGCATAGATAAAGAGTCGTCAATAATAAAGCCAAGGTTGCGGACATGATGCGAGGGGCGAGGCAAAGCACCCATTTCTGCAGGCCAATGGTGAGGTCCCCAAAGATCTTTGTTTTTTCCCAAGATAAGGACCTCAGTTTTATCACCATTAAGTTTAAGAAAGTTGGCCTGCATCCAGGATGCAATTTTGCTCAGCCCAGCCCGCAGAACCGATGGTTCCGACTCATTCCCCGCAGAGAAAAAGAAAATAATCTGGGTGTCATCGGCGTAAGAAAATAAGGACAACCCAGCGTCCTCTGCAATCATTGCCAGGGGGTTTGACATAGATGTTAAATAATAGGGGACTAAGAATAGACCCCTGAGGAACCCCATAGGGAGAGGAGTGGACACTGGAGGTGGCTACAGAAGAGAAGACCTGAAACGTGCGGTTGGTAAGAAAAGAAATTAGCCATCCGAGTGCCACATCTGCAATCCCCAGAGACTGTAGGGCCCTTATTAGCACGGCGTGAGACACAGTGTCAAAGGCCGCGCTAAGATCGAGTAAAATAAGGGCCACTGTGTCTCCGGCGTCCAAGCGAAGGCGTAACATTTCAGTGACGCCGAGAAGAGTGGTTTCAGTTGAGAAGCCAACTCTAAAACCAGATTGTGATGGATGGAGGAATTTTTGAGTTTCGACGAAGTTAGATAGCTGCCCATTAATATGCTTTTCTAGGACCTTGGAAAGTACTGGAAGCAAGGAGATAGGCCGATAATTCGAGGAAAGAGTGGGATCGGCATTAGCCTTCAATAAAGGGAGGACCATTGCATGCTTCCAATCAGAAGGAACGATGGCCTCCTTTAGGGAGGAATTAAGAAGCTCCATCATTATTGTGAGAGAAGGTAGTTCAAGCTGCCGTAGAACTGATATAGGAAGGAGATCGCAGGGGGAACCTGATTTAATGCTACCTAGGTACTGTCTGAAGGCCATAATATCTAATGGTAACCAAGATTCCAGCTTATTAGCTGGTTCTGTATGGCAGGTGTCTTTACATTGAAACGTACCGACTTCTTGAAAGTTGTTAGATGGCAATAAGATTGAATTGGCTACTCCGTTGCCATTCAGTGTTGAGTATATTATTTCCACTTTGTTATTAAAAAATTGCGCAAGATCCTCACATTGCCCTTCATTCAGGCTGGGAGGAACGGGCTGAGTTCCAGAGCCTGATAATTCCTTCACCATTTTAAACAGTGTTTTAGAGCATTTCTGTGCGCCAATGATGGTGGAGGAGACATAGTCAGCACGGGCTGCCCTGCAGAGGGAGTGATAATCTCTCTTAGCTCGTACGTAGGCGAGTTTGGAATCCGGTGCATAGTCCCTCCTCCAACGTCTTTCCATATTTTTACATTTTGTTTTCTCAGTTTTTAGTTTATCAGTGAACCAAGGGGCAGGGGGAAGATGAGTCTTCACTCTCTTAATGTAGGGTGGAAGGCTAACATCAATGGTTTTCCGAATCCACTCCTGAATGGCCACTGAGTCGGACATAAACACTTGATTAAGGGTGGGGACATTAATGGATAAAAGCTTGTTAAAGGCTTCAATGTCCAACTTTCCCCAGTTCCTAATGGGTTTTTGAATGGCGGGAGTGGGAACTGGCAAGTTAACTAATAGCTCTAGCCTGAAGCCGACCGAAAAGTGGTCAGACCAACAGAGTGGAGTTGTAGTGGTGCAAACAATATTCCGTAAAGTGGAAAAAATAGGGTCCAATAGATGGCCAGCAGTGTGAGTGGGACCTGAGTTACAAAGCAGCATATTCATTGCTGCCAAATCGGAAATAAAGGTATTACTAATTGCACAAGAGGGATCATCCAAATGGAGATTAAGATCCCCCAATATGGAAAAATTGGCAGAACTAAGAAGGAAGGGAGATACTAGGTCTGGAAAAACTGAAGCCCATTGCCCAGATGACCCTGGTGGGCGATAGACCAGTATCCCCGAAAAGGTAAAATGGGGGGTAAGGGTCAGTTTAAATAAAGCAGCTTCGCAACCAGTAACAGACAGACCTTCAAATTTACAGCTATAAGACTTGTTGTAGATTATAGCAATCCCTCCGCCTATTCTGAGATCTCTGTCTTTCCTGACTATGGCGTAATTAGAAGGCAGAGCTGCGGCTACATCAGGGCCAGAGCTAGCATGGAGCCATGTTTCTGTGAGAAAGATAGCATCAGCTGTAGAGGCTGGTAACGCGGTCACTCTCCCAGAGAGCTGGAGGAGCTGGTAATGCACCACTCTCCCTGAGAGCTGTAGGAGCTGGTAATGCACCACTCTCCCAGAGAGCTGGAGGAGCTGGTAATGCACCACTCTCCCTGAGAGCTGTAGAACCTGGTAACGCTGTCAGAGAGGTGCACCTGGCATCAGCGGTGTATGCAATTCGAGAGGTGGAAGGTGCTGTGCACATAAAAGAGCTGCAGAAGTTATTCTGTGCAGTGCGCCCCCCACTGGAGCTAGCCTTAAAGTGCTGTTTTTATTTTTTATGCCACATTACCCTGGAGGCCTACATTAGAGAAGTGCAAAACCGAATTTTCAAATGACATTCTTTGTAAAAGATCCTTCACCCCCTCTTCCCATGGTAAGCGGACTGTAGGGGGGCACCAGAGAGCCCCCCCCCACCTTGTTTATACCAATGCTTAGCCTGGCAGTCTGCTGCAGATATCAGTGCCTGGGCTCCAGAGGTACAAAGCACTGAGGTCAGACTGAGCGATGCCTTCATTAAAGAAACCGCAACAGAGGCGAGGAAAGGGGGTTCCTCGCCTGCGCTCCCCGTCAGAGCTGGGGTCGCCTTTAAAGCGGCGTGCCTTGTAGGGGTGGTCGTAGGTCACCCTCGCCCTACCTAATATAACTAACACCACTCCTTCTCCCTGCCCTCTGTCCCTCGGTCTACGCGGGGTGCTACTGGTAGTAACACCCGCACCCCAAAGTTCACCCTTCCTTCTGAAAGGCAGCGCCGCTTCTCTTGTGCCAGGGTCCCCCGGAACAGTCTCCCAGACGCTGGGGCGTCCTCTATCAATCTGACCAGATCTAAACCCCTGCTCGAAGCAAACGTGCTCCGAGAGACTGCGCCTTGAAACACAATTCGGTTTTTAGTGCGCTTTACAATTGTATTTAGTACAACGGACAAGGACACGGACACACAAACACACACAGACACAAACCGTCCTCGTGTGTGTACACACAATCTGAAGGACGCAGAAGCTGTCGGCTGTACAGCGTGAAAGCAGCAGGTGATGGCCAGGGAAGTGCACACAAGCGTAGGGGTTCAGGTAACGCCCTGAGGTCTGCACAGCGTGTGTAGATCTCCTCAGCGGTGTGCACAACTCCACTGCTGCAAGAGCTGCTACGAGCTCTGTGAACGTGGGGGCAGCGCCCCTCCCGCAGCCCTCGTGCTCTGCACAAGGAGAGGAGAGCAGGGACGGTCTTCAGCGGTACCCGCTCCTCTAGACCTGCGTGCAGGAGACGTTCGCGGATGCTGCAGCAGCCGTCATCGGATGTGTGCACACAACCGAAGGATGCGTGGACTCCGCACACAGTGCTCGTGTTGTGCACAAGGAGAGGAGAGCAGGGACTGTCTTCAGCGGTACCCGCTCCTCTAGACCTGCGTGCAGGAGACGTTCGCGGATGCTGCAGCATCCGTCATCGGCTGTGTGCACACAACCGAAGGATGCGTGGACTCCGGACTCTGCACACAGTGCGAGTTTCTCGCTCCTGAAATACTAGATCTGCCTTCACCAGACGGTGATCCCGCGCCCCAGATGCGGCCCTAATCCGGAGAGAAGCTAACGTAGGGCTGGGCTCAGCGGCTAGCAAAGAGTTTAATCAACTCTGGCAGAAACTAAGAGGGCAGAACAGAAGCCTGAACGATGCGCGTGCACGAGGAAGGAGGCCAGGCCCCAGTGCACAATCCACACGGAGGGTCACGACAAGGGGACTGACCAGGCTGAACATCTCCATCACACACGTACACAGGCAGCAAATACTCCTTAAGATGAGCTCTTGAAGAGTTCTCGTGAGATCACATCATCAGAATCTCTCAGATTTTCCTAGCGCCAGGATGCCGCCCGTGGGTGACGGAGCGCTTTAAAAAACCCATATTCATTCATTCATTCAGAGTACTATCATGCCATTTCACAACACCGTGACGCATTTCACAGCTTGCCCAAATCTAAGATGGGAAGACCTCCCATCCCCCAAACAATGTAAAGAACTAGACTAAGCAGAGAATACACACCTCAGTTGGGGCCAGGGCACAAGTCCTAAAAAAATAAGTGGGGGGACTAACCTAGTTAATCAATATGCAAGTGACAGCACGAAGCGTGACAACACGGCGCGTGACATCAAAGGAAATGGCATCATAAGAAGTGACATCAGATCTTAAGCCCTCGCATATATGCTTAACATGTCTATCATGAGTACATTGGAGCTTTCGAGAATACAGGGAAACCCTCTTGATTTAGGCAGACGATTCACACTTTTGTAAACTACACATAAAACAATGTTGCCTTTTGTCAGCCTAAACTTCCTCTACCCATAGAGCTTTACAAGAAAAAATAGTGGTACTTAAATTATTACAAGGCCTCCTCAGGGGTAGTAAGCACTATATAAATGCTATTTATTTTGTGTAGATACCGAGAAAGATAAACACATCTGATATTCTTACAGTGCATGCATATCTCCTAAACAGGGACTGAACAAAGTGAAAAGCTGCCTCTCTTAAGTATGTGTGAAGTGCTAACAAGGTGTGAGCCTTTGTTTGCCCTCCGCTTCATTTGCATCAGGTGTGAGGCTCCTGACTGCTCCCAGACAAGAGACTTGAACAAAAGGAGGCCTGATGACCCCCTCAGATTGGGCCTTTGTTATGGGCCCAGCAGGAGTCTTAAATAAGAAAGCCCCCTCCCGCCTGCATCATGCGGATCGAAAGCAGACAACAGTGCAGGCGCTGCTGCTGAATGTGTCCAGGTGTTTGCAAATGACACCGGGACGAATTCAGCATATTTTTCAGTGGGGCCCAACTTCTTGGCATGGTGGACGGCGTCTACGCTGTGAAAATAGTGGGGGGGACGCCGTCCTCCCGCGTGTACCCCCGACTTGTGCCCTGGTTGGGGCACTCCCCGCCATAAGCCACCAGCCAAGAGGTGAGAATCAAAATCTCTGCTCTGCAGACCGAACCCTGTCCAGACTAGAATGACTGCTAAGTACCAGACTTCGAAGCGCTAATGAACACCGCCCATCAGCAGAGAGCAGACGCAAGTATCTTACATCTCATGCCAAAAGAACCCCGAAGATCCAGGTAACTACCGCCCCATCCCCAGTCCGCCTCGTCCAAGCAAGGCCTGTGATGGAGAGGGCCAGCACAGACTCTGGGAGTAGGCAAAGGCCCAGGAGACCTGCAGGATCCAGGCCAGACAGGGCATGAACACTAGCGTGGCTGTTTGGAAAGACGCCAGTGCAGCTTGCACCACACATTGGCCCTGCCATGCTGCCACTGATAGTAAAAACACAACTACTAACCATCAGACTCCTACGAGTGTGACAATTCGGACTATTCCATGTCCACAAAGCTTTAAGAATGCCTTGGGCAGCAGATAATAGTAATTTTTAGTGTATAATGAATTAATAATGGACTGTTGTCGTGGTCATCTCTAAATTAGCCAGAGAGCGCCACCTTGTGGCAGACTGTCACAAGCGCGGGTGTTGACAATTAAGTGTCGGTGCCGACCACCGGCACAAATTAAGCACTGGAAGAACCCCACACTCCCAGGCTGCAAACCTGCCGGAGTTATTACCCTGCTCAAGGTATCGGCAGTGAAGGATACACTAGAGCGCGGGACTCCGCTGGAAACTGGACCAGCATTCTAGGCAGCCCAGCAGTGGATCAGTTCCTACCGATCACTCAAAAGGTACAACGTTTGAGTTCGCACCAGCACTTCAGCCAGCGAGATCATCGCATGTGGTGCCCACAAGCATCCTACCTCTTGCTGCGACAATCCAACTTTCACTTGCTGCCTCTGGAAAAGTAGAGCACGCAACATGGTGTACAAATCCAGATCAATGCAGAATGTCCAGAGCAGGGTCTCCAGCCTTTTCTTTTATAAGAGCTACGTGTGTTCATTGAAAATCATCCCGAGCTACTAGCATTATCACTGGTGGACTTGGCCCACATCCAATAAGGTTCCATTGGTGGCCACCCCCTGCAGGATCACCACAACTGATCACCTCAGTGGATGAGACCGGTTTGCCAACACTAATGTTAAAAAGCTGTATTGATGTATTGCTTTGCCGATGCCTGCACCAAAGCAGTGGTCCCCGCTCGACACAACAACTGCAACTTACAAGACAGGCTTCGACAACGCCGCAGCACCTCTGAAGAACCGCCACTGCGGGAGTCAGAGTACTGCGCCAACGACATCCATGGCACACCACTCCGACTCCGCAGCTGTGGCCCAGTGGTTCAACCTTGACACCGCAAAACCGGAGCCTCGCAGCTTGACCTCTGACTTAATCATCAACACCGCACAGCATCATTTCGGTAACCGCCGCATCACCTTGCCTGTGCCCAGCAATGTCCCCGGGTGTCAGCGACTCCACAACTCTGCACCGCCGCCAGGAACGGAAGCTTCATCTCCTTCGTGCAATGCACTGTCCTCGAGTGCCGACGTGCCAACGACCTGCATAGCAGTTAGGAACCGACACCTCACCTCCCATGTGTCTTGCTCCGTCTTTGATTTCCGATGCCTACAAGGTACTGTACCGGGTCTGCGTGACTCCAGACGCCGGTCCTCACTTCCTCGAAGTCAGACTGACTTTGTGGAGTCATCAACGCCAAGCGCGACCAGATAGCCCCGTTGGTGCTATTGTTTTCTAAAAGCTATACGCGATTCAATCTTTAAAGATTCATATCGTGACTTGTGTATGTTTGTCGTTTTGGTCTTGTTTTACTCATGTTATATTCCATATAGGTACCATAATATAGGCCCAGGTAACTTCATAACCCTTCACCTATATTCTTTCCTACATTACACTTATAACGGTTTACAGGGACTGACCTTTTACCTAGATACGACACTGCATTCAGAACGCAGAGTTTCCCTAGTTCGAAAGCTCATACATTATGCATGAGGATTCTTGGAAGCACAGCAGGACTACCATCTCCTGTATAATATCTATGTATAAAGTTCATGCCCAACGTCATCCGTAGTCCGGCACAGTAATACAGCGAGGTAGGACCCCTGGGGAGACCTATGGGTATATATACATCACACCTTGCTAAAGTAGACAGAGGAGATAACTACTTCCCGGCCGACACACTGACAAGAGAAGCTGCGGTTCCTGCATGCAGACACTCCAGCTCGCAGTGGTCTAACATCCCTTGAGGGGTGTCCAACTCGAGACCAAGACAGGGTCCCACAGTCTTTATCCTAGAGGGATTCTTGGCTTAACACCTACACACATGCTAGGTACACTTAGGTACATCTAGTTAGGGAGACACCGTAGGAGTATGCACCTTTTTATTATCATGTATTTTATGTACTTGTATGTATTCATGATTACTGCAAGATGGTAGAGCTTTACCATCTGTTTACTTTCATAGTGCTTCTAATCCTATATATCTGCTGCTGTCTAACGGTTGATGCAGCTCATCTATTTTACACCAGAATAACAACTGTTCAATATATACTTATTGAAAACGCCCAGCCTGTTCATTCTGTGTACCTCTCTACGACAGACTAAGCAAGCACGAGTGACTGAGCGAAAAGTAGTATATTGTTTCCATGGTCCTGAGGAATCAGGGTTGTCATGTTCGATGGTTGCTAAGAACTATTCTCTCCTTGGTAAGAGGAGATTCTAGTGGCACTGTGAGCTAGCTGGTACAAAAGGCCAACATACCCGGTGGGGGTGTTCAGAATTAGTCCGACACCAATCCTACAGTGTATGCTGTCCGAACGCGCAGATCCTGTATAGATTTTAAAGGAATTACACAACATGGCGCCGCCAATGTTGGTTGGGTACTTATTTAATAGTAGAATCTGAGTAGTTCAGTCGTGCTAGTCTCAGAGACCCCTACTCACAACTCCCCAGAGACATCTGGAGTGGGTGGGCACAAACTCCGCCACAGCTGAGTAGGCAAAATCCTATTTATTGGCTGTTGGTTAATCAAGCTTGAAGGACACATTGTTCCTAAAATTGTGCAAAACACCTTATCTTAGTTCCCTTGAAAAACTCTTCTTCTCTAAAAACAATGACTGAGGAAGTGGATAGAGTTGTGCAAGAGTTGCATCTCTCAGCAGACGAAGATGCAATTTCCATTGCAGAAAATGTTAGAAATGCTGTAACCATAAAACTAGGTGCACACGGTCTAACATCCAGGGATGGACCAGTAGCTTTCGTGATTGAAGCACACAAATCATTTAAAACAGAGGTATTCTATTCATGGGTTACATTCCCAGTTGCAAATGCAAGAACAAAAACATTTCATTTCTACACAGAAAATGGAATACCCGAAGAATATTGTCCCTATGAGGACATTGAAGTTCCACTAACTTACCAGGAACATTTATACTGGTTTAAAGGCGCCCTCCCCCATACAAGAAATAAAGTAAGACTCGGTCCGCTCGGAAGAGAAGGAGCGACATGGCCAGTATTAGCAGCCTACACACCACATCCTGACATTGAAACAATGCCAGGAGGAGACTTACTTATACTTCACAAAGAACTGATAAAACTTTACAGAAACATGACAGTTCGTCATGAGGACACTTACGGTCCAGCCAGCAACGGTTACAACAAACACAAATACAGGTCAAAATACAGCAACTAAAATCACACCACAAACTTTACACACAGTAATGGGAAAAATGCCCACAAAACGTGAACAAATGCCATTCTGGGTAGTTCAAAAAATAACACAGCTAGAAGCAGTATTCCAGAATACTAGCCCTTATGAAAAAACACAGAATGCTGACAATCTGCTTGCCCATGGGGATAACACCACAGATAGAGGATTGTACCTCTTGGGGTACAGTTTTTGCTGCCATATACACCAGAACACATGGTATCCCGTCATTAGCAGTTATACCAGATGTATTAAGACAAATACAAAATGAGTACGGAGCAGAACCGGCTCTGAACTTACGGATGAAATTACTAGGTAATTATGCCCAGGTATCAGCCATAATACTAGCAAATATTAAAGGGGAAGCAGCATCAGTGGCAATCCATCAACGCCTAAGGGAGTTCAGTCCTTTACAACAGGAACATGAATTACCAAAAATAATTGAGACCGCGTATGCAAAATTGGACAGAGACAGTTTGGGTGGGAAAGCATTAAAACCCCAACTGATGGGTAGTCCCGAGAAGGACATAGGTAAGCAGGCACCTGCTTCTTCAAAAAAGAAGTGGGAAAATAACAAAAAACAGAAAAATAGAGAAAACAGATCTCAGTCCAGAGGTAGATCTCCTCCACAGGAGTCCTCCGAAAGGAGGTATAACCTTAGGAATAATATTAGGAAACCTGACAGGTATCAGGATACTGATACAAGTTCCTCTGGTTCCTTTCAGGGTTCGACGAAAAACTCAGAGAGGGAAGAATGGTCAGACAGACAAGAAGAGCGTACAAAGTCCAGAGACAAGCAGCACGCTCAAGACTATACTTCCAAAAAAGAAGATAAACCAAAACCTCAGTTCAAAAAGAAGAAGGTAGCAGGTCTAAAGATCAGACATGCCCAGAATTCTGAGGACTCAACTACTGAACGGGGAATGGGCTTGGACGATGCTAGACAGTGCGGCAGAAGTAACAGCTCGCCAGAACCTGATGGAATTTCTGGTGACAGCGGACTTGAATGATTATATCACGGTGGAAACACCTGATACTAGGGTAAGTGGCCCACACAGGTTGTATGAGAACACTCCAAATGGAAGGGGACAAACCAAGAAAAGTTAGAGGTCTCTTTTGGGAGAACCTGACGTTTGGTTATGACATTCTATTAGCTGAACAAGATTGGCCGCCAGCATTCGTCATGGACTGCCCTAAGGGAGAAACAGTAATCTTACCAGCCTTTTCCGACCCTGTTCCCAAATATCTCAAATATACATATGCACGGGAGTGGGCGGTAGCCCTTGCCCCGGCATTATATAAAAACCATGTTGGGTGGGATGAGGATTCAAACCACCCAAAAAATTCCATTAAAAAATACTCAGACTCCACAGAGGCAGTATCCAATAAAGCAAGAAGCTAAAAAACAGGTCAGGGAGATCCTAGATCAACTTGAATACCAAGGCGTGATTGAAACTTGCACCTCAAATGAATAATCCTTTGTTTCCCGTAATGAAACCTGACAACTCATATCATCTAGTTTTAGATTACAGACATTTAAACACTTGCACAAAGACATTTGCAATACAAAATGCACACAGTGCCACACTAATGCATAACATTGTGCGAAAAAAATACAAAACGACACTAGATATCTCGAATGGATTTTTTTGCCAAAATATAGCACCTGAAAGCAGGTATTTAACCGCATTTTCTGCGTTAGGCTCTCAGCGTCAATTTTGTAGACTCCCCCAGGGGTATAAGAACAGCCCGGGGTTATTTTCGGCCAGAGTAACTGAATTACTACAAAATCTGGATGAAGAGGCGCTGTCCTACGTGGATGATATTTATCTAACGGATGAGGACCTGGAGGAACACTTGAACAGAGTAAATCCCATAATATTGGGATTTGCACCTGAGGGCTACAAATTTAATTTTAAGAAATCAAAGATAGTCCACCTCAGTGTCCTTTTCCTGGGATATGAGCTTTCAAGTGAAGGGAAAAGCTTAGCAGCTAACGTTTTAGAAAAGTGTGCACTACTACAACCTCCAAAATCCTTAAAATATTTACAAACAATACTGGTATTCCTGAACTTTGGCAGAACATACATTTTGAATTACGCAGAAAGAGTTAAACCTTTCTACGATTTAATAAAACCTGACTTTTCAGTTAGAAAATGGACACAGGAACACAGATATCCTTTGTTCCCTACAAGCTAATAGGATAGCTTCAAAACACTTAGACACCCGTAAATGTACGCAATCTAGTGATCCGTATAGTTGCAGGTCAATCAGGATACACATACCGAACATATAATGAAGGTGAAACAGTACCAATACCGTACAAATCACATCTGTACACAAATGCTGAGATGCGCTTTGCATCAACAGAAAAGATTCTAACAGCAGTACAGACTGCTGTAGTGAGAGAAAGAGCACTGGCTCAGGGAAAGCGAATAATTGTCGTAACCCCAGTACCGGCCTTAGAGGCGGCTACAAAGGCCAGCGTTCCGAAAGCTAAAGCCTTACATCCTAGATGGATACAATGGGCTAATTCTCTTACTGCAACAGATGTAGAATACAGGTATGACCCAAGTCTAAAAACACAAGTATTCCTGCAATACGAACAAGAATATCCTCTCCCTAATGAAATATTGCCTCTAGATCAGTATGAATATATAATTTACACTGACGGATCTGCTCAGCCAACTATTGGGAGTAAACAGCATTACAGCGCCGCAAGCGCAATCGTTAAAGGTCGCATGCAAGATGGAAAGTTTCATCCGAGTTGTACAAAAACCCAGTCTCTAGGAGACTGCACAGCACAGCTGGCAGAATTAAAAGCTCCGTTACTGGCACTGGTAAATACGGATCGAGAATTCCCTACACTAATCGTGTGCGATTCCTTTTACTGTGTACAGTCATACAATGAATACTTACACCACTGGGGACAAAATGGGTTCCAAGATGCAAAAGGTGGCACAATTAAGCACAAAACGCTATGGGAGCAGGTAGTTGAGGTGAAAGACGAACTACCAAGGGCTCACGTGATACACACACTGAGTCATCAACATGATGGCGTTCACGTTGAAGGGAATTCATTGGCTGATGAAGCCGCAAAGGGGGCTGTACGCACGGCTTCCGTAGCTGCAATAACACGTTCAAAAACGAGAATAGACGGTGAGATTATGGTTGCAATTATTGCTTCATGCCTTAAAACGGCTCTAGCGAAAAGATTTCCACTCAAGTACTCCTACAAGTTAGATGCGAATAACGTTCCATTTGCTCAGATTCCCGGAGTGGGGGATAGAGTAATACCAAATATGGATCGCAGGTTGGGTTTAATTCGAGCAGCACACAAGGGTATAGGTTCTGCACACGCAGGAGTTACGGCGACTGTTTCCTTACTGAAACAACGCTACTGGTGGCCAGGATTAACAAAGCAGACTAAGGACTATGTCTTGAAATGCGACATCTGTCACCAGATGAAAGGCTCCACCATAACACGTCCAGCGCAGACACCATTGCTAATATCAGACAAACCACTTGCGTGTGTTTATTTGGACCACTGCAGCCCCTTACAATCAGATGGGGCTTACAAGTATATCATGGTTGCAGTGGATTCCTGCTCTAGATTCCTATGGGTGTGGCCCCAGCGCCCGGCTGACGCTCAAACTGTATAGAAGATTTGCGAGTCTTTATAGGGACATACGCAATTGGCACATTACATTCTGACCATGGCCGGCGTTTAGCTCTAGGGCTTACAAGGAAGCCATGGGAGGTTTGGGTGTAGCATTGCGGTACTCCTCTCCGTACCATCCCGAGGTAAATTCGGTAGTGGAAAGGAAGAACCAGGACTTAAAGCAGTCTTTAACAGCTAGAGTATTAGGCTTGGGTGGGAGCTGGGTAAAACATTTGTATGGAGTTCAACGAGCATTGAATAACATGCCAAGAAATTCTCTAGGGGGTGTCACTCCATATGAAGTCCTATTTGGGACGAGAATGTGGGTACTTGATCTTGACTGTGAAGGCACAGTGGCGGATGAAAAACATTTTGACATCCATTAATGTTTGGCTATTTTACAGGATCTGAATGAATCCAGGGCACTACAAAGCAATGTCCAGGTAAAGCGGACCGCCACTGGGGAAGTCAAGTCAGTTACTGCAAGACCAGTCTGGGTCCCCAAGATTGGGGATCTGGTCAGAGAAAAAATTGCGGACAAAAAAAAGAATTTGGGCCGTCATACAGAAAGCCTGTACCTGTCCTGGCCGTTGAAAGAACAAGAACTGTACTTCTACCGCCTCTTGCCGGAAAAAAGGAGAAAAGATGTGTCTCAATCGACTTAATCAAACCACACTATGTGGCCGATACTGAATAGTAGGCCTCGTGGACTCCTGAGTGAACGACGCCCTCCTCTCACTACGATACTAGAAATTCAAACAGAAAGACTCATCACGTTTGAAGAGTCCCCTGCACGGAATGATGGACTATGCAATGATGCCATGGAACTGGTTCCTCTAGAAACTGAAGTTCCTAATCAGAACCAAATTCAAAATGAAAGACAAATTTCAACTCGACCAAACACATATCTACATCAACATGCCTCAACAAGAGCAAGCTACAGTTTCCACAAGACCTGAGGAAATACCGAAAATTGACAGAACTGCATCTGGCTATTTCATTGACTTTGATACCTTTTCATTGGATCCAAGTGAACCTGAAATTTTGCCAGCCCAAAAAACACGCAATCAGCAAATTAAAGATTTTCTTAACTTTTTTAGAAAAACTTACCTGGTATCACCTTGGGTAGAAATCTGGGTAATTACCAGAATACTTTTCTTTCTTTTCTGGATAGGCTTAGTAGTTGTTTTTAGCATGCTTATAAATGGAACTTACCTTCTAAAAAGCTCTGCAGCACAAAAAGTGAATCTGATTCTGAAACCTCACCTATCATCACATCGTGAACAAAGAGACTTGTCATCAGTAAATATTACACCAGTTACTATACCTGGTGGTATACTGTGGGACAAGGTTGATTACGATAAATTTGGTCCGACCGAACTTTTAAAAATGCCACATTTATTTAATATATCATTGAGTGATATCATTACCTCCAGTACATTTTCCCGATGATTGGGATTATGAAACTGTAAATAATATGTTGTCTGATTTAGAAAAATGTGCGGCCTTTTCCAATAGTGAAATGTTGGAAGGCACATCAGATTTTGAAACAATGTATTGCTATCAACATTATGGTCATCATTTTTTGCATAAATCTGCTAATCCCAGAAATGTTTTTACCTACCACCAATGGGAACATTGCCTTACACCACGAAAAGCAGTTCAAAGACATTTGCACAGAAATTTCCATATTTTTCAGGGTTTAACATGTCGGACCCAGCCTCATATTATTATATGGTTGCAACCACCCCAGCGCAGAAAAATATGTTGACAAACACCAAACAGATTTATTCTGCTTCCTTTATTGCCCAGTTGTGTGAACAAGGTTTCGACTTATGGAAAGACACTATAGACTTAAAATCTGTCTGGGGTACTAGATGCTGGCAGGTCCAGGGAACTGAAGTGCTACTTCGAGCATGCCTCATTCTTCAGCAAATATTGTTTCTGAATGAAACTGTGCAACAAACTACCTGTCTTGGAATAGTCAAGAACAAAGACTTGAATACACCTCGGATGCCCACACCATCACACACCGAGGTTAACAGAACATCACAAGAAGGAATTACGTTAGATGAGATATTGCAATACAATAGATCAGACCCCGATTGGAAGGGATGGTTGATTTGGCCCACAGGCACCAATAGATGTCAGGAAGGATTCATGGGTAAAACGAAAGGGTTTCATATCAACAGGCCAGATCCACGCTATGTACAGAGAGAACATCCAGGGGTAGTGACATCATACAGTGTTGACAAGTTATGCCTCGATTGGCTAAGAACCTCAACACTATAACAGGTGAAGCAACACTTATCCTTACTTACGAAGGATGTGGATCTAAGGGATTTTTTATTAGGTCCTAGAAAGCCACGTCACAAATGTTTCTATTATGCTGTCTATAATGAAATCTGGAAAATATCCCAACAGGAGGCCGCGGAGAGGTTACGTGAAATAGATCGATTAAACCTAGAGAAAGCTCTAGCCGTGGTTGACAATGGTTTAACTACACTAACATCCAGGATATATTCCCTGGGCAACATTGTATTCTCTGCGATAGATATATTAGAACAAGATTTGTCCATATTACAACACGGGCAATCACAATTGCGTTCTATTATATTATTAAGCTGGACACTGCAATCTTTGCGCGCAGGCTATGTGCCCTGGCGTTTCATCAGCAGTACATCTCTGTTTTCTTCATACAACCTAACAGAAAAACAGATAGAAATGGCACAAATGGGAGCAAAATATACAATGCTGCGTATTGAAAAACTGGATAGATTAGCTTTTACAGTGGAAGAATCACCATCTACGGAATGGTTAATCCCATGCCACATAACTCTACCAGTCACTACTTTTCAATTTCAATATTGCCTTGAACAAATGCAGGCAGGCAGATATGTAGAAATGGGTAGGGAATTCATCAAGGAATCTTGGGAATTACAGTACAGATTTCGATGCCGGAGTGGGGATAGAGAAGTGTTTTTAAGCGGTACAAACTGTGAGAACACGTTAAGTGGATCACTCATATGTCAGGATATAATGCTGCATGGGGCTTTTAACGGTTCGGTAGCGGATTTGTCCTGTCACTTGAGGGGTACCCCGGCTGCCGTGATCACTCCAGTGTTCGGGCTACTTTCGAATGGGAGTTACTTGATGCGGAATGATCAAAGTTGCTGTGGGATGCTTCCTGGCATCGCATATCTGGTAACCGTGAGCTCCAGGGTTACTTGCTGTATGCAAGTATTGTTTCCCCCAACACATACAGTCAGGGAGGCGCCGTTATGGCCTTCGCTAAATGTTTCATTGATACGGTTTGATGCTTTGAGCAGAATGAAAGCCATGCTTTTACAGAAGTCTGTGCCCTTAACCTCCGCTCGAGAGACTTTTGATCTCCAGATCTCAAGGTCTTCAGCAGAGATAAAGGCGCTCATACGTACGAATTGCCCATTCCATTTTGCAGAAATGGTAAATCGTATCTTCAACATGTCTGATACGAGAGGCATTGTCCACCTATTTAAGACCATAAGTTCTGGACTATTAAGCACCTTTCAGATGGTCCTCGGAGTTGTACCAAATTTTATACACTCCGTATTTGGAAGCATTTTTGGAGGACTTCCGCTGATCCTATTTCTAATAGCAGGTATCCTGATCGTAATTTTTCTGCTACGCAATGGACGTCCCAGTCACCAAGGAGATGTAAACAGTACTCCTGGAGCGAAAATACAGTGATGGCATGGTACAATATCTGGGTACACCTCGCCTGAGAAAACTAAGTGCATCTTGGTTCTTGTAATTTAGACTGGTCTGGATGGACTGCATCTTACCTGTCCTCCAATGCCTGTTTTGCGGAGCAGAATGCATGTTGGACCTCTGTCTGACACTCCCATCATGTGCGCAACCGGACGTTGATGCTTTACTGGACCCAAACACGGCCCATGCTCTGCAGTGTCCCCAGCGTATTCCAATGTTGATGGCGGCATTCCTAGAGCCTCCACAGGTAGTCACAGCTCCTGTTGGTATGGACACTGGCTCCTCCTCGGACGCCCAGGCCTTGGACGGCACACAGGCTGCCCCAGCATCGGCTGTGGACAACACGGAAAATCATCTGTGCTCAATTGACATAATCTGCGAGCTGTTACAGGGACCGTCGTCTGCGGAAGCAGGCAACGATAATGTTGCGTCTACCAGCCAGGACACAAACATTTGACTCATTTGGCCCGCCGTGTGCTGGGAGAAATTCAACTTTTGAAAAACAAACTAAAAATTGGAACTCCATAACAAAATGGGCATTCTTTTTGAGCATGCATGGCTTTCAAATGTTTGTAGTAGTTCGAACTATACCTACGGACACATTAGAGCTATGGCTTGAGCGGCAATTTACTTTTTTAAAACTTTTTAAAGATTTTTGAGAACTTTTAATTATTTTTATTTAACAATTAGCGTACCAGTGTATAGTCAAGCAAGTAGTACGTTGAGAATTTAACTATGTCGCCCATTCGGAAGAGGAGTGGGTGTTATATTCCATATAGGTACCATAATATAGGCCCAGGTAACTTCATAACCCTTGTATTGTATTGTATTGTATTGTATATGGCATTTATAAAGCGCAACAAACACCCTACGGGTACCCTGGCGCTAAAAGTACATGTATACAAACCAACGTCAGGCAAGAAAGGACAGAACCTAAAGAAAAACATTGCTCAAAAGAAAGACAGGAACACTATCTGGGGAACAGCCACGTTTTGATCCTTTTTCTAAACAAAGACAGGGTACTGCATTGTCTGATTTCAGTTGGGAGTGTGTTCCAGAGCTTTGCAGCAGCAACACTAAAAGATCTTCCTCCCGATCTGACCTTATTGAACCTGGGTATCTTTGCCAGGTAAGCAGAAGAGGAACGAAGGGTCCGGGTAGGAATATACCAGACCAATTTCTTCTGCAATGGTCTAGGACCGAGTCCATGTAATGCCCCAAACCCCATACAAAGGGATTTAAAATAGATTCTTTGCTGCACAGGGAGCCAATGTAGCTCCGATAGGCACATTGAAGCAGAAGAGCTTCGAGGTCTAGACAAGGCCAGTTTCGCAGCCGTGTTCTGGACACGCTGCAGTCTCTGTATCAAATACTTTGGGGACTCCAACAGCAAAGCATTACAATAGTCAAGTCTACTTAGGATGGCGCCTTGAACAACCAAGGCTCTGGCCGAAATTGGGAGCAACGGAAGAATCTTTCTCAGAGCCCTAATGAGGCCAAAACAGCACCCCACCAACTTGTTCACTTGCGTCTCCAGAGATAGGTTGGCATTGAACATAACTCCCAAATTTCGCACCGTCTTAGATGGCGCCAAAGTAGTAGATGAGCCAAGGGGCCAGAAGTTGTGAGGAAGAGGCCGATGGACCTTCCCAACTGCGCAGTGTACAATTTCGGTTTTATCCGAATTGAATTGCAAGGAGTTGTTCCGTAGCCACTGCGCAGTGTCATGCATACATGCATGAAAATCCTCCAGGGCGTTGGGTGACGTTTCATCAAGAGAAATAATAATATGGGTATCATCAGCATAATTCACCAATTTTACATTATGAGCCCGAATGATATTAATCAGTGGGCTCAAGTAGATGTTAAATAAAATTGGGCTGATGGCGGATCCTTGTGGAACTCCATGACAGATGTTAGTAAAGGCTGACTGGAAAGGGGGAAGGGCCACTGCCTGACACCTGCCAGATAAGTAGGATCGAAACCAGTCCAGGACAGTGCCCACTACTCCCACCTCCTCTAAACGTGTTAGCAAAATGTCATGGTTGACCGTGTCGAAAGCGGCAGACAGGTCAAGCAAAATAAGTATTGCTGATTGTCCCCTGTCTTCACCTATATTCTTCCCTACATTACACTTATAGTGGTTTACAGGGACTGACCTTTTACCTAGATAAGCCACTGCATTCAGAACGTGGGGTTTCCCTAGGTCGAAAGCTCATACATTATGCAGGAGGATTCTTGGAAGCACAGCAGGACTACCATCTCCTGCATAATATCTATGTATGTATGAAGTTCATGCCCGACGTCATCCTTAGTCCGACACAGTAATACAGCGAGGTAGGACCCCTGGAAGACCTATGGGTATCAATACATCACATCTTGCTAAAGTAGACAGAGGAGATCAGGACTTCCCGGCCGACACACTGATAAGAGAAGCTGCGGTTCCTGCATGCAGACACTCCAGCTCGCAGTGGTCTAACATCCCTCGCGGGGTGTCCAACTCGAGACCAAGACGGGGTCCCACAGTCTCTCACTTCAGGTAATGGGGTTGACTTTATCCTAGAGGGATTCTTGGCTTAACACCAACACACATGCTAGGTACACTTGGGTACATCTAGTTAGGGAGACATCGTAGTAGTATGCACCTTTTTATTATCATGTATTTTATGTACTTGTATGTAATCATGATTACTGCAAGATGGTAGAGCTTTACCATCTATTTACTTTCATAGTGCTTCTAATCCTATATATCTGCTGCTGTCTAACGGTTGATGCAGCTCATCTATTTTACACCAGAATAACAACTGTTCAATAAATACTTATTGAAAACGCCCAGCCTGTTCATTCTGTGTATCTCTCTACGACAGACTAAGCAAGCACGAGTGAATGAGCGAAAAGTAGTATATTGTTTCCACGGTCCTGAGGGATCAGGGTTGTCATGTTCGATGGTTGCCAAGAACTATTCTCTCCTTGGTAAGAGGAGATTCTAGTGGCACTGTGAGCTAGTTGGTACAAAAGGCCAACATACCCGGTGGGGGTGTTCAGAATTAGTCCGACACCAATCCTACAGTGTATGCTGTCCGAAAGCGCAGATCCTGTATAGATTTTATAGGAACTACACGACACTCAGGGGTGTGTATGTGTGTGTGTATATATATATATATATGTATATATATATATTATCTACTGGCGGTCGCCAGTAGATAGTTATAGTTACAACCTATTATCCATAGGAAATCCGCGACATTCTATTTGAAATAACTCTCTTGCCGGTTGACGTATCTTCGCAAAATTTTCAAACTTTGTGGCCCGCTCCGGTCCGCTCCTACCCTGAAAGTCTCGGGGGATTCGTCAAGCGGGGGCCGAGAAAAAGGGGGTCCCAAAACGCGTTTTCCCCATGCAATTTTCCATAGGAAACTTTAGACACGGCTACAGCCCGAACTGCTGAACGGAATTACACCAAATTTGGCAAAGAGGTAATTCTTGGTTCAGAAAGAACCCTTTTGTTAAATGGTGTAAATCCGTTCAGTAGTTGCTGAGAAAATCAAAAGAAAAAAAGATAGGTATATCTAGGGCCGCGGATCCTCCCGAGCACGAGCTTTATGTTAATTGGCTGTCAACACTCCAAATCAGGAAGTGTTGGCAGCCATTTTATCCCTCGGTAGAACCGAGGGACAGAAACAAGTGCGCAAAGCGCACAAAGGGGGCAGGGTAGAAACACCCTGACCCCTAGGTCTGCTCAGGGGTCCCACAAAGACCCCCTGGGCAAATTTTTTTTTTGTTTTTTTTTTTTTTAAATCGGCAGGATGCGCTCAGGAGCGCGAACCCTGCCGAAAAAAAAAATCGAAGCGCGGTCTCCCGCGCTTCGATGTTAATTGGCCCCGGGTGGGCCAAGTCCCGGGGGCATGCTGGGGGGTTAATTTTATGTGTGGGGGGCCTCTAAGGGCCCCCAAGCCCCGGGGACCACCACCCCCGGGGCTTTATGGATAATGGTGCGGGAGGGCTCTGAGCCCTCCCGCAGCCCCGAGGACCACCACCTCCCGGGGCTTCTTTTTATATTTAAAAACCTGTGTGGGGGCTCCAGCCCCCACACGCCCGGGACCACCACCTCCCCGGGGCACTAAGAAAAATGAAAATGGGGGTCCGTTTGGACCCCCAAGCCCCGGGGACCACCACGTCCCCGGGGCTTTCTCGATGTAGGGAGGGGGCCGCGCGGCCCCCTCCTGGAGCCCTTGATGGCCCTGGGGACCGCCACCCCCAGGGCCGGCTCCTGCAGTGTCCCGGGGTGCCTACCCCGGGACACTGCTGTTTGCAATGACAGGACGGGAGCCGAGGCTCCCGTCCTGTCATTGCAAACTGCTTTGGATATTGGAAGAGAGAGCAGGAAACCTGCTCTCTCTTCCAATATCCAAAGCCGATTGCTTTCCACATGGGGAGCAGCATGTTAGCTGCTCCCCATGTGTAAAGCAATGCCGGCTCCCGTAGGACACGGGGAGCCGGCGGGACTGTGGGGGCTTGGGGACCCCCCACAGTCCCCAACGAGAGCCAGGCCCCGGGGGATGGGGTCCCCGGGGCCTAAAAATAGGAAAAGGAAGGGGGGCCACACGGCCCCCTTCAGGGAAAAAAACAAACAAAAAAAAAAAACGATCGGGCCTGCAGGCCCCGCCCCTTCCTTCACCACTCTGCAAACGCGCCCCTGGCGCGTTTGCAGAGGGGAACAATTCCGCTTGAATACTGGGGGTCCCTGGGGGCCAACTAGCCCACCAGGAACCTCCAGTATGCGCCAGGGGCTGCCTTGCAGAGAGGTGTACAGAGGCCACGCCCCTTTTACACCTCTCTGCAACGCAGCTCTGTGGCGCTTTGGAGGAACATGGTGGGCTAGTTGGACTCCAGGGACCCTCAGGATTCAAGGGGAGTTAATCGCCCGACTTACAACGCGCCACGGGGCGCGTTTGCACAGTGGTGAAGGGAGGGGCGGGGCTTCAGGTGACATGTGTGCAAACAGGCCCGTGGCGCGTTTTAAGATGGGGAATTAAATCCTCTTCAATCCTGAGAGTCCCTGGGGCCAACTAGCCCAACAGGTACGTCCAGAAAGCGCCACAGAGCTGCGTTGCAGAGAGGTGTAAAGGGTGTGGCCTCTGTACATGTCTCTGCAACGCAGCCCCTGGCGCATACTGGAGGTTCCTGGTGGGCTAGTTGGCCCGTAGGGACCCTCATGATTCAAGGGGACTTAGTCCCCCAACCTAAAACGCGCCACGGGGCGCGTTTGCACAGATGCCACCTCAGGCCCCGCCCCTCCCTTCACCATTGTGCAAATATTCCTCTAAAATCAGCCGAAATACGAATTCCGATTTACTCACCTGTTATCAGGAGAGACCTCAGTGCTGCATCTTTCAGCCCAGTACTGATCCTCAAAAGTAATTTTAACCGTACTTACCAGTAACTTGAATTTCCTTCCATAGGATATCATTGCCTGCTTTTTGCTGAAAAAGTTTCTAAGTGTTGATTTTTGAAACATACAAATATTCCTCTAAAATCAGCCGAAATCCGAATTCTGATTTACTCACCTGTTATCAGGAGAGACCTCAGTGCTGCATCTTTCAGCCCAGTACTGGTCCTGAAAAGTAATTTTAACCGTACTTACCGGTAACTTGAATTTCCTTCATAGGCTAACATTGACTGGTTTCACTTGGAAATTCTTCTAAGTGTGGAGTTTTGGAACTTTAAAATATTCCTCTAAAATCAGCCGAAATACGAATTCCGATTTACTCACCTGTTATCAGGAGAGACCTCAGTGCTGCATCTTTCAGCCCAGTACTGATCCTCAAAAGTAATTTTAACCGTACTTACCGGTAACTTGAATTTCCTTCATAGGCTAACATTGACTGGTTTCACTTGGAAATTCTTCTAAGTGTGGAGTTTTGGAACTTTAAAATATTCCTCTAAAATCAGCCGAAATACGAATTCCGATTTACTCACCTGTTATCAGGAGAGAACCCAGTGCTGCATCTTTTAGCCCAGTACTGATCCTCAAAAGTAATTTTAACCGTACTTACCAGTAACTTGAATTTCCTTCCATAGGATATCATTGCCTGCTTTTTGCTGAAAAAGTTTCTAAGTGTTGATTTTTGAAACATACAAATATTCCTCTAAAATCAGCCGAAATCCGAATTCTGATTTACTCACCTGTTATCAGGAGAGACCTCAGTGCTGCATCTTTCAGCCCAGTACTGGTCCTGAAAAGTAATTTTAACCGTACTTACCAGTAACTTGAATTTCCTTCCATAGGCTAACATTGACTGGTTTCACTTGGAAATTCTTCTAAGTGTGGAGTTTTGGAACTTTAAAATAGTCCTCTAAAATCAGCCGAAATACGAATTCCGATTTACTCACCTGTTATCAGGAGAGACCTCAGTGCTGCATCTTTCAGCCCAGTACTGATCCTCAAAAGTAATTTTAACCGTACTTACCAGTAACTTGAATTTCCTTCCATAGGAATCCATTGTCTGGTTTTCAGCAGAAAAGTTTCAAAGTGTCGATTTTCACAAACTACAAATATTCCTAAAAAATCGCCTGTATGACTTAAACGCATTCTTTCAACTGTTTACAGGAGATGCACCAGTGCTGGATCCAGGATCCAACACTGAGTAAGAAAAAGTAACGATAACAGTTTTTAACTTCTAAGTGAATTTCCTTCCATAGGATAACATTGGTGATTCTATGAGAAAAAGTTTCTAAGTGTGAACTTTTAAAGTACAATAATATTCCTTAAAAATCACGACTGTAACCAAAACGCTTTTACTCAACTGTTTACAGGAGATGTCCCAGGACTGAATCTAGGATCCAGTAATGTGGTTAGAAAAGTAATCCATAAAGTAACTAATTGCATTTAACTAGAAATTCACATTGAGCTGAATGTTGCATTGTGTTTGAAAATGTGTTGCCCATTGCAACAACTGTAACTACTGTACTTAAAAGTCTATTGCCTATGTGCAAAGTAATTAAACTAAAGTAATTCATTCTGAGAAAGTATTTTTGTAATGTAATGTATAATGTAATTACAATGTAATTTAAAAAAGAAAATATATAAAAAAAATTGTTTCTAAAAAATTTGGAAATCAGTATGAAAAAAATTTATATAACAATTAATACATTTAAAAATTGTCATTTACAAAACCTTTGAAATTCACTGAAAAAACTGTAGGTTTCAGACATGTTATAGTTACAAATTAGCATTTAAAAAACCTTTGAAATTCACTGAAAAAACCATAGGTTTCAGGGACGTTATAGTTACAAATTAGCATTTAAAAAACCTTTGAAATTCACTGAAAAAACCATAGGTTTTAGGGACAGTTATAGTTAGTTGGACATTGCACTCGTACAAAACCCGTGAAATTCCCCGTTATAGTTAGTCCAGCTAACTATAACTCGCGCCCCGCAATGCACTGCTGATGACGTCACATATTACATCACTCATGACATGGTCAGTGACATCACTGATGACATCACTGATGACATCTCAAATGACATCACTGATTACATCATCCACGTGATAATCTGATGCACCTCCTCACACTCTAATATAACCTTTGATACACCCACTCTAAATTACAGACTGCCATTCGCAAAACCATAGACACTCCAACACCAATAACTACATACCCACTCACTGATTCTTAGGTCTACGCACACATCCACTCACTCACCCGTACAGTCACTCATACTTACGGTCACTCAGTACAGGACTATCATATGCACTCATACTCCTAAATAGACACTCAAACACCGCCACTCATCCATAGAGGTACTCACACACCTAGTCAGTCATGCAAATAATTAAACACACTACCATTTACTCACCTATACAGTTATACACACACCAGCTCACTTACTCATACAAATAGTAGCACATTCTTACGCTCTTATACAATCACTGATACAAGGACACACTCATCCATACAGCCACTATCACAATCACTCACTCTCGCTTATAGCTATTTATATACTCCAACACACATATATACTGCCTTTCACATATGTAGTTACTCACACATGTACCACTGGGACATACATTCACTCACTAACACACTCTTACACACACTTACCCACCCATACAGTCTATCACAGTTGCACTCTTGAAACCATCCACCCAGTGAATCACCCACTCACACATCTATGCACAGAGTTGCACACACCCCTCCCACACAAACACTCAGGCACCCATACAGATACTCAGACAAGCATTCAATAACTCATATAGACACTCATGTAGCTATTCACAAACACATGCAGCCACTTACACAGCAACAGACAGACGGATACAGACATTCACCCAGTTTAGTCACTAACCCATGCATTCAGTAAGATACGTTAAATCACTCACTTATAGAGTCAGTCACGCACCTACTAAATCATCCATACAGACACTTACACACCCACTCATTCTTCAATACGTCTTTTCCTATATATATTAAAAATATTTAAACTTTACAGAAACACACAGTCACTGGATGATGTCATCAGTGATGTCATCAGTGATGTCATTTGAGATGTCATCAGTGATGTCATCAGTGATGTCACTGACCATGTCATGAGTGATGTAATATGTGACGTCATCAGCAGTGCATTGCGGGGGCGCGAGTTATAGTTAGCTGGACTAACTATAACGGGGGAATTTCACGGGTTTTGTACGAGTGCAATGTCCAACTAACTATAACTGTCCCTAAAACCTATGGTTTTTTCAGTGAATTTCAAAGGTTTTTTAAATGCTAATTTGTAACTATAACGTCCCTGAAACCTATGGTTTTTTCAGTGAATATATATATATATATAATACTTTACACATTGCCTCTGGGAATCAGTCAGACTACCCTTGCCAAGCTATCAAGGGGGGTGAGCACGGGTTATTCTTAGTGTGCAACTTACTTACCCTGACTAGAGTGAAGGTCCCTACTTGGACAGGGTGCAAACCACTGCCAAATAGAGACCCTAGTTGTAACATGCATGTACCGAGTCTTTCTTATGCCTATGGGGAAAACATTACATGAGAGATATAGTGCTGTGCACTGCATCCGCAATGGAAGCATGTGCTGGGTGAATGTGTGCTTGCGTGCAGCACAATACATGAAGGGTAAGATGTTGTGCAGTGTGTACATAGTGTGTGCTGGCAGTGTTTGTCTTTGCAAATAGCACACTCTGGTACAATACAGAAAAGCTACAGTACTGAACAGTGTACGCAGACTGAATGTGCAGGTTAAATGTGTGTCTGTAATGGCACAATGCAAGGAGGTAACAGTGCTGGACAATAAGTGTGCTATGAATGTACACTGAGTGAGTGTGCCTGCAATGGTAAATTACATTGAGGACTTTGGGTTCCATTTTGGGAAGCCCAGGCCTGCCTGGTGAAGACATGAGTAGAAGAATCTTCCAGACAGATGTGTATTGATGCATTCCTGTGAGCTGAGTGGGACACACACTATGAAAGGGCGGAAGAGACTCCATTTACACTTCAAAAGGTTCCTTTTTAGGTCTTGCCTAGCGTTGCAGCGCGCATGCGCTGCTCGCTCTGTTAAGAACAAAACAACAATCATGAACATTCTGCGCCATCTTGTCTGATGAAAGTTCCTACGTGCACATAAACTACAGTCATTCTGATTGACCACAGCCATTTTGTACTCTGTTGGTCACCTTCATTTCACCCTGTCCTCTAGCAGCCTTCTGACTCTCTGACCAAACCTGATATGTGTGCTGGGGGCTATAAACTATTTCCACGACAAACATCAACATCACCTGCTGCCTCAAACTCGTCTTTCCTCTCATCCCTGCACAAACAGGTTACAAATACCAAACAGACTCTTGCAAGCATGGTTTATTGCACTGCACACAGCAAGACTTGTTTTTTGCCAACAATGGGACCTGTTTTTATCAACAGAACGGACTCTTAGATCTGGCCGGTCTCACTTGTGTTTAGACCCTGAAGCAAGGTCCAGCTGCAATTAAATTGTCTGTTTTTGACCTGGGCGGGAGGAGAGTTAATGTTGGGCTTGTGTAACCATGTTGATGAAACAATGTTGGGCTTGTGTAACCATGCTGATGAAACAATGTCGGGCTTGTGTGACAACCTGCCCGGGGTGGAGACTCCAAGCTTGTAACCATGATAAATGAAACAAATACATTGTGTAAAACCTGTATAAAAGGAAGAGCCAAAAGCATTGCCAGTAGAACACCTCCCTGAAGACATCCTGGTGTCAGCAGTTGACGTGGTCTCCTCTAAGAGTAATAAACCGTTTTCTTGCCTTCCAGCTTCCAGCGCCTGCCTCGTTATTTTAGATAGCGAATCCAAAGTGGATTAAAGGTGACCTTGCGCCGGGCAGCATTGGGGATCTAGGAGACTCGCTGCTTTTCACAAATTGGCGACCCAACGGGGGGCCCATCAGAGACACGTGGGTCCAGTAGAGAGGTCCTAACGAGGGAGTGAACGACTAAATGATTGGAGTGCACCTGCCTGAAAGAGACCCTCGTCTGGCTGCCAATCGACTGAACTTCACCGGTTCCGAACGGACCTCTCTCGAGTGACCTGCGGTCCTGACTGGGGCCTTACAGGAACGCCGCATTGATTGTTGGAGTGAGAGGACAACCAGGCGCTGGAAGGGGAAGACTAAGAACTGTCCATACGGTCCGGGTAAGGTCGTGAGAAAACATGACTTAAATTGATTGATTGATAGAAATACTAGTATTCCTTTTGAGTTATTTGAGACATTCCCTGCTTGCAAACAACGTAGAATAGGAATATTCTCTCTTTGCAGACAGCGAAGGACAGGTAGTGCAGACTTTTGTCTAACATTAATTGAGATATTCATTTTGACCGCTAAATACGTCATGCCTGTTTTCTCTAGATTGTTTGATTGTTTTGGACCGGACCGTTTGTTAGAGGTCAGTCATCCGGCACCACCGGAAGGCACCCTTAACAAGGACATGTACGTGAAATATGGATTAGCCACCGTAGCTTATAGCAAACTATGGCATAAGTACACTAGGAAGGACCGGGTAAATCAGTGGCCACTGACGGGATCTTTCGATCCCGCTAAAATAGAAACGTTAGAATTAGCTCTCCACAAAAAGAAAGCTAGACCAGCCATGTTTGATAGTTTTGGTTTATGGCGAAAAGAGGCAGCTCAACGAAAGAAAAGAGACAAAGCTAGACAAGATAAAGAAACGCGAAAATCAGCTTACCAAGCCTGTAAAAGTTAGAAGAAGAACTAAAAGAAAAGGAAATCGATAAAAAGGAACAGGAATCAAAAATATCAGGTCAATGCCCTGTTAGAACGCCCTTAACTCTTTACCCCGAGTTACCAGCAAAACAGGGGGTAGATGATGATTTATTGTTAGGTCCCCAATGATATACATGACACCCCTTACGCCCCTACTCATCCCATAGTACAACGCCAGGACCACCAAAGTATAGCCGGAGATGGCACGATCGCCTCAGTCTCCACCGCCTCTGCTCCCACCGAGTCACCCACACCAAATGCCTCATCAAAGGATACAGTAGTAGAGGTAGGATCAAAAGAAAAAGGAGCGCCCAGGGTCCCGCGATTAAGTAAAAATGAGCGAGCAGGCATTGATAAAGTAGTTAAATCCTCATAGATAGGAAGGAGACAGAAGAGCATGTAACTGACATATGCAACTCCTATGTTGAAAACCGCAAACGATACTTTATTGTACGTCTCTGTTACCACACCCTTACTGCATATGAAGAGAAGTACCAAGACGTAGGGCCCGAGCGATTAGTGGCTCTCTACAGGAAGGTAGATATCGGAGATGAAGGCGACAACGATGTTCCAGAACTATTTTCATCCACACTAGAAGTATTGCGTCACCTCATAGAACAAGGACAGATAGATAGGGACAGGACAACTAAGGTAGCAGGACCCCCAGTGGAAAAAAAACAGATAGCATGATGCCAATAAAAGAAGCTGCCCCTTACTGGATACCTCCTAGAGGACAAGGGACTAATGACGATATAAACCATCAAGACGCTAGAGGAAGGGTGGTCTACAATTGGGTGTATCAGCCATGGGACAGACAGGACATCCTGACCTTCCGTAAATCTTTGCCGGATTTACGAAAGAACCCCACCGCCTTTACACCGAGCTAGGTACCGCTCTGGGATCAACAATAATGATACTTGCCGACATAGACTTGTTCTTCGGGTTATGTTTGCCAGCAGATGTGTGGAAACAGGTTAGGAAAGTAGACCATACCGAACTGTTTGGTCATACCTGGGAACAACTCGACACACTAGATAAACAGCGGAACCCTGGTCAAAAACCAGTAAAAGCAATATTAGACCTCCCTGACAAAATAGTGCAGAAAGTGAAAACACTGATCCCAGAGAAAAAGATAGACTGGTCCATAGTAACCGCATGCCGCCAGAAACCACAAGAGGACGTCTCAGAGTACTTCTCCAGATTTGAAACTGTGTTCTCTGATTACAGTGGACAAGACATGTCCATCGCAACCGGACACCACTTATTTGTGCAGAACTACGTCAAAGGATTACTGCCAGATGTATCCCAGAAACTACAAGCCAGCGAAAGTAGTTGGGCAGCATCTAAACCGAAGGCCATTCTCGAAATGGCCCAGTACTACGAGCATCAGAGAAACGAAAATGACAGGGCTACAGAAAGTAAAAAGAAGGACTTGAAGGAAAGGGTAATGATAGCACAACTCCAGGGGGCGAATACAGGAAGGGAGCAATATAGGGGAGGAAACCAGCAGAATACCCCTAGAGTACAGCCACCTAGGAACAATCCATCTACATCATATGTAGGACGCCAAGACCTAGGACAGGATCAATGTGCATTTTGCAAAAAATATGGACACTGGAAATCCCAATGCCCGGCTTTGTTAGGAGCTGCTAGGGACAGAGGGGCGAGGGAAATAGCAAGTGGACAGAGAGGAAGAGGACGTGGAAGAGGGTACGCGAGTGAAGCAAGCGAGGAAAGGCCAGGAAGAATGAACGCATTTGACCATCCCAGACAGAATCAGTACCAACAGACAGATTATGACAATACGTACGACTTTGCATAGGACAGCCAGGGGCAAGGAAGGGATCCAGTCGAACTCTGCGTTGATCAGCAAGGCCCTTATGTTACCGCTGAGGTCCTGGGCACAAGGTCGCCATTTTTGGTAGACACAGGAGCAACACGTAGTGCACTATCCAAACGACTGATTCCAAGGGCACCCTTGTCAGGCTCACATGTGACCTCAATAGGATTTGACGGTACGCCCTCCACCAACCCTTTGTCCCGACCCATCCCTTTTAATCTTGACAGCAATGGCGTCGAAACGACATTCCTCCTCTCATCTAACACCCCAGACGCCATTATGGGCCTCGACCTTTTGAAACACTTCCATGCGACTATCAGATGCTCACCAGACGGAGTGCGTGTCATCCTGTATGACAACCCCCAACGCCATAGAGAGAACCCTTTTCAGCACATGTTTTCCATCTCTGAGACTGACACATCCCTACTGGACACTTTGCCATCACACTTATGGGCTAGGGCTGATTCAGACGTAGGACGAATGATGATTGACCCAGTACACGTAACAATACGACAGGACGCAACCCTACCGAAGGTACCGCAGTACAAAATATCGCCAGAGGGTGAGAAAGCACTAACAGAGATCATACACTCTTTGGTAGAGGCAGGGGTGGTAGAGGAAGTAGTGAGCAACATTTGTAACAGTCCCATACTACCGATTGTAAAGGGAGAGGGAGATGGGAAAGCCTACCGCTTCATCATTGACCTGCGGGAGGTAAACAAAATCGTAGTACCACAATACCCAGTAGTTTCCGACATCACGACAATTTTGACTTTAATCCCCTCCACTGCCACCACCTTCACTGTGATCGACCTCAAGAACGCCTTCTTTTCCATACCTATACACGAGGACAGCCGCTATCTTTTTGGATTTACCCTAAATTCCCGTTCGTATAGATTTTGTAGAGCACCTCAGGGGTACACTGAGAGCCCAAGTATCTATAGCCAGGCGCTTAAAAGACAGTTGGACGCCATACAATTGCCAGATGGAGTGGCACTAATACAATATGTAGACGACATCCTTCTAGCAGCAGACACCATACCAATAGTCGTCACAGCCACCATCAAACTACTCCATTTCCTTGCTGAGAATGGTCACAAGGTCTCCGGAAAGAAACTGCAGTTCTGTAAATCACAAGTGACCTATTTGGGTCACCTTTTATCAAAAGAAGGGAGAAAACTCACGCCTGACAGGATCCAGACAATTCTAGGCACCCCTGTCCCCAAACATCAGAAGCAAGTCCGCTCTTTGATAGGCCTCACCTCGTTTTGCAGACAGTGGTTACCGAACTTTAGCCTCATTGTCAAACCCCTTCTCTCCCTCCTAGCTAAGGACATCCCTCACCTCTCCCCTGGACCCCGAATGCCAGAGAGCCTTTAAAGAACTACGCAATACCCTTTGCTCAGCACCAGTCCTAGGAACCCCAGATTACTCCAAACCATTCTTCCTCTACACACACGAAAGGGAGGGATGTGCATTGTCTGTCCTAACACAATCAATTGGTCACAAACAACGTCCTTGTGCATATTTTTCTGCCACCCTCGATCCAGTAGCCAGAGCACTGCCAGCGTGCCTGCGCGCTGTGGCAGCTGCAGCAGTATCAATACGCCAGAGCGAAGGAATAGTGCTCTCCAATCCAGTCACTGTTTTAGTACCCCATGCAGTCGACACACTACTGAACCAGACCAAAACCCAACACTTGACTAGCGCCCGACTGACAGGATATGAGTTGACCCTGCTAGCACCGCACATTACCCTAAAGCGATGCACCACCCTCAATCCAGCCACGCTGTTACCCCTACCCGAGAACGATCCTAACGTGGCTCCACTACACGACTGTGTGACACTAACCGATGAACAAACAAAAAGTAGAGTAGACCTCAGAGACACCGCCTTTCTAGAGCCAGATGGAGAACTATGGGTGGATGGTTCGTGCATCAAACTCCCCGACGGCACCACCTCAGCTGCATTCGCTGTCACCACAGCCCGAACCATTCTAGAAACAGCCCGTATTGCCCAACGTTCCGCCCAGGCAGCAGAACTCATTGCCCTCACACGAGCATGTATTTTAGCAGCTGGCACGACAGTTAACATATACACCGACAGCCAATACGCCTTCGGGGTGGTTCACCATTTCGGGATTCTATGGAAAGAAAGAGGGTTCCTGACTTCACACGGTACACCCATCCTGCATGGAGATTTAGTCTCCGCCTTGACGGAAGCAGTCCTCCTCCCCAAAAAGCTAGCAGTGATAAAATGCCAAGCACATAGGAAAGTGACAGATCTCATTGGACAGGGAAATGCGCTAGCAGACGTTACTGCCCGAGCGACAGCAGAAGACAGAACCATGACACGAATGTATGTGACCAGGTCACAAGCTGAACAATGGACTGATGCTAGGACCACTGTAAGGGACATACAGACTACAGGCACACAAGACGAATTGACCGAGTGGGAAAAGGTGGGACTAAAAGACGAGGAAAATTGCTGGAGAACTAAAGACGGAAATAAATGGCTGTTACCCAATGCCTACCTCATCCCCATATTGACCATGGCACATTTACCAGCACACATAGGCTCCACCCCTATGATTGAACTAATCACAAGAGTATGGCATAATGTCAAGATAACAGAATCTGCAAAGCGCCTAGTACAACAATGTATAGTATGCCTACAACACAACCCAGGGAAAGGGACAGTAGTACCACGGGGAGGGTTTGGAGTCCCTGATCACCCCTTTGAAGTCCTTCAAATGGATTACATCCAACTAGAGAGATGCCATGGTCTAAAATATGTCCTGGTGGTTGTGTGCGCTTTTAGCAAATGGGTGGAGGCATATCCCACCCGCGACAATACTGCCATAGCCACTGCAAAAGTATTGTTGAAAGAATTCTTCCCCGGTACGGCCTTTGCAGAATTTTATGGAGCGAAAACGGCCCACATTTCGTAGCCGAAGTGATACAGAACATACTGAAAGGGTTGGGGGTAAAACAAAAATTCCATGCCGTCTTCCACCCCCAATCAGCGGGCCTGGTAGAGAGACACAATGCAACATTGAAACTAAAGCTAGCCAAAATAGTTGCCACAACCGGGTTGAAATGGCCCGACGCCCTTCCATTGGCACTATCAATGCGCTCCACCCCGACCAAACACAGACTGACCCCGTATGAAGTGGTCTTCGGCAGGCCTATGAACATTTGGGCGGCACCAAGACCCACCTCCATTAACGATGTCCCGAACATATTAATGTCAGACTATCTGCATAAATTGACAAACGAGCTAACAATTATCCACCAACAGGTGCAGCAAGCCTTGCCTGACGTATCCAGGGGCCCAGGACATGTGATAAAGCCTGGGGACTTCATCCTAGTTCGCAACTTCCAAAGAACGAAGAATCTGGAGCCCAGGTGGACGGGCCCCTGGCAAGTCTTGATCACCACTCGAACTGCCCTCCGAGTGGAAGGAAAAAGAAATTGGCTGCACGCCCACCACTGCAAGAAAGTCCCTCCAACGCTGGCAACCTGTGAAGAGGTGGAGGTGCAAGAGGAAGTACTCGCAAAAGACCGACCAGCTCTGAGTTGCTACCCACAAGAAGACACCCTCCAACTGTCTGAATTTCCCGACCCCACGGTGCCATCCAAGGAAGGGTACAACCTAAGATCGACAAAAGGGGGAGCTCCAACAACCAGGCCACTAACTGAGTCAGAGTCTCAGATCGGTAGCACAGCCAAACAACGCTACCAGGAAAAACACCAGACAAAAGTCTGTGGTCCTAACAGTTGGTGAGCTACTCGAAGATGATGGAAGAAACGGAACACCTGCAAAGCCACCGCAAAGACACCAAGACTTTTGAACTGCACAGTACAAAGACAATTGCACTTGTAGCTGCATTTCTCACCTGCCTCCTACTAATGGTCACACTCTGGATCATTGAAGAGAATGCACCTGCATACAGAACATTGTCACCAACCATGCAACCAATTACAAAGAAAGAACACTACCTGGTATCACTACCGCCACATCTCCGAGAACGACGCAAAGAATTCTGGAATAATTCTTTCGTACAGATGCTGCACCAGCACAATCTTGCCACCAATGCCACTAACTGTTGGGTCTGTGGGCTGCTACCACATGCCACTGAACATTCCATCCCTTTCATCCCTTCACCCTTTTCTGTTCATGGATCTTGCCTTGCCTGGATGATGCTCCTACAAGAAAGTTACAAAGACAATGCCACTTCCGATGGGACAATCGCTCAGTTCTACAACGAGTTCTGGCTAAACCAAACAGGAAGAACAGCAGCTCCCTTTGCCCTCACACCTCCAATACGACATTCCCAATGAATGTCCCCTCCAAAGAACGAGTGGAAATACAAGTGTTCAATAATCCTGTCAGAGCCATATTTTCCTACCTGAAGAAAAGAACTGCTGCAACACTGACTGTGGCCCTATCTGTGGTGAACGTCTCTGGCCTTGTATGCATTGAAGGCCGTGGGACTAAGAATGTGGGTCACAGCACTTGTAACATTGTAAGGACTTTGAACACTGCCAACCCTCCAGCATTTGTTGCATCACCCAATATGTACTTTGTCTGTGGAACCAAAGCCTACACCTGGCTCCCAAGAAACTGGGGGCACGTGCTACATCGCTTTTGTTTTGCCACCGACCTACACAGCCCCTGCAGAGCATCATCGAGAAAAGCGTTCTAAAGACACTGATCAAGCAGACTCTGCCGCATCACAGTTCGTTGACACAGCAAAAGGGCTCGTCCCGCTATGGGGTCCGATGGCAAACAGCCGAGCCATCAGACATCTGTCTCAAGCGGTAGAAACCGCCCTGAACGTCACAGCTGGCATCCTCACCAACAACACTGCCGAGCTTCAAGCGGTCCGTCTGGTGGACCTACAAAACCGCATGGTCCTGGACGTGGTACTAGCGGATCGTGGAGGAGCATGTCGCATCATTGGTGCCAGTTGCTGCATATACATCCCTGATAATTCACCCTCTGTCTATGAAGCAATCGAACATCTCCACAGACTGTCTTCAGAAATTCATCAAGGATCAGAGACTTGGACAATTGGAAGTTGGCTTTGGGGCATCTTGAAGGACTGGGGTTGGAAAATATCAATGTTTCTCTTGGTCCCAGTATTGGCAATATGTGGTTGCTGTTTGGGTATACACTGTATACCACCTTTGTGTTCTCTTTGCATAAGTGCCTTGCGCCCTAAGAATATGGACACTCAGTTAACAAAAATGAGAGTAATGTATGAACAAGAAATACAGGACATTATGGAGATCGAAATAGACTGACGAGATGGCTAGTTATGTTCAAAGGGGCGACTGTTAAGAACAAAACAACAATCATGAACATTCTGCGCCATCTTGTCTGATGAAAGTTCCTACGTGCACATAAACTACAGTCATTCTGATTGACCACAGCCATTTTGTACTCTGTTGGTCACCTTCATTTCACCCTGTCCTCTAGCAGCCTTCTGACTCTCTGACCAAACCTGATATGTGTGCTGGGGGCTATAAACTATTTCCACGACAAACATCAACATCACCTGCTGCCTCAAACTCGTCTTTCCTCTCATCCCTGCACAAACAGGTTACAAATACCAAACAGACTCTTGCAAGCATGGTTTATTGCACTGCACACAGCAAGACTTGTTTTTGCCAACAATGGGACCTGTTTTTATCAACAGAACGGACTCTTAGATCTGGCCGGTCTCACTTGTGTTTAGACCCTGAAGCAAGGTCCAGCTGCAATTAAATTGTCTGTTTTTGACCTGGGCGGGAGGAGAGTTAATGTTGGGCTTGTGTAACCATGTTGATGAAACAATGTTGGGCTTGTGTAACCATGCTGATGAAACAATGTCGGGCTTGTGTGACAACCTGCCCGGGCGGAGACTCCAAGCTTGTAACCATGATAAATGAAACAAATACATTGTGTAAAACCTGTATAAAAGGAAGAGCCAAAAGCATTGCCAGTAGAACACCTCCCTGAAGACATCCTGGTGTCAGCAGTTGACGTGGTCTCCTCTAAGAGTAATAAACCGTTTTCTTGCCTTCCAGCTTCCAGCGCCTGCCTCGTTATTTTAGATAGCGAATCCAAAGTGGATTAAAGGTGACCTTGCGCCGGGCAGCATTGGGGATCTCAGGAGACTCGCTGCTTTTCACAGCTCTGCGAGGCTTCTTGTAATCGAGCAGATTTTAGAAGTGGAGTTTAAGCCCCGCCCCTTCTTTCCATTGGCTTGCGTCATAGTTCATGCTAAACGCTGGCTTTCCATTGTGAATGAGGCTTCTTAGTCCCTCCTTGTTACTGCCCTGTCTCCTTTTGGCCCCGCCCACCCGGACTGGATCTTTTACTTGCGGCGTTAGACTGTCTCCTTCAATTAGTCTGTAAAGCACTTTTTTTTTTTATTCGCGCAATGGCGACAGCTTGTTTAATAATACGCCGAGGTTCTGACGAACACAGGGTAAGTACCCCTGTTGATTGTTACTTGCTGTGAAGATTCAGGCACCCCTTTCCTGGGGGCAATGCTCACCAAAGGCCCGAGTGGACGAGATCTGCAGAGAAGGCAGCAACCTTCAGAGAGATCGCAGTAGAACTTGGGCGGGAGAACAGGGGCTTACAGGACAGGCCCCGCGGGACACCCTTCTCGATGTAAAGGCAGCTGCATGGGTTCTTTGTCCGTGCAGAGATGGGCAGAACATGCAGACGAAAGTTTTAAAGCTGCATAACTCAGCCCTTAATCTTTGCGGGGTCGACATAAAGAGTACTGCATACTTAATACTGTTTCAAGTGTCGTTATGTATAATTCCCACCCCTCCCCCTCACACACGGTGCGCCCCCCTCGTCCCCCCAGCCTGTGCCCCCGCCCCTCGGAGCCCTATTTGGACAGTCCGCTGCTGTCTCTGCACCAGACTCTGGGGCTATGGGGGTGAGCAGTGTTCCGCTTCCTAGCGCTGTGTAGCGGCTGGTTCCGAGGCACACCCAGAGGTCATTGCACTCTTCGAGGGAAAGAGCAGCCGAGCGTGCCCTCTGCTAGAAGAGGTAAAGCGCTGCAAAGGGCTCTTGTGCAGGAGGGGAAGGGGGCCGGTGGGGGAGAGAGATCATAGAATGCAATAGAAAAATTCAAGGCCAACGGAAGCCCACATTCACAGCTGATACGAGAGACTTGGGGTCCGTGTGGATGCGTCAGACAAATGTACAGCCGCGCAGAGGGTGGCCGTGAGGTATCCAAAGGTTTCCCACAGGAGAGTGACAGCTTAGGCCGCCTTTCTCCTCATGGAAGCGGGGGCCTCTCAGACCTGTCTCCGTAAAATCTCAATACAAGGCCCGCTGCAGAGGTGTGTGAGTTATCACACTCCGGGGGGCGCTGCTGCGAGCCGGGCGGCGTGAAATACAGGACACTGCTCTCCCAGCCCCAGAAAAGTGCTGGGACTGTCCCTTTAAACCCCCTCCGAGAAGTGCTAGTACTGCCCTTTCCCAGTCCCTTGGAGCAGTACTGACACTGCCTTGTCAGAAAGTGGCGCAGTCCTGTTTAGAATAGAAGTGCAGGCGCTGTCCCGGTAACTCTCGCTTCCCTACAAGTGGTGCTGGTGCCGATAATGTGTCGGTGTCCGTCCCACCTCGAACATTGTTACAGCCCCCTTGTGACTCCCGGCCTGGCTGACCTGAGCTGTCGCACTGTTTACCTTGGGCAAATGGTGCGTGCTGCTCTTCGGATCCAGTAACTCTCACCACGGTGCGAACAGTGCTCTGGCGGCAGCACTGGGCAACGTGAGTGACGGCTACGGGAGGTCTGGCGCCGGGGTGTATCCTGTAGGAACAGGCGGTTGTGCCACTATCACTGCTGTGCATACCAATTGTTATGTGTCTGTGCTGCTCTTTTGTGTGCACATAGTTGGGGTTGGTGTCTCTGTGCTGCTATTCTGTGTGCACCTAGTGTGTGTGTCTGTGCTGGTGCTGTTCTGTGTGCACCAAGTGTGTGTGTGGTTGTGCTGCTGTTCTGTGTGCACTTAGTGTGAGTTGGTGTGTCTGTGCTACTATTCTGGGTGTACCTAGTGTGGGTTTGTGGGTCAGTGCTGTTGCTTGTCCTGTGTGTAACCAGTGTGTGTGTGTGTGTGTGCTGCTTGTTCTGTGTGTAACCAGTATGTGTGTGTGTGTGTGTGTGCTGCTTCTTGTTCTGTGCGTGTGTCTCTAGGGCGTGATTAACCTGCTGAATGTGATGTGCGTAAGTATGTTTGCCTGTAAAGCATGCACTCCGTGACCGCATTATTTCTAGGTGCTTTTATAGCTCGAGAGATCTGCAGTGAAAGGGTTATGAGGTGTTCATAATCTACAATATAAACCCCAGTGAGGGTAACAAGGAGACCGGAGACGAAGGTCCAAACGACCTTATCAAGGTAGAAGTGACATCATGTCCTCTGACAGGGCTCGAGATGTGTCCTGGGGTCAATGCAATGGAGATCCAGAATTAGGCTCGGAAGTGACGTCCATAACACGCGGGACTTTCGAAAATTAGAGGAAGCCCCAAAGCGAGGGTTACAATCCATAAAACTGGAGGATGCAAAAGGAGAAGAATCACGTGCTTAAATATGGGGTTTAAGGAGAGTGGTAAGCAGGAAAACTGGAATAATGCAACAGGTTCAAAAGGGTAGGACCAATTTATGTGGCAGGGTTGACTTAATTATGTGGTAAGAAAAAGCACATTAGGTGTGAAATGAGGCACATTTTGAAACATTAATATTTTACTATTTTGTCGTTTTTACACATGTAAAACCCCCCTCTTCCCCCAGCGCCTTGAGACCCTCGCGGGTATGTAGTGCGCTTTATAAGTGACATGATTGATTGATTGATTGATTGATTGTGTGGTCAGAAGCTTCACATCATTTAATATTCGTTTAACATCTCAATACAATGTAAATGACAAAGCCTTTTATTTATGTTTTGGTTTTTAAAACATAAATAAAATGCATTGTTATTTACAATGCCAATAGCTTAAACTTGCGTAAATGCGAGACCTATTGCATTGCAAATGCTTGTTTATTCAGTGATAGATCACAAGCAAGGGGCCTGGACACATCTCAGGAAGCAGATGGAGCTGATAAGGGAATCAAAGAGTAGGGCTGGGAGCCAGGATTAACCTTTTGATGCACATAGCACCGTGGCTGACATCCAGGTGTGAACTCTGGTCACTTCCATGAACTGTGTTGTGGGTTTATCAACCGCGAGTCTTTCGGCTGTGACATACATCCTTTCAAGAGGGAAGAAGAAAAGGAAAAACGTACACTTCGAAAGAAGCAGAACCCCAACATAAAGCTTCAAAGACGCAGACCCTAAATCACATTTGGTGTTTGGAAATTACAGTAAGACGGGGAGTTTGTGATCCCAAATCGGTCATCTGCCAAGCAGCCAGATGGGCTCTGTGAGAAGGAAAAGCTCTGCAAGACTTCTGCCTGTGACCGGGACTGAGGGCAAAGGCCTGCTATTCTACCTTCTGGGTAAGGGGACATCACCCAGGGAAACCAAGATCACCTACCCTGGAGCACCGGCGCCTGCCTGCTTGCCAAGACCAGTGTGCCCTGTGACGAAGAGCAGAGTGTTGGAGAGAGCGAGGTCTAGTGACGAACCCTAACGAGCGGTGTCCCCGAGCGCGGTATGAGGGAATGTCTGTGCACCAATAGGGTTGTTGCCCGTGTGTAAGAGTGATCGTCGACCACCTCTGTATGCCAGGAGAGGGCTGCTGTGACCTAAGCTGTGTAGTGAGCACCATGTGGAAAGCTCCAGACCCTCACAGCCTTGTTGTGGTGGCCCTATATGCCAGATGGGGGCCACCGTTGGACTATTTGCTGCCAGAGCATCAACACTAGTGTCCGCCTTAATCGCCAACCACGTATGCCAGGAAGGGCTGCAGTGGTGAGGTAGAGAGTACTGGAGGAGCCTGCACCTAGATTGGAAGTACAGCAGCATCCCCGTATGCAAGAAGGGGCTGACGGTACTAACATCACCATAAGTTTGAGTCGTTATCTGGACAGAGGATTCAGGCCGTGACCGGAGGGTCAAGCCTCCCCACCAAGACCTGTGCCTGACTGATTCCCCTGAGGACCGACCTAGAAGTGAGCATTCCCTGGGTGCAGCCACCAGTGATTGGGGAATAACCCCAGCCACGTCATAAGGAAGAGGGTGGGATAGGGATTTGCTGGACAACTACTAGAGCCCTGACTTCAAGGGGGTTGTGTTACTGTTCATGATGGTCACTATTCCTTTAAATATCTAGAGTTGGAAAAAAATACTTTTTTTCCCTTCTAAAAGCAAGTATTTGACTGGACATTCATTTATTGTTATTGTTAGTACTGTGTGCACTTTGAGACATGTTCACTCACCTGTATTTACACCCCACCCCCGCCCCCACACACACACCCGAGGGACCCTCTAAATGCTCGTCCACAGCTACCACTGAGAGTCAAGTGCAGAAGGGCTACCTGGACCAGTTGCTCAGGATCTACAGTAGGTCGGACACCAGGACATAAGGAGTAAAAGGCTTCAACCACCAAGGTTGGGCCCAGTAATCCCTGCGTGCTCTGTGCCACTCCGACAGGGGTACTGACATTGGGAGAGTAAAACATTCAAGCATTTTAATCATTAAAATGTTAGTGATATAGAATTCAAAGTCTGTCCTAATGACCCTTAGAGCATGCAGTCATATTCCATCCTGCTCTTTAGATTAACGCCTCTTATTTAGTGCTTGGAACTGGTAAAAGTGCAGTATGAAACGCTACGTATGAAACTAGATATTATTGAGAATTATGGGCCAGATGCCCTCAGCCATTTTGTGGTTCCATACCCTTTGATTTAAAAAAATTAGATGGCTTTTGTATCTACTAAACCCATTTTGGACTTCTATAAAAGCTAACCAAATCGCAAAATGGGTTTAGAAATGAATACTAAATAGCAATTTGGAAGCGGTGTGTTTAAGGTGTCTCTTCCAAACTGCACTCTGGTTTTAGATTATCAATGGTTTGCAACCGCAATTTCAAACCACTGAAAATTTACCAGCACCTCAAAGGGGCTGATAACTCTTTAGCAAAAGGAAAGGGGTCCTACTGGGACTCATTGCCCTTTATGAATGCTAAAAAAAAATAATTGGAGTAGGCAGTAGTCCACTGGGCCAACTCTCAAAGCTTTTTTTGTTTTAAAAAACTAAACTTTTCTTTTTTAAACACAATCCTGTTTTCTTGAAGGAAAAGAGGCTAAACGTTTAAAAAAAAAAAAAAAAAAAAAATTAAGGTGAACACAGACATGGTGGTCTACTAACCCCAAAATGGCCTGTAATTGGAGGTAGGTACAATTCGAGATCTACCTCATTAATATTCATGAATTAGGCTTGATGGAGACTCACTCCCAATAGGAATTTTGCGAACCAACCTGTAAGTACACAAATCGGTTCTCAAAATATGAATCGATTTGCAAAATGTGGGAGCACAATTTACAGCTGCTTTCACATATCAATTCTTAGTACATCTAGGCTTTAGTAACTTCAAAGACTTACGCTCCCGCAAAGGTTGATGCAATGTATTTTTAAGGACTTCTTTTAATACTAGAACTGACAAGTACTGCAGTGAACTCTTCTATTTGAAAAAGTGAACTTCTACAGGAAATAATCTTATTTTTTACCCAAAAATCTAAAACAAAGTCTTATAAAAAATATCCAGCTAATATGATCATCCAGACAGAGACACCTGCACAAAACAAAATGCAGCAAAACTTACAAGTCACAAACCAGAATGTTCCAAAAGTAGCCCTCCTTCTCAGGACAGATGTGCAAGCTCTGGAAAACTAGGACCAGCAACAAAATCTAAAGTCTGTCCTGGCTTTTAGCAGATGCCGACTGCAACCCAACCCAAGCCATAACCACCACTGGTCTGGATACACTGTTTGTGAGCCTAGCCTCACTTTCCTCCTAAACTTATTGCCACAAGCATAAGACGATCTATCAGGCCACACTCTCCACGTCTCAACACCAAAACTAAACACTAACAGACGCGAGCTCAGCTAGCTCCCTGCTCCCATGCATGCATTGCAGAAGTAGTATCCAGGCCTTGTACATGACACCAAAAAAACACTAACAGAGGCGAACTCAGCTAGCTCCCTGCTCCTGCGCATGCACGCGAGCCCAGCTTGTTCCCTGCTCCCGCGCATGCACTGCAGAAGTAGTATCCAGACCTCGCACATGACACCAAAACAACAGATGCGAGCCCAGCTAGCTCCCTGCTACAGGGCATGCACTGCAGAAACTCCACACTAAAAGACGTAAGTTCAGCCAACTCCCTGCTCCCGTGCATGCACTGCAGAAGTAGTATCCAGGCCTCGCTCATGACACCAAAACAACACTAACAGACACGACTTCAGCTAACTCCCTGCTCCCGTGCATGCACTGCAAAAGTAGTATCCAGGCCTCGTTTAGGGCACCAAAACTCCACACTACGAGACGCGAGTTCGGCTAACTCCCTGCTCCCGTGCATACACTGCAGAAATAGTATTCAGGCCTCGCACATGACACCAAAACTCCACACTAACAGACAAGTTCAGCTAGCTCCTGTGCATGCACTGAAGAAGTACTATCCAGTCCTCACATGACACCAAAACACCACACTAACAAACCTTGCACAGAAAACCGAAACAACACTAACAGATGTGAGTTCAGCTAACAACTCCCTGCTCCCGTGCAAGCACTGCAGAAATAGTAAATAGGCTTCGCACATGACACCAAATTTCCACACTAACAGACGCGAGTTTAGCCAACTCCTTGCTCCAGTGCATTCTCTGCAGAATAGTATCCAGACCTCACACATGACAGCAAAACACTAACGGACACGAGGTCAGCTAACTCACTGTTATTATCATTTTATTTTTCCTTGCGGAAGCCAATATTGGGGGAGGGGGGAGGGGGGCTGGGGTGTCGTCACAGCCAGCAGGGGGAGGAGTGGTATGTGCACTTGAGTGCGCATGACAGTTTGGCCAGCCGTATTGGGCCTGCCAAACAGTCATGCGCACTTAGCATGTTCTCAACCAAGCTGTGGTGCACAGCCTGGGTGAAGATCATGCACAGACTTGCAGTCCCCATCTGAGTGCCAAACCACAGAGCTCAGGCCAATCACAGCGCTGCTGTCATGGTGACAACTGTGGCGTGATTGGCTTAGAGGAGTCTGTGTGCTTCCGGGAAGAGAAGCGAGGAAAGACGACAGAGTAAGGCGGTGGCCGTGGAAAGGTAAGTGAATTTTCATTTTTTAACCCCCTCCCCGCGCCACCGCTGTTCTGCATCAGCCGCCACTGAATACACATAAGGACAGGCATGTCTGTTAGGAGAGCCGCCACCCTGTGGAGCAGGGATGCACTGTCCTGAATGGACACCACCATTGACTCCTACTTGGTGAGCCACACCAAGAGACACACCCATCCGTTTGGACCTTCACAGGGTCGGACCAGGCTCCCCACAGCGGCTTGCACCGTGACTATGATCAAGCTGCTTCCAGCCCCACTTGCCTCATTCAACAGATGTCTCCAGATTACAAACTTCTAGTGAATGACTCCGCAATCTACATTAATCTAGTGAATGACTCTGTATTCTTGTGCTCAGGTGCAGATTTCTCAAGATTACAACCTTCAGATCCCTGCAGTACTCCTTGCACGCCATCTGAACATGCAAGATGAAACAATGGCCAGCACTGGAACCTGGAAACCATCAGACAAATAGGCACTTATTGGCTTGTTTAAGTGACTTATAAATTTACTTTGGCAATAGCTCCCTGGCATGTCGAGTCAACAGTACCATTGTAATTGGTATGTATCTGGCACTTGTCCAGGAGGCCATGAGGGAATATTGTTCATGCCACAGGAGACATCCACAACACCATCTGGATTTAGGAGACATCGCCAGGCAAGGGACCACTTGTCCTGCCTCCCCCTGCTAGAGTGGGGTTAGGTCTAGGCAGTGCTGGAACTGGAAAAACATTACTCCAGGAACCCATAAATTGGGAGTCAAGCTGTGGCAATAGAAAAGCGGGTGGAGTCACGAGGGGCTGAGCTTGAAAAGCAGAATCTAACAGTGAACCTAAACAGGTCTTTAAAAAATCTGCTGCAAAGAAATTGGCAAGATGGACAAATGTGACAGCAAATCTGTTCTAGCTTACTTAATCGCTTCAGAGGCTGCATTTTAAAATATCTTACAGGATTAAGACACCTGCTGCAGAGATCTTTGTGTGCCCAGCAATTTTGAGGAGATTATAATAGCAGTGAGATAACACTGGTGGTAATGCAGTTCTGGGAGAGTTGTGTGTTTTGTCCATTCACAGTTTTGACTCAAAGTAGCATAGAGGGTTAATGTGGCTGCTGCAAAGCACGTTGTGTAACATGGAGATCACAGATCTGTGCTTTATTTAGACAGGTAAATGGGCCACTGCTTTTGACACAGAGATCATTTTGTTACTTTCAGTTCATAAGTTGCAAAACTTCTAATATAGCACAGTCATCTATTTACCGGCATCAAGGAGCTGCGTGAAAACTGTAAGTCATTGTTTTTTTTCCCCATCTGTTTTTAGGTCTCGCGCCTAGCGTTGCAGTGCACAGCACGAGACCTCTTGTACGGGCTTCTGAAAGCTAACCACACGCTCGTGTGTGTGGTTAGCTTTCTGAAGCCTGGCATTGGCTGTAGCGTGCGTTTTTTTTTTTAAAAACGGCACGCAATTGGGCAAAGGCGGGCGCATGTCCCGCCTTTGCTCCTCCCATTCCCACTGGTGGCTAGCACGCGCAGCAGCGCACGTTCGCCTCGCTGCCGCGCTCCCTCCCCCCGCTCCTCTGTGGTGCAAGCGCAACACTGTTTATTTTTTTTTACCGCGCGGCCGCCATGTTTTTTTTTACTGTGGTATCCGTATTAGTTGGAGGCGAACGGACTGCTCTGTCAGTGCGGTAAGCAGACTCACCTGCTCACAGCACAGTTAAGGAGGTATCGGCAAGCGCCTTGCAAGCCAGCTACTGCACCGGCCTTTCGGGCGCCTTATCCATACTCTAAGGATGGGAGACCGCACCCGCCTTGGCTGAGGAGGCCTCTGTGTTCCTTGTTTAATCTGGGCACAATTTTCTAACGATTCTGGGATTTTGGCCTTCTGGATGCCTTATGTTGGTGCGCTGCTGGGTTTTCAGCAGCTTTTTCTACCATTTCATTCACCTAGCAGGATTTGCAATTTTTGTTTTTCGCTTAGTGTTTGAAAGTCTTTGTTTTTCGTGGCCAATTTTTAGTAGTAGTTTCTTATCTTTTTTGCATAATTTTAGGTAAGAGCCTCCTGATTGCATTATGTATCAGTGATTTCTTCCTTTGCTCTGCAGGTCTCCCTGTGGTTACCTGTGTCGGCTTGCCTGCTGTCTCCTACCCGGTGTTTGGTCGTTGTCTGCGCTGGTTGCTTTTTATTAGGTAGACCCCAGGTAGTATCCCCTGTTTGATGGCCTGTAGAATTCCATCTTGTGTTAGCATTATTTGGTTTGCCGAGCAGGTTAGTTCATCTTTTTATGCCAGACAAGCAGAGGTGCATTTTCTGGTTTTTACTCCCGTGTTGTAAGTTTTTGGGTTTAAATTGGTAGGCCTGGCTATCATTTTTGCATAGAATATCTCTGAACATTTCTTTAGCGTTTTTTCTGTATCCATCAGTTAGGCATATCTGCCACATTCTGCTCTGCGTGCGTTGTTGAGGAAGTTCTGTGGACTTTAAAAATGTGCTCCTTACGGTTGAAGATGCGCCCACTTATCATGGTCTTCGCTCAGAAGAGCTCTCCAGAGTTCAGAGCAATACAGAGGAATGGACTAGATGGTGCAGTCATACTGCGGTCACTTTAGTTTTACGGAACTTGACTTCTATGTAAAATCTCTTACACCTTGAAGAATGTGGGTCAAGCAGTTGCCACTTTTGTAGAACGACTGAATAAGTCCTTTTGCGCATGTGGTAGGCAAGTGCCTGCTCTGTAAAATCAGATACACTGTGTCTTTTAGTTTAGCAGTCTTTTTCTTTCAGTATAGAATCAATTGCATTGGATTTTCCTTTTATACCTTGATGTATTATGGTTTATTTTCTTTAGGGTTATTAGTACGTCTGAGGGTGTCTTTTGATCCTGTATTACTTGGTTTACTGTTTGTGATCTGTTGAGCCCCCGTCCTCCGTCCTCGACCCTGAGAGTGCATGATTCTAATCTCAGCTTCTGAGAGCCTGGTGCACTAACACTGTCGGTAAAGGTGTGAGTGACTGTGATGGCCTGTGAGGGCTGGCCCTCGGTCACTGGCTGCGAGACACAGGTGCACTGTGATTGCCTCGGAGAACAGAAAGGTGATTGGAGGAATTAATTGCAACGCCTGATATTTACTGAGGCCGCATTCCTGTCCATCGTTTTTTTGTCCACCATGCCACTATAGACAGAGGCTGTCCAAATGCAAACAAACTTGGTCCTGCTCCAAGTGGACCAGTTCAGACTGAAAAGCCAGGCCAAGCCCCCCTACAAATGAAAACACAATCGACCCCAGTCTGTTACGGCCCATTTAGCCGTCATAAGTGAAATCTAGCTTGATTCCTATGGCACAGTGAGAACGGGGCCCACGTCTAGACATTCCTCGAGAAATGCTGGCACTCTATAGCTGCCGGTGACTGGCTGGGGCACAATCAATGTCCTGTAAGTGGAGTGGTTGCTTCCTGTAAGGGACTTCAGCACTGTGGTTACATTCAGCAGGCTGGGTCACGGTCACTGCCTCTGGGGGGCAGATACTATGTGACTGCCTGTGAGGGGCTTAAGTTATGTGACTGCCTGCTAGGGTCTTGATTTCTGAGATTGCCTGGTGCACGGTCGCACAGTGCCTGTGAGGACCTGGCGCTGCATCACTTACTATGATGGTTGATGCCCAGTGCCAGCCACTGAGGGTCTGGTTATCTGTCACTGCTTGTGCCCGGCCCTGGCTGTCTGGAGCGGCCTGTGAGGTTCTGGTGCAGGAGGCGTGGCTGTGGTGGTGTCTTCCCAGCATGTGCACACACATCAGTGTTGCTTCACTCGCAGGGCTGTGATGGGGGCGTGGCTGGGCGGGTGCCTGTGAGAGCCCAGAGGTGCATCGGTAGTGTGACTGTGTTGTGTCACACAGCAGGTGCCAGCGGGCTGGGACTGCATGGGACAGCGGAGCGCCGCATGTTGCACAGCCCGAACATGAAGGGAGGTAGAGTCCTGCCCCACTAGCTTGGTTCCGGAAGGAAGCGGGTCCCACTCCCCGGAGAGCTGGCATGGGAGATCCAGTGAGGCAATACCAGGCCGCACTGTTGTGCAGGAGCGAAGGGTGCGCTTCTTCCTGGAGGGAGGTTATTTACCAGCACTAGGATTTGCCTATTGCACATGTACAGACATCTGGTATCCTGCCTGGTGCCACAGCGCGCGCCTGCCATTCGGAGACCAAGGGAACCCAGAGCCAAGCTCTCTGGTCCAGTAGGCGAGGCTGACCCGGGGCCAAACCAGTCTCCTCTGGCCAGGTCAGCCTTCAGACCAGGCCGCTTCGGTGCCAGAGCAGGCTCCAAACCAGTCAGACCTGTTGCCAGACCATGATGCTGACCCCTCAGCTCTAGGCCTCCTCTGAGACCAGGCCGACCACTAACCACGTGATCTGCGTGTGCCTGCCAGCCCAGGCCTCGGAACTATCTGACCTGCCTGTGTGTATGTCCCAGCATAGGACCGGACCGACCCCCGGGCCTGGAGAGCAGGCTGACCCCGGAACCAGGTGGCCTGTGTGTGTCTGCCAGCCCAGGACCGGACTGACCTCGGAACCAGGTGGTTTGTGGGTGCCTGCCAGCCCAGGACCGGGCCGACCCCGGAAGCAGTCAACGTTTGGGTGTCTGCCAGCACAGGACCAGAACGACTCCGGAAGCACGTGGCGGCCTGCCAGCACAGGCCAGACTGACCCCGGAACCAGGTGAACCCCTCACACTGCAAGTCCAGGCCACGGTGCTTGGTCCACAGCCATAACAGGAGCAGGCTGCTCCTCAGACTGCCCTGCTATGTATGTAGTTGGTGTTGGGTGACACGCTGGCCGCTTTCCCAGTCTGCTCGGACTTCTAAGCTGTGAAGCCTTGTTGCAGACCTTCTCTGACTGCTGCCCTGCCACCCCGTCTGTCCTGTTTGGGGTGGAGGTAATGGGGATTGTATGATGGCTGTTTCGTTTCAAAGTGCTGTACGGGTGCAAGAGATAAAGTAGCCTGAGAGATTGAGAAATGAGGGAAAAGGGTGATGGAGAGGGGAAGAATGGGACACCCCGTCACCCCGTTGCATATTCAAAGCTTTGGAGCTCTTCTCATACCGTGGTAGAATGGCCTGTTCCTATACAGGCATATAAGAGAACAATTATATATGATGTGTAGCAGTCTGGAGGGGTTGAGTTGCTGCTTTCTAGAGGTTTTTTTTTTTTTAATGTTCCTATGAATTGCTCGTGCTCACATTTGAAAAGCCACAGCCACATTAACCGCGCTCACCGTGTCCAAGATCACACGGGTGTCTTGTAATCTTTCCAGTCGTCTCCGGAGCCGCAGAAAGGTGCTTAGTCAGCAAGATAAGTGACCTGGAGTATCTTTGCTACATAAAGCATGATTCAGCAAGATCTGTGTAACCTGAAGAGTAGATCTGCTTGGCAGGGATTCTGCACTCTGTGTAATATTGAGGGATAGGCTTGCTGTCTACAGCCTAATCCATTTGGACCCCTGCAGCATAGGCAGCTATACATCTAGTATTTAAACCTTTTAATATCTTTTCACCTTGATCAAAGGTGTAGTTTGAGAATAAGCCCATCGGATAGGTATAATATGAAGGGCTGCTCTGCCTACATAGGCTCAAGCCTACAAGTTCTGCGTTAGGGATAACTGTGATCTGACGTGACCTGGGATGGTAAAGTCTGTGTAACCAGATGCGTAGCTCTCCTGTCTGAAGCAGTGTGTGCTGGCCCAGGCCCAAGCCTACCCGATCTGTGCACCCATGGGTAGTCTGCAGCCGCGTGCCTGAGCATGAAAATTGGGTGTAACATAAGAGATAGTTCTGCTATCTGATCTATGTGACTTCAAAGATCGCTCTGCTGTCTGAGGGCCGAGTCTTCAATATCTGTATAACCCACAAAGATAGTGCCACTGTTTCAGCCCTGAGTTTGTAATGTCTGCATAAACTCAGGGATAGCTCTGCTGTCTCACACTTGAGCCTGTAAGGGCAGTGTGACTTGAGGGATAGCTTTCCTGTCTTAGGAACAATGTAGCCAGAAAAGTAACTCGGTTGTCTCATGCCTGAGGCTTTAATGTCTGTGTAGTAGGATGTCTCTACTGTTTTATGCGCACGTGTGTATGATCAGTCTATCTACGCGTATGTGATATATCCCTCTGCTGCCAGTGGTGCATGCTGGTAAGACGTATGTAAGTGTGGGGATAACTGAGGTGATTAGGTCTCCAAGCACCCCTAAAACCCATGTACATGTAGTTTGTGGTATGTATGCTAAGAAAATCTCATCATAGAATCGCTGGTGATGGTATTCAAATGCTTCAAGTTCCCACAGGAGCAGTTGCGCCAGTGCAGGGCAAGGAAATTCGGAAAGGCCAAGTAAAGCTAACAATTAAGGACCGGATGTACAACGCCTTTGTGCGATTCAGTACAGCCTGCACTTTTAAAGGGGAAAAGAGATTCCCTTGGAGGCGGGTGCAGTGACCGCACCTGCCTGCAAGGGGCTGGCTGAGGGGGGGGTCGATGGGACCCCTTTCCCCTCCACAGGGCTGCCATCAGGGGAAGCCCTCCATTTAGATGCTGCACCGTCAGTGCGCCTCCTGAGAGCTTCTTTGCCTCTGCGCCTGTAATAGGGCACAGGCGCAAAGGGATTTCCTCATTTGCATGGGGCATGCCCCCTGAAGATAGCGCTGGCGCTTTTTGTGCGCCAGCGCTATCGGTATTACAGAAGGGGCAGCACAAGTGTCTGCGGCCCCTTCTGTAATACCAAAGTGCCCGGGGGCACACTTAGTGGGCACAAACACCCGTTGCGCCATCGAGGCACTTATGTATATGGTCCCCGATGGTTGTGGTCTTCAGGTTATTGCTTGAGTTAGGTCATAACGTCAGATTATTACCAATGTGCCAACAAGTGGTGTTCATTTGGACAGTGTCACCCAAAGAGTTAAAACGAAGGGGGACTTAAGCAGGAAGGAGGTAGGCGGTCATGCCAACACAACCGTAGCTCCCTTTTTAGGTCTCGCCTACGCAGCGCGCATGCGCTGCTTAGGAGGGCCTTTAGCCGTCGCTCTTCACTTTTTCAAGCACTGCACTCGTGCTTGTGGCGCATCCACCTTGCTGTGCATTTGCGAGAGTTTGAGCTATTTTTTATTGTAAATGACATTGCCTTTTATTTATGTTTTGGTTTTTGAAACATAAATAAAAGCCATTGTCATTTACAATGCCAATAGGTCAAACTCGCGTAAATGCGAGACCTATTGCATTGCAAATGCTTGTTTTCTAGGCTAACAAAGAAGGGTTCCTTTGGGAACTGCTAAAGTCTTGTTAGTACGGACGATCACTGGGTTACATTTTATATCCTAACTTTGGTTTTCTATGACAGTTCTCCATTAACATATAAGGTCTACAAATATAAAAGATATGCGATTCCTACACCTTATAACCTTCATTGTCATAAGCAACATTTCCTGTACATTGATTTAGACACTTGTATGATTTATTATGTCTCTGACACCATACACTGGAATAAGTAGCACTATAAAAGAACAAATTAAAAATTAAATTAGCAGGCCCCATTTAAACCATTATTAGTGTAATGACATACACAGAGATACATCTTGCATTATTATAGTGCATGCATATTTCTTACATAGGGCAGTTGAGCAAAATTAAAAACCTCCGTACAATTTACAAGTCATAGTTTCTCTAAAGTACGTGTGAGATAAGCTTTGTGCATTTGTTTCCTTCCATTTCATAGGCATCTAGATGTTAGGCTCCAGATGGCTCCCAGCGAGGATGACACTTGAACAAAAGGGCTGATGGCCCTTTAAATCAGGCCTTTATTTTGGACCCTGCTGGAAGTGGAAATAAGAAAGCCTCCTCGCTACCTGCAGGTTCTTGCAACAAATGGAATGCAGACGTGTAGGCACAGCTGAATTGTGTGCCTGTGTCGGACATTTACACCAGGACAAATTCAGCATATTTGCCTGGGTCGGCCAGATCCCAGATCTGGCCCAGAAGCAGCTGCTGCAAACGGGATCAGGGGCGATCCCCCTGTTTTCCAGGTGCCTATCGCCCAACTACAGCAGGATCTAAAGCTTCAGAAACTGAGCAAGATGGGTCTTGGTCATCAGATGCGAAAGGAGGTGCTAGCAATGGACACGTAGGTCACCCTTGCGGAGGAGAAAGTCTAGCTTTCAGACTGGTTTCAGGGAGGAAAAGCCCAGACTAATAGTATTTATACAGAGCTTGCTACCTCTGACAAGGCGTTGAAGCGCTTTACGCCGACCAGCACGCTGATCCGGGTACTCAACGTTTATTGGTGATGGGCGTTCAAGCGCTATGTAGGCAGGGTGCAAAACCAGGGAAAGCCAAAGAAGAGCGGGCAGTGTCAGACCAGGTACCACATAAGAAGTATTAAAACATTTTTTTTTTAAAACACACAGGTGGCTGCGCCAGAAACACAAAGATCGGCTCGGAGGGCAGAGCACAGAACAAGGTGAGGCTGGGAGTCTGGGCACAGAGGCCGCAGCCCTGTAGCGCAGCTTGGGAACTAAACTCACACACTCATCCAAGGGGCCCTTATTCCACGTGTGATCTTGGATTCGGGGCTGCAGAAAGCAGGGCTATGAAATCCTGCTCTTTGTACAGTCAGGTCATGGGGCAATCTTTGCCAGGGTCTTGAGACCCTCGCGGGTATGTAGTGCGCTTTATAAGTGACATGATTGATTGATTGATTGATTGCCAGGGTCTTGTGTCGCTCTCGTCCACTCGAACACGCCAGAAGCTCTAGAAGGAAATGTAAATGCTTTGGCTCTGTTTGTTCTCAGACACGGAGGACGCCAGTGGCAGGCTAGTTTGATGTGTCCAGCTTTTCTATCTAAACCTCGGGTCGTCTCCTCGGAGCCTTAGCTCAGGATGCAGAGGATCACAGCTGCCACACTTGGTGTCCCAGGGGGCGTGTTCATATGGAGGGCCCCTTGCTCATGTATGTGCTCTCGGTGCTTTCTACTATTTTCCACAATTGTACTTTTCATTCATGATTCCGCAGTGGTCTCCACACCAGTGGTTCACAACGCTTGGTGCGCTTCAGAAGACCATCTCTTTACCTTTGTCAAGATGGCGCCAGTGGTGCTGCTCTGACACTGCAGGTGGATTCACATCACCGAAGCAAGAGGTGCCCCCTGGCATGAAGCCCTTCAAGCAATGTTTATCAAGTGCTGGTAACTGATGCGGCCCAAGCATATACAGCGACTGCGAGGCAAACTACCACTAGGAAAACCATGTTGAACTGCAAGTACCAGAATGCACTTGGGAAAGGATTCTGACAAACACATGATGAACATTGTGTGATGGGCTCTCATGTGAAACAGCTGCAACACAACCCTATAGTAGATCTCCTGCACCTGGACAGTCCGGTCCAAAGAAGCCAAACTCGGCTTTTTGGAGGGGCGGTAGCCTTTTGGACGCTTACCTTGGAGCGTGGCCGCGCAAGGCTTTGAGGAGGAGTTCGTGTATTTTTACAGCGCTTCCTGCACCCTCACTCAGCACATTCGTAATACTCTCAATTGAAACTTTCTTCTAATCCGATGACAGTGGAGCATTGTCAGGAGTGTGATGTGGTCATTGGGCCTCAGGCCACACGAGCTCAGTGACTCCTTTCTGTATTGTTAGGAACTTGGTGATTTACTGGTGTGGGACTCAGATAGTGCAAGTGGGAGGGGAGCGCTCCAAGGACCAGGGCAACCCTGTCAAGGAACTGTGAGGGCAGAAGAAAGTGAGTGGTGGGACCCCCCCCCAAAATGTTGCATTCTCACTGACCTGGAGCAAAGAAGTGGTTTATATAACACATTAGAACACTGGAATGTCGTGAGCTCCACTGAAGGCAATGAAGTGACTCGGGCCAGTAATGCCTGGTAAGGCCCTTCTGCTCCAACATTCCAATATTGGACGGTAATGGCTGGTAAGGCCCTTCTGCTCCAACATTCCAATATTGGACGGTAATGGCTGGTAAGGCCCTTCTGCTCCAACATTCCAATATTGGACGGTAATGGCTGGTAAGGCCCTTCTGCTCCAACATTCCAATATTGGACGGTAATGGATGGTAAGGCCCTTCTGCTCCAACATTCCAATATTGGACGGTAATGGATGGTAAGGCCCTTCTGCTCCAACATTCCAATATTGGACGGTAATGGATGGTAAGGCTCTTCTGCTCCAACATTCCAATATTGGACGGTAATGGCTGGTAAGGCCCTTCTGCTCCAACATTCCAATATTGGACGGTAATGGATGGTAAGGCCCTTCTGCTCCAACATTCCAATATTTGCCATTTTTCAAATTAGAACACAATAACCTCAGTGAGTGGAATGGTCCTGTAGTCCGCTGCCAAGGTATATACTGATTATTAAAGGCCTTCACCCTTGTTGCAGGCCCACGCCTGCGACTCAGTCTCAGTTCTATAACTCGGGAAGAGGGCCTTTACAACCAGTATAGCCCTGGGCAGCGGGCCATAATGTTATACTAGAACACTGGAATGTTGGGAGCTCCAGTGAAGACAAATGAGCGGTTCAGGGCCAATAATGGCTGGAATGGACCTTTCCCTCTAAAGCTGGTCTTTCGGTTTCTCCGTTATTTTAGAGCATTCCACCCCTCAGTGGGTGGAAGGTTCTAGTACCATTATAAACTTTCTGCCTCAAGCTACATCGGTTGAGGTTCAGGTCAATTACTCGGGATCAGGGCCTTTAACAACCATAATAGCCCTCGGCAGCAGACTATTATGCTATATTAGCACTCTTATTGGCCGGCCAATCAGACTGCTTGCATTGCTAGCTAGAACTACTGCTATAGGTCCGCTCAGGGAGCAAGCCATGGCTGTCAGCTCCCTGTCCGCCTCTCGAGTGTGTTCAGGCTGAATTGTAGGTCAGGACTGGAGGCAAGGATTATGCCTTCTTTCTTCACTTTATTTTCAATAGCAGCGTTAAGGTTAACAAACTACGTTTCCCATGAACCATAGGGAAAGGTAGCACAAAAACCAAACACATAGCAACAACCAATCCGCTCAGGGTATCAGTGTCCAATCAGGGGCCTCTGAGCCCAACATAGTCCCTTGTTAGTGTCCTTCCTTCCTCTTTCTTCGCTGCTACGCAGCCAGATAAGTGCTCTTCAGATTATTATCACTGTTTAGCGCTTTGTATTTCAATGATTGTGCGCTCTTTATGCTAATTGGTATTCAAGCGCGATTGCGCTGTGTTGTTATTGGCTTGTTAGCTTATGGAAAAATTTCGCACTCGAGCGCGTTTGCGCCGTGTTATTTATTTGCTTTGATTTCCCTCAAGCGCAATCGCGCCGCGTTCCATTGTTTGGTTTTCCTCAGCGCGTGGGCTGCGCTTGCAAATTATCTGTAGCGCTGCGGGTACGGGTTCCCCGTCCCTACGCGGCGTCCTGCTGGCCTGTGCTCTTTGGACCTCCCGCCGCCAGGAGGCGCGGGAGGCCGTGACGGGTGCGTCGCGGTGTTTGATCTTCCTTCAGGAATTTCAAACATCGCGCGCATTACCAGTCGGAGCCTCTGATCTGAGGAGAACGCCCGGCACGGGTTGTAGCGGCAGCGGCTCAATTTCCTCACGCCGACTGCTTTACTGCATTGTACGCTCTGTTCCCTGCCCAAAACTCTCACGGGACACAGAGTCTGTATTTACCCTCTGAACGCCTCGCTGAGGTCTGGTATTGGCCAATAGGCCTTGTAGGGGACACGACCCAGATCAGTTTCCCTTAATATACGGTGATTTATTTCATGTATTTGTTTCTAAAACCAGCAGCTTTGGTCCCCTGGGGCTAGAACCCCATAAAATTGCGGTTTTTCCGCCCAAATTTTAGGCTGCCACCCAGCCCCAAATCTAAGGCCCTCACTACCGGCCTAGTGGGTTTCCACCTAATATAACTGTATTTTTTTCACCTGTACTCAGCGCTATGGAGTACTACGACGATTTCAAGAGGAGGAGGACCCCCTCGCTGAAATGCCTTGGGGGGGGGGGGGGACGCCTTTTATGAGGCGGTGGATACCTCAATTTACCGGGCGGTGGATCAAGCCATCACCCCTTTGGAAGACAGGCTCTCCCGCCAAATACATCAGGCATTTGAGCGTCTTCCACAGCGGGTAGCTGCCCCCATTTCGACCAGGGTCCCTTCAGACCCGGATACCCTTGGCTCCCCGCCACCTAAGCGCCCCTGTGAACCAGGGGTAGATGTGGATGCTTTTGAACGCCTAAGGCAGGCCTTTTTAGACAGCCAACCAGCACTGCCTGCAGGGGACCCTCCACCTCCTCCTCCGGCCCTTCCGTCTACTGACCCGGGCGCGGCTGGGGACCCTGACTCTGATCCCGGTCTTTCGAGACCTTGGCTCCCCCCTCTCGCCCTTCACAAACTTCCCAGAGCACCTCTGACATGCTCGACCCCAATGACATAGTACACCCGCGCTCATCGGAGTGGGCTCCAGCTGACAAGGTCGCTTCATATGTGGCTGGGCACATCCGTCGCCCTCTTGAAAAAGAAGCCCGTAATTGCCTGCAGGCGGAGTGCCCCCGCCCTTCCTTTGAGGGGAAAGTAACCCTAACTCCAGAAATTGACCCTGCATGTCCACCTTCTTTCAGAAGTTTATCAGAGACCCTAAGAAAGGGATCGACAGATCTTGGAGGGCGTGCCAGGACAAGCTCCTGGATGCCCTTGGCCCTATCACTAAGATCCTCGAAATGGCCTAGGAGGCCAAAGAGTCTGGCTCTATTATTTCTCCCGAAACCCTGTCTGGTTGGGCACAGAGGGCGGTGATTTTTTTGGGCAACGCAAACTGTGCCCTCTCGACCGAGCGGCGCCGGTCCCTTCTTATCAAAATAGATCGGAAGCTAGGGGACCTGCCGGACTCAAAGGCGGGTGCCATTGCCCAGGGGGGCCTGTTTGGCGTGCCGTTCGTGAAGGAGCTCGGAAAATTTGTGAATACTTTCACATCGCTGGACAAAGGCCCAGTCCACGATCAAAAAGGTTTTTCCCCGTGTTTTTCGCGGGGCCGGCCGAGGCAGGGGCCGCTCGGCCGGTCGCCAACCCCACCAGGGTAAGCAGAGAGGCTCTGGACACTACCAAGACCAGTCCCGATTCGGGAATTTTTATCCCACAAGAGGACGCCGCGGAAAAGGGAGAGGTTTCAGAAGAGGAGCTGCCACCTCTAGTCCCTGTGAGTGTTATCCCTTCTTCCCCACTAAAAATAGGGGGGCGGCTGGCAAGTTGTTACCAGGCTTGGTTGTCCATAACACACGATGCGTGGGTACTCCAAACAGTGCAGGGGTTTCACATAGAGTTTGTGGTGTCTCCGGTTCAGAGATCCAACCCCCGGCCCATTCAGTTTTCCGCACAAGACGCTGCCCTTGTGGACGAGGAGGTTACATCCCTCCTCCACAAGGGGGCTATTTCCCTTACCTCTCTCCATCCCAAAGGGTTTTTAAGCAATATTTTCTTGGTGGACAAAACAGACGGTGGCAAAAGACCCGTCATAAATTTGAGCGAGTTCAACGAATGGCTGGTTTACCGCCATTTCAAAATGGAGGGGATTCATCTCCTTCGAGACGTTCTACGCCCAAACGATTGATGGTCCGTTTGGACCTCAAGGACGCCTATTTGGTGGTTCCGATTTTTTCCCCTCACAGGCGTTTCCTACAGTTTGCTTGGCGTCACCTCATTTACGAGTTTACAGCCCTTCCTTTCGACCTCTCCTCGGCCCCCTGGTGCTTCACCAAGGTACTCAAGCCGGTGGTAGAGTTCTTGAGAGCTTGGGGGGTCAGGATGATTGTGTATCTAGACGATCTTCTCCTGATGGCTTCCTGCCCCCGTCAACTGACGGCTCATCTTCAGATGGCAGTGACCCTGCTCCAGGACCTCGGCTTCGTGATCAACGAGCAGAAGTCGCTGTTACAGCCAGCGCAGTCAGTTACCTTCTTGGGGTTCGTAATGGACTCCACGACCTCTACTCTCAGTCTTCCCGCCAGGAAGGTCACCAAGATCCGCCACGAGTTGCGGCGCATCCTTGCCAGGGAACAGGTGTCCCTCCGTCAGCTGGCCCGGGTGGTGGGCCTCTTGTCAGCTTCAATACAGGCCATCTTCCCGAGCCCGCTCCACTACAGGGCCCTTCAGCGCCTCAAGGCGTACTTCCTCCGCAAGGGATATCCGTACTCACACAAGGTCGCCCTGTCCGCCGAGGCGAGGGCCGAGATTCATTGGTGGCTAGACCATATGCAAGCCTGGAACGGCCGAGCGATTTTCGGTTCTGCTCCGGATCTCGTTATCGAATCAGATGCCAGCAGGCTGGGCTGGGGAGCCAGGTGCGGAGGCCTTTCTACGGGAGGGTTGTGGTCACCCGACGAACAGAAGTTGCATATAAACTGTTTAGAGCTTCTGGCGGGGTCCTTTGCCGTACGTTGCTGGACGAGAGAGACTCAGTGCAGTCATGCGTTCTTCTGAAAATGGACAACGTCTCAGCGGTCCGTTATGTGAACCACCTGGGAGGCACCAGGTCGAAAGCCCTCTCGGACCTGGCGGCGAGTTTCTGGCAGTATTGTCTAGACAGCCAGATCTTGGTCTCGGCAGAGTATCTGCCCGGGCGCGACAACTTGGAAGCGGACTTCCAATCGCGCCACTTCCGAGATTCCAGCCTCTGGAAGCTGGACCAGTCGGTTTTATCGATGCTGAACGCCCACTGGGGTCCCTTCTCAACGCACCTGTTCGCATCCAGACTGGATCATCAGACTCCTCGATTCTTCAGTTGGAGACCGGATCCCCTGGCTGCGGCCACAGATGCATTCCTCCAGGACTGGAGTTTGGAACAGGGGTATGCGTTCCCTCCCTTCGCGATGATCACGCGAGCAACAGCGCAAGATCGCAGGCAATCCGCGGACCTGGTCATAGTCACTCCGCTTTGGAAGTTGCAAGTCTGGTTTCCAGTTCTTCTGGAACTTTCTTGGGATTTTCCAATCCTACTCCCCCACTTTCCGACTCTCCTCACGAGTCCCGAAGGGGCTCCTCATCCGCTAGTGTCGACGAACTAGCTGTGGCTCATGGCGTGGCGGATTTCAGGGGTAGATGGGGAAACCCCAGGGCTTTCGCGAGAGGCTGAGACGTTCATCTCGAAGGCTTGGGCGGACAGTACCGTCAAGAGGTACAGGTCCGCGTGGGGCAGATGGTCCCGTTGGTGTTTGCAACTGGGTTTCGATCCCTTGGTCGCCAACGTGGTTCACGTTGGGAATTTTTTAGCACAGCTCGCTTTCAAAGGTTTGGCCTACAGGTCCGTCAACACCTTTAGATCTGCCATTTCATCTGGCCATGTTCCGGTTGATGGGACACCTATGGGCGAGCACCCCATGGTTTGCAGATTGCTTTGTGGCATCCGACTTTCCTTACCTCCAGAGCCGCGGTACTCCGCGCTCTGGGATGTTAACCAGGTTCTCAACCTTTTTCTATCCTGGCAACCTAACAGGTTCCTCTCAAGGAAGGAGCTTTCTGCGAAACTGGCTATGTTCCTATGCCTGATTTCTTGCAGACGGGTCTCAGATGTTCGGGCCCTGGATATCACCGGTAGGATGTTTACTCCCGATGAAGTGACTTTCACTCTGCTACGACGCACGAAATGCCATACCAGGGTTATTTCCTATCCGGAGTTTCTGGACTCCCCGAAACTTTGTGTGGTCAGATGCCTCAAGGCATATGAAGAGATGACGGAGGAGTTCCGTCCCCCAGGGGAACGCCAACTCTTGATTGCACTCCGGAAACCCTTCAAGGCGGTTTCCTCGCCGACCATCGCCAGATGGGTTCGCTGGGTGATGCAGGAGGCTGGCATGAGCCTACGTCACTTCTGGGCGCATTCTACTCGTGGTGCTATGGCTTCTAAAGCGTTTGGCTTGGGTGCCCGCTTGGAGGATATCCTCAATGCGGCTGATTGGTCTTCGGACTCGACCGTTAAGAGGTTCTACTTTAAGCCGGTGCTTAACATGGCTCATCTTGTTGTGGGCAAGCTTTAAACAAGCATAATCCTCGCCTCCAGTCCTGACAGAATGAAAAATTTCCTAGCTAACGTAACGGAAAGTTTCAATTCTATTAAGGACTCGGAGGCGAGGATTATCCCGCCCTACGCTCCAGGAGGAGATCCCTCCCCGTACTGCAGTAAGTACTTTACTTCAGGTTTTGATTGCATGTATTACTGTATGGTTCGAGGTAACGGTTCAAGGTTTTTTACAGGCTTTAGTAGTCTGATTCCTTCGGTAACGTGTCCCTGTTGTTGCAGGTTCTGATGCTCACAAGCAGGATGCCTGAAGAGAACAGGAGGGCTGACTTCGCGCTCCGAAAGAGGAAGGAAGGACACTAACAAAGGACTATGTTGGGCTCAGAGGCCCCTGATTGGACACTGATACCCTGACCGGATTGGTTGTTGCTATGCATTTGGTTTTTGTGCTACCTTTCCCTATGGTTCATGGGAAACGTAGTTTGTTGTTAACCTTAATGCTGCTATTGAAAATAAAGTGAAGAAAGAAGGCATAATCCTCGCCTCCGAGTCCTTAATAGAATTGAAACTTTCCGTTACGTTAGCTAGGAAATTTTTCATTCTCCCTTAAACCCCTCTCCCAAATCATTCCTCCGGAAGGTTTCTTACATCCACACAAGGAGGAGTTGTGACTCACCAGGGGCTCCTCAGCTGCGCGGCGCCCCTCTGCCTACCTCCCCATTGGGGAAGCAGGACACCCCTCTAACTTTCTGGTTTTCGAAACTCATGTTCCGGGGTAGAGCAGGTCCTTCCCTAGTCACCTTCGGGGAGATTGTGAGCCTATCACCACTCAGCAGACAGACAAATAAACGCACATGGCAGCCTGTCTTTTTTTTTTTTTTTGAGGCAGCTTGGGCCTTAGAAGAAAGGGTGGTAGGGAAAGGAGTCAGTCTGCAGGCAGGGAGGAGGTGCACCGCAGACAGGTGAAGGTGGACAAGATGGGACCACTGAATATGGACTCCGAGTGCGGGGAGGCGACAAACTGAGGGCTCAGAAGAAAGGGTGGTGGGGAGAGTGTCAGTCTGCGGGCAGGGAGGAGGTGCACCGCGGGCAGCTGTGAGACCGGTCTGCAGGGCTGCACCGGCCCATAGGACCACCTGGCAGTGCCAGAAGGGCCGGTCTGACAGGTCAGTGTGTGGCCCGGGTTTCTGGCTGTTCGAGGGCAATTTCTGTGCTCTGCTGGGCCGATTTTTGCTGGTCATTTCCACGATAGATAGGACCAGAAACATCAGAGTGAGGCAGAGAGAGCGAGAGAGAGAGCGAGAGAGAGAGCGAGAGAGAGAGCGAGAGAGAGAGCGAGAGAGAGAGCGAGAGAGAGAGCGAGAGAGAGAGCGAGAGAGAGAGCGAGAGAGAGAGCGAGAGAGAGAGCGAGAGAGAGCGCGAGAGAGAGCGCGAGAGAGAGCGCGAGAGAGAGCGAGGTAGGCAGAGAGAGGGAGGGAGGGGTAGGCAGAGAGAGTGAGGCAGAGAGAGAGCGAGAGAGAGCGAAAGAGAGAGAGGGGCAGAGAGTGAGAGAGAGTGAGGCAGAGAGAGTGAGGCAGGGAGAGAGAGAGAGTGAGGCAGAGAGAGCGAGAGAGAGTGAGGCAGAGAGAGAGAGGTAGTGAGGTAGAGAGAGTGAGAGTGGCAGACAGAGAGGTAGGCAGAGAGAGAGAGAGTGAGGCAGAAAGAGAGAGTGAGGCAGAGAGAGCGAGAGTGAGGCAGAGAGAGCGAGAGTGAGGCAGAGAGAGCGAGAGAGAGGGAGAGAGAGAGAGCGAGAGAGAGAGAGAGCGCGAGAGAGAGCGCGAGAGAGAGCGCGAGAGAGAGCGCGAGAGAGAGCGCGAGAGAGAGCGAGCGAGAGCGAGCGAGAGAGCGAGAGAGCGAGAGAGGGAGGGAGGGAGCGAGAGAGCGAGAGAGGGAGGGAGGGGTAGGCAGAGAGAGTGAGGCAGAGAGAGAGCGAGAGAGAGCGAAAGAGAGAGAGGGGCAGAGAGTGAGAGAGAGTGAGGCAGAGAGAGTGAGGCAGAGAGAGCGAGAGAGAGTGAGGCAGAGAGAGAGAGAGTGAGGCAGAGAGAGAGAGGTAGTGAGGTAGAGAGAGTGAGAGTGGCAGACAGAGAGGTAGGCAGAGGGAGAGAGAGAGTGAGGCAGAAAGAGAGAGTGAGGCAGAGAGAGAGAGAGTGAGGCAGAGAGAGGGAGAGAGAGGGAGAGAGGGAGAGAGAGAGAGAGAGAGAGAGGGAGAGCGAGAGAGAGGCAGAGAGCGAGAGAGAGGCAGAGAGCGAGAGAGAGGCAGAGAGCGAGGGAGAGAGGCAGAGAGCGAGGGGGAGAGGCAGAGAGCGAGGGGAGAGGCAGAGAGCGAGGGGGAGAGGCAGAGAGCGAGGGGAGAGGCAGAGAGCGAGGGGGAGAGGCGGAGAGCGAGGGGGAGAGGCGGAGAGCGAGAGAGAGGCGGAGAGCGAGAGAGAGGCGGAGAGCGAGAGAGAGGCGGAGAGAGCCAGAGAGAGGGAGTAAGGCAGAGCGAGGGAGTGAGGCAGAGCGAGGGAGTGAGGCAGAGCGAGGGAGTGAGGCAGAGCGAGGGAGTGAGGCAGAGCGAGGGAGTGAGGCAGAGAGAGGGAGTGAGGCAGAGAGAGGGAGTGAGGCAGAGAGAGGGAGTGAGGCAGAGAGAGGGAGTGAGGCAGAGAGAGGGAGAGAGGCAGGGAGAGGCAGAGAGAATGAGGGAGAGGGAGAGAGAATGAGGCAGAGAGAGAGAGAGGCAGAGAGAGAGAGAGAAGCAGAAAGAGAGAGAGAGAGACCGAGAGAGAGAGAGAGGCCGAGGGAGAGAGAGAGACCGCCCTCATACCTCCAGGTGCTAGAGTCTTTCCTGACCTTTGAGCCCAAGGACGCAGCTATCAACAGTACAGCAGGTGCTGTGGAAAGTGAGATGTCCACCTCACCCTGATTATAGCGGTTGTTTTTACACCTGAAGCAGGTGGTGCGGTCCATTTTCTTAGCTCGCACAACAGCCGCTGCTGGAGACAGTCAATAACACTAGCTACTGCCCTTCCACGTCAGGAACCCTGGCCGGCGCCTAGATCCTGCTCGCTGCGCTAGGCGCTAGCTTGGCCAGAGATGTAGACTAACAACCTGCGTGCAGCCTGGAGTGAAAGGGTCTCTTTCCAGCCCCCCGGGCTGCCTCGGCGTCTTTGTGAAAGCAGGAAGGAGGGCGGCTAGGGCAGGCCTCCGGAGCCCCGGACACTGGACAGGACAGATCTAAGAAAGAGTCTGCGAGGAGCTGAAATCAACATGTGACCTTGAGCGAGTGACAGCCAGAGAGCACATGCGTGCATCCTTCCGCGGGGTGGGAGCCCCGCACTACTGCCCCGCCGTCGTGTTCAGTCGCTGCACCCCAGCGGTGTGACTTCCATGGCAGGCTGGTGTCTGCCCGTGCACAGGCAGCAGACACAGGCAGTCCTCGGCGCTCCAGGCCCGGCCCTCGCTCCGATCACTCCATAAATAGACGGCTTCTGAGCCCTTGCACGGATTGCATAATTGTTGGTAATTATGCATCACTGGCGCTGCACAGGAGCCATGGTCCGGGCCTCTTAAGGTTCCGGGCGAACCCACGCTTGCAAAGGCCGTGTACTGCAGTTCCCCAGGCTCCCTGTGTCACCGAGGGTGCCAGGTGCACCCACGCGTTCCAGGACCGTGTACTGCAGCTCCCCAGGCTCCCTGTGTCTCCGAGGGTGCCAGGTGCACCCACGCGTGCCAGGACCGTGTACTGCAGCTCCCCAGGCTCCCTGTGTCTCCGAGGGTGCCAGGTGCACCCACGCGTGCCAGGACCGTGTACTGCAGCTCCCCAGGCTCCCTGTGTCTCCGAGGGTGCCAGGTGCACCCAGGCGTGCAAAGGCCGTGTACTGCAGCTCCCCATGTCTCCGAGGGTGCCAGGTGCACCCACGCGTGCAAAGGCCGTGTACTGCAGCTCCCCAGGCTCCCTGTGTCTCCGAGGGTGCCAGGTGCACCCACGCGTGCCAGCACCGTGTACTGCAGCTCCCCGTGTCTCCGAGGGTGCCAGGTGCCCCCACGCGTGCCCGGGCCGTGTACTGCAGCTCCCCAGGCTCCCTGTGTCTCCGAGGGTGCCAGGTGCCCCACGCGTGCTGAGGCCGTGAACTGCAGCTCCAGGCTCCCTGTGTCTCCGAGGGTGCCAGGTGCACCCACGCGTGCCAGGGCCGTGTACTGCAGCTCCCCAGGCTCCCTGTGTCTCCGAGGGTGCCAGGTGCACCCACGCGTGCACTGGCCGTGAACTAGAGATAGCTACGCCCCCCATGTCTACAAGGGTGCCAGGTGCACCCACGCGTGCCCGGGCCGTGTACTGAGCTACCCACGCCCCCTGTGTCTCCGAGGGTGCCAAGTGCACCCACGCGTGCCATGGCCATGTACTTGAGCTCCCTTAATGCCCCGTGTCAGAGGGCACCGGGCGCACCCACGCATGCCATGGCTGTGTACTGGAGTTCACCACGTCACGCGTGTCTTCGAGGGTGCCAGGTGCACACACCCGGATGCCACGTCCAGTGTTTCCGAAGATGCCAGATGCTCACATTCACAAAGTTGTCAAGTTCTGAGAATTTTTAGGAGTGAGAACTAATTAGTCTATGTGATAACATAAGGGGAAGAGGCGTCACACAAACTTTTCCTCAAATACAACACAAGAAATTTTCAGTGAAATGATAAAAAGCAAAATAAACGTAAAAGAACACGATTTCACCAAAACATCACTAAAGTAAACTGATGGTTTACAAAACATGTGATGTAGCGCTTAGTGTCCAAAACTGCTCCTCCCATTCAGTGAGGAATTGTCAGTGTAGGAATGGAGAATCTTAAAACCTCTACTCCTCGTTGGGTCTCACTAAGCCTCCAAACTCCAAATGTGTGAGTCTCACTCACGATGAGTGAGACTTGAGGTCACTGCCTACATGTGCCACAGCCCAGTGTCTTTGAAGAAGCCAGGTGCACCCACTCATGTGCAGTGCCCAGGCACGCGAGCTCCACACGTATCACCCGTCTCTGAAGATGCCAGGCGCACACACATTTGCAGTGCCCAGGCACTCGAGCTCCACACGTATCACCCGTCTCTGAAGATGTCAGGTGCACACACTCGTGCAGTGCCCAGGCACGCAAGCTCCACACGTATCACCCGTCTCTCAAGATGCCAGGTGTACACACATGTGCAGTGCCCAGGCACTCGAGCTCCACACGTATCACCCGTCTCTGAAGATGTCAGGTGCACACACTCGTGCAGTGCCCAGGCACGCAAGCTCCACACGTATCACCCGTCTCTCAAGATGCCAGGTGTACACACATGTGCAGTGCCCAGGCACTCGAGCTCCACACGTATCACCCGTCTCTGAAGATGTCAGGTGCACACACTCGTGCAGTGCCCAGGCACTTGAGCTCCACACGTATCACCCATTTCTGAAGATGCCAGGTGCACACACTCATATGCAGTGCCCAGGCACTCGAGCTCCCCACGTATCACCCGTCTCTGAAGATGCCAGGCGCACACACTCATGTGCAGTGCCAAGGCACTCGAGCTCCACACGTATCACCCGTCTCTGAAGATGCCAGGTGTACACACTCGTGCAGTGCCCAGGCACTCGAGCTCCACACGTATCACCCGTCTCTGAAGATGCCAGGTGCACACACTCGTGCAGTGCCCAGGCACGCAAGCTCCACACGTATCACCCGTCTCTGAAGATGCCAGGTGTACACACTCATGTGCAGTGCCCAGGCACTCCAGCTCCACACATCACCCGTCTCTGAAGATGTCAGGTGCACACACTCATGTGCATGGAAATAATTTATTGCCTAATTACTTAAAATCATCGCAAGTACACACTTGTAACATCAATAGACAACCTTAAAGATTCTGCCATAAAACAATACCAAACAGACGAGAGTGAACCAGCCGGAAAGTCATTTCCATTTAACTTGCCACTACCTCCCATCACTGTAAATAGGGATAATACCCCAACCAGGACAGCCCCCCGTACATACGGTTAGTCCTCACAATTAAAATAGCTGTTCTTCATGTCTTGACTTAATTGTGGGAGCTTCCTCACTGTACATATAAATAAAAACACAGTATTGGGCTCCAACCCGTAGCTTCCCTCTCGATGATGGACCTAACATGAAAAGTGCAAGAGCAAAATAACTCAACCAGACTGTAAACACTTCATCCCCACCTTCGTAAACAATGGCTCTGTGCAAAAATACCAACATGCTAGTTTCAATACATTCATTTAGCTGTGGCCCACCATGATACAAATACAAGGAATACTGCGCAAAGCAGGCCTAAAGTCTGTTTGTACTAGGACTGATCTGTCACTTAGGGTTTTCTTTGCCAAATACGCCCTACAACATAAAACCACTTAGTACAGACCACTCTTATGGGCTACCAGTCTTATTCCGATAATCTGTCTCCCACCCCGCTTATGGGGGGCTAGGACTGTCCGACTCCACCAAGGCAATTTACATCGGGCTCTGTGTAGTTCAGCTCCAGTCGGGTCGTTCTCATGTATTTCCCAAATTGGGCCAACTCCAAGGGCACTGTGCAGTTCGGGAGCCATGAGACTGCCTCTGCGTATGTCCTGACCCCATACCTTATGAACATTGGTTTTAACAGCTTCTGATGGTGTTGGAGAGGGGGGCAGCAACATTTAAGATGTACCAAGGACTCTACTCTAATTGCACAGCCTGCATTTAACAATCTTCATTAAGGATTTTCATCCTGGATTTAATTCTTTGAAGGAAGTAATACTGTCCGGGCCCATTGAACATCTTTCAGACATTTATTCCCAAGGCATTGTTCAAATATGGCGGAGTTATTTGCCTCATATGATGTCATTAGACCTGACAGCCCTCTAAAGTCCTTATATCTAGCCATGTCTTCTTCTCTCGACAGCTGAATTTTTTTATTTTTTTTTTATTTAGAGCATTCTTTATTGCTGCGTGGTTTACTTCCTGCAATGACCACTTCGCTATAGCCAAATTCAATTTTGCTACGGCATCTAGAAAGTTCTTTTGCCAGGGATTGGGTCCCCCATCAAATACTGTTTTGAGTACCTCCTTTAATGATCCTACCCACCTCTGTATCTTATACCAGTAAATGCAATCTCCTACCTAAAACTCTTAAATTAATTGTGGAATTGTCCTAGCACAACTAGGCTCCCAGACTAGTTTTGTCATTAAAAACATCAATAACAGTGAAGTGACTGCAACTCTTTAAAAGATCCTGCACGGGGGCGTGGCTTCGGAGCCAAGGAAAATGGCCGCTCGTGTGGAGCTCCGCATCGGCGTGAGGAGCCGAGATTCCTCTGGGCATGTTGTCGACACTTTCGGACCCCGCAAAACGAGGCAGATGTGTGTGAGGACCAGCGCTACAGGTTGTTCTATGTTTCAAAGCCCAGGGTGAGCACTGTCTTCTTTTTTCTGTCTTTTTTGGACGCGCTCGTTTCAATGCGGCCGCCATTTTGTTTTTCTTTAAGGCGCAGCCGGGGCTTCTCTGCTCACCGGTGAACCACTGCAAATAAACTTTTACGCTACCTGCATAATTTGCTTCATATTTGCCACTTCTCTACATTATTCATGCTGATTGGAAATGTTTACTTCAATTTTATTTTTACTTTTCAATGAGGTAATTTTTCCTCATATCTGACTTGTCTTTATACTATTCGAGGAAATCCAGGACAACATTTTTTTTCTTCTGAAGAAGAAAATACTTTTCTCATTTAATTGATACTCCACAGAGTCAGTTATTAACATTGTTATATGGCAACGGCACGCTCTACACGCAATTACTCTGGACAGTAATTCAGTGGAGGACTACAACCCCTTCAGTGTCTTGCAAGAAAACATGGCAGATGCAGACCCTAATCTTTCTCACACAGGTAATGCGATACTTACTACGTCTCGCAATACTCCCAAGCAGGCATCAAAAATTACTTCTGCCTCAACAGTAGTCTCCACTAAAAACGCGTTAAGAAGGATCCACCTTCACCTCCTAGCTCTTCATCGGCATTATCCATGGAGTTGCTTCTTCAGGAAATACGCGCTCTCAAGCCTTACATGGAGGAAACAAATATCCGTCTCCAGAGTCTTGAAGATAAATGGTCTCATATGGAGCAAAAGACCTTACTTTTGGAACAACGTGTCGATTCTGTCCAAGATGTTATTAGTCAAATTCCTCCTCTACAGTCTGAGATTTTACACCTTAAGCAACAAGTGGAGAATTTGGAAAATCGCAATAGGCGTAACAATTTACGCATTTATGGTCTTGTGGAAGGTCTTGAAGGTTCGGATCCTCCCACCTTTTTTCAATCTTTTCTACCGACGCTTCTGGGTCTTCCTGACTCCCCAAGACTGAATATCCAAAGGGCTCATCGCTTGGGACAATCCCCAAAATCGCCATCTTCTACCACGAAACCAAGAGGTGTTATTCTATATTTTTTAGAATATACAGATTTGCTTAAAGTCCTACATGCTGCCAGAGATGAGGGGAAAATTTCCTGGCAAGGTGCCAATCTCTTTTTCGCTCAGGACTATGCCAAAGCGACTGCTGATAGACGGAAAAAATTCTTGGACATGAGACAAGCTCTACGCAGTTTGAATGCTCGTTATGGATTATTTCATCCTGGTCTTATGAAGGTGACATTTAACAATAGAACCACTACCTACGAAGATCCGGCTCGTTTACAATACTTCCTGGACTCCCGCAAAGAAGAAAACATAGAAATTCCTCGTTCATCGAAGTTTTAAGTGTCTTCATGTTGTTCTGTTATGATCTTATATTTTATGTATCTTGATGTTTGTTATTGTTCATTATATCTTTTGTAATAACTTTTCCCCTTTTACTACAAGGTGCGGTTTACTGTGGTCCTCGGTTATGTGATCTTTCCTGGACGTGGTCTACCTTCTCCATTGTCATCCTGGAGTTTTCCCGCTTGATCGTGCTGTTTTCCTCATGTGGCTTCACCATCCCCATGTTTCCATGTTTTTTGTGGTATGTTCTTTATTATTTTTTCATTCTTTTCTGTTTTGTATTTAGTCAATTCTCGTTTCTTCTATTATCTTATCTATTTGCTACATTTCTTTTTCCTCTCTCTTTATCTCCTTATTTTTTCTTTTTATTCCATTCGCTGGGCTTTCTTCTTTCTCTTCATCACAACTCAGTTTCTATTTTATCCTATCTTCTTTTCCTACTGTATACTCCTCTTTCTCTACATTTATCATTACTCTACGAAAGTTCTTTCAATTGAAATTTTGACTCTTCATGTATCATTATACTTGCAAGTGTTTAGATCATAGTTTAACATTTATTATATATATTTAGATGTCGTTAAAAATTATATCTTGGAACGTTAAAGGTTTGGGTTCCCCCATCAAACATCAACGTGTTTTATCACATATTGCGAATCTAAAGGGTGATATTGTTTTATTGCAAGAGATTCATGTGACTAATATTGAAATAGCCAAATTACATCGCCAATGGGTAGGCCATGTTTTTGCATCTCCAGGCTCAGGAAAGCGAAATGGTGTAGCTATTCTTTGCCATAAACGTTTAGATGTCCAACTTATAAGGCAAGATAATGATTCTGAAGGTAGATGGGTTTCAGTCTCTTTAATAATTAACAAAATTCCTTTAACCATTTTTAATGTATACGCACCTACCACCCAAGATAAGCTTTTCTGGCCTCAAATCCTTTCCAATTTAATGACCTATACTGATGAATATTTAATCTTTGGTGGTGATTGTAATACGATTATGGACCCTTTTATAGATAGGCGTTCCAATTCTAGATTCTCACCTTCCCTTGCCCACACCCAGTTTACTTCCACTATAACTCAAAGGTCTCTTGTTGATTCCTGGAGATTATGTCATCCTACCTTGCAAGAATACACTTATTTCTCAACAGCACACTCATCTCAGTCCCGGATAGATTATATTTTTATCTCCAAAGCTCTGACACAACATATTTCCCATGCTGATATAGGTTCTATTTTAATTTCTGATCATGCCCCTGTCTCCCTAGGTTTGGATTTACTTCCCCCTATCAAAGGCACTAGGAGGTGGAGATTTAACAATTCCCTTCTTTTAGACTCAAAATTTACACCCGCCTTTCAGGATTTTGCAACCACTTTTTTTTTTACAGAAAATGAACCCCCACATACATCTCCTCAACTGGTTTGGGATACCTTTAAAGCCGCCTCTAGGGACTTCATTATTTCTTTTGTAGCCCAGAAACGAAAGGCATCTTCCCAAACAATACAAGCTCTTGATGCACAAATTAAACGATTGGAGCATTCTTACTATCTAACAAAAACTCAATCGGATTTGAATGATCTTATCAAAGCCAAACTTTCCTTTAATAAACTCTCAACCGAATCCGCGAATCTATTCTTACTCAAGTCTAGTGATAAGTATTACACTGCGCAGAATAAATTTGGTAATGTTCTTGCTAATTATCTCGATTAAAAAAGAACGCACTAAAATTGAATCTATTTTAACCTCATCTAACGCCACAGTTCATAAAAATGAAGAGATTCTTCCAGAATTCACTAAGTTTTATCAAAAACTTTATACACCCGAGTCCACCTCTCAACCGACTGCTATTTCACAATATTTATCCTCCATCTCTCCACCATCTTTTCATGAGGAGGATTTTTCTTCCTTGGAAGAAGATATACAAGTTAAAGATATTCTTAACGCCATTCAATCCCTTAAAAAAGGGAAAGCGCCGGGGCCCGATGGCTTTACAATTGAATTTTACACACATTTTTCTCACATTCTTCTTCCCAAACTTCATCAATTATTTTTATTCTTTATATCATCCCAGAAATCAGAAGGTTCCTTTCAGGAAGCTTTGATTTGTCTTCTCCCTAAAGAAAATAAAGATCACACATTGTGCAAAAATTATAGACCCATTTCTTTAATAAATTTAGATCATAAAATATTCGCGAAAATTCTTGCCCTTCGCCTGGATGGTATTCTACCTCATTTAATTAGCAAAGAACAATGTGGTTTCATCAAAGGCCGACACCTATCCGACAATACTCGCCTCTTTTTTAATGTTCTAAGTAAATCTCAATCTCATAAGCAATCACTAGCAGCTGTTGTGTTAGATGCTGAGAAAGCATTCGATAGGGTTAATTGGCAGTTTATTTTTTCAACACTTGTTTGGTTTGGGCCCCAAATTTCTCACTTATGTTTCCTAACTTTACTCTTTTCCCCGGTCTTTTATTCTGGCTAATGGACTAGTCTCTCCCTCCTTTCCTCTTCATAGAGGTGTCCAACAAGGTTGTCCGCTCTCTCTGCTTTTATTCATTTTGACCCTACAACCCTTTTTAATAAAAATTTGTTTGAATAATGATATCTCAGGTTTTCCATATGGTAATACATCTTTAAAACGTTCTGCATATGCAGACGATATTCTTTAATTAATTTCCAATCCACAAAGTTCCATTCCAGCTTTCTTATCTGAAGTATCAGCTTTTGCTTTGGTTTCAGGTTACAAACTCAATGTTGATAAATGCGAAATCCTTCCTTTAAACAAACATTGTTTTCACGCTGATTTCTTGGCCGCTTCTTTTCATTGGAGCCCAACTAAGATCAAATATCTGGGTCTATGGTTCACCCCTTCCATTAAGGATACGGTTGCATTAAATCTGAAAAATTTACAAACAATTTTAAGTACTTCCACAGCGCGCTGGCATCCCCTATTTCTATCCTGGTGGGGTAGATTAGACTCTATAAAAATGATGCTAGTTCCAATAATTTTATTTTACTTATCGAATATTCCAGTTAATATTCCTAAATCTTGTTATAAACATATTTATACTGTTCTCTCCAAATTTTTGTGGCAGAACAAAAAAGCTAGGATGTCTTTTTCTAAACTTAAACTCCCTAAACATATGGGTGATGTTAATTTTCCTGATTTTTCTTCTTATTACACCTCATTCTTTCTTAAACATTCTTCTTTTTTGCAGTCTGGCAATATGATTGATTCGAATTTTCATCCCTTGTGGGTGGAGATCGAAAAGTCCTTTTTTCAACCCTTTACCTTTGACGAATATGTTTCTTTAAACCACACTCCACCATCTTTATCCCTTCCTATTCTTAAAAATGCCCGTAAACTTTTTCAGCCTCTCTTTTTGGATGGCCTAGATGAACGTACTAGATTTTTAAAATCCCCAATTTGGCATAATAAACATATTAAATTTAAAAATAGGACCCTTTTCTGGAAAGATTGGTTCGATCTTGGACTTAAATGGACTCATCAACTCTTTCAGGATGGTATTTGTATTCTCTTTTCGGTAATCCAATCCTCGTTTTCTCTTCCTCCATCTTATTACTCCAAATATATGTCCTTAATTACAGTCGCTCAAGCTTCTTACAACGCTTTGGCGCCTTCTCCTACACTTACAGTCTCCTCCCCCAACATATTATCGTCTTTATATACCTTTCCTTCGGCCTCTCACATATATAAGAATTTAAGGGATATCCCTATTACTCGCGATAAATCTAAGGTGGAATGTAACTGCGAATCTGATTTAGAAGAATCTTTTCCAATTTTAACATGGAACAAGATTTGGAACAAAATAAGGAAGTCTTCTAGAGCGGCGAACACCACCCAAACTTTATTTTTCATATATAATAGACTTCTCCTCACACCGGCTAAATTACATCATATAGATCCCACCATCCCCTCTACTTGTTGGTCTTGTCCTGCCCCTTCTGCAGATCTTAAACATATGCTGTTTACATGTCCATTTATTCACACTTTTTGGCTCAAAGTCTGGCAACAAATTAATACTATTTTTCATACATGTATTCCTTTTTCTTTTTCGCATATTTTTCTAGGCAGCGTCTCAGAGGTGTGGGCCTCCCATGATACTAATGTCTGCATTATTGATTTACTTATAGCTGTAGCATTCCAGCAAATTACTAAGTCATGGAAAAACACTTCAAATATTTCATTTCAAGCGTGGTGGTATGGCATTTGTTACAATCATAGATTAGATAGAGCTTATGTTTACCCAATCACACTCGCTATTAAACGTGACATATTGTGGCTACCCATTACTGATTTCCTAAATCTGTCTGCTCGAGCCCTACCCTTGCATAATCCTCGCAATGAAGAAATTTCCAAACCTCCTTGATGTGATAATTACTAATATTTTTCTATCTGGTTTTTCTTATGGTTAAGGATGAAGTTATTATAGTAGGAATTACTGTTACATAATCGTTGTGTTTTAAATATAAGTCCCATCACAGAGTTATTTTCCCCTTTTCTTTCTTACTATCCCCCTTTCTTTTCTTCTTTCCTCCTCCTATTCCTCTATAATGTATTGGTATTATTTCATACTTATGTAACACTTTTACAAATATTGTATTATGTTTATCTTTTCATCAAATAAAATTTTTCTTTAAACTGAAAAGATCCTGCACACTTTTCTCCTAAATTTGTTTGAAAGTGAAGGAGAAAAAGACACATATATGCTGCCCTCTACTACCGCGTTAACAACCAATTAAAGTGTCTTGTTTAATCAACCGAACATCAGAGGCCAGCAGAAACAAATCAGTCACTGTCTTAGTGGACCATTCTGTCACGTGGCTTCAGCACTCATTGGCTAATTTGGAACATTATTTCAGAGGCAAAAATGTAGAAAACACAAAAGTTATTACTTTCGAGGAGTAGAAATTAATTCAGGAAATCATGGAAGATTGGCCTCTCACAATCGAGCAAGCTCGTATAACTACCTATGGGTGATCTTCCATCCTTCGCGCCATTTTAGGCAGCATATGGAGTCACTTATTGCAAAAGAAACCGGCATTAGATTTGCGCTACAAAACGTATCAAACCATAGTGCAGGCCCCTCCTTAGCACCACTTTTTAGCCTTTTGAAAGCTAAGTCACTCACATATGGACTTGAAGCTTTCCCTGCCACGTTTGGCCAGTGGATGAACTGGGCACAGTCGAAGCTGCTTAGATCAATATTTAAATTACCAAACTCTGCCAGGGAAGCCCAGCTGGGTATGGAGTTTGGTCTCAGTGAAAACATTGGCTCAAAGTGCTGCTGTATTAAAACTGCGGTTTACGCTACTTGAGGAGGTTAAAGGTGCCTTTAATCACCATTTGGGTGTTGAAATTTCGTCTTCTAGCCCCAAGCCTTGGCGTTTAAGACAATCGTCTGCGACTTACAGATGATATCACCATGGTCCCTTGATATCACTTTTGTAAAGTTGAAATTAAAGTATAGAAAATTGATTAAAACGAGTTCTAGAATTGTAGATCTACAGAATTTACAGTTGTAAAAACATAACCCAAATACGGTTGCAACTTATACAGAATCTGCAGCCCAGGGGTAATTCATGCTGTTATCCAGGGAAACCAAGCTCACATTTTTAAGACTTTGTTTTGTCCTTTTAGATATTGGCGTAATTGCCCAAAAATGGAAATATAATAGAATAAATGCCGCCTGCGGTTTCTGCCCAGATCCAAAAGAATCTCTTGCACACACTCTTTGTGTATGTCCAGCATTTCTTTGAGAAAAGAGGAAAGCCTTTTCTGGACCTCAATAGAAAGATCTGCTCCAAAGCCATTCAGAACTGTTTCAAGGGCTGGGCAGCTGGCCAATAGGTAGATTCATAACATTCAGGGAAAAAGGTCTAGGTGCACTAGAATAGGATAGGGATTTATAAAGCGCACTAAAACCCGAAGGTGCCAAGGCGCAGAGCGGACGAGGAGAGGAGAATGAGAGGCAGCTGGCTAAACTGAGAAAAGCCAGGTCTTCAGTTGTTTTTTGAACACCGGAAGGGATTCCACCTGGGAGATCAAAGAGGGTAGAGGGACGTCTTTTTTCCCCCGCTGAACTCACGAGGCCTAGTCATGGTCTCAGAAACATGTATGTAATGTTCATTATATGTCAGGGTGTATGGTCTGTCACTATATGTTTGTGAGTGTTTTGAATGTGAAACGTCACGATATGGCTCACGAAGTGCTCACGCATTTTGATTACTTTTTGGCACTATTTCCACAAAGTCACCACAAAAAGAACGCTTTTATTATGCTATAAGGCCCGAGGGGTCCTGTATTGTTTAATCATTTTGTTTCTTTTTCTCCCACCACCTCTGTAGGACTTTTGGAATTTTAACAGACCAATTAGGTGCTGAATGACATTTTATTTTCAGTTTTTTGTTGTTATTGCATAGGAGTTAAATTCTAACTTTAGGAGTGGGAGTATTTTCTCCTTGAAGGTCCTGAAGAAAAGCCTTGGGGTAGGGCTTGAAACTAGTCGACCAAGGAAACGGTAGGTCGGACACCGGTAACGTTTCCCACAATCCCCTTATTTTAATATATCAAACTAGAGGAGCAAATAAAGTTGTTTTTTCCAACTAGTCTGATATTTTTAACTCACCACTGTTCTCTTATATATTTAACCCACTCCAACATACCAAATACCACATAGGTGTATACGGACTTCCTTTCATTAAGTGCTCCCGCTTCTCCGCTGGTAGTAGCATACCCCTGTCCTTAGGACAGAGAGGAACCCTATGGTGAAGCATGCCACCATGGGGCAACCCTGGTGGGTGAGGGTTATTTAAAAAGAACCTTTTCTTTCCCTGTCCTAATAAAGAGGTTACACTCCTTCATTAGCTCATCGGGAGGGACTCTTTTTTGGTTATCTGATTGTGTTGTGGAGGACGAATCAACCTCCCCATATCTCTACCCTCCCTCTTTGTTTAGCGATATATAATTATACACAATGTATTGTGATATTTGCACATGCTATACTTCTGGGCAGGTAGGAGCTACTGCCTTGTTTGTGTTATTTATTTTACTTCCTGGTGGTAGAGGTTTTTAGAGTCCATTTCTCTCGATATATTGTGATATCTGAACATTTTGTATTTCTGTTTTTATTCTATCATCCCTTTATTGTGCTTGTTTGTATTTTACGGATTAACTATTAAGGTTTTAGAATGTCCGAGACATTTATTACATCTCCTGGGGTGTAGAGGCATTTAGTGTTTATCTTTTATGATTGAATATTTACACACTTTATTGTTGTTTTATATTTTTCCTGTATTGTCTTGACTATATTATACCAAGCATTTGGTATAGCTTCTGATTTAATTAGATATTTTGAAAGGTTTTTTATTAACTACCAAATAAAGTAATGGCATACAGAGATCTAAATAAAAAATCCTCCTTGGAGATGCGATCGAGCAATTAGAAATACAGCAGCGGTAAAATATATTTAAAAAAATACACTAGGGGGCGTGGCCAAGATGGCGACCTGAGCAGACGTGTGGCTCGGCGGCTCCTCGCCCCTGGCCCCTATCTCCCGAGTAACACAGCACAAACCCCCCCTTTTCGCGCACGGCGCTAGCGCCGCAATCGGCGGGGAGGAGTCGCCGCCCATCGAGGAGCACCTGCAGGGTGAACGCTCCACGGAACCCCCTTATACCATCGTAATTTCCCTGAACGGAGGCCGGAGGAAATGGCGCCTCTTCCCGGAGCTGAGGGGGGGTCCGGGCGCCGCTGAAACGCGGCCTCTCTGAGGGCACCGGCGGTATTGTCGACCCCGCCGGGGGCGGTGAGGTGCCCGACACTAGCGACCCGGCTGAGAGCTACGCGGCTGATGGTGAGGAGGGGCACAAGAGACGTCTGGTGGCCCAGGTGAGACGGCGGCAGCCGTGAGAGGCCGAGGCTCGAAGGCCTAGGAATTCCGCAGACGGCGCCGGAGGGGCACCCTCGTGAGCTTGGCCCTCGCCACTTGCTGTGGCCACGACATCGGTCCAGCGACGGGAGAGGTGGGGGCGGACTGCGGCGCCGGACGCCCCTGCAGGGAAACCGGGTGAGTGCCTGCGGCCCTGGGAGGACGAGGCGGCAGCGCCGGCGGGGAGAGGCCCCCTGGGTGGACGCCTGAGACCGGGCTCCGGAGGCCTAGAAAGAGAGGTAGGGCCCAAATCCTGACCACCCCGGGCCCGACGCGCAGTGCGACTCCCACAGAAACACTCTCAACGAACCGAGGCAGGGAAGAGTGAGCTCCCGAATACTCCCCCAGGGTCAACAGCTCGCTGGCGGAGGGCTCCGGGGCAACAGATCGGCGACACTACACGCCGGCGCACGTTAGGAGTGACCTGGGCAGCGGAGGAGCGAGCCCTCATCCGAAGCCCCCCGAAGCCGCGGAAGGGCTGACTCGCAGCAGACACACGCAGAGTCAGAGTGGACACCACAGGTGGGGGCAACGACGTGTGTGAAGGCCCGGGGACCCCGGGGGCTCCTGCTCAGGCACACAGAGGGGCGGAAGGGGTCACAGCTCCACCCCGGGTGCAGCGACGCGGAGAAGAGGGACCCTCTGATAAGATACACCGGAGGTATAGGACAGAGTTTGGCGGGATTAACGGACCTCCACGATGTCCACGCTCAGGAAGAAAGGGGACCGCAACATTAAAGATATGCTGGCCAAGAGCTCCCCATTAGGTGAACAAGGACGCAAGACTCCGACCCCCCTCCACCACGGGAGAACCTGGAGGAAGGGGACATGCCTATCACACGAACCTTCCTGGAATCCCTGTTCAATGTCCTGCGGGAAGATTTCCAGATGCTTAAACAGGAGGTGAAGGGAGAGGTACGGGAGATCCGCCGGGACGTGGACGGGATTGGAGAGAGGGTGGCTGCAGTCGAAGAACGCGAACTATCCAGAGGCGAAGAAATAGAGCAACTACAACAGGAAATGATACGCCTACAAGAACAGCAGCTGGACCTCCAGACCCACACCGAGGACCTCGAAAACAGGTCCCGACGCAATAACATTCGAGTCCGAGGGGTTCCGTCGCAAGAAGAGGGGACCGATGTGGCCGGCTACCTACGGGGGCTCTTTCGGGACATCCTGGGGGAGGACCAAGACTTCGAAATACGCATTGACAGAGCGCATCGAGTGGGCCCTCCGCGCCGAGCACCAGCGCCTCCAGCCGACATACTGGCCTTTCTCCCGGACTATCCCCTTAAAGAGCGTATATTGAGGGAGGCCCGGCGCAAGCAACCTCTCGCACATCAAGGACACTCCATAGCTCTCTTTCAGGACTTAGCCGCCATAACCCTACAGAGACGGAGAGCATTTAAAGAGGTGACAACTCACTTGAGAGAGCAGGGGTGGCCTACTCTTGGGGACACCCCTTCCGATTGATCTTTAAGTGGAACGGCCGGATACACCAATTGCGCTCCCTCAAGGAAGCCTGTGAGATTCTGGGCTTGACGCAGGAGAGCCCGACTGCCTCACCTACTCGCCCAGGGGGGCCCTCCGAGACCGGCTGGCGAAAAGTGAAACACAGGCGTAGGCCTCCTCCTGTCCAAAAGCCTGATCCGGACATTATGTCCCAGGAGAGGCGAGAGGCCGTGGCGGCGGTGGCGAAGGACACTACCCCACCAAACCAAGAATGACAGTACAAGCAATCACGGGGGTTATAGAAGCAATGAACCGGGTTGTGCCGGGGGCGGGGCCGGGGGGCAGCCGAGACCACTTGAGCCACAAGTACAACCCAATTTTCTGGACTCCAGATGCCCACGCCATTGGACAATGGGCAATGGACTATGTTACATGGGGAGGTTCACAAAGTTGGGGTTAGGGAGGGAGGGGTGAGGGAGCACGGGCATTGGGGAAATGGGATTAGGGTGGGTTTTGAAAGGGGGCGACAAGGGTGGGGGAGTTGTAGCTAGGTGGGAGTTGGAAGGGTTCGAGAGGGAGGGAGGGTCCGGGGAACCGATGTGCTATCAACCATGGGGGCTCACCAGGCTCCACACTCTGGACAGACCCATACACAAGCGGCCAGCTACCTCTCTCCTCGATGACGGTATCAGAGCTGCAGATTCTCACTCTGAATGTAAAGGGGCTGAATAACCCCATTAAGAGACGAGCCGTCCTCTCTTACTTAGAGAACTCGGGTGCATCAATATGTCTCTTACAAGAAACTCATCTCCTCCCTAAAGACTGGCATCGGCTGAAATCCCGGGCCTTCCCCCAACAATTCTTTTCCTCCACAACAACCAAGACAGCTGGGGTCGCTATACTGTTAGCTAAAACATTCCCGGGCACGGTGGGAGATAAGGTGGCAGAGATCCGAGGCCGACTCCTAGCATACACGCTATGGATAGGGGCGCCCCCATAGTGGTGGGCTCTATATACGCACCCAATACAGGACAAGAACTGTTCCTTCAAAATGCTATGTCGGAGGTGTTGGCCTCCCCTGGGAGGCGAATTATGGTGGGAGGTGACCTGAACTTAGTTATGGACACGGACAAAGACAGATCGGGTCAGAGATACGGACATACAGGGGCCCTATCACATAGCGGGAGGGAATGGCTCAAGGAGAGGGGGCTGGAGGATATTTGGAGGGTGGCCCACCCCAATACCACACAATATTCTTTCTACTCACATGCCCATCATACATACGCCCGACTAGATCACTTTCTAGGGACAGCGGAGTTGCTGCCGATAGTGGAGACGGTATCAATCATGCCGGCCCCACTGTCTGACCATGACGCTGTGATGCTGACGTTGACTATCCCCCACAACGGAAACCGCCCGGGAGATGGCGTCTCAGGGAGAATCTGTTACAGAGAGCAGGGGTAGTACAACAACTTCGAAACCGGGTTACAGACTACCTGGATCTGAATGACTCTCCAGACACTCCCCTGACAGCACTGTGGGGAGCACTTAAAGCCACGATTCGAGGTGAAATTATCGCTATCAGCGCAGCAGAGGCTAGGGAACGGAAAGAGAAAAGGGCGCTCCTCACGACCCAGGTGACGGAACTAGAGCGAATACATAGCCGCACTTGCGCACCACGGATATGGCGCCAACTCAAAGCGGCGAGAACGCAATTAGCGGCCCTCGATATTGACAGGGCTGAGTACGCGGCCCTACGACTTAAGCACACTTATTACATAGGGGGCGATAAGGCAGGGCGGCTCCTAGCGAACAAACTCAGGGCGCGGGACGAACGCGCCAGAGTAAAGGGGCTTCAGACTCATACGGGAGAGACAGTGGAGCGTGATGAGGATATTGCGGAGGCCTTTCGGAACTTCTATTCCACATTGTATAGCGAGACTTCGCAGACAACGAGGGACGCAGTAACTTACCTACAGGACGCTGCCATCACAAAACTAGATCTTACGGAACGGGATGCGCTGGACGCACCCATCCGAGTGGAGGAAGTGATCAGGGCCATTTCCCGACTTAAAGCCCTGAAATCGCCGGGTCCAGATGGATTTTCGGCAGGTTTCTATAGGACCTTCTGCCCGCAGCTGGCCCCAATACTAACGCGCCTTTTAACTCCTTTCAGGGCCCCGGGACAATCCCCCGGACATGTTAGCCGCCGACATAGTAGTTATCCCGAAACCCGGGAAAGATGCAACTCACTGTGGTGCTTATCGCCCGATCTCCCTGCTTAATCTTGATCTTAAACTGTTCACAGGGGTTCTGGCGGCCCGACTAGGTCCATGCATGCCCGGGATTATCGAGCCGGATCAGTGTGGTTTTGTCGCGAACCGTCAGAGTAGCGACCACACTAAGAGGATACTCCACCTGATCGACAAAGCCCATCGCACCAATCTGGACGCAGTGCTAATAGCGATTGACGCGGAGAAAGCATTCGACCGCGTCAGTTGGGACTTTTAGGAGCCACACTGACCCATTTCGGAATCGGTGATCGCTTCAAGGCCTGGGTAGCGAGCTGCTACAATGGACCTACCGCTACGATACGAGTGAACGGCATGGCCTCAAAACCGTTTGATATCCAACGAGGAACAAGACAAGGGTGCCCTCTATCGCCCCTCCTGTTCGCTCTCTACATAGAGCCTCTTGCACAAAGAATACGGGATAACCCTGAGATTCTCGGCATACCCTTTGGAGGGGAAAGGCATGCAATTAGTCTGTATGCAGACGATCTTTTAGCTACCCTAGAGTCTCCCGACCGATCAGCCCCGGCCTTTCTAAAGGAGCTGGCCTCCTTTGGCCGTGTCTCTGGCTTTAAGATTAATGTCCCGAAATCAATGGTGCTACCCCTGGGCAGCTGTGCAGAAAAGCACACGGCGGGAACACTGGTGATTGGGGGCTCCAAATCTGCAACACACTTCCCTACTTAGGAATCGATTTGGCGCCCACGGTTGCAACTACGGTAACGTCAAACTACACTAAACTGCTTTCTCAGACACAAACGGCTCTTGGACGATGGCAGAAACATCAGCTGTCACTTCTGGGCCGGATAGCGGCTGTTAAAATGAATATCCTGCCCAAAGCACTTTATGTCTTCCAGACCATACCGATATGGCCACCAGGAGGGGCCCTACAAAAGCTACAAGCAGCGGTACAACACTTTATTTGGGTGGGGGCACGACCTAGGATGCGCAGAGACCTCTCCCATAGACCACCCGACGCAGGCGGGCTGGGTATCCCTAACTTCCTAGATTATTTTAAAGCAACTCAACTACGCTACCTAGTGGAATGGAACAGACCGACATCTGAAAAACGATGGTTGTTCCAAGACCGGGCCTTGGCGAAAATGTCTCTCTGGAAAGTCCCGTTTTTAAAACGCAAAGACCGACCGCCGAATTTGAGGGGATCCCCGACCACGAGCACGCTGTTGCGAGTGTGGGATTCAGTAGCGGCCAAGAGGGGACTCACATCCTTTCCCTCCCCGTTGACGCCATTATTCGAGAACCCAGAGTTCCCTCCCGGCATGGAGGACCGGGCGTTCCCACAATGGAGGGACACAGATTGTAAGTCAGCGGGCCATTTATTTACCCTCGAGGGGTTCATGCCCTACACGGAGGCGATACAGTGGTACAACATCGCGGCGCCACAAAGGTTCCAAAATTTTCAACTGCGTCACTGGCTCCTGCACCCGGAGACGTGTCCAGGGGCCAGCAGGAATCTCACGACATACGAACGCTGGCTTATTACTAGAACATCGGACAAACGACTGATATCTGAACTATATCGCATGCTGAGACCTCGGGTTCCCTTTTCCCCGTCGGCGGGACAGAAACGGTGGGAGCGGGAGATTGGGAGAGGATTAACAGAGAAAGAATGGACGGATATATCCTTTAGAGCCAACCACACGGCACGTAACACAGCCAGTAGGGAGGCTGCGGTTAAGGTCACTACATACTGGTATTTAACACCAGCGCGACTGCATAGGGGGAACCCAGACAGAAGTCCGACATGCTGGCGGGGCTGTGACGCGGAGGGAACCCTGACACACCTCCTATGGGATTGCCCAGAATTAACGGACTACTGGCGGGCAGTCTTAGATGACATTGATAAACACTTCGAGACAGAGATACCTCGTTTCCCGGCATACACGCTATTGGGACTACCTAATGCACTCACATACCCCCTGAAATCAATCCGGGGAAGCAAATGGGGCTAGCGATGGGGGCAGCAGCGCAACACATCTTATCGCTTTGGGGCAAACAGTCCAGACCGACACATACAGGATGGTTGCACAAATTATGGTATATAGCCGGAATGGAACGAATCCAAGCTACCCTCACGGGTTCTTCCGCTACCTTCCGCACCTTATGGACACCCCTACTGTCCCTACTGTCGACAGAATTGACCGAGCTTACATGCCCCAGATACTTACGTATTCTCCGACTCACGGATAGCACAGAGGAGGTTGCAGACCCCCACGGGAAAGGCATCGAGCTCCATCTACAAGGGAGGTCCCAGAGACAGGCTGATATACACGGACTAGGGAACCTAGAAGGGAGGATGAGGGAGGAGAAATATGCTGGTCTTGCTTTCTCTACTCAGGGTCCACACGGAAGGGCCGTAGTCCCTGGAGGGGACACCACCCAGAACTCTAACTTGGCACATCGGTTCGGGGAGGGAGGGGGGCGTTGGGGTAGTTTTAGGTTTTTCTATTTTTTTTTATTTGTGGTGGTCATATATGGGGGATAAAAATGGAAGACATAAAATTTCATAATCACACGTTACAATCTCACGCGGCCGACCTCCGGGTTGTGGCGGAAACGCTGTGTATGTTCAATCACTATGCGCTCTACCGGCCCACGGATGTGGGCAGCCAATTGTGTGACACTATCCTCTCTTCCATCAATAAACATGATTTAACCATAAAAAAATACACTAACCAAATGCGGGAATAACTGCAACAAAAATTTAAAGTAATCGTACAAAATCGTATAGCAAGAAGAAAAACACCCAGTAAACCACGAATTAGGCTTAAAGGCCTCAACACACCAAGGGAAAGAAAATGAACATTAGGAAAGACAGGGAAAAAACGAGAGTCCCTGACAAGCTGTTTGGATGGAAGCTGCACCCGACAGTAACTTCTGAACTGTGGGGAAAGTTAAACAAACGAGTAAGAAGCTAAATTTAGCCGCCCAAACAGTCATGTGCGAAAATAAGAGCCCCCATCTCTGCCTCTCGAAGGAGAGGGAGGAAGCAGTTCGAGTGGGGGAAGTAGGGTTGTGTGACAAACCACGCATGCCGGTTCCACGCAGTCTGAACCACGCATATGCCTTTAAATCGCAGGATGCGTTGTTAAGGTATGTATGGCAAAAGACATATGCGTGGTTAAGCCTTTTCAGGTATGTGTAAGTACCCCGATTCCTGCCCCCCCCTCAGAGCCCTAAAACGGGCCAACAAGCCCCCACCCTGAGACTCAAAACCAACCCCTTCCCCGAGCACTAAAAACTTCCCTGCACCCCCAAGCCCTAAAAAGTACCCCAATCCCTGCCCCCGCCTTGTGCCCTAAAAGAGTCCCCCCAAGACCCCGGCCTGAGACCTAAAACAACCCCCCTCCTTTCTAAAAAACCCCCTCCCCGAGCTCTAAAAACCTCCCTGACCTCTCCCCCACCACACCCCCCCCCCCCGAGCCCCATAAACTTCCCCGACCCCACCCTAAGCCCTACAAATTACCCAGACCCCCCCGAGCCCTAAAAACTACCCAGACCCCCTGAGCCCTAAAAACTTCCCCGAACCCCCGCCCTGAACACAACCCCAACCCCACCAGCCCTGAAAACTACCCCAGCCCTTAAAAACTACCCTCCGCCCTCAAAACCCGGCCCCAGCCCCATTTACCTCATCACATCCTCTCCCGATCCTCCTTGCTTCCGCCCATTTGGGCAGCTAGACCGCGCACTGCCTTAACCACGCATATGCATGGTTAAGGCAAGCGTGGTAGTGCTTGCGTTGTTGGGACACGCATGCCTCTGCCTGCGTTGTTCCGACCGTTTCCCGAGAAGTAGGCACCACCTCCCCTGAGAAGGGCAGCAGCCCCCTCGTCATGTGAAGGGAAAGCAACGGCCCAACCAAACCTCGAGAGGGTAGTAAACACTCCCCTTGTGAGAGGTCACGCGTGCACACATACATCTCTTGACGGTGTCATAAGCAGATGGCAGCCCTCGACCCCCTGTGAAGGGCAGCAGACACACCCACCTGTGATAGACAGCAGGCACCTCTCGTGAGAGGGGTAGCACACACGTCCACCTGTGATGAACAGTAGGCACTTCGCGTGAGGGGCCAGCTAAAATTCCCCGTGTGAGGTTCACCAGCAGATGACTGTCTCCCCCCCCTCCACCCTCCTGCTAGTGTCAGCAGGCCGTTCCTGCCCCTGTGAGGGAGAGGGTGACCAGCAGATGACAGCTCTCCTACTCTCCCCCCCCAAACCCCTCCTGCGAGTGTTAGCAGGCCGCCCCAGCCCCTGTGGTGGGCAGTAGGCCCTCTGCGGCCCTGTGATGGGCGGCACATGCCCTCTGTCCGCGCCTCCGCTCCTGCAGGAGGGGCAGCAGATGGCAGTTCCCCTGGTGCTTCACTCCCGCCTCCGCTGTGCTGTCCGCTCAACTGTGCAGCTCGTCAAGCCCAGAATGAGGGCCGCTGGAGGGGCTAGGCATGGCCACCTCTCACGGTGTGACTAGGGGCGGCCATCTCTTGTGAGCTGCAAGAATGAAGGCCCACACCCCAGCACGTACAATCACCCCCTCTCAGGCCCGGGTGCGTTCACCTTCAAAGAAGGCGCCATGGCTGACCCTCGGCAGATCCGACCCGGGGAGCTCGAATGAACTGTCCCTGTATCCCATCGCGGCCTGTGATTCAGGGACTGGAATGGCGTTCAGATCCCAGCGGGCTCACGCTCCGAGGGGCAGAGGGAGGACGGCAGGTACAGTCAGAGCAGAGGGCACAGCTCACACCAGGACACACCGGGAGCAGTCTCACATTACACTGGAGAACACTGGTGACACGAGAACACCACGGCCAGTCAGACGGACACTCCCGTCGGGGGGTGGGGGGCGAGGGGGGTGGGAAGGGTCCTTTAATAATACCATAGTCTACCTTCACAAATGAAAGAGTAGACTGTTATATCCGCTTATGTGTCATTGTATGTAATCCAGCCTAGCTGTCTCCTAGCTGCTCAGCCAGAGTGAGAGATGGTATCGGAATGTTGGCGTGACTGATGGATGGAATGCCTGGGTGCCTGTGTGGATGAGTGGTGACAGTAGGAGATGGGCTGAGCAGCAGGAAGGCTGCTCCTGGTGGGGCTGGTGCTTGACCAGAACAGGCTGGAATAAGGGCTGACAACAAGAATATTGACTGATGTACATATTTACTTGGAACCAATAAAGAAGTCTTCAAAACTCTACCTGGCTACCTGTGTCAACCTGTGTGTAAGGGCACAACATATTTTGGCGACGACCGGACCTGGACTCAAGCGTCTTTAAGGATTTAATAGCGGTCTACAAGAAACTACAGAAACTAAGAGAAACTACAAGAAACAGGAGCTACTTTATGAAGTAAGTTTGGAGCTACTACAGGCTTGCCAGCCCCACCAGTGTCCTTGTCAACGGACGGCCCAACCACCATTGCCCAGCCTGGACATGCTCCATTGGATTTATATTAAGGTCTTTGACGCTACTGTGTAAGTGGTGCAAAGAACACTGCTGCCACTTGTGTGAGATCCAGCAACAATGTTTTCCTGAGGTCTACAATGAGTGTATTGTCTTGATGAAAATGGCACCTTTAGTTCTCTAAAGTCAACTTTATAGATAATTCTGATGTGCTGATTCATTGTTTTTGTGACTGCCCTGAATTAAGAAGTCACTACAAACTGCGTGCAGTGTCTGCACAGATGGAGAATTCTTGGTGCCTAACGGTCTCTTGTGGCATGTTGGAAGCTGAACCAACGGGAGTACGAACTAGGGGCCACACAGGAACGGTGTGTCTCTACAGGTTCTTCCCACAGTCTCAGTTAATTGTTTTCTCAGGCACCACATAGGAGTGATGCTTCGGAGGAACATGGAGTGCGCAAGGAGTGTGTTTGAGGAGTGTCCCAATTGTGTCTGGTTTTACATTGGAGCTGGTTTACATTTTCTGGGACAGCGTGCAATCTAATAATCAATTTTCTCTCTACAAGTGTCAATGGTACAGTATACGTCACTCTGGAGTCAAGTTATTCTTCGCAGTGCCTTTTGATAATTCTGTTTATGTAAGGCACATCACGCATTACTTTGGAGCTGTTTTTTTGGTTTTTTTGTCTTGTGATGTCTGGATGGCATTCGCTCTGGTGGACGAAGAGTGCTTCCGTAATGGCCAATGGACTTCTATGGAGTTTTTTATTTTGTGAAATAATTGTTGTGCTCCATGAAAATGAGTGCCTCAAGCTTGCTCCTTTAACTGCTACACAGTGGTTTGAAAGTTTAAAATATGCATGAGCAACTCACCATTGTTGGAGTCGCGCGTGGCTCCTCACGTGTCTTCTGTGACGTCTCTGGCTCTTCGCAGATTTTTGCTGCTGAGGGACGCGTGGTAGCTCCAACGCTCCTTGAGCCACCCGGCACACGTAACTTATGTGTGCCGCCATTTTGGATCTTATTATTAGAACGCAAGCTGCCGGGTTTTGTTTTGTTTTGACTTCCCGCTGTTTCACCGCCATCCACGAGCCGCATTTTATTGTCACTTTGGTACTCATCATAGATCGCTACTACAGATGGCATGTGCACTATTGAGGGGCACGAAAACATTTACTTCCAGAGACGCGTAGTGCCGGTGACTTGGTATGTTTCTTGTCTTCAAATTCACGGTTGAGCACTTGTGTGCAGCTTTGTGTGTATTCAAAAACGGTCTTTGGTAGTTTACTAGTGTGACATCACTCACAAGATGACTTTTTGCATCTCGTTTGTTCTTCATCTTGACTGTGATGAATGGAATGCTAGGGTGCCTGTGTGGATGAGTGGTGACAGTTGGAGATGGGCTAAGCAGCAGGAAGGCTGCTCCTGGTGGGGCTGGTGCTTGACCAGAACAGGCTGGAATAAAGGGCTGACAACAAGAATATGGACTGATGTACATATTTACTTGGAACCAATAAAGAAGTCTTCAAAACTCTACCTGGCTACCTGTGTCAACCTGTGTATAAGGGCACAACATAGACAGCAGAGACAGACAGATCAAAGCCCCCTCACGAGCAGGACCGACACCATCTGTTCAAGCCCAAGAACCGTACATCTAAGAGTTAAAGCCCCGCTTCCTCATCAGCCCCCCCCCCCCTGTCCGATACTGGTTGTGGTTAATGTGTTCATTTCCAAGCTCAGAGGATTTCTTCCACTTCTCAGGATAATGAAAATAAGGGTGTGGTGGTTGGAGCCCTCTTAAATTCCCACACGCGCTAATGTGCTTTCAAGCTGCCCACAGTGCAGGGTTACGCTACTTCGGTGCCTTCGAGCTCCCAGATGGCAAGGGGTGGACACGTTTGTGGTCTTAGAAAGAGAAACGAGTCCCTGCAGCATGAGGACCGCTTTACGCCCCCAGCAGAATGTCCTTCTAACTGGCCGTTCCGACAGACGGGCATCTCCCAGAGTTTTCTTTGAAAAAGGCACAGCCCAGACACAACTGGCAGCCCGGGTCCCCTCCAGGCGAGAAAAGAACCCACCTGAGACCGGCTTCGGCCTGTTTGGGCCTCATCAGGGGGTACAGCTCGAGTCCAGTGCAGTGCGCACTTGATCCAGGTATGGACAGACCTGTCCCACTAAGAACGTCTCACTTATATAAACAAACCAGTGATTATTAGAAGGCCTGCATTGATCTGTCAGAGGTCATTACCCTGGCTGGACGCCAGTCGAGTCTGGGCTGTGCTGCTCCTAGGGAGCTGGACCTACACTGGTTTTGGTAAGGCTGGTTGGTCTTCAGCAAGAGTGGCACTGGCACAGTGAGCAGAAAAATCCTTTCTAGGCACATATATATCTGGCATATAGGGGTTTCCATAGGTTATGTCCTTCAGGTGCAGGGCACAAAAACAATGGCCTAATTCAGCTCAACACAATGTTATAATGCAATGACACATTTTAGTTTCAATCTGATCAATGACATTTAAGAATCACTTACATTATTACTATGTTAGTGGTAACGCCGGAGCTCCTATGAAGCCCCACTAGCTGGACCTGCGACAAGTGGTGGATTTCCAGTACAAAGACACTCCAAGAGGCCTCACAATGTCCACCCCATCCTGGCTTGCTCTGCTCTCTCAGTACTGAGAGGCAAACAGCATTCTAAACAGTGCACTTGCTGACCGCATTCCATCGTGAATTGGGAGCACGTTGCATTTTCTGGACCTCTGAAGAGCGGTGTTTAATCAGCCAGGTTAGCACAAAGTGGACACAAGATGAAATTCCACCAGGAGGAAATCAAACTGGTTTGGGGTAGTACAGAAATGGGTATTGGGAGGATGGGACAGGCTGGCAGAAGTGAGGGTTGATTCTAACAGAAGATCCCCTTTAACGTCACAGTGATACCTTGCATTAGTTTATATATTTTTTTCCAGCAACAAAGGCATAAGATCCTGGCAGAAAGCCTATTAGGTACATTTGGAAGGCTCCCTTCATTGGAGATGCCTAATTATGCAGCGAATCAGTTGAAATGCCATGGGTTTATGATATAAATTCCCCAACCTATTTCCTGTGCATTACTAAGCGCTACTGCTCTCATGGTCTTAGCGCCAGGACGCCCTGTAAGAGTAACCGTGCGCTTTATGAAACAGAAGTCAAATCAAGAAAAATAAATATCCCGAGGTCTATGTTTTTTACTGGAAAACTTATGATCCACATGCTAAAATGTCATTCACTCAGGAGGATGTGCAGCCTAAAATGTGACGTCAGCAGTTAGCAAAAGGTAATTAGTAAGATTTTCAAGTACGCAGAAATGTTTACAAAAAGCATGACACGCACTGAAGAAACTCCCCAATACTTGGTATTGTAAACAATAAAATGACATTTTCCACAATGCTTATTGTGTAGTTGTTTTGATCAAAGACAAAGTGTAGGTGGAGGAGGACAAGCAGGGGCGGCTCCTCCGCATTGGCGGAGGAGCGTCGCCCCACTGGTTCAGAGCCAGCAGCAAAAAAATAAAATGATATTTCATTATAGTTTTATTATCAAGCCGCTGGCACAGCCAGCATGTGCAGGGAGGGGCGGGGCCAAGGCATGGGGGGGGAGGGGGGAAGCAGTGCTATGTGCATTCTTTAAGTGCTCATGTGTGTTTGGCCGGTCGTCTCAGGCCGACCAAAACACACATGCGCACTTGGGTTTCTATAACATGGCTGTATTGAACAGCCGGGTTAGAGAAACCCCACAGACTCCCTGAGCGGAGCGTCTTTCTAGGGCGCTCAGGCCTATCCCCACATAGAGTCTGTGACGTAGACACAGTGTCTGCTGGGACAAGGAAGTCCCAACACCGAGGCACGACGCGGGAGGCGGTCGGCAGCAGGTAAGTTTAACTTAAAAAATTTTTTTTTTATTATTATGGTCCCTTGACTTTACCCCCATGCCACCTTCCGCGCTCCACCCCCTCTGACCGCCCCACCACTTTTTGTATGTGGTGGCCGCCACTGAGGACAAGTGCAGTGCAAAGGAGGAAACAATGGCAGTAGGCAGCCAGGAAGAAGTGGGAGAAAAACAGAGATCAAGGCCATTTGGAGATGCCGGGGGGGGAGGGTTTGGTGGGGAGAGTAAAAGGATGGGGGAATCCATCAGGCCAGTAAGATCTGCAGTGATAAGAAATATACTTAGAAGTAAGATGTACTCTCCTGCACGAACAATTATAAGCGTGATCTTCAGCACCCATCCCATCGCTTGGGTATAAAATAAGGACACATCACCATTTGAACACACTTCCTGAAATTAAGAACACGCTACTGTGGTGGGGCGATCATACCGTGTCTAGCTTTTCCTGCATTTAAAAACAAATGCCACATTAAATCTCTCAAACTATTATTCTACAAGAGGAACTTCTAGTTTCCTGTAACAATTACTGCCTCAACAGTGCAGCACGATACAGACTCTAAATACTTCTATGTAGGAGAAGTGGGCCTAACATACTCGTCAGAAATTGATTTTTTATTTTAAAGAGGAGTGGTATAAGGGATTCAGGTCTAAGATCGGCACCAGTTTAGAAATAAGTGATTTAAAATGTAGAAGTCTCTACCCTGCCCATGTCTCAACACTAACCCATATTCTTACGGAGTGGCCTTATGTCTTCAGCGACGTTGTGGATGTGCGCCCTTTTTGTTGCTCCCAGTTACCTGATGTTTAGGTGGTACTCCAGTCTTTCTTTATGTGTAGAAAAGAGAGGCAGTGGGTTGGAATACAGCAACTGAATGTAAAGCTGATTAACTCCCCCCACAGAAACACAGCCAACTGTGTGCTCAACAGAAACCACATCCTCTGCGGCAATCCAGGTGCTATGAGACCTGGCACCATACTGTACCAGACACACCCCAGTATGTATTGGGGCCCCTAAAAGGAGCACTGTCAGCAACAGCTCAATGTAGTAGAAGACGGGCACTGACTAAACTCAAGAGTGAGTTAAAGATTGCGGAAGAAATACACAAAAGACATGGGCCTGGAGAAGACTGGAGACCCCTCACAACAATACAAGGCCACTATATATGACACGGGGGACAAGGCTCATCATATCTTAGCCAATAGACGTAAGGCGCAAATAAACAGGGAAACTACGATTGGTTTGAAAACTTCTTGAGGCCAACTCACATACATTATCAAGCTGTATACATCAGATCGAATGGGGAATGAGACAAACTGGAATTTCCTAAAATGTCATAAGATCAACCACAGGAACTGGAGCCTACCATACAAGAACAGGAGATTGATTAAAGCATCCATAAAACATCTCAATCAAATAAGGCTCCAGGCCTAGAACGGCTCAGTGGGGAATTCTACAAACCAATACCAATACTTAAGAAAATGTTTCAATCCTTCAGAGACACTTGTATGGTTACCAGTCGATGGAAGATGCCCCATCGTGGTGATCCTCAAACCAGAGTGCTCAGTCTATAGACCAATTAAATTCCTCAATCTGAATGTGAAGATTACTATGAAAATACTAGTGAGGAGACTGGCCTTGGTGCTCCCCACACTAATTCTCAGAGACCAATCCTGTTTCATGACAAAGATACAAACTTTTGATCATATCCAACGTGCAGTCTACCTTGTCCAGAAGGTAAAGCAAAACAAAATTTAAGGCTGCTCTTTTGACACCTGATGCCCAAAAAGCCTTCAACAGGGTGGATTGGCCTTTTAAGATAACAGCCATGGGGCGATTCAGGCACTTTCATACACATGGTACTAGCAGGTTATCAAAACCCTACGGTGAAACCTTCTTGGACGGGTTTCATTTGAGGCACTGGTTGGTCATACGGTCCCTAAACTGTGGAATAATCTCCCATTGATGCTAAGAAACACATAGAGCACTAATGGGCCTTCAGGTAAACTCTGAAAACGCACCTATTTTGTTGGCCTGGCTATGAGGAGAGACTTTCCTGTTTCCCCCCTCTAGTTCGTAGTGCCTTTTGTTTTAAGTGAGGTCGGCACATGGATAAACTCAATGGTTGTCTTCCAACGATCACATGACTGGATTACAAAATCAAGAGATTGGTCATAAGTTATACGGAGGACAGGTTCATACATGGTCAAAATCAGTTCATAGTACTATCCCGGGGCACTAAGCAGGTGTTTGTGGACGTTCCGCACAAGTGCCGAGGAAGTTACTCATCTTCCTGCTGGAGAATACGCATGCATGAAGAAGCACCTCCCTGAAGTCATTTCTAAACACTCAAAGTCACCTCTTTATATAGGTCTCAGAGGTGAGGCAAAACAATAAATGACAGTTCAGAGAACCCAATTCAGTCAAAGACATTATGGATATACTTACTGGAACAACACCCATCTGTGCTTCCCTAAGGCAAGGCGCTTCTGTTACTCTGAGCGTGAAATCTCTATCCTCCGTGAAATAGCTTGAGGGTGTTGGGAAATGACTGGGTAGGATGCTAAATATTACGGTCCTCTCCTGTAGAGAAGGCTTGCTTGTTTTCCAGATATAGAGGGGCTCTTGTGCTACAATGCTGTCAGATAGAATATTTTCAAAGTTAGAACTTTATTAACCAGAAGCAATTCCAAGCACCAGCTGAGCCCAGTCCTTCTTTTAAAGGGACTGTGTGCCTGGCTGTTGTGTTTAATACCAATTGAAGCGGTCAGGTATTTTGTATGGAGCGGTCAGATATACTGTATAGATCATTGCAGTAGTCTCATTTTCCCAAAGCTATGGTAAAGGTCATGTCTCCTTGCAGCTCTATAGAGAGGACGTCCAATATTCCTATGCAGAAGATGCCACAAGAATAGGATTTGACCTACATGTACTAACATGTGGAACGAGGAACAGGCTGGTATCTAAAGTAGACTAAGGGTTAAACAGTGTAGTAATCTTATTGTACATCATATTAATACAACATTACATCAACCATGCACACCAACCAAGACTTACGGATAGTAAGACGAGAGGTACAAAAGTGTAATAATAGAAGGAAAGACGAGGAGCAGGATATCCAAGTTTCAATCCATTACCATACCGCTCACAAAAAACCCTCCACGTTGCATTATATGCATCTTCCTCAGCTCGTCTCAAATACATCTTTCAATCACACTTTGACAGTAGCAATAATTTCTCAATCCAATCCTCAACAGAAGGATGTCTTCCAAAATCTCAAATATTATTTTAGCTACAACCAAGCCTCCAAAAGTCCAACTTCAACAAAAATTACCTAGTTAAAGATCTGATGGCAATAGGTAAAAAAAAAGTGTGATAATAGGTGGCCTTCCCAGCACACTATCAGTGGTGAGGTCAATCAGATCCAGAACATTATGCCAGAAGTTTTTACTTTTCCTACATGACCATATCATGGGACTCAGAATACCTTTTTCCTTATTAAACTATTCGTAGGTATCGAATGAGAATAGTCGAAGTTTCTTCATTACGACATGTTAATTATGCTGAATAAATGTACGACTGAGGTAAAGTTAATAATCTTCCAAATGCTTGGCCTAGATGCATATTTCAAGTTAAGATCCTTTGATAGAGTACAGGATTAGAAGCCACCTTCTTTTCCTAATGTAAAACGAGCACCAGTCGAGAGCCAGTTATTTCAAAGGAGTCTAGATGGGAATGTTCCTCTGTTAACATGGATAAGGTTTGAGTTAGCTATTCCAGGAGAATAGAATATCTAATTTGTTCCAATTTAGTGAGCTTATACTTAAATGTAAAAGCTTAAATGATAACAATGAATTATGTTACCATTCATCTATAATCATCAACATTCCTACTGATAACCATGATTTCCAAAAAAAGACATTTGTTGCTCCGTTTTGTAGCTGGATTTATCAAACTGATGCATTAAAAATAAACAGTATGATTTTTCACCATCACAGAGGCCCTGCTTCCAAATCATAGATGTGCATTCAAAAGTGGGTAATATTTGCTGATTTGGTGACTTTTTTACACTAAAAAATTGATGATCGATTAAAGGGCTAAATGGAATACTCACCAAAATAATATCAGTTTGGCATGCTAGTCTTATCTTTCCTAAGACAATAATGAGAATTTTGTATTAGGAAAGCTTTACAGTAAATATATAATGAATAGAAGTCAAAACTCCTCCTTTCAGATTATTTGCTATGCATTTTTGCCCATGCTACCTTGTCTTTTTTTCTTCTCCCTATAGGAGATTTGAACAAGCATTGGCATAGCCAATAGGTCTCGCCTTTGGGACCTTATAAGTGTTTAGCTGTGCAACATTTGATGTTGTTGACGAAAGGATATTGTGCTGCAGAAGTAAATACTTATAAGGTCATAAAGGGGAGATATATTGGATATGGTAATGATTGTTTTTTTTTTTTTAAGGACAAGAAGTGATTTTAGGCTGCGGCTGCCACTTAGTGTACCATATTATACGTAGACGTTGTAGCTATATTTGAGAGAGGTAGCGAGAAGTAGAGAGGTGTACAGATGTAGAGATGTAGAGAGAGGTGTACAGATGTAGAGATGTAGAGAGGTGTACAGATGTAGAGATGTAGAGAGGTGTACAGATGTAGAGAGAGGTAGAGAGAGGTAGAGAGAGGTAGAGAGGTGGACAGAGGTAGAGAGGTGGACAGAGGTAGAGAGGTGGACAGAGGTAGAGAGAGGTAGAGAGGTGGACAGAGGTAGAGAGGTGGACAGAGGTAGAGAGAGGTGGACAGAGGTAGAGAGGTGAACAGAGGTAGAGAGAGGTGAACAGAGGTAGAGAGAGGTGGACAGAGGTAGAGAGAGGTAGAGAGAGGTAGAGAGGTAGAGAGGTGGACAGAGGTGGACAGAGGTAGAGAGAGGTAGAGAGAGAGAGGTAGAGAGAGTTAGAGAGAGGTAGAGAGAGAGAGGTGTAGAGAGAGAGAGGTGTAGAGAGTTAGAGAGGTAGAAGGAGATGGTAGAGAGTTAGAGAGGTAGAGGTAGAGAGTTAGAGAGGTAGAGAGAGAGGTAGAGGTAGAGAGAGAGGTAGAGAGAGAGGTAGAGGTAGAGAGAGAGGTAGAGAGAGAGGTAGAGGTAGAGAGAGAGGTAGAGGTAGAGAGAGAGAGGTAGAGGTAGAGAGAGAGAGGTAGAGAGAGAGAGAGAGAGGTAGAGGTAGAGGTAGAGAGAGGTAGAGAGAGAGGTAGAGAGAGAGGTAGAGAGAGAGGTAGAGAGAGAGGTAGAGAGAGAGAGGTAGAGGGAGATGGTAGAGAGTT